>CM039676.1:363990807-365205987 GCA_022496015.1 Hordeum marinum | reverse complement strand
CATGATCCAAATTCACCAACTCAAGTCCGATCATCACGTGAGTTGAGGTGGTTTCAATGGTGAACGTCATCATGTTGATCATATCTACTCTATGACTCATGTTCGACCTTTAGGTCTCTTGTGTTCGGAGGCCATGTATGTACATGCTAGGCTCGTCAAAACCCGAGTGTTCCGCATGTGCAACATTGACTTGCACCGGTTGTATGTGAACGTAGAGTCTATCACACCCGATCATCACGTGGTGTCTCGACATGATGAACTTTCACAATGGTGCACACTCGGGGAGAACACAATTTATCTTGAAATTAAGTGAGGGGTCACCTTATAATGCTACCATCGTCCTAAGAAAAACAAGGTGCATAAAAGGATTAACATCACATGCAAATCATAAGTGACATGATATGGCCATGAACTTGTGCTTTTGATCTCCATCTTGAAAGCACCGGCATGATATCCATCGTCACCGGCATAACACCATGATCTCCATCATCATGATCTCCATAATTGTGTCGTCATCGGGGTTGTCGCGCCCACCATGCTCATACTACTATTGCTACCGTTTAGCGGTAAAGTAAAGCATTACATAGCGCTTAATGATTGACACACAGGTCATACAATAATTAAAGACAACCCTATGGCTCCTGTTGGTTGCCATACTCATCGACATGCAAGTCATGATATTCTATACATCACATGATCATCTCATACATCACATATATCTCATCATGTAATTGGCCATATCACATCACAACATACCCTGCAAAAACAAGTTAGACGCCCTCTAATTGTTGTTGCAAGTTTTACGTGGCTGCTACGGGTATCTAGCAAGAACAATTCTCACCTACGCAAAACCACAACGATGATACATAAGTTGCTTTTCAACCTTCTCAAGGACCGCCTTTGTCGAATCCGATCCAACTAAAGTAGGAGAAACAGACACCTACCAGCCATCTTTGTGCAATGAAGTTACACGTCAATCGATGGAACTGGTCTCTCGTAAGCGTACGAGTAAGGTTGGTCCATGCCACTTCATCCCACAATACCGTTGAACCAAAACACGACCAAGGGAGGAAGCTATCAAAGCATCAACGCCAACAAACTCTTTGTGTTCTACTCGAGATCTCATCTACACATAGACCTAGCTCTGATACCACTGTTGGGGAACGTTGCATGGGAAACAAAAAATTTCATACGCACACTCAAGATCTATCCATGGTGATGAGCATCTACGAGAGGGAGAGTGGATCTACATACCCTTGTAGATCGCTAAGCGGGAAGCGTTAAGAAACGTGGTTGATGTAGTCGAACATCTTTGTGATCCAAATCGCCTAGCATCCCACGATCCCATCACGATCCGTCCCGCGATCCAATCAAGATCCATCACGCGGTCTCATTATGATCCGTCCCGCAATCCAATCACGAATCGCCTCGCGATCTTGATCACGGTCCTTCCGATCTAGCACCAAACGGACGGCACCTTTGCGTTCAGCACACGTACAGATTGATGAACTACTCCACCTTGTTGATCCAGCAAGAGGGAGCGGAGAGGTAGACGAGTTTTCCGACAGCGCGATGGCGTTGTGGCGATGGTGGTGGAACTATTCCAGCAGGGCTTCGCCTAAGCACCGCTGAAACCGATCTAGAGGAGAAACTATGAACTAGAGGAGAGGCAACACGTGGCTTAGGGTTTCTTGATGTGTCCCAAGTGCTAGACCCGCCCTTTTATTTATATGTTCAGCCCTGGGGTCTAAACTTGGAGAAAAATCATCCTCAAGGTCGGTTTTCCCGCAAGGCAAGAGTCCTCCTCGGACTCCAGGACCAGACGCCAAGGTCCTCGGCGTCTGGCCCCAAACGCTAGGGTCCCTAGCATCTGACCCTTGGCCTCCGCAAAACACCTTTTGCACCTTCCTAAAGCCTCATGGGCTTTACCCCTTGGACCAAATAAAGTGTCCTTGTACCCCAAACATTTCGGGAAACATACAAAACTATTTCCCGTGAATTCCGGAACCCTTCCGGAGACCAAACACTATTATCCCATATATCAATATTTACCTCCGGACCATTATGGACCTCCTCATGACATCTGGGATCTCATCCGGGACTCCGAACAACCTTCGGTCACCACCATACATAACTTTATACAACCGAAACGTCACTGAACCTTAAGTGTGCAGACCCTGCGGATTCGAGAACTATGTAGACATGACCGAGACACCTCTACGGTCAATAACCAATAGCGGGACCTGGATGCCCATATTGATTCCTACATATTCTATGAAGATCTTTATCGGTCGAACCTCTATGTCAAGGATTCAGAATCCCGTATGATGTTCCCTTTGTTCTTCGATATGTTACTTGCCCGAGATTCGATCGTCGGTATCTCCATACCTAGTTCAATCTCGTTACCGGAAAGTCTGTTTACTCGTTCCGTAATACAAGATCCCGTGGCTAACTCTTTAGTCACATTGCTTGCAAGGCTTATAGTGATGTTGTATTACCGAGTGAGCCCTGAGATACCTCTCTGTCACACGGAGTAACAAATCCCAGTCTTGATCCATGCCAACCCAACAGACACCCTCCAAGATACCTGTAGAGCACCTTTATAGTCACCCAGTTACGTTGCGATGTTTGATACACACAAGGTACTCCTCCAATGTCAGTGAGTTGCATGACCTCATGGTCATAGGAACAGATACTTGACATGCAGAAGATTGTAGCAATAAAATGACACGATCATATGCTACGTTTATAGTTTGGGTCTTGTCCATCACATCATTCTCCTAATGATGTGATCCCATTATCAAATGACATCTCATGTCCATGACTAGGAAACCATAGCCATCTTTGATCAGTGAGCTAGTCTATTAGAGGCATACTAGGGACATGGTGTTGTCTATGTATCCACACATCTATCTGAGTTTCCAATCAATACAATTATAGCATGGATAATAAAAGATTATCATGAACAAGGAAATATGATAATAACCAATTTATTATTGCCTCTAGGGCATATTTCCAGCATATATCACCGAGCAAAGGAAGAAGGCCAGGTTGCTCCAACCAAGTTCAGATCCAGACCCCCCACAAGACTGACCTCATGGCTCCGGAAGGGCCTTAATTGGGGGTCGGATGCGGAGGTGGCCAAGATGCAGAAGCGCATCACCTCGATGGTCAAGTCCAGGATCGAGCTGGTTAACATGGTCCAAATCATGCTTCGATGTCGCATCCTTCCCTACTGGCGTCGGGACTCCCCCATGTGGGCTTATCAGCTTGATGATGAGCCCACTGTACGTCAACTCTTCCGCACCACTCTGAAGAAACTGTGGAAGGCATTGTTCAAGCCCCGGAAGAGCTGTCTAGTCGAGGAGGATTTGGGCCTACACGCTGATAACCTTCCCACCCAGGTATGATATAATTTCAATCAATCGGCTCTGTTTTCCGACAAAAGGATTGAATGCCTTTCCCCTCATCTTTGCAAAAATGGTTCAGTAAAGACATAGGAATCAACTGCCCGGCACCAGAGCCCGAAGACCCCAGCTCAAAGCTGTTGTCGGAGATGCTCGTCGTGGCGCCATACAAGGCGCGAGAAAAGAAAGAGAAGAACAAGAGCAGAGAAGGTATCCGCATAACAGACCAGACGGATGCTACGTTCGTGGAAACCCATGCCTCCACTAACCATGAGGAAGAGCATGAGGATGAGGAGGAGGGGGATTCCCCCCTCGCAAGAAAGAGGGCGGTGTCACCAGACACCGCGGAGGAGGTACCTCCTCCTGCCCCAAAGCGGGCACGCTGGCCGATGTTGGTCCTGCCCGACGACATTTCGTACTCGCACGACGAGTCCGAGGATTTCGAGAAGGTTCCTCAAAGGAACCTAAGGTCCAAGCCCCCAACTCAAAGATAAGAATCCAAAGACTCCCTGAGCTATTTATGCCAAGTATTTAATGTTATTAATGTCTGAGCACCTTTTGATCCAGAGCCCACCATGTGTTGTCCCCACCGACCAAGTTTCGGATGGGAAGACTCCACCCGTTGAGCTGGCGGAGAGTGGGACCGAGTCATCCCACACCTCCAAGGGTCGCAAAGGATTCCACGAAGGTGTCATCCCGCCATGCTCCCTTGGAGCCAAACACTGGTGGTGGGGGTGAAGATATCATGGCCGAGGTTAATGCCTCGGCCACCAAAGACCAAGAGGAGGAGCCCCTCCTGGCCACTGAGGAGACTGGACAAAGGGATGCCAGTCCCCTTCGAGGTCATGTTCGGAGCGCACCACGCCTCCGGAACCTCCGGTTCAATCTTCAGTTAGAGATCGGACTAACCGATCACCACCGGCGCCACCAATGACTGGGTGGACGGTCATGGAGGAGGCTCTATCGAGCGCCTCCATCTCTGAGGATCACCGCACCCTTATGGGAGCAGTTTTGTAAGGCATTCAATCTGTTGATAGCGGACTAAAGGAGGCCTTCAATGGTCTCTTGACGGGCTTCCGGGTGAGCCACGTAAAGTTATTTTCCTGAAATTTTAATTTATTAGGTTTGTGCTATCATTATATATAGCAGCCCCGAGCCCTAGGTGAGTTCAGAAAAACTCACCCAGGAGTCAAATACAAAGAATTAACCAAACAATGTACGATACACTATTCATCTCATAATGTTCTAACATCCCTTAAGAGAGTCGAACAGAGGGTCATGTTCTTGACAGTTTGGGGGTTTGAACCCATATAAACTGGTAAATATGTGTTGTTTGCAGGCTTCATCATCAGTGGCGGCCGTGAATGCCGCAGATCTTGATTAGCTAAATCAGAAGCTCAACAACTCTGAAGAGGAGCTTGACGCTCTGAACAAGAGGTTCGATGAGGCGCAAGGTAAACCGAATCGTAATATTCGAGTTCTTCATCATTAGTGATTCACACTGTTGGCTTAATATAATTATATGTTTATTGCTTACACAGCGTCGGCAAAGGAGGTTGAGAATCTCAAGGAGAGTTGCGACAGATGAAGCAAGAGGCCGCGGACGAGAAGGCAGCAGCTGAACAGGCAGCAGCCGTGCTCTCTGCCTTAAAAACCGCAAGCGAGAAGCATGAGTCTCGGGTGGGGGAGGTTCAGCAGGAGCTCAAGGACGCCAGCCAAAAATGTGAGGACCTTGAGCAGAAGTCCACGGAACAAGCCGTCGAGCTATCCGCGCTGAAAGCCGATCTCCAGAAGGAGCGGGTGGACAGGCGGTTCTTTGAAGAACAGATTCGCCAAGTCAAGGCTATCACAGATGGTAAGCCATATTTACTATAGTGTGCCTTTGATGATAGCAAGTTCGCATTTCTCGCCCAAGTGTGGCGTTCCCAAGGCGCCAATTCGGACCTTTCGAAGAGTGTAGCGGACGTGAACCAGTTCTACGCTTCACGAGAAGAGGGAGATGAGGCTCCGCTCTTTTGGGCGCAATTTGAAGCCCCCGAGCGCTCTCCTCTCCTCATCGAGCAGATGAAGCAACTGATGGAGCTACACTGGGTGGCGGTGCTGATGAGCCATTGACGAGCAACTACTTCGGCCTGGTGCGGAAGTTGAGCGACGCTGCACCTCGGATTGACGCACTAAGGCGTTCCTGCTGCATCGAGGGAGCTCGGATGGCCTTTGCAAGGACCAAGATGCATTGGCTGGGGCTTGATCTGACAAAGATAGCGACTGCTCCTCCACCCCATGGAAAAGAGCATAGGTGCCATGAGCGATACTTCTCCATAGTAATGGAGGGTGCTCGAGCGATAGAGGCTTAGTGCTCGAAAGATAATGTTTATGAATAAGCGCGTTGTAATATGTCTGAAGACCTTTAACGCTTTTATGGTTATGATGCATGGTTGATTATGTCTTTTATGGTTTGCATTCGCTATGACTCCCATGTGGCCATTTTAAACTAAAAGTTGCGAGTCATCACCTTCAGCCCCCATGTAGATACTACACGAGGTGTCTCTGCCTCCGCACTATGGCCCTTAGCTGAGCTATTGGTACCCGAAGGCATAGTTTGAGGGGGACAAGGCAATCAGACAATAATGCTTTATTTCTTTCACTTAGCCATAGGCGCATAAAAAAGGAACGCGGGGGCTGATGACTAGCCCCCAATGGTTTTGCGATATTCGGATGAACCGCGGCTAAAGACAACATCACATGGTTTGTACGAGTACGAAACCCATCATATGACACGGAATAACCTCTAACGAAGTTTTTAGTATAACACTTATGCTCGGATTTGCAGACCGATTCTCGCGTACTATGACAGACAGTTTTCGGCTTTCTCCCCTGAGGTGCTTGACCAGGCCAGCTAGAAACACAATCGCAGTGGTTCTCCCTTTACCTTTTAGCCGAACGAGCGGAACGTAAAGGGGCAAACACAGGAGCCGGGCAACCCAACTATTGACCCAAGACATAGTTTGAAACCAATGCATATAAAGTGAACTCCGAGACGCCGAGCACACGGTCGGTTGTGCTTAGGGCCATTTTTTTAGATTCGAGCCTCCGATCTATTAGCCGGATGCATCGTAATGTGTACCGAACAGTTTCGCAAGAAGCGTTGAGGAGGGAAGAAATAGAGTATGTGCCCCAAAAAAGACAGCGAAGCGGCCATGCATAATGGTCTTATATTTTCTCAGTAGCTCTTATAACTCAAATTGCCAAAGCCACTATTACAGGTACTGGAAGATGCAATATAAAGTTTACAGGAGGGGTTGTACCAGGGATCTTCGATGGGTGGCCTAACGTCCTCGATGTGCCCTCTCTCTCATCCGCTCCTGTGCCTCCTAGGGAGTTGCATTCCTTTATGGGTGATGTTGTCAGCGAGCGGACCTTGGAAGGAAAGCCTTGAGAAGTCGCCGAAGTATGGATAATCTTTACGTTTTAGCAGGTCCTTAATGGTACCTATAGTATGTCCAAAGACGTGTATTGGTAGTAGTTCGGTCCAGCCGAACACTTACGCTTTGATGGTTGTTTGACATTATTGTCCATGGAATCTTGAGTGCAAAGTTGCGCCTTCTTGGCATGTGTTTTGCTGGCATTAGGGTTGTGCAATGGGGGCATCTCCCTATTTATGGGGAGAAGAAGGTTCTGGGAGTTCGGGCTAAAATCGAGCTTGCTTGTCAACCTTACGTGCCTTTATGGCAGATTGCGGCGTTTATCGATCGCCATCATAATGTAATTCGACCGCTAGGGCTAATGCATGTTCTTCGGTTCAGAGGGAGCGCTCTGTGTTGCTGTTGACACTAATGACCCCCTTGGGCCCGAGCATCTTGAGCTTGAGGTATGCGTAGTGTGGGATGGCGTCAAAGCGAGCAAACGTTGTACAACCTAGCAGGGCGTGATAACCGTTGCGGAAAGGTACAATGTCGAAGATCAAGTCCTCGCTTCGAAAGTTATCGGGTGAACCGAACACTACTTCTAGGATCACAGAGCTCGTGCACCGGGCTTCGACGCCTGGGATCACTCCCTTAAAGGTAGTGTTGCTAGGTTTGATCCTTGATGGATCTATACCCATCTTTTTCACCGTGTCTGAGTAAATCAAATTAAGGCTACTTACTCCGTCCATTAGGACTTTAGTGAGGTGATACCCACCTATAATGGGATCTAGGATGAGGGTGGTTGAACCCCCATGATGAATACTGGTCGGGTGGTCGCGTCGATCGAAGGTGATCGGGCACGCTGACCATGGGTTATACTTTAGGGCTACAGGCTCTATAGCATAGACCTCTCGAAGGGCACGCTTCCTCTCCTTTTTGGGTATGTGAGTGGCGTATATCAAATTCACAGTTTTTACCTCTGGAGGGAACTACTTTTGTCCGCCATTGATGGGACCATGGGGCTCATCATCGTCCTTGCTACGTGGGCCCTTGCCTTGCTTCTCCGCTGCGAGTTTGTTGGCCTATTTGAACACCCAACAATTATGGTTGGTGTGGTTGCGGGCTAGTCTTGAGTGCCATGGCTCTAGCAAGGCCTCTCCATGATTTTATCCAGCGGGGTAGGTCCGTCGTGATTGCCTTTAGGAGGCTTCTTCCGCTGCCCGGGTCGGGAATTGTGGAAGCCGACGTTAACAGTCATGTCACCAGCATCACTATTTATGTGCCGGCACATATTTTTGTTGCGTCTTGGTTTCCCATTTGTGTCCCGAACTTCGGAGGTTCCGGGGTCTTCGGGGTTGTGGCTCCGTCTTGCTAGCCAGTTATCCTCGCTCGTGCAAAAGCGGGTCATGAGTGATGTAAGGGCGGACATTGTCCTAGGTTTATCCTGACCGAGCTGGCGAGCCAGTCATTCATCCCAGATATTGTGCCTGAAGGAGGCTATTGCCTCGGCATCCGGGCAATCAACAATCTGGTTTTTTCTTGGTCAAGAACCAATTCCAGAATTGCCGGGTGGACTCTCCTTCCTTCTGGACGACATTGTTTAGGTCGGAGGAGTCCGGTGGCCGTTCATAGGTGCATTGGCAGTTAGATCGGAATGCCTCCTCTAAATCCCCCCAGCACCCGATGGAATTTTCGGGGAGGCTGTTTAACCAATGCCAAGCTGGCCCCTTAAGTTTTAGGGGTAGGTACTTGATGGCGTGGAGATCATCTCCTCATGCCATGTGGATGTGGAGCAGGAAATCCTCGATCCATACTGTTGGGTCAGTTGTCCCGTTGTATTGTTCTATGCTCACGGGCTTAAATCCTTCCGGGAGTTGATGTTGCATCACCTCGTCGGTGAAGCACAATGGGTGGGCAGCGCCTCTGACCCGAGCTATGTCACGCCGATAATCGGCGTCTGTTCTGGCCCGGTTTCATTCTCGACCTCTATTGTTGTGGTCGAGCCAAGGCCGGTACCCGTCCCGTCTATCGGGTGAGTACCCTCTGGGTCCGTATATGGATCTCGTATGACCTGTTCTATAGTCCAGGTCATGTTGCAGGTCAAACCTGTCATCGGGCTATATTGCCTCTTTTCCCCTTCTTCGGGGTATCATCGTCCTATAACCGACATCGTCAGCCGTCCTATCTCGTCCTTGAGGAGGGTGGTCTGGATTGTCATATGGAGTATGTTTGGGAGACGTCGTATCAATAAGCTCGCCATCGAATTGTGGCAGCAGCCGTCGGCATGGATAGCTCTTGGGTTGGTGCAATAGACCGGTATCGTATCCTTCCTCAGATGATAGGACCCTCGTCCATCTATCGTTGAGGTTGTCCTATTCGGCCTTAAGTTGTCATTTTTTTACCTTCATGCTTCGGGTCATGGCTATAAGTTGTTGCCTGAAGTGTTCCTTATCTTCGAGGTTTTCGAGGATGACAAAGTCTTCGACTTCTGGGATGTCCTCCTCCTCGACAGGGGGAGGTAGTTGTCATCCTTGGAATCATTTGGATCATCAGGGTTGCGCTAATCATCCGTCCTCTCCTGGTCCTCTAGCAGATGTTCGGGGATATTTGGATCGCCAAGGTCTTTCGGGGTATCTCCGTCCCCGGCGCCCGCGAGAGCTTTTCTTCCCATTTTTGCCTTTGATCGTTTGTGCGGATTTCGATGTCTTGATGGCGCTTCATCTGATTTGTCGCCATTGGTTTTGGGTGTGTGCTCGCTGTTATCGACTGGAGTGTCCACCATGTAGACGTCGTAGGTGGAGGTGGCAGCCCATCGCCCGGTGTTAACGGGGGTGGGAGCGCAATCTTCCTCATCCATGTTTTCGGCCTCATCGGAGGCGTACTCCAACATGTCGGTTAAGTCTTCAACAGTGGATACTAAGTGGTTGGTTGTTGGGATGAAAAATTCCTCTCGACCTGCCTCAAGACAGATTTGAACGTGGATCGGGGCTGGGTCATCGGTAATTTTCATCGATAAGATCCGATCTAGAGCCTCGTTGAGTGTCGAGAGCTCGATCAGGTCAACCTGCTCAGAGCCTTTGGAGTTAACCTCCGATGCGTCCGTGCAAGGGGTGTGTTTGGCACGAGCCGGTCCCCGGGCATCTGGCGCTATAGCCGGATCTGGACTAAGAGCTAGATCATTGCCGAGGTTAGTCCCATGTTCGGGGTTGAAGCGAAATCCGAGGTTAAGGCCTCGGAGTCTTCGGGCATGTCAGATGAGATCGCAAGCCCGGTTAGCAAAAGATCGCCTCGAGAGTCCATGAAGAACTCTAGGTTCCCGAATCTGACCTCTTGATCAAGGGCGAAGCTCCCGACCCGTCCAAGACCGTCGATCAGGTCAGCATGCAGCACAAAGCTACCAAAAGCGAAGATCTGTCCGAGGACAAAGGAGTCCATGTTGCGGACTTCTTTGTTGATGACAAGTTGAGCCATTGATTCCTTTGGCAATCACAGCGGAACTCTCAATGAAAGCACCAATGTCGGTGTTAAAACCGGCAGATCTCGGGTAGGGGGTCCCGAGCCGTGAGACTAGGATCGATGGTAACAAGGGATGAAGGAGACGATGTTTACCCAGGTTCGTGCCCTCCTATGGAGGTAAAACCCTATGTCCTTCTAGATTATATTGATGGTATGAAGGTTACAGAGTTGATCTACCTTGAGATCGAATAGCTAAACCCTAGATGAGTTTCTCCGCCCTACAATTTAAAACCCTCCCGGTTTATACAAACATCAGAGGGTACCTAGGATTTACACATGGCAGGTCTCCTGTCAAGGATGGAGATGTCGATTTCCTCATCTTGACTTGGAGTGCACGACGCGCCTTGAGGACTTCTAGAATGAGGGCTCTCGATGAATCCGTCCCCTCCTGCGATGATCGGAATGTGGCCCACCAAGCCGGCATGTTAGGAGGTAAGTCGATGCCCGAGGACCCCTTAATCCAGGACTCCCTCACCCCTCCCTCCTATATATATTGGAGGGGAGAGAGGGCAGCTGCACCCTAAGCCATGGTGCAGCCCTCTCTCCCCACACTAGATCGTCTCCTCCTCTAGTTTCGGTGGTGCTTAGGCGAAGCCCTGCCGGAATAGCTCCACCACCACCGTCACCATGTCGTCATGCTACCGGAGTACTCATCTACCTCCCCGCTCCCTCTTGCTGGATCAAGAAGGCAGAGATCATCATCAAGATGTACGTGTGCTGAACGCAAAGGTGTCGTCCATACGGCGCTAGATTGGGACAGATCGTGATTGGATCACGGGACGACTTGCGATTTGGATCGCGAAGACGTTTGACTACATCAACCGCATTTCTTAACACTTCCCGCTTAGAGATCTACAAGGGTATGTAGATCCACTCTCCCTCTCGTAGATGCTCATCACCATGGATAGATCTTGCGTGTGCGTAGGAAATTTTTTGTTTCCCAAGCAACGTTTCCCAACAGGAAGGACCCATTAAAGAATGGGTACCTAAAACCAAACATTGATCTCTTGTAAGGGTTTGCTTCCAGAGCAGTGTTATGGTTGCTTGATAGCAGAGCAACAAATCATATGGTCGGAAGCAAGAACTTGGTGGTGGACGTTCATCCTAACACATCTGTGGCCACTCAACTCTCATTTGGTGATGATGCAATTTCAAAGGCATTGGGTCTTGGCAAGGTGATAATCTCTCCGGAACTCTCCATAGAGAATGTTATGCTTGTTGAGACCCTTGCATACAATTTACTTTCCGTTCATCAACTTGCACTCATGGTTTTTTGTACCTTCTTTGGTGTTGACTCTGTTGCCCTTTTGTGGAGCAAGACTCTTAAAGTAGCCTTTGTTGGGCATGTCGAGAACGGTCTCTATGTGGTTAACTTCTCGGAGTGACCCACTAAGACCGCGACTTGCCTAATGGATAAAGTTGATGTGGGATGGCTCTGGCATCGCTGGCTAGACCATGTCAATATGAGATCTTTGCAAAGTCTTCTCAAAGGGGATCACGTTCTTGGACTAACAAATGTAAGTTTTGCCAAAGATTGTGCTTGCAGTGCTTGTATTGAAGGAAAGCTACATGAGACAGCTCACCGTCCCATGACTACCATTTATTCAAAGAGGCCCTTGGATCTCCTCCACATGGATCTCTTTGGTCCTCCATCTTTCGATAGTCTTGGGGGAGAAAGTATTATTTGGTGATCATGGATGAATACTCAAGATACACTTGGGCATATTTATTCAAGAGGAAGAGTGAGAATCAACAAACCGTCATCGACTTTGCCAATGAAATTCAACGACAACATGAGCAAAAGATTCTGATGATAAGAAGTGACAATGGCACCTAGTTCAAGAACTACACCTTGAATGAGTTTCTTAGTGATGAGGGGATCAAGCACCAATACTCAGCACCCTATACTCCTCAACAAAATGGTGTTGCGGAAAGAAAGAACCGGACGTTGATGGATGTGGCAAGGACCATGATGGCGGAATTCAAATCTCTATACAATTTCTGGGTTGAAGCCATCAACACCACTTGTCATGCATCTAATTGGCTATCTCCGCAAAGGCTTGAATAAGACTCCTTATGAAATTCTCACCGATAACAAGCCCAATCTCAAGTACTTCAGGTTGTTCGGGTGTAAGTGTTTCATTCTCAAGAAAAATGCTCATTTGTCTAAATTTGAACCTAGAGCTCAAGAGGGCATATTTGTTGGTTATGCTACAAACTCTCACGTTTACCATGTCGTCAACAAGTCCAATGGGCTCATTGAGGAGACATGTAACATAGAGTTTGATGAAAATAATGGCTCCCAAGTGGAGCAAAGTGGTCTTTGTGAAGTAGGTGATGAAATTCCTCCCCGATCCATAATAATAATGGGTGTGGGACACTTCCTACCCATTGAGGAACCTCTTGTGGCCGAAGGAGAAGGACAATGTTCCACTCAAGTGGAACCATCACCAACACAAGACCCACACGCTTCCGAAGAACAAAACGAAGGCCCTCAACCACATGGACAAGATCAAGGGAAAGATCAATCTAATGATGATGGTGTCACACCAAGTGATGCCCAAGATCAAGTCCACATCCTCGAGCAAGCTCAAGATCAAGATCTCATTCAAGATCAAGAGCAAGCTCATGACGCCGCTCAAGATCATCAAGATGATACTACTCCGGATGTTATACCTCAACTTTCTATGGAGGAGATCTTAGAGAGACGAGCCACCAAGAATGCTGCCAAGCTTAAAAAGCAACAACATTTGTTACAAAACGTCTACGGCAGCTTGGACAGAGGGGTATCCACTCGTAGACAATTATCAAACTTTTGTGAACATCACGCGTTTGATTCTTGCATTGAACCCCTCGAGGTACAAGAAGCACTCGAGGACATGGAGTGGGTTGAATCCATGCACGATGAACTTAACAACTTCGAGCGGAACAAAGTGTGGCATTTGGTGCCAAGACCAAAGGAGAATCCCAATGTTATTGGAACCAAATGGATCTTTAAGAACAAGCAAGATGCAAACGGCGTTGTCATTCGCAACAAGGCAAGAATGGTGGCACAAGGCTACTCCCAAGTTGAGGGTATCGACTACGGTGAAACCTTTGCCCCCGTTGCTCGTATTGAATTTATTTGCATGTTGCTTGCATATGCATCTCATCATGACTTTAAGTTATATCAAATGGATGTGGAAAGTGCATTTCTTAATGGTCCACTCAAGGAGTTGGTATATGTCAAGCAACTCCTGGATTCGAGGATCCCAAGTTCCCCAATCATGTATACGTTCTCGATAAGGCTCTCTATGGCCTTAAACAAGCCCCACGTGCATGGTATGAGCACCTTACCGAGATGTTGCAAGACCGTGGGTTTGAAATTGGGAAAATTGATCCCACTCTTTTCACAAAGAGGGTCAAAGGGAACTTGTTCATATGCCAACTATATTTTGATGATATTATATTTGGTTCTCCTAACAAAGCTTTCAATGAAGAGTTTGCCGCACTAATGACCAATAAGTTTGAGATGTATATGATAGGAGAGTTTAAGTACTTCCTTGGATTCAAAGTCAAGCAACCTTCATCAACCAAGCTAAATACACTCAAGACATGCACAAGAGATTCAACATGAATGAACTCAATCTGCCCAGGGCCAACACTCCTATGCCTCTCAAATGCTATCTTGACAATGATCCCAATGGCAAAGCCATGGATCAAAAGGTATACCGCTCCATGATTGGCTCCTTGCTTTACCTTTGTGCATCTAGACCAGATATTATGTTGGTTGTGGGAATTTGTGCATGTTTTCAATCCGCACCTAAGGAGAGCCACTATGTGGCAGTCAAGCGAATCTTTCGATATTTGGCTCATACCCCAAACTTTGGCTTATGGTACCCCAAAGGTGCTTCATTTGATCTCATAGGATACACGAACTCGGATTGGGCAGGAGACCGTGTGGAGAGGAAGTCAACTTCTGGAGGCTACCAATTCCTTAGTAGCTCTTTGGTAAGTTGGTCTTCAAAGAAACAAAATTGTGTTTCTCTCTCGTCCATCGAGGTCGAGTATGTAGCTGCTGCTAGCTGTTGTGCACATATTCTTTGGATGAGGAAAACTTTAAAGGATTATGGTGTCATTTGTGACAAAGTGCCTCTTTACTGTGACAATGAAAGTGCTATTATGATCTCCAACAACCCGGTTCAACATTGCAAGACGAAGCACATTGAGATTCGTCATCACTTTCTCCGGGATCACGTCAAGCGAGGAGATATCAATCTTATCCACCTCAACACTAATGAGCAAGTTGCAGACATCTTCATGAATCCATTAGATGAAGCAAGATTTCGCGAGTTAAGGCATGAGCTAAATATCATTGATTCGAGCAATGTGGTTTGAAAACGTGGACACCCCTCCTCACTCATCATAGTATCTTGTCTAGATGTAGGCATGGGCATAGGGGGTGTTTTTCTCTCAATCAACTCTCCCTCCCCTATTATGTATAAATCGATCAAGTCTTTCACATTAGTCATTTTTTATGACACTTGTGCTTTAAAGACAAGTTTTGGTCATGGGCCCAAGGTTATAATCTTCGCGGTGCCATACCAATAGACTCAAACATAGGTGGCTTCAGCTACCGCCCACCTCCTAGTGAGGCATTTGCTTTATGTAGAGTTTATCCGTTTGTGATGACATTCTAAGTCCATGGTTCATTTGTGTTTGGATTCTTAAATGGGCTTGGAGTGACTCCTCTATGTTTGTCGTTTTTGAATGCCTTTTTTTATTCTCTTTCTCAAACTATTGTATCGCATTTTTGCTAGGGGCTAGTTTTTTGTTCATAAGCGGTACTACCGCTAGTTTTTCAATGGTACTACAACCTCAAGCGGAAGTATCGCTCCCCCAGAGCAGTACTACCGCTTCGGGGACCCCTGGACGGTTCAAGTGGTGGGAAGGGGGATTTCTAACTCCCTCATACCCATTCATTGTCCTCACCTTCGGGTTCTTTTTCTCCTAGGTGACAAAAACACCTTCGGAGGCCGGCTCTGGAGCTCTCATTCTGTGTCATCCCTCGTGTTTCCGTCCAGTGGGGTTGATCCCCTCCTCTCCCTCGTGCCATGGTCCCTGGTATTGCCCACAATCATCTTCTTTTTGGTCTTGATTTTTGGATCTTGTATCTAGGGCAATGCACATGATTTGTTTGATCTCTCGCTCAAACTAGGCATGAGAAGGACGTGACATGACTGCTAGATAGGTGTAGAGTAGATGTTCATCGAGATTGTGGGTTCTACGTCACCGGTTCTACCGCTCCCTTGCCGCGGAATTTTTTTCGCCGCCAGGGCGGTACTACCACTGGTGCACGGCCAGTACTGCTGCTTCAAGCAGAAGTACCGCCCATGCACCGCGGTACTACCGCTTGTGCAACAGAACCCCAATTCTTGGTGTTTCATCTCCTATCCTTTCTATTTTCTTTTGGCTTATGCACTGTATTTACATTGGTTTTCTATTTCCATTCCTTCTTTGTGAGTTTAGGTGATGATGGCTCCGCTCCGGCTACTCGTCGCGTGAATCCTAGCCATGGTGGTTCCAAGCGGTACCGCACGTGTGACGATACTGATGTCGGTTCAGGTGCTCGACCCCATCGGCAGTCCACGAAGAAGGTTGCTAGCAAGAAACAGGTTGTCAAAGGACCTCATGATATGACTGCCAGCGAGTTATTTGAGTTTCGTTAGCTCAACACTTATCGCCATCCTTAGGACACCACGTTTGTTGGTCGTCCCTTCTAGAACAAGACTTGGTCCCTCATTTACATTCGGGTCTTGAAGGTCAAGACAAACCTCTATGTGCCACATGTCAAATCCGTTGACTCGGGGTATATGGTCAGCAACCCTCACACTGCCTACTTTGCTAAAGCTCATGCTCTTTGCCAGCAATGGGGTTTGGATCGCATTATTGGTTCCAACAAAGATTTTGACTGCGAGATTGTGGCTCAGTTCTATGTCACCGTTCACTTTAATAATGATAGGGCAAGGAACTTGATATGGATGACACGTAGCAAAGTTCTGCATTCCAACTGGAAGACCTTTATGAACTCTTTGGGATATGCAGACTCAGGGGAAGATGAGTCAGTTGGTCTTCGGCCTCACACTGAAGTGGCAACTATTCACAAATCCAAGCTCGTGCGCTACCAAAGAAGAGTAAAGACTATCATGGGTACTTGAACTAAACTCATTCCATTTCTGGACATTATGCATCATATCTTTCACAACTCTCTATTTCCTCGCGTGGGGAACTTGGATCAGGTTCACTCTTATCTCGTGAATCTGCTACTGATGTGCATCAAGGAAAAATGCAGAGATTCAACTTTGGATGTTTCCCACATCATGTGGAGCGAGCTTCGCTCAGCGGTTCTTGACAGGAAGGTGTCTATCTATGGCCCCTATCTATTTAATATTATTGAGGATACTTGATTTGAGCAATTCCTTGGTGAGCCTCTGGTTACTAATCACATGGTGACTCATAGTATTATTAAGCTTCGTGTGAAGGAGAATTGGGGTGTTGCACCTTCTGTCCCAGAGATTGCCCCCACCGACTTTGATGATGAGTCAGAGCCTTGCTACATAGATCACACCTATGCTCCTCGCTCTAAGACTGTTCCATCTTGGACTGCCAAGCTCAAAACCAAGATGAAGAATCTTCTCTACTTTCAGATCAAGGGACAATACAAGGCTCATGTGGCGGCCAAGAAGGCTCGCAGCCATGATAAGAGGATCAGGAGGAAGCTTGGTCTAAATGTTGACAGCGAGTCTGAGGACAAGATTATTGATGAGGACGAGTGGATCAAGAAGAACTGCATGTATGCTGAGTCAAAGGATGATGTGCCTATAGCTACCGATGAAGAGGAAGATGATGAGCACGACGGTTGAGTATCATGTGCCCACCATCACTTGGTCTTGCATTAGTCCTATGTGCCCCTTTTGGTGTCTTGATGCCAAAGGGGGAGAGAGTGTTTAGGGATTCGCTGGATTTGCTGAGTCACGGGTATTTCTCTTTTATCTGTGCATTTCTTCTCTCGTGAACTCGTTTGTTTGCTTTGGTTTATGTGGTCAGAACTCGTGAGTACTATGTATGGTGTAAGACGTATGCTATCCCTCATATCCTTTATGTCTACATTATTATGAGTTTATGTTTCATATACTTGCTTACCTACTTATCACTCATTTCATATGCGTAAGTATATGTCCGCGTCTATAAAATATAGGGGGAGTGTTGATCCTAGTGTGTGTTATGTGCTTTCCAAAAGCATATTCAAATAGGGCACACATCTAGGGGGTTGTCTATATTTTGTAGATGGTGGGTTTGCCTTAGTCTTACTGTCTATCTTATATTGGAAAATCATGTGTTGTCATCAACCCACAAAAAAGGGGGAGCTTGTAAGAGCATATTTTTCCCTAAGTGGTTTTGGTGGTTGATGACAATGCGCTTGCGGACTAACCGTGTGCATTGAGCTTTTAGAGATTATCAGGCGACACAACACGGGTTTCATCCCCTCAGCTGTTAAAAGAAAAGACGGAGTCTTTCTTTCGATTTAGTGTTGGTGGACTTGAGTCGTAGGAAAATTTGTACTATCAAGAGGGGATCCGCATTTGGAAAGGTTGGGAGGAATTATCACGTACACTTTGCACCCGCATTCCATTCCCGGCACAATGGAGTGCTTCCTCCCCCAAAGGCACCTGAGTTTAATATAAGCAGAAGTACCGCTCCTTAGAGCGATAGCACAGCTCCAGCGGTACTGCCGCCCTGAGGTTTCGTGGCTACTACCGCTTATATTTTGCTTCTGGCGTCTAAGGGTATCTCTGTTCGTTTTAAGAGGAAGTACCGCTCCTCAGAGCGGTAGTACCGCTCCAATGGTACTACCACCCTAAGGTTCTGTGGCCACTTCTGCTTGAGTTTTTGCTTCTATTGTTCTGGAATTATTGGGCGGAAGTACCGCTTCCCCTAGAGCGGTACTACCGCTCAGTTACTCCAGTACGGGTATAAGCGGAAGTACCTCTCCCCTGGGAGGTACTACCACTTATGCATGAAAGGCAGGCAGAAAAACGGTCAGTTTTCCCCCACCTATATAAGTGAGTCTTCTTCCCCATAGAGACTTACCTCTTCCCCCAAAAAACTCCATTGTTGCTCCTAAGCTAATTCTTGCTCCTTCTCCCTCCCTAGCCATCAAATCTTGTTGGTGCTCTAGGATTTGGAGGAGATGGCCTTGATCTACACTTCCACCAAGAGATATTTGATTCCCCCCCCCCATTAATCCCTTGCGGATCTTGTTACTCCTGGGTTTTTGAGCACCCTAGATGGAAGAGGTCACTTCGAAGCCATAGTCCATTGTGGTGAAGCTTTGTGGTGTCATTGGGAGCCTCCAATTAAGTTGTGGAGATTTCCCCAACCTTGTTTGTAAAGGTCTGGTAGCCGCCTTCAAGGGCACCACTAGTGGAATCAAGTCATCTCGCATTGTGTGAGAGCGTGAGGAGAATACAGTGGTGGCTTCTTGGGGAGCATTGTGCCTCCACACTGCTCCAACGAAGACATATTTCCCCCCAAAGGGAAGGAACTTTGGGAACACATCCTTGTCTCCATCGGTTTCACTCATGGTTACTTCTTACCTTTACTTTGAGCAAGCTTTACCTATTGTCCATTATTTTCTTATTTGTGTAGTTATTGTTGTTAGCATCATATAGGTTTCTCACCTAGTTGCATATTTAGACAACCTATTTGTTACTATACCTAATTCGATAAAGATTAAGTAAAAAAATTGGTCGTTGCCTATTCACCCCCCCCCCTCTAGTCAACCATATCGATCCGCTCAACATGTTAACACTCTGTGTTATAATAATTGATTTAAAATGGAATTATCTCAAAGTATAACAAACAAGTTTGGGTCGATTCAATATGATCGTTCTTCTAACGTCAAACTCCCAATCTTGTTTTAGGATCAACGTTACACATAATGATATCCTAAGATCCGGAAAACATGATCACCAACAACACTTGAGCTAGTCTTGGAGGCGAGACTAGGAATGTTATTTTACTGTTTATCATTCCACACGTGCATATGAGTTTTCCACTGACTCACACATTCCAGGATCATAGCAGTTATAGCATAGAATATAAACTCTTAATTATGAATATAGAAATATCACAATACAATATTATTTCCTCTAGGGCATATTTCCAATAGTCTCCCACTTGCACTAGAGTCAATAGCCTAGTTGGCACATTTTACTTTCACACCAATGGCAATCCGGTGTGAGTCCATGCTTTGCTTGTGGTATAGACTTTGTCCTATCGAATCTAACAACTTCAGATCTCAGTGTATCATTTGCATTTTAATGCATCTACCATGCTTTCACAAGAATTCATAATTTTGCGAAACTTTCCTTGTATATATTGAATCACTAGTAGGACCTTTGATTCCCATCTATGGAACCACTATTAAGAATAGTGTTCCATTGGCACAATCACCTAGAAATTATACCAAGTTCATAAATGAAATATTGATTTTTATCCTCCATTCTTACTTCTGAAGTGACAATACACTCAGCCTTCGGTTATAGAATTCACCACAGTAACTTTCTTGAACAAATTCCGACTTACCGTGCCACCATAAATCATTTAATCAAAATCGAAAATCGCTTTTAGACATTTTTACTATTCTCATATGATCAAAAATTTGACCATTGTGGTAACTTTACTCACAACTTACTTGGAGTACTAGACATATCTGGTTATTTACATACCATGGGATATAATTAACATAAGTGTGATTGAAATCATGTATTTCACTATCAGTATTTTAGGATACCGATTCTTGCTTTGAAAACTCCTTCCACGTGACTTCGATAATAAACTCTTCTTGGCTTATTTTTCATACTAGACCTCTTTAGTATCTTGGCAATATGTATTTTGGCTAATCCCGATTTCTAATACCAAGGCTATGTTTTTCATAACTTACTGTGCCTCCATAGAATATTATGTCTAATACCAAGGCTATATTTCCTAAGTACTTTACTGAAAAACTAGTTTCACTAAAGTCTTAATTCGTGTCAAGAAATTTATATAATTTCCAAACATCAATGTGTCATGCACAAACAATGTTTAGAAATATTATCATGCACCCACTTACCTTCTTGAAAATACAAGTATCTTTGCTTTCATCGATGAAATAAACTTATTTGACCAATTCATCACAATAAAGACTCCAACTCCAATATGCTTGCTTCAGTCCATTACAAGATTTATTGAAGTTTGCACATTTACTAGCATCCTCTGGATTGACAAAATTACTTTGGGTCGTATCATATTTACAATCTGGTTCTATTTCCATCTCATGGGAATCCTTTTGACATCCATCTATTATATCTCATAATTGAAATGTGTAGTAATTGCTAGTTTAATCTGAACTGACTTTTAAGTATTGCTATGTAAGAAAATCTCATTATAGTTAATCCTTTCATCTTGTCCTAAACTATTTGCAAAAACGCAAGCCTTATAAAACCTTTTTATCTTTGTCAGTTTATAGATCCATTACAATACATTAGACTCCAAGTCTTCCGAAGGGTTCATAAAGTTCTAAACTTGGTGCAGGTGTATGGATAAAATCTCAAAATATTTTCCCATATAGCCATTTTTTGGAGTTAGGGCCCGCCAACACTTCTCTGTGTATCATAGGTTCATTGCTTGTTTTAATAATATCTGGTCTTCACACAACAAAGGTTTGCATGAATTTCCCTTAAGCTATAAGTTTGGTCGCAAGTTCAAAGTCTATACATTTCATGTAGGAGCTTTCGTATCAGTCACTGTAGTAAATTCTAGAACCACTTCTAGTGTTTCTTTTCTTTGACCTGATTACAAAGATTTTGTAATCTCGTCGAGTTGCACTGTCCTCCAGGTAACTCTTTTGCAGAAAAATAATTCTTCAAAATTTCTGCACTCTGTGGCAAAACACTTTGCCTCGGCGTAGAGATAGAGGGATATCCAACCATTTGGTATAATGAACAAAGTAGCACTTTTCATTTCATATCTTATATGGTGTTGGTTTAATAGTTTTGATGGCGCTCTTTTCAGTGTAAAAGCCACAGTCCATAAAGCATCACATTATAAGTATATTGGAAATTTTGTTTAATGTCATCTTTGATCTTACTATGTCATACATAGCTTAATTACATCTACTCAAAGCACTCTACTCTTACTAGTGTTTTGGGAGGTGCAACCTATAAAATTCTTTTCATAGCTCATTAGAAAAACGCCAAACTTGTAACTCAAATTTTCTTTCTGCAATTCAACTGTAGAAATATAACTCTCTTGTCACAATAATTTCTTCTTCATTCTGAAAAACCTTTTGAAACATTTCAAAGGATCAAGATTTATGTTTGAATAAGTAAATTTTCTTGAGTCATCCTTGAAGATAGATAAATACACTGCTTGCAACAACACTTATTGGAATCCATACATCAATATGCATATTTCCAATTATTTTTTTGCTCGTTCTTTATGGCCTATGAATGGTATTTTAGTTTACTTCACTATTTGGATGAACACTGGAAGTGTTATATGATTCATAATCAAATGACTTCAAATACATCACTATGCAATTTCTCCATGCGGTTATCTCCAATGTGACTAAATGCAGTGCCACACATATGTGGTATTTTTAGTCTTGCGATACTTAGCGTCAGTGTTATGGATGCACAATTTTTATCATCAATATTCATACTAGTAGTATGACCTTTTGTTCATAACATGGAACAACTATTGTTCTCTCATGAACAACCTCTTTGCAACTATTATGCAATGGGTTAGAGTGTATAAAACTCTAAAATGAATTATGATAATATATTATGGAGGTAATATGTTGATGGGACGTACTGTAACTTTTACAAAATTTCCAACATATGTTTTAACCTCATTATTTTCGATCATTTAGGTCGTAGTAGTTCCTGCATCGATTTGCAAGAGCATGCAGTCGAGTCGGTATCCTTGTGATAAACTTCTAACCACAATACCAAAGAATTTAGTGATCAACAATTTAATCTTAATTCCCAAGAGTTACTATTACCTGACCAACTTTTTTCTTCATCACATATTCATACCCAAGCTAGACATTCTAGTCTTGTTTCTGTATTTAATTTCTTATAGTTTTACTTTTAGTATTTATCCTATTCATAGAAGAAGCATCCAACTTTTAAGAGTGGTGTGAGCCCTCAACTTCCCTATGCATGTAGTCTTATTACATCCTTCGGATTTGTTCTTTCTCTTTTAAGTTCTCACCATTAACTCATGACTGGTGTTCTTCCGGGTTCTATGCATTTCAATATTAAACATAGTTAAACATTTCACTAAAACTTGAAAATAAAACACTTCTTTAGATATCACATATCTTTCTGTCTTGTTTGTTTCTGAAAACAATTTCCAGTTCCAAGAATATCACATAACTATCCAAAACATTTTGAAGTTCGGGTTTCTTGGAAGCAAGTAGGCCATAATGTATTTATAGCCTTTTGGATCGATGGACGTGAGTTTCGTCATCGATAGCATTAGCAAGAGAGTATTGTAAGCATGCAATAGAAACAATCTTTCTCAACACTTTTAGATGACGATACTCTCATTACGTTTACTAATCAGAAAATTTCAACCAAATAAATAACTACTTATCAATTTCAATAACAAAAGTGGAACAGTGAGCCAAATTATGCAACTATAATGCAAAGTACATATAGACATTGTTCATTATTAATTGCACTAGTGATTAAGCTTAATCAATTCGTAATTGTGCCCCCACTCAAATCAATATCTCTCATAATTGATTTTAAGTGATTCAAGACCCTAGTCTTATTCACAACCATTGATGTGGACATTACTTATGACATGAATTCAAATGGTAGGCAATCATTTGCCAATCATATCTCGATATGACTCTTGTTCATATTTTGATGCTTTGTGCTCCGAGCTTAGAACAATTTTGTCAGAACTTGATGACAATCGAGTGATATGTGCTTGCTCGGTTTGACCTCGCCCGCCTTACACCTCACGATCCGTTTGTACTCGTGTGGACATGACGCACTTCGGAAACCTACGTGTTATAGATGGTTGTAACACTGGGAAGAGCACCTTTTAACTTAATATTTTTAGTGAGATATCACCCTAATAATTGACTACTACACAACCAAAGGGTGCAAACAACAAAGGGATAAACATCTTAGGCAATTCATAAATAGCATGATATAGTAAAGCCCTAGGCGCCGGGAATCCTTCATGACCATCTTCAATCTTTAGTTGAAGCATCGTGACGAACAATATTTCGTTGCTGTGTCAACCGTTTCAAAAATGTTGCCATGGCGGCAATTTCAGAAAATGTTGCTATGGCGACCGTTTCAGAAAACGTTGTCGTGGCACCAAACTTAGAAATTCCGTCGTGGCACAAAATTATAGGTCCTCGTCCCGCTCCTAGTACACCTTCTCCATGTCGAGGTCCTCGGTGTACATTTGCCGTTGTCACCTGTAACATGTAGTCTATCTCTATGATATTTACATTAATGTGGCAATCTTTGTCTCCAACCATCATGTCATGACGCGCATGCCACTCAACATTACGACATATAACTATCTCATACATGAACACATTATCATGCCGACGGCTATACCTTCAAAACCAAGTTAGCCGTCCTCTAATAGGTCTGGCAATTTTTAATTACGTGGTTTATAGGGTTTCCGGATAACACTAGCTACCTATGTTCACCATTAAGGTGATTATCCTTGTTGCTAGATTAAGTTTTCGTGTGTGAGGGAAGAGACTTAATAAAAAATCTCTAGCCCCACACTAGACTTCGTCAATACGCATGACTCCTTGCAAGATCGGACATATTCATCAACCTCTTGTGTATGCAATGGTTCCCTATTCTTGACTATGATGGAGCCCAAAGAACTATTAGCAGATCGTCGATAGTCACACTCGGTCGATTGTCAGAACTTTGTACAAAGCTACATCATGTCGTCAATGAGCTGAACCGAAGCAACAATCGAGGGAAGAATAGCAAGAACATAAAACCCTCACATCCACATGTGTTCTGTTGGAAATATGCCCTAGAGGCAATAATAAATTAGTTATTATCGTATTTCCTTGTTCTAATAATCGTTTATTATCCATGCTAGAATTTTATTGATCGGAAACTTAGATACATGTGTGGATACATAGACAACACCATGTCCCTAGTATGCCTCTAATAGACTAGCTCGTTGATGAAAGATGGTTAAGGTTTCCTAGCCATGGACATGAGATGTCTTTGATAATGGGATCACATCATTAGGAGAATGATGTGATGGACAAGACCCAACTACAAACGTAGCATATGATCGTGTCAATTTATTGCTACAGTTTTCTGCATGTCACGTATATGTTCCTACGAACATGAGATCATGCAAATCACGTACATCGGAGGAGTGCCTTGTGTGTATCAATCGTCACAACATAACTAGATGACTATAAAGGTGCTCTACAGGTATCTCCAAGGGCATTTGTTGGGTTGGCATGGATCAACACTGGGATTTGTTACTTCGTGTGACGGAGAGGTATCTTAAGGCCCACTCGGTAATACAACATCACAACAAGCCTTGCAAGCAATGTGAATAAGTGTTAGTCACGGGATCTTGTATTACGGAAACGAGTAAAGAGACTTGCCGGTAACTAGGTTGAACTAGGTATGGAGATACCGACGATCGAATCTCGGGCAAGTAACATACCGAAGAACAAAGGGAACATCATACGGGATTAACTGAATCCTTGACATAGAGGTTTGAATGATAAAGATCTTCGTAGAACATGTAGGAATCAATATGGGCATCCAAGTCTCGCTATTGGTAATTGACCGTAGAGGTGTCTCGGTCATGTCTACATAGTTCTCGAACCCGTAGGGTCTGCACACTTAAGGTTTGGTGACGTTTCGGTAGTATAGAGTTATTCATGGTGGTGACCGAAGGTTGTTCGGAGTCCCGGATGAGATCCCGGACGTCACAAGGAGCTCTGTAATGGTCCGTAGGTAAAGATTGATATATAGGAAGTCCTGTTTTGGTCACCAGAAAAGTTTCGGACTCATCGGTAGTGTACCGGGAGTGCACGAGGGTACCGAGGGACCATCGGGAGGGGTGTTTCGACCCAAGAGGCTACATGGGTTGTGGGAGGATGAATACCAGCCCTTAGTGGGCTGGCCGAAGTCCCACATAGGGCCCATGCGGCTAGGAAGGAAATCCAGAGTGAAAAAGGTGGAAAAAAGGCTAATATAAGGAAGGAGTCCTAAACCGACTAGGAGTGGAGGAGTAGGACTCCTCCCTCCACTTTGGCCGAAGCCAAAAGGGCTGGCCCTTGCGGCCAAGCCTCCTCCTCTCCTCCTGCTATATATACTAGAGGTTTTTTAGGGCACCCCTAATCCTAATTGCCACGTGCTGTCCTCTTCTTCCTCTAGATGGTTTTCTCCTCTAGATCATTTTTTAGCGGTGCTTAGACGAAGCCCTGCTGGAATTACTCCACCACCATCACCGCAACACCGTCGTGCTGCCGGAGAACTCATCTACCTCTCCACTCCCTCTTGCTGGATCAAGAAGGCAGAGATCGTCATCGAGTTGTACATGTGCTGAACACGGAGGTGCCATCCGTTCGGCACTAGATCGGAAGAACCATGATGGGATCGCGGGATGGCTCCTAATGAGATTGCGGGACGGATCGTGATTGGATCGTGAAGACGTTTGAGTACATCAACCGCGTTTCTTAACGTTTCCGCTTAGCAATCTACAAGGGTATGTAGATTCACTCTCCCTCTCGTAGATGCTCATCACCATGGATAGATCTTGCGTGTGCGTAGGAAATTTTTTGTTTCCCATGCAACGTTCCCCAACAGTGGCATCATGAGCTAGGTCTATGTGTAGATGAGATCTCGAGTAGAACACAAAGAATTTGTGGGCGTTGAGTTTGTGGGCGTTGATGCTTAGATTGCTTCCTCCCTTGGTCGTGTTTTGGTTCAGCGGTATTGTGGGATGAAACGGCCCAGACCAACCTTACTCATACGCTTACGAGAGACCGGTTCCATCGACTGATGTGTAACTTCGTTGCACAAAGATGGCTGGCGGGTGTCTGTTTCTCCAACTTTAGTTGGATCGGATTCGACAAAGGTGGTCCTTGAGAAGGTTGAAAAGCAACTTATGTATCACCGTTGTGGTTTTGCATAGGTGAGAATTGTTCTTGCTAGATACCCGTAGCAGCCACGTAAAATATGCAACAACAATTAGAGGACGTCTAACTTGTTTTTGCAGGGTACGTTGTGATGTGATATGGCCAATTACATGATGAGATATATGTGTTGTATGATATGATCATGTGTTGTATAGAATATCACGACTTGCATGTCGATGAGTACGGCAACCGGCAGGAGCCATAGGGTTGTCTTTAATTATTGTATGACCTACGTGTCAATCATTAAGCGCTATGTAATGCTTTACTTTATCGCTAAACAGTAGCAATAGTAGTAGAAGCATGATGGGCGCGACAACCCCGATGGCGACACATTGATGGAGATCAAGATGATGGAGATCACGGTGTCATGTCGGTGACGATGGAGATCATGCCGATGCTTTCAAGATGGAGATCAAAAGCACAAGTTCATGGCCATATCATGTCACTTATGATTTGCATGTGATGTTAATCCTTTTATGCACCTTGTTTTGCTTAGGACGACGGTAGCATTATAAGGTGATCCCTCACTTAAATTTCAAGATCAATTGTGTTCTTCCCGAGTGTGCACCATTGCGAAAGTTCGTCATGTCGAGACACCACGTGATGATTGGGTGGGATAGACTCTACGTTCACATACAATGGGTGAAAGCTAGTGTTGCACATGCAGAACACTCGGGTTAAGCTTGACGAGCCTAGCATGTACAGATATGGCCTCAGAACACAAGAGACCGAAAGGTCAAACATGAGTCATATAGAAGATATGATCAACATGATGATGTTCACCATTGAAACCACCTCAACTCACGTGATGATCGGACTTGAGTTGATGAATTTGGATCATGTATCACTCGAATGACCGGAGGGATGTCAATTTGAGTGGGAGTTCTTAAGTAATATGATTAATTGAACTCATTATCATGAACATAGTCAGTAGTCTATTTGCAAATTACGTTGTAGATTACTAGCTCACGTTGTAGCTCCCTTGAATTTTTATATGTTCCTAGAGAAATAGAGTTGAAAGATGATGATGACAATATTGCGGACTGGGTCCGTGATCTGAGGATTGTCCTCATTGCTGCACAGAAGGCTTATGTCCTTAATGCACCGCTCGGTGCGCCACCCCCTCTAGCGTCGTCTGTAGATGTTGTGAACATCTAACAGGCACGTTCCGATGACTAGTTGATAGTTTAGTGCATCATGCTTTACGGCTTAGAATTGAGGCTCCAAAAACGTTTTGAACGTCATGGAACATATGAGATGTTCTATGAAATTGGGATCTCAGGCTCGTGCCCGTGTTGTGAGATATGAGATCTACAACAAGATTCTTTGCCTACAAGATGAAGGAGAATAGCTCAATTGTTGAGCATGTGCTCAGATTGTCTGGGTGCTACAATCGCTTGAATCGAGTGAGAGTTGATCTTCCAGATAAGAAAGTGATTGATATAGTTTTCCAAGTCACTATCACTAAGCTACTAGAGCTTCGTGATGAACTATAAAATGGCAGGGATGGAAATAATGATCCCTGAGTTGTTCACGATATTTGACGCCGCGAAGGAAGAAATCAAGAAGGAGCATCAAGTGTTGATGGTTAGTTAAACCATTAGTTTCGAGAAGGGCAAGGGCAAGGAGGGAACCTTCATGGATGGCAAGTCAGTTGCTGCTCTAGTGAAGCAACCCAAAGTTGAACCCAAACCCGAGACTAAGGGCTTATATTATGGGGAGAGCGGTCGCTAAAGCGAAACAACCCTAGATACTTGGTAGATAAGAAGGCTGGTAACATCGACAGAAGTATATTTGGTATACGTGTTATTGATGTGTACCTGTCTATTACTCCTAGTAGCACCTGGGTATTAGATACCGGTTCGGTTGCTAAATGTTAGTAATTCGAAGTAAAAGCTAAGGAATAAACGGAGACTAGCTAAGTGTGAGGTGACGATGTGTGTTGGAAATGTTTCCAAGGTTGATGTGATCAACATTGCACGCTCTCTCTACCTTCGGGATTAGTGACAAACCTAAATAAATGTTATTTGGTGTTTGCGTTAAGCATGAACATGATTAGATCATGTTTATTGCAACACGGTTATTCTGTTTAAGTTAGAGAATAATGATTATTCTGTTTACATGAACAATACCTTCAATGGTCATGCACCCAGTGCAAATGGTTTGTTGAATCTTGATCGTAATAATACACATGTTCATAACATTGATGCCAAAAGATACAAAGTTAATAATGATAGTACCACATATTTGTGGCACTGCCGCTAAATGTCATATTGGTATAAATCGCATGAAGAAACTCCATGCTGATGGATCTTTGGACTCATTCGATTTCGAATCGATTGAGACATGTGAACCATGCCTCTTGGGCAAGATGACTAAGGACCCCGTTTTCCAGTTTGATGGAGCGGGCAAGTGATTGATTGGAAATGATACATGTTGATGTATGCAATCCAATTAGTCATGTAGTGTGCAGTGGAAAAAAGGCTAATATAAGGAAGGAGTCCTACACCGACTAGGAGTGGAGGAGTAGGACTCCTCCCTCCACTTCAGTCGAAGCCAAAAGGGCTGGCCCTTACGGCCAAGCCTCCTCCTCTCCTCCTCCTATATATACTAGAGGTTTTTTAGTGCAGCCCTAACCCTAATTGCCACGTGCTGCCCTCTTCTTCCTCTAGATCGTATTCACCTCTAGATCAGTTTTCAGCGGTGCTTAGGCGAAGCCCTGCTTGAATTACTCCATCGCCATTGCCACAATGATGTCGCGCTGCCGGAGAACTCATCTACCTCTCCGCTCCCTCTTGCTGGATCAACAAGGCGGAGATTATCATCGAGCTGTATGTGTGCTGAACGCGGAGGTGTCGTCCGTTCGCCACTAGATCAGAAGAACCATGATGGGATCGCGGGACGGCTCCTGATGAGATTGCGGGACGGATCGTGATTGGATCGTGAAGACGTTCGACTACATCAACCGCTTTTCTTAACGCTTCCGCTTAGCGATCTACAAGGCATTGGGGAACGTCACATGGGAAACAAAAAAATTCCTACGCACACGCAGATTTATCCATGGTGATGAGCATCTACGAGAGGGAGAGTGGATCTACGTACCCTTGTAGATCGCTAAGCGGGAAGCGTTAAGAAACGCGGTTGGTGTAGTCGAACATCTTCGCGATCCAAATCGCCGAGCGTCCCGCAATCACATCACGATCCGTACCGCGATCCAATCACGATCCGTCTCATGAACTCATCACGATTCGTCCCGCGATCTCATCATGATCCGTCCCACGATCTCATCACGATCCATCCCGTGAACTCATCATGAACCGTCTCGCGATCTTGATCACGGTCCTTCTGATCTAGCGCCGAACGGACGGCACCTCCGCGTTCAGCACATGTGCAGCTTGATGACGTCTCCACCGTCTTGATCCAGCAAGAGGAAGTGGAGAGGAAGAAGAGTTCAACGGCAGCGTGACGGTGCTCCGGCGATGGTGGTGGAGCAATTCCGGCAGAGCTTCGCTTAAGCACTGCGAAAATCCGATCTAGAGGAGCGCCGATGGAACGGGTAGCACATGGCCGTAAAATCAGGTGCAAAACACCCAATCCCACCAGTATATATAGGAGGGAGGGAGAGGGAGGGCTGGAGCAAGGGCCAAGGCCCCATAGGGTCGGCCAAATCCACTAGGATTGGAGGACTCTCCTCCAATCCTAGTAGGACTAGGATTCGTCCCTTTTTTTTTCCTTTTTCCACCTTTTCCTATTGGGTTTTCTTCTCCAGCCACATGGGCCTTGTGTGGGAGTTTCCACCAGACCACTAAGGGCTGATGTTCACTCTCCCACAGCCCATGAAGCCTCTTGGGTCGAAATACCTCACCCGATGGTCCCCCGGTACACTACCGGCACTCCCGGTACACTACCGGCACTCCCGGTACACTATCGATGAGCCCGAAACTTTTCCGGCGACCAAAATAGGACTTCCTATATATGAATCTTTACCTCCGGACCATTCCAGAGCTCCTCGTGACGTCCGGGATCTCATCCAGGACTCTGAACAAACTTCAGTCACCACCATGCATAACTCTATACTACCGAAACGTCACCAAACCTTAAGTGTGCAGACCCTGCGGGTTCGAGAACTATGTAGACATGACCGAGACACCTCTACGGGCAATAACCAATAGCGGTACCTGGATGCCCATATTGGTTCCTACATATTCTACGAAGATCTTTATCGGTTGAACCTCTATGTCAAGGATTCAGTTAATCCCGTATGATGTTCCCTTTGTTCTTCGGTATGTTACTTGCCCGAGATTCGATCGTCGGTATCTCCATACCTAGTTCAACCTCATTACCGGCAAGTCTCTTTACCCATTCCGTAATACAAGATCCCATGACTAACACTTAGTCACATCGCTTGCAAGGCTTGTTGTGATGTTGTATTACCGAGTGGGCCCTGAGATACCTCTCCGTCACACGGAGTAACAAATCCCAATCTTGATCCATGCCAACTCAATAGACACCCTCGGAGATACCTGTAGAGTACCTTTATAGTCACCCAGTTACGTTGCGATGTTTGATACACACAAGGCACTCCTCCGGTGTCAGTGAGTTGCATGATCTCATGGTCATAGGAACATATACTTGACATGCAGAAAACAGTAGCAATAAACTGACACGATCATATGCTACGTTTGTAGTTTGGGTCTTGTCCATCACACCATTCTCCTAATGATGTGATCCCGTTATCAAATGACATCTCATGTCCATGGCTAGGAAACCTTAACCATCTTTGATCAACGAGCTAGTCCATTAGAGGCATACTAGGGACATGGTTTTGTCTATGTATCCACACATGCATCTAAGTCTGTGATCAATACAATTATAGCATGGATAATAAACGATTATCATGAACAAGGAAATATGATAATAACTAATTTATTATTGCCTCTAGGGCATATTTCCAACACAAGGGTATGTAGATTCACTCTCCCTCTCGTAGATGCTCATCACCATGGATAGATCTTGCGTGTGCGTAGGAATTTTTTTGTTTCCCATGCAACGTTCCCCAACATGTTCTAGATCACAACCTGCATCTACTCATAGAACCGCTCATGATTCCACTGTTGGGAAACATAGTAGAAAACAAAAAATCGCCCAACAATCAACCAGGAACATTATGAAGAAACACTCAGGGTTGCGATCATGACCATTACCATCACAAAGTTGTAGCAGAAGAAGAAGGTGATGATGTAGATCATACTTGGAGTCCCTCGAACCATAGACGAATGATCCCTCGAATTGAAGACCGAAAGCACGAGCTCTCTAGTTGGTTGCGAGCATACGGTTTTCACGATCCGACAACCCTTCGTCGTCCAGAGCTAATTGTTGCTAGAGAATTAGACAGAGGAGATTAGAACCACACTGGGCTTCTAATTATTAGGATTATAGGAACTATACCTAGCTCTAATTAGTCAACTAGGACAACTAGAACTAGAACTAGAAGAACTATAGGAGACTCCAAAACTTGTGTATCCAATGGGCCAAAGTCCTCAGGTATATATTGCTTGGAGGGAGGGGAAGAGGGGTGCCAAAAGGGAGGAAAATCCTCCCCTTTGGCTGGCCTAGGAGGATGAGTTGGACTCCTCACCCTCTCCAATTTGGCCTCTTTCCTTAGGGAAGGGATGCGCCTCCCACCTAGGACCTTATGGCCCAAGTTGCCTTCCACCTCTTGGCCTTTTAAGTCCCGTTGGTATTAAATTAAATATAAAATTGTTATAAATAATTTCATACCATTTTATATATAATTTAACATCCCCATAAACATTTCCACCTATACATTATTTATCGGTAATACCCGGTATTACCCGATACTCTCTGAAACCCTTCCGGTGACCCCGGAACGCTTTCGGATCCTCTCAAAACTATTTCGAACATTCATGAAGCAATTTCACAAATATGTTCGCATCACTCCCGAACTACTAACACTCGGCAGATCATTATTACCTTAAGCTTGTGACCCCATAGGTTCGGTAACTCATAGACATGAATGAAATCTGGTCGTTCAATGACCGATAGCGGAGCTGTGGACGTCCATATTGATCCCTATGAGCGCACAAATGATATTCGAGTGAACCTTTGGTTACCATGTGACATTCCAGTTGCTTCGATATATTTTACAAAACCCGGATGCATCGGTATCCTCCTGATTCATATGCTCACTATATCGTCATCCTCGTTACCGTTTTGTTCTTCTTTCTGGTTTTCGTGTTCCAACGTCCCTATGACATAGTCACCTATGTCTAGACAGACGACGATGGATGTCTTCACACCGAGAGGGACCTAAGAATATCTCTCCATCGTTGGAGGAGCAAATCCCACTCTCGAGCTATCTAGTCCTTTGTCAAACTTTCTGATGATCTTGTAAGTTGTCGTTATGATCACCTAGTTAGAAATGATGTTTGAGAAACTCCAAATCTCAACGTACGGTAAGAAGTGACTACGATAATCTCATGATCTAAGGAACATAAGACGCATGTTAACACTACGTGTTATAACAATTGATTTTAGACGCCATTATCTCAAAGTATAACAAAAAAAGTCTAGGTCGATTCAATATGATCGTTCTTCTAACTTCATACTCCCAATGTTGTTTTAGGATCATCATTACATATAACGATATCCTAAGATCCGGAAAATGTGATCACCAATAACACTTGAGCTAGTCTTAGAGGCGAGACTAGGAATCTTATTTTACGGTTTATCATTCCACACATGCATATGAGATTTCCACATAATCACATATTCCAGGAGTTATAACATAGAATATAAACTCTTGATTATGAATATAGAAATATAATAATATAATATTATTGCCTCTAGGGCATAATTCCAACATGGAGGTTCTCTCCTAAATACTCATGCAAGTGGGGGACCCCTCCAAGCAAGACTCTTAAAGGATTAGTTTCCATATTGTGGCAAAGAAACAAACAAAAATAAAAAAAAACACATATTTTTAAAGCTTTCCTTAACAAATCTCACTTACCAAGAGCACTGTGCTCCCCGGCAACGGTGCTAGAAAAGAGTTTTGATGATCCAAAACTATAGGAGATCTATCATAACCTTTTCGATACGTAAGAGTGTTGATCCCAACGAGGAGCAAAAGAAAATAACAAGTGCTTTTCAATAAGGTTTCACTATAAATGTTGTAAATATAGTTTGATAGCAAGATAATTTGTAAGAAGATAAATAGTAACGAAAGTAATAGAGTGCATCAAGTGCCCCAATCCTTATCTATGCTAAGGACAAGCTGGCGGTGTTTCTTATAATATCTAAAACGCTCTTGAGGACACACGAGAGTTTTGTTACGTTACTTTCACCATGATTCATTAAGTTACCGTTATTGATTTGATAAGTGCTTTGTGGGTGGACCAAAACTAAAGTGATGTTCTTACTTGAATAAATACCCACTTATGATTATAACCTTCATGCAAGCATCTGCACAAACAAGGGGAGTAATTAAGATAATACAACCATAATATTAACAAATAGTATCCAAAATAGCCTCTCACGAAACAATTCATAAACTGGATTTGATTGTCTATCACTCCCGCAACCCATCATCTACAAACTAATTCCATAATGTCTTCCCGTGGGCCCAAAGATGTTGAAGTGTCATGTAGTCAACGTTCTCATAACACATCTAGAGAAAGAATAACACAACATATTATCAAAACATTAAACGGTAATCAACTTCACATGACCAATACCAACAAGACTTCTCCCATGTTCTCAAGAAATAACGGGTCTACTCACAAGACATCATATGAATCATGATAAGTGGATATAAATATAGTGTAAACAATCCGAACATAACAATCTTTCACCAATAAATCTCCTATCAATCGACTACAAGGTGTAATCAACACATGAAAGTACTCGCAGTAAGCAATCTAAAGTCTGATACCAATATTGAACAAAAAGGGATGAACTAGGGTTTCGAGATGAGATGGTGTTGGTGAATTTGTTGATGAAGATGATGATTCCGAAGATGAGAAGAGTGTTGATAATGATGATGGCTTTGATTTCCCCCTTCTGGAGTGAAGTTTCCCTGGAAAAATCACTGCGCCGAAAAGCAAAAGTAATCCATCTAGGTTCCACCTTGCAGATAGATGTCGAAAGTCCCAAGGTGTATCTGTGTTTTTTTCTAGGGTAAATGGGATTTTGTGGCCAAAGGGCATCGGGCGAGGAACCACCAGGGGGCCACATGGCCAGATGGCATGCCCTAGGTCCCATACGTGTGGGGTGGCTGCATAGTACCCTTTTAGGTCCCTTCTTACCCATCTTGGTCACCGGTCTTCATATTTTTTAGAAATAATCCAGTAAAAGCCCTGCTATTTTTGGAGCGCCAGAAAATTTCCTTTTCTTCTGTTGTAAGTTTGGTCCAGATTTCCAGTTGTCTGGCATTTTCCTCCCTATGTATACCTTGCATTTTAAGAGATAAAAGGCATTATAATTGCATCATGATGTGAAATATATCATTGAAGTAGGATAAATTATATTAGAAAAATAGTGATGTAAAATGGATGTCAGACATCTCCAAGGGCACTTCTCAAACCTCCCACATACACCCAGGTGAACAGCGGGACACTGTATGGACACAAAAATGATCACCTAGTGTGCCTCCCCAAACTTGTCGCATATGTTCGGATGATCTAGACTTACCCAAACATGCCTTGTACGTGGAGAAATGCGACTGGCTAGACATGTCCACCATGTCAGCTTCGTCCCACTCAGGCATCTCTCTTCCATCTCTCTTCTGTCCAATCATACACATGTGCCTAAACAACTAGGGATAAATTAGAGGACATCGTTAGAGGGGGAGGATAAATTGGGCTCAATGTTCTACTATTCATGGACATTTGTATGGCTGAAATTTTATGCTTGCCCTTGAAATTCTCTAATATATTCCAATTAGGTAGATGTTAAATAATACTAAAGTATTAGTTACCTAAAATAACAACAATGCTCTTACAATGAACTATCGATGAACTTGTTTTTTGTTGGGGAGAAACTTGCACGGTAGTCACTTCAATGGATATTTTTTAAATCATTCCAGGTTGGCCATAGTCGTAGGAACACTTGTCTTGTTCACAAAGATACCCTCTATTTGGAATTAAGACTCCTTTGGTTCACAAGATTCTAAAACGTAGGAACTTGAAAAATACAGGAATGGGAAGGAATACATGTGCAAAATAGACGATTGCTAAACACGGGAATTCTGCCAACTATGGTATTTGGTTCATTCGAATTGTGGTCAAATCAAAGTCAAACCACATGAAAATGTTTAGTTAGAATGCTATTATGCCAATAAGAATCTTAGTCTCATTCTTCGTGCATAGGAATTTCAAAAGGAGGTCCAAGTGAATGTTAAGTCCCCATGTTTTCCTTCGAAACTGGGATCAAAGGAAAATTTCATTCACTTTTCGTTTGCCCCATTCCTTTGAACAAAGACATGAATAGTACCACCATAGAAAATTTACTTATTCCTACAACTTTATACCACTTTTCCTTTGAACCAAAGGAGCCCTTAGTTATCTCTCAGACTGATGTATCTAGCATAGATACATCCCGCTGGGTGACACCTAATTCTGAATGGAGGAAGTACATAGGAAGCCTGAAAGGCAAACTAATCATATCCAAATTTTTAACATGAGTCTACATAGATACATATTCCTTCCCTAACCCTAGGTGGTTACTTCTCCCCTCAAAAATTCATCGATGAGCCCATGGATTCGCCTTCCCTCTGCTTGACGCTCTAGCAGTCGGTGGCAGGGAGGGAAACGCCGGTGCCTTTCTCCTATTAGTAGTTTACCTTAGGTTTTTTTAGTCCTCTAAGGTGCAACGCTCAGGCGGATGGTGGCATTTTTTCTTTGAGTTTGTATTTCAGGATTCGATCGCCCTCCAGTTCCTTCATTTGGAAGTATTTTATAGAGCTCTGGCGTAGATTCCCGTTGTCTCCTTGGGACGCTTTATGTTAGGGTTTCTGGTCATGTGGTGAGATTTGGTGTCACGTGCTTCAGAGCAATGTGAGAGTTCAACAACAACAACCGTGGCTCCAGGGAACTGGTCCTTAGGGGCATGTTGATGTCGCAAAAGTATATGCAATCAACCATAGTCCTTTCGATAAGTAAGATTGTTAAACCCAACGAGGAGCAGAAGGAATTGATAGACAATTTTTAGCAAGGTTTCACTACAAGTGATGTAAGATAGCTTTTTATAGCAAGATAAATAGTAACAAGGTAGAAAGTAACAAAAGTAGCAAGGTGCATCAAGTGGCCAAAGCATTAATTGTGCTATGGACAAACCGGTGATACTTCTTATAGTGACTAAAACGTTCTTGAGGACACACGGGAACACCGCTAAGTTACTATCACCATGATTCATCGAGTTACCTTCATTGCCTTGATAACTGTTATGTGGCTGGATTGGAGCTAAGGTGCTATCCTAATTTGAACAAATACCTACTTATGATTGTACTCTCCATGCAAGCATCTACAACTATAAGAGAAGTAATTAAGATAAATGTAACCATATCATTAAACAATTGGATCCAAAACAACACCTTACAGAATAATTCACAAACTAGGGTTTAGGTTTCTATCACTCCCGCGTCATCCATGAACTAATTCCACAATGTCTTACCTAGTCCCAAATATGGTGAAGTGTCATGTAGTCTACGTTCACATAGCACAACTCGAGGAAAATAACATAACATGATACCAAAACATTGAACGGGTAGCAACTTCACATGGTTACTAGTAACAGACTTGTCCCATGTCCTTGAGAACTAATGTAACTACTCGCAACTCATCATATTGATCATGATCGGTGGGTATAAATATATGATTACCAATCTGGACTTGACAATCATCCACCAATTGCACCAACAATCATCAACTACAATGTGTAATCAACACTACCAGCATCCCTTAGATACCAATACGAGGTTTGGTACAAAGATTGAACAAATAGATGAACTAAGGTTTGGAGCTGAGATGGTGCTCATGAAGATGGTGATACCCATGATGAATGGAGTGTTGTTGATGATGAAGGCTTCGATTTCCCACTTTAGAGGGAGGTTTCCCCGGCAAAATTGCTCTGTTGGAGAGCAAAAGTGCTCCGCCTAAGTTTCGCCTCTCAGACGGCGGCAGAAAGTCCTTAGATTTTTTGTGATTTTTCTAGGGTAAATGTGAATTTATGGCCAAAGGACATCATGAGGCGAGCCACCATGGCCCCACACGGGCAGGTGGCGCAACCTAGGGGTAAGTCGCGCCACTTGGTCATGTGGCTGCCAGGTGGCCCCCTGGTACTTCTTTGCTCTAGTATTCATTATATATTCCAAAATAATTCTCTAAAAATCCATGCTTCGTTTTGAGCTCTCGAGAATTGCTTTCTCTTATGTTGTTATTTTAGGTCGAGAATTCCAGCTATCGGTAATCCCCCTCTCTCTGTATAACTTGTATTTCAAGAGAGAAAAGGCATTATAATTGCACCATAATGTGACATATATCATTAGAGTAAGATAAATTATAGTAAAAATAATGATGCAAAATAGATGTATGCCTGGTTGTCATCGACAACTCTGGTAGGGGAGCGGCGACAACGACGCTTCGACGGTCCGTTCTGGTGACAGTGGTGGTTGTTCAGTGGTCTCGAAAATGAGTAAACTTTATTATGTGTGAGATACTTTGTACTTCTGGTGTACTTTTATAATAGTTGTGATCCATTTCGGAAAAAAAACTCACATCCAAATGTGTTGTATTTTAATGTGTTCTAATCGCTTACATGCTAAATAATGATAATAACTGATTAATCGCCTCAAATGGCAATACAAGTTTTGTGGAGGAAGTAATATCGATTTTAAAGATAACTGTGTGTGAGCTTGTTAACGTGTTGCGTAGTACCAACTTCTTCTGTCCAAAATAGACCAAAAAAGTACCCACTGAATATCGTCTTCCTCTTTTGAAATGTCCGCTTCGTTGTCCTTACCACAACTCAATCATGACACAATTGGCTTATGTTGGCCATTGAGGACCTTCTATGGTTCCGTCCTCATGGTGACTAGCTTCCAGTAGCACTTGGATGGTTGAAAATCGACACAAAACCATCCTTCATGCTGGCATTGTCACTTTCAACACACGACTACAAATGTTTCGTCCTTGACAAGTAAGTCATAAGACATGTCTTCGTGTCCCACCCACAAACATTCATCTCCTTTGGTGAGTGAAACATTTCTTGTTAGCGGCGCAACCATGAATTGAAGGTGCGAGATATATCAAATGATTTAGACAACCAACATTATCGAGAAGAGGAGACATTCTTTTTTTACAAAATTTAGTGATACAACAAGAATTTCACTAAAGAGAGAAAACTAATCATCACACGCACATCTTTGACAACACTCCTAAAAACCTCTATAAGAGGAACCAAGCTTTTGCCACTTGCCACTTGACAAGAAATCTTCCTTGTAGACACGCCCCAGCATAGCTGCCCCCCTCCTGCTCACAAGGAATGAATGAAGCAGCCTGGGCACTTCTTTTTATCCCCATTAAAAGAATAAAAATAAAAGTAAACATAAAAAACTGTTATAAACAAATCTCCTCTTCATGTGTTGAGTTGTATCATCATGCCATCTGCCTCCTCATGCAAATGATGCCAAGAAGTGTTAAGCAGCAGGCGTGAGGGCGATAGATCAGCAAGAGCCGAACGCCGCTCGAATCTCAGGTGAGACAGCGCAAACCACCCTCGCCTCTCGCTCCCATTCCCCCTTGCTCAGCTCCGTGTTCTTGCGGCCCGGCTCCTAGATCTTCCTCCCCCTTTCCCTCGCAAGAATTTCCACCCGATTTCCGCGCTCTGGTCGCTCTTCTTCCGGCCGAGAATTTCCTCCGGTTCTTTTGCTGTGGTACGTATAATCTTGAGTTCTGAGCCGCGTGTGTTGTTTTCTTGGCTGAAGCTTGATTGGCCCCGTGGACTTGCAAAAAGGCGGCGCGTTTGAGGAGATTCGGCGGGGCCCTGGTGCCGGCAAGATGAACAAGGACAGGTCCCGGATCTCGGCGGACGGCGGCGGCGGCGACGGCCTGCCGCCGCAGTCCTCGCGCCGCTCGGCGACTCCCCCGCCGGAGTACGACATCAGCCGCATGCCGGACTTCCCCACCAGGAACCCGGGCCACCGGCGTGCGCACTCCGAGATCCTCAGCCTCCCCGACGACCTCGACCTCTGCGCGCCCGGGGGCGGCGACGGGCCCTCGCTGTCCGACGAGAACGACGAGGAGCTCTTCTCCATGTTCCTCGACGTGGACAAACTCAACTCGTCGTGCGGGCCGTCGTCGGACCAGGCGGAGTCGTCGTCAGCCGCTGCTGCCGGCGGGGGCGAGGCGGACAGGGCGGGCCACGTGATGAGGCCGAAGCACCAGCACAGCCAGTCCATGGACGAGTCGATGTCGATCAAGGCCGAGGACCTGGTGGGGGCGCCGGGGATGGATGGGATGTCCACTGTGGAGGCCAAGAAGGCCGTGTCCGCGGCGAAGCTGGCCGAGCTTGCTCTTGTCGACCCCAAGAGGGCAAAAAGGTTTGATTTCGCCTTTAATTGTAGTATTGTGTAATGTCCATCATCTTCTATAGAGTTCAGGTAGCCTTTTGTGAAATGCCTGCATCTTTTCTTCAACGGTATTTCACATCAAGTATTTGCTTCATCCACTGATGAGAATCATAGCTACGGCAGGATATATTACACTACTTCGCATGAGTGGGTGTAAAATGCTATGCTTGCACAAGTATTTTGGTATAGTAGGTCAGGTGAGAACTTAGAAAAGATAGGTCTCAGGTTGGTTAGAGCGGTAGATCGTGAGGAAAGAGATACGTTTGTCGGACAAAAGTGAGATTGGAATCAGATGCCTCAGGTTCAGCACCCTTGTGTTTACATTCCTATAGACAGCATTTTTGTTAAAGATGAAGTTCATCTGTTTATGTGGTACACATGAGCATATACTGATTTGTGATTCGGATGATTTGACAGGATTTGGGCTAATAGACAATCCGCAGCAAGATCGAAGGAAAGGAAAATGCGCTATATTGGTGAACTTGAGCGCAAGGTGCAAACCCTGCAGACAGAAGCAACAACATTGTCAGCCCAGTTGTCATTGCTACAGGTATGCATTATCACTTTGGAGTTTTTATGCTTATAAAGTTTTAATCCATTTATGAGATCATTTTGGATGCGGCTAAGGAAATTCCATACATGACTTCATTATCTCAAGTTAGATTGATATATGTGTTAAACTGACGCGTAGGGATGTATTCTACCTGAAATCATTGGAGCTTAGGAATTGGTTGAATAATTTCATCCAAATTCTTCAAAGTAAAAACCCTCTGTTACATGCCCTTTGGTGTAAGGTGGCTTCCTGAAGATGACGTGGAGATCTTCTGTCATATTTACATACCATTGAATGTTTTCAAGAAAAGCCATTTTAAGGATGGAAGTTCTGGTATATAATTAGCACAAGTGGCATTGAGTACAGCCACATAGTGATGATGCTGTCGGAAGCATCATGTTGTATGTTACAAGATGCAATATCTTGTCTCCCTGTTTTTGATACTAATACGTAACGAAATTTGTCGTATTGCTATGCCATGTGCATTTTGGAATGGAGTGATAGTATTGAGGTGCCACTTGTTGGTGGGCTAGTTGGCAGGTCTCAAGCTATACCCATAATAGATGCACTGAAAATAGAGATGGTATGGAGCACACTTCAAAGCAATATCATAATATACATATTGAAAAATACCCAATGCATCTGACCACTTCTCACCTGTGGCCCATGGGCAACGATCTGTGTGATAATTAAACTTTGCTTAAAAGTACTTTTGCAATACTTTGTGCTTGCCTGCTTGTGTTTCTGGTTTCCCAGTTGAGAAGCTTCAGCTGAATCAAAATGCAAGTGTTTTTTCATAATCATAAGCCTTTCTGTTAGATAAGAGCATTGGATGTCAAAAGATCTTTAGGCATTCCCCTAACTTGGATTGACCGGCTACTGGTCATTGCCAAGTTCTAAACCATAACATAAATCATCATGCTAGTACTATAGGAGTTTATATAAAGAAAAAGAAAATGTGGTGTAGCAAGGAAGGTAGCAACTATTACATGAACAAGAAGAAATACCATGCATTGTGACCTGAGAAAGAGAGCCAGTGACGCTCATTCGTGGTGCAGTTTTTGGCTGTTGGTATTACGGCGTTTCATCCATGTATCTTCAGAATTACTAGTACTACATGCATTTTCTGTGTGCGAGAAGGTGGGCATTTTTATACTGCACATCATATTCTAGATCAATGATAAAAACAGCGCAAACCATGTGTGGAATGTGTGCCAACATACAGTAGTATGTCGATATTTGAATGCATTGAAGTTCCTTCTGGTCAAACCTTTAACAGTTAAGGCTATAACATGATCTTTCTGCCTTCTAGCAACTGGATTTGCCCTCAACTTGTCGTCAGTCAAATTTACTGCATTCACATCTCATTGTCCATCAAAACACTGATATCACCCAAATATATTTTTCAGGATGAAGCTACTTGATTTCTATGCCCATGCACTATTTATTATGTAGCAATAAATCGTGTGTTTTATTCAGACAGCTAATGACCATTCTTCTCGCTATGTTCCTATGGCAGAGAGATACCAGTGGGCTAACAAGTGAGAATAGTGAATTAAAACTACGTCTGCAGAACATGGAGCAGCAAGTCCACCTACAAGATGGTAATACACATATTTCTGAATGCTAAATTCGCTTGATTCTAGTTTTAAAAACTAGGCATCATTAGGTGTACAGCTAAGTAATAAGACTTTGCAGGTCATGTTGATATACATACATATAATAGAAGCAGGGTTAGAAGATCTGTCAGTTGTGGGTTAGAAGATAGTCAGTTGTTTGCAATCTGAGTGCCTGTATAAAAGGAACTTTACGATGTCAATAATTATGAGAAAAAACTTTTGTGCATCTAGTCTATACTGTATGCCAACAATATAGTGGACATTGATTTTTTCTGTTAAAAAACACGTTTCTTTCAGTTTTATCTCTCTGGTTACACCTTTATTCTCATCCATGTGATGCACATACACAAGGGAATTTCAGAGTATTATTGTTTTCTTAACATTCCTTTTATCCTCTGGTGCAGCTCTAAATGACACCCTGAAAACAGAGGTTCAGCGGCTGAAGGTCGCGACAGGCCAGATGGGCAATGGTGGGGGGATGCTGATGAACTACGGCGGCATGTCACAGGCGCCACACCAGTTTGGAGGCAACCAGCAGATGTTCCACAACAACCAGTCCATGCAATCTCTGCTAGCGACGCACCAGCTGCAACAGCTCCAGCTCCAGCAGCAGCCCCAGCAGCCGATGCGCCCTCAGCACCACCACCAGCAGCAGCAGCCGCTGCACCCGCTGCAGGCACAGCAGTTCCAGCAGGCGGCGCGCGACCTCAAGATGAAAGGGCCGATGTGGGGCGACGGGAAGTCGTCGGGAGGCGGCGGCATCTGAAACAACTAGATGCAGAGATGGTGATGGACTGATGGTGATGATGATGATGCGCAGGTGTAGTGGCTTTCGTGTTGGCTTTGTAGTTTCGGTTAAATGGTTGGGATGATGGATCACATATGTTGACAGTGTCGCGGGAGGCGTTTGTCTGTAGTTGAAGGAAGATGATTTGGGAATTCTAGGTTGAACCTTTTGGTTTTGGTCCGGTAGAGGATGCATTGTTGCGTCCAGTTATGGACATACTCCATGTTGTTGTTGTCCTTATCCTTAACTTAAACTCAGGTGTTGATCCGTTTGCCGTTGGGCATATGTTAGAGGGATGAACAGACTAATTGTATAACTGCTAGTTGCTGGAACCATTTTATTTGTTACCATGTTGTCTCTTGGTTCCGATGAGCATTTTGCAGCCAGCTCACTGCATGAGGGAAGGTGTCGATGCTTTATTGGAAGGCTTCTTGCCTGCCCTCACCGTCTGCCCGTGCCCCCACCGGAAGCTGTTTTCTTTCTTTGAGGCTCCCACCAGAAGCTGCTGCTAGTTAGAGTATCTCCAGCCGTTGGCTGCGGCTTGGGGGCCAGCCGGTGCTAAAAACGGTCGGGGGACTCGGCTTTTCAGTCGCCGTCTCACGGGCGTCCCAACCGTTGCTTTCGATTCATTTAAGGTCGTAAAATCGGTCCAAAGTTCGATTTTCATTTAAAAATATATTATAAAACTAAGGAAAAAAAAAGCTACGTCGACTACGTCGTTCGTCGAGGAGCTTGTAGAAATTGGTGTAGTCGTCGCCGTCGCCGTCGTTGTCGTCGCCGTCCCTGCTGCAGCCCTGTCCTGCATCGCCGAAACGATGCAGGTCGGGGTTGGAGGGCCCTGGCGCCTCGCCGTCGCTGTCATCGTTGAGGATGATCAGGCCGGTGAGCCTCGATCTCCTCGAGGGCCCGGTGCTGCCGCTCCATCTCCTCGCGGACGTAGTCGTCGCGCGCCCACTTCATGGCCGTCTCGGCGGCGGCAGCCATGTCGAGGTGCTCCTACTTCACCACCATCGTGCCAGTCTCCGTCCTCGGCCTGACAAGGCAGAGGTGGCCACGGGGAGGTGAGGGCTCGCGGCGGCGGCCCTCATTGATGGTGATGCCTCCGCCGCTGTGACCACTACGCCGTAGTGGACCTTCACGGCGACGGGCGGCGTGCGCACTGTGTCGGAGGAGTGGGAGGAGTGGGAAGACGAGGAGGACGACGTCTCCATACGTCGTGGCATCCACGACGAGCCGCGTCGGCGGGAGATGGAGGTCGGCTCGGTCGGGTACTCGAGGCACGACACTTGCCGCCCTTGATGTGCTCGAGCACGGCCTCGAGCGTGCGCCCTGGGACGCCCCACCAAAGGCGCCGCCCCTCGCTGTTGTTGCGGCCTCGCGCAGGGCCGCCATTGGTGGACGCGAGCTGCTCCTCGCGGCGGCGCTCGAAGTACGTCGTCCAGAGGTTCATGCTGTCCGAGGCATACCTCGGCTGTCGACGCACTTCCTTAGAGAGGGAGGATCGGATCCGGGCGATCTCGGCGCGGCGCTCGGCTTTGATGGGCACCGGTGGCACGGGAACGCCACCGGCGCCGAGCCTCCAGGTGCCCGGCGCCCGCATGTCGGGCTGCGTCGGGTACTCCGCCTTGTACAAGAGGCGGGCCTCGTCCTCGTGGAGGTGCCGGTGACCGAAACCGTTGCGGGCCGCGCCGTCACCTGGGTAGCGCTCTGCCATCGGGGGAAAGGAAGGGGGAGAGGAGATCGCCATGGGAAGAGAGAAAAGGGTGTCGGCGGCGGGGGTTCGGGGCAGGCGAACGTGTGGCGGGGCACCGACGAGGGGTCAGCTTTTATAGGGGCGATGGGGCACGTGAAGAGGCGCGGTGTGGACGCGCATCGTCCCGTACTGTCGGCGTCGCCCGTGAACGCCGCCTCGTGAACCCTCTGCATCAATGGAAGGCTGACCGACGGCAGCGCGACAACCTTGCATTGATTCCCCGCAGGAACCGAGGCGATGAGGACGACGACGACGCGCGGTCGCTGACTCGGCGAACCCACCCCTTTTCGTGCCAAAAATGTTTCGCTCGATGCGTCGTGTTCGGACTGGGTACGCCGGCGCAAAATTCGGTCTGAACCGGCGAAAAATGGGCTCTTGGGGGGCACGACTGGGCCGATTTTCGCACGCCGGCGATAAAAAAATGCCCTTGGGGGAGGGGGCTCTTGGACGGGCGCCTGGAGATGCTCTTAGAACATTTACAGCCGGACCCCCTATACCCGCCTCAAATGCCCGGGCAGGCCGCCCGGTTACTGTCCGGTCACTTTTTTTGACCTAGACGGGCCTCTTAAACGGCCCTCAAACGCCTGGGCTGGCCGGCACCCCCCATATCCAGCCCAAATATGAGGTGAGTACGGGGGCGCCTGGATGCGCCCGGACATGCCCGCCACGTCGGACCCGACAGGCCGTCCCCACCCAAAATTGCTTCAAATCCTCCAAACCCTTCCTCCTCCTCCCGCCGCTCTAGAACAATTTAGCGTCCGGACCCTCGCCCGCCTCCACCCTTGCTCCCAATCCCCACCTCGGGTCCCGATCCACCACCGGAGATGTCGTCCAGGCCAACCCAGATCGCCGCGATGGAGACGCAGTCCGTCTTGTCTGTCCGCGGCTGAATTCGTCCGCGACGACTTGCAAGGCGGAGAACGTCGCCAACAAGTTGTGGCGATACCCGACAGCGAGAGAGGAAGGCGGCGGCTATGGCATCGCAGGGAGGTTCGGACGCGCAGGAGCAGATGTCTCCTCCGTCGTGGTCGGATCCCCGCGCCCTTTCTCTCTGAGCGCCAGTGAGGATTACGGTTACCGACCCCAACTACGATCCGAGCGGCGGCTGGGCCATTCCGGACAGCTTTCCGCCCACGCAGATGCCGACGGTGGACGTGTGTGACTCGCCGGAGCTCGTTCGGGCGCGGATGAGCACGAGCTCCGACACTGCCCAGGCTGACCTCAACCTGTTCAACGGAATGACCGAACAGGACTCGGTGCGTTTTCTTTGCTATTGCCCTCTAGTTTCTTTTTCGCTCGTGATGAATACTTGCAAATCTTAATCATGTAGGCGGCGTTCATGTCGACGGTGATCAATGAGAATGAAGAATCGACCCAAGTGGAGTATGAATTGGAGGCCCCCACCGCTTTTGAAGTTGGGAACACATCCGACCCCAATGCGAGGAAGAAGAAGAAGGAGAAGACGACGAAGGCAAGATGTCCGACATTCTCAAGACACGAGGACATCTTGTTGGTCAAAGCATGGTTGGCCAGAACGATGGATCCAATATGCGGCACGGAGCAAAAGGGGGCACCTATTGGACGAAGATTTGGAAGGAGTTTCACGAGCAAAAGGAGTATGTGCAACTGCTTCCTATCGTGAGCACTCGCAATGTGGCATCTCTCCACCATCGTTGGGGGATCATTCAAGGGGAAGTTAACAAGTACGTCAGCTACTATGCACAAGTGACCAAACACCCTCAAAGTGGGTTAGGAATCGCAACTAAAGTAAGCTCGATTGCCTCATCTTCTCGTCCATTGCATATGCTTCTTGTGTTTGCATTCTCGTGCTCATACAAATGTTGTTCCCTAGACGGCGGTGATGGCAACTTTGTATCACGAGGAGGAGAAGAAGCCATTTGCTTTTAGCCATTGTTGGCTCCTGTTGAATGTCAAGCCGGAGTGGACCCTAGCTGTGGCCGAGCTCAAGGCCGCCAAGAAGAGGAATGAGGGCTCAAGCTCCAACCAATCAATTGGGTTGGACGATGTTGTCGTGGACGAGAACGAAAAAGCCACCGTGCCAAAGGACAGACGCCAAGTCATGGGAAACAAGTGGGAGAAGGCATGTCTCATCCGTGATGTCGCGGCTACCAAAATGTCGTCAACATGGACGGGCATTTTTCGGCTAAGGAGAGCAAGAAGGAGGATAGGTACAAGTTCCTCATGCAAGCACAAAAAGAAAGGATGGAGTGGGACAGAACTAGGGTGGAGAAGAAGCTTGCAATTGAGAGGGAGAAGATCGAGTTGGAGAAGCACGAAGGGGTGATCAAATGGGAGCTCGAGAAGGCCAAGACATTTGTCGGCATGGATTTCGAGAAGGAGAAGTTGCAACTCGCACGGGACGCAGAAGATGCAAAGATCATGTTGGCGGACGAGACTGGCTTGGATGAGCATGCAAAGAAATGGCTCGCGGACAAGAATAAGGAGGTCAACGCCCGAAGGGCGACGGAGGAGGCAGCCCGGATGCAGGCGGAGGAGGCAACAAGGATTCAGATGGAGTAGCATGGACGGATGCAGGTGGAGCTGGCGGCAAGGATTCAAGAGGAGCAGGACGCAGTACTCTTCTCGCAGCAATCGCACAACGAGTGATCGGAGGCCATCGGTCACGGTTGGACATTGATTTCATTTTTCCATGTCTGGTTTGTTAAACTATGATTTGCTTTGCTTTGCTTTCTTTCGAACTTTGGCATTCAGACAAATTGTTTCGTATGATCAACGTGCATGGATTGCATGGATTTGAGGTTCCGATTTTTCTATACGTGGATGTGTGGTGTAAAATCTAAGGAGTGTCCGATCGGTGCCCGCGGGCGTGTCCGGGCGCGTTCGCGGGCGTTTGAGGGGCTGGATTTGCAAGTCCGGCTATAGATGCTCTTAGATCATCTACGCCACAATGACCGTAAAAGCCCTCTAACACGCTCGGGCGTGTGATCCATCACATCATAAACTTTCGCTTCTCATAAACGGACTTCTCAATTAACAATTTTTAAATACATACAAAAGCATGCAATGTAAACGATGCAATGATTTTGTTCGGCTACTGTATCAGGATATGCTATCAGACTATCAAATTTTGGCATGTATATCGACATACTAGCTATGGAGAAGACCATCCATGGTTGTCATTGGCCTTCCCGGCACCCTTGCCGACCTTCTCACAAAAGTAGCACTTGAAAACACGAAATGGATTCAGCCGGATCTGCTCATTGCGAGAGCTGGGCGACCCGTCCCTGTCCTCCTCCTCTTTGGGGGCAAGTCCGACAACGACACAACCTCCCGATTTTGCTCCCGGATGAGGGCACGCGTGTTCCTTCATCGTCACTTTTTTTAGGATGCAGGCACAAATGACTTCCTCCTCTGTGGCAGTTTGCATTGCCGCATCCGTCGCTGCCATGTCGGCAATGAGGCGTTCCTCGACCACCCTTATCCTCTTCCTCCCCTGCGCCTGTTTTGGTTTGCGTGAAAAAACACGTCAAGACCTCTCGACGGATCGATGCAAGCCTGCGTTGGATCGCTTTTGCGGCTCGAACCACGCGTTTTGAACGCTTGCGACGGGTCAAGGATCGGTGTTCGAGATGCCGTCACATCCTCATAATAAGGTTGGTGGAAAATCATTCGTCATCAACAAATAGGGAGAAATTATGGTGTAAATGTTTTCTTGTTTTGAGTGTGATGATCATGTTTTTTTAAAGGTATTGTAAGAGCAAGTACAATAAGATGATGTTGACGGGCTATAAGACTTAAAATAATATATTTATGATGAGTTGAAAAAGATAGAAGAAGAGCGAGAAAAACGAGCTACAAACTAACAGCCGGCTGTAACACGCGCTCCAAGACATTTTGTGAGAAAGGATGATGGATCTTATATCAATAAAATAATACTTATTTACATCTACCTATTATACTTGCCGGCTATAAATTTGATTATATTTAAAGTATCAACATCATATAACTAGCAGCTGGCTGGATTATTAACCTTGTTCTAAATGGAAGGACCGTAAATGTTTTAAGTCCACGCTTCATGTGCGGGACCCGAGGATGGCCAGCTCATACGCGTCTGTACAAATTTTCGCCACGGCAAAAAATTGCAACCGAAAACTCGCGGGCGCGCAAATCCCCGCCATCCAAAAACCATTCCGCGCCCACCTCTCACCACCCCCGCCACGTCACCGATCCGCGTCGCCCCTGCGTGCCCAATCCTCACCATCTATCTCCCATCCAACGGCGAGCACCACGCGTCACGCGGATCCCGGCCTATCCCAGCCCCCCGAGCACTCCGTCTTCTATAAAACTGACCACGCTCAGCAAATCCAACATCAATCATCCTCCGCCTCCACCTCCACCACTCCCAACACAGAGCAAATCCCACCGGAGAGAAAGCAGCAGCGGCGGCGGCGAAGATGTCCGGCAGGGGCAAGGGCGGCAAGGGGCTGGGCAAGGGCGGCGCCAAGCGCCACCGGAAGGTGCTCCGCGACAACATCCAGGGGATCACCAAGCCGGCGATCCGGCGGCTGGCGCGGCGGGGCGGCGTGAAGCGCATCTCGGGGCTCATCTACGAGGAGACCCGCGGCGTTCTCAAGATCTTCCTCGAGAACGTCATCCGCGACGCCGTCACCTACACCGAGCACGCCCGCCGCAAGACCGTCACCGCCATGGACGTCGTCTACGCGCTCAAGCGCCAGGGCCGCACCCTCTACGGCTTCGGCGGCTAGGCCGCCAGCGCCGGCGTCCTCCACCAGCAACAAGATTACTAAAACACTAGTGGCAATTGTCTAGGGTTCGTGGTATCTTCTGTGTTGTTTGCTCTGCTCTGTTCCTGCTTGATGTTGGGATCGATGTACTGCCGTACTGGTACCAAGACTGAATGAAATCAAATTTGGAAATTACAGTGACGTTTGCCCTTGAGTTCACCTGCATTCCCTTGCCCAGTTCGTTGGTTTGTGCACGATGTTCAATCCTACCTGTTTCTCTGTATCAAATTGTCGCCAAATCAAGCTGGCCGTGTTTTATTTCTGAAACTTCCCTGCGTTTTTATATTCCTTTGAGCAAGTGAGCCTAGTTCTGCACATTCATATGGTCTGCGTGTTGATATTGTGTTTCATCCATGTATTTCAGAATTTAAAAACTGTTCGAGATCTACACTGTATACAAGTCAAAATGCCGTGTTATTAGGTGTACGCCATTACCAAGAATGTGATGGAACCATGATATTGCAGTGTCGTTTGCCCCTCAATTCACCTTCAATCTCTTGCTCATTGATTTCTATTTGTTCACGATGCTGAATCTTTTCCAGTTATCCTTTCCATGGCTGTGTATTAAATTGTGTCCAAATCAAACTGGCTGGTTTCGCCTTTACCTGCTCTTGTTACTCGCCTACATTTTGTGTAATGGCCATCGCCTTCTATAGAGTCGAGGTATGCTTGTGACTAGCCTGCATTTTGTGTTTGCCTCTGGCGTTACTGTGTTTCATCCATGAATTTTCAGAACGAAAATACAGTTGGAGTTCTACAAGTTTTTCTCTGAACAGTAAGGTGGCTTTTCTGTACCGTACATGTCAAGAATACTGCGTTATTAAGGGTACAACATCAGTGATAAACTTTACAGTTCGGCTTGATGCATAAAACAGAAACATGGTTAGCAGATCTGTCCGTTCTTTGCAATCTCAGTGATCATAAAATAAGAAATAACCTTTCTGCATCTATGTCTACTCTGTTCACCGTATCATTCGTCAACTAATTCAGTATCCTTATTTTTTTTTTATCTCTGTCAATGTTTCTTTATCCTCATCCATGCCTTAGAGCAACTCCAATGCGGCGACCCATTTCGTCCACGCGCGTCTGTATCGGTCGACGCGGACAGAAAAGTTGGCCCAATGCGTCGACCCAAACGGACGCGCGTTCGTTTTTTGTCCGCTTGCCGACCCATTTCCGGTTCATTTTTAAGCCGGATTTGTGTCGGCGCGGACACGAAACGGACGCGCGCGCACCCGCCTAGTCATTCGCTGGTCGATGGCACATTGGCCATCCTTTTCCAATCCAATAACAAACCCTCGCTCGCCTCATTCGTCGTCGTCGCCGCCGCCCATTTTTCCGGTGCCTCTGCCAGCTGCCGGTGTAGCCACCTCCCATGTCGCCTTCCACCGCCGTCTTGCCGCCGGGGAACCGAAAGCTTTCCATCCCACTCCCCCGACACAGCCGCGACCGCAACCAAGAAGCCGCCTCGCCGCCCTGGCCAGATCCTTCGTCGTGACACAGGCACACTCGTCGGACGCCGCCAGGGTAGCTAGCTGGTCCGAGGGCAGCGCGACTCCCTTTGCCGTCCGTCTCCTTCGTCGACGTCTGCAAGGACAGTTTGCCAAGGTACAAATAGACTCTACCGATGAGTTCTTTTTTCACAATTTCCTTTGCGACTCCGACGATTCCTCGTCCGACGAGGAGGAGGAGATTTTGGCTTACGTGTTGGTCCATCACCACCTCACTAGCGAGTGGCCGTTGTTCCGTGGTTCCATTCCGAGGCACCTTCCGGCGTTGAATCACAACCGAGAGAGCGAACATTTCCTTCTTTGGAAGGATTACTTTGACACAACGAAACCGTTGTTCAAACATCAAAAATTCCGCCGTCGTTTCAGTATGAGTAGGCATCTTTTCAACCGTATTAGAGAGGGGGTGGTCGGTTACGATGACTATTTCAAATGCAAAGAGGATGATGTTGGAAAGATTGGCTTCTCCTCTTATCAAAAATGCACTACATCCATCTGAATGCTTGCATAAGGAGTGCTCGGTGATCTCATTGACGAGTACGTCCGTATAAGCGAGTCTACATGCCTAGACTCCCTGTATAAGTTCTGCAAGGCTGTTATTGCTATGTTTGGCCCTAAGTACTTGAGAGAGCCGACTCGTGAAGATACAACCCGTTTGTTGGCGATGAATGCCAGCAGGGGCTTCCCAGGGATGCTTGGCAGCATAGACTGCATGCACTGGTAGTGGAAGAACTGCCCTTCTGCTTGGCAAGGGCAGTATAAGGGCCATGTCATGGCTTGCACTGTCATACTTGAGGCCGTGACATCTTAAGATCTCTGGATCTGCCACTCTTTCTTTGGTATGGCCGGATCACACAATGATATCAACGTGCTTCAACGCTCGCCGGTGTTTGCTAGGCTTGTCGAAGGCAATAGCCCACCGGTTAATTTTACCATCAACGGCCACAACTACACAAAGGATATTACCTGGGTGACCGTATCTATCTTCAGTGGACCATTATTGTGAAGACAATCCCTAATCCTGTCGGAGGGAAGAGGAAAAGATTTTCCCAAGAGCAAGAGAGTGCTAGGAAGGACGTCGAGCGTGCCTTTGGTGTTTTGCAATCTCGATGGGGCATCGATATCCTGCTAAGAATTGGAGCACGAAGAAACTATGGGAGGTGATGAGTGTTTGTGTGATCATGCACAATATGATCATAGAAGATGAGCGCCCGGAACGTCTCTACGATCAAGGGTTTCAGTTTCAAGGTGAGAATGTTATGCCTGAGCATGGAGGAACGACAATGTTTGAACACTTTATCCAATTTCATCATGACATGCGTGATTGAGAAACACACATGCAATTGCAAAATGATTTGGTTGAGCATACGTGAGTTCATGTTGGCAACCAATAGATGTGTCTTTTTTATTTGGCTTGTAAAACTATGTGAGACTGTTTTATTTTTATTCGGCTTGTAAAACCATGCTATTTTATTATTTGGTTGAAACTATGGTTGTGGACTATATGTTTGCTTGTGAAATAATGCAAAATTCGTGTGTGAAACACTGTAAAATTTATAATATGTGTTGAAAAAGGATGGTCAACCGGCATATATGGGTCGGCGCGTTGGGCGCACGGCCGACCCATATGCGGCCGACCCAAACAAACAAAAAAGGATAAAAACGCCGTCCGTTTGGGTCGGCCCGTTAAAGTTGCTCTTACTGCACACAAGGGTATTTATATGAGTATTAGCAAATTGCTACATAAGCTTCTTTGCTTCCTAGCGTTAGTGATGGCAAGTCATCAGGAGGCATTGGCATACTGACATCTGAAATAAGTGTTGGATCCAAAAGTTCGTGGTGTGAGCGGTGTTGCCTAGGGTGGAGATGACTATACCTGGCCATGGGCAGTCCAGGCCGACCCGAAAATCTCAGGCCGGGCCAGGCCTAAGAGCATCTCCAGTCGCGCCCCCAACAGGCCCCTCACGCGATTGTTTCGGTGCCGGCGCCAAAAAAACACCACAGTCACGCCCCCAGGACGGCGAAATCCGCCGGCTTGGCCTGTTTTTGGGCTTGGCGATCGCAGGCAGCACCCGGCGCACTGGGAGGCGCTCGGGGGCTCCGGCGCAAGGGAAAAGCACGTCTAGCCCACACCGTCAGGCGAAAATTCAAGTTTTTCTTCTAGATTCGCCTTCCACCTCCCATGCGCTCGACCGCCAACCAGCTGATCCTGGCGCCGCCCACCGCGCCCGCAAGGTGTTCGGCGATTTGCCTGCCTCGGCAATGGACTCGGACGACGAGGAAGCGCTCGCCGCGCTGCTTGAGGAGGAAGCCGAGGCCGAATTCCAGGAAGAGGAACATCTCATGGTCCTCCCCGCACTCGCCGGCCTGCTGGCGAGCAATGAAAAGCCACGGCGAGATGGCTCGGCCTCGGGGCGGATGAAAGCAAAGAACCGACATCGTCTCGAAGGGTACTACATGCTCTACTCCGACTACTTCGCCGACGCTGCACTGCACGGCGACAAAACGTTTCGCTGCCGTTATCGGATGAGCCCTTTTCCTCAGGATTGTGAATTCCATCCGGGAGTTCGACAACTACTTCAAGTGCAAGAAGGATTTCACCGGCAAACTTGGATTCACCTCAATCCAGAAGTGCACGACAACGATGAGGATGCTTGCATACGGAGCTCCCGGTGATTCACTCGACAACTATGGGCACATGGCCGAGTCCACCACCATTGAGTGTTTCTACAAGTTCTGTCAGGCAGTGGTGGCAGTGTTTGGATCTCAATACTTGCGAACACCCAATGCGGAAGACACTGCTCGGATCCTAGCACAAAATGCAGCAAGAGGATTTCCTGGGATGCTTGGAAGCATCGACTGCATGCATTGGAAATGGAAGAACTGCCCATTTGCTTGGCAGGGGATGTACAAAGGCGCCAAAGGCGGTTGCAGTGTGGTACTTGAGGCGGTGGCCACATAGGACCTCTGGATTTGGCACTCCTTCTTTGGTATGCCAGGAACTCACAATGACATCAATGTGTTGCAGTGCTCCCCTGTCTTTGCCAAGCTTGTTGAAGGTCATTCTCCTCCGGTGAACTTCGAGGTCAATGGGAGAAACTACAACAAGGGGTACTACCTAGCTGATGACATCTATCCGAGATGGTCTACATTTGTGAAGACTATCTCAAACCCTGTGCCAGGAGGCAAGAAGTCCCACTTTGCCAAGATGCCGGAGGCTTGCAGGAAGGATGTCGAGCGGGCATTTGGTGTGCTCCAATCTCGATTTGCTATCGTTCGGTACCCTGCTCAGACCTGGTTGAAAGATCAAATGTGGGAGATCATGACTTGCCGTCTCATCTTGCACAACATGATCATCGAGAGCGAGCAGGAAGAGCCAGTGTTTGACACTGAACCATACTATAGGTAGGCTCCTCTAGCCGAAGTTGATCACCAGCTACCGGCAACCTGGACTGCCTGTTGGGGAACGTTGCATGGGAAACAAATATTTTCCTACGCACACGCAGATCTATCCATGGTGATGAGCATCTATGAGAGGGAGAGTGGATCTACGTACCCTTGTAGATCGCTAAGTGGGAAGCGTTAAGAAACGCGGTTTGTGTAGTCGAACGTCTTCGCGATCCAAATCGCCGTGCATCCCGCGATCCAATCACGATCCGTCCCGCGATCCAATCACGATCCACCCCACGATCCAATCACGATCCGTCCCACGAACTTGATCACGATCCATCCCAATCTAGCGCCGAACGGACGACACCTCCGCGTTCAGCACACATACAGCTTGATGACGATCTCCGCCGTCTTGATCCAGCAAGAAGGAGCAGAGAGGAAGCAGAGTTCTCCGACAGCGTGACGATGCTCTGGCGATGGTGGTGGAGCTATTCCGGCAAGGCTTTGCCTAAGCGTTGCAGAAAACCGATCTAGAGGAGAAACTATGCACTGGAGGAACGGACAACACGTGGCTGAAAATTCTGTGCAAAAACCCTAAAACCTCCAGTATATATAAGAGGAAGAGAGGAGGAGGCTTGGCAAAAGGGCCAAGCCTCCAAGGAGTCGGCCGAACCAGGTGGAGGAGGTGGACTCCAACTCCAATCCTAGCAGGACTAGGATTCACCCTCTTTTTGCCTTTTTCCACCTTTTCTCTTTGGGCCTTTTTTCCCAAACCGCATGGGCCTTGTGTGGGACTTCCACCAGCACACTAAGGGCTGGTAAACACTCTCCCATAGCCCATGGAGCCTCTTGGGTCGAAATATCCCTCCCGATGGTCTTCCGATACACTACCGACACTCCCGGTATACTACCGATGAGCCCGAAACTTTTCCAGCGACCAAAACAGGACTTCATATATATGAATCTTTACCTCCGGACCATTCCGGAGCTCCTAGTGACGTCCGGGATCTCATCCGGGACTCCAAACAACCTTCGGTCACCACCATACATAACTCTATACTACCGAAACGTCACCAAACCTTAAGTGTGCAGACCCTGCGGGTTTGAGAACTATGTAGACATGACTGAGACACCTGTACGGTCAATAACCAATAGCAGGACCTGGATGCCCATATTGGTTCCTACATATTCTATGAAGATCTTTATCGGTCGAACCTCTATGTCAAGGATTCAGTTAATCCCGTATGATGTTCCCTTTGTTTTTCGGTATGTTACTTGCCCGAGATTCGATCGTCGGTATCTCCATACCTAGTTCAATCTCATTACCGGCAAGTCTCTTTACTCGTTCCGTAATACAAGATCCCGCAACTAACACTTAATCACATTGCTTGCAAGGCTTATTGTGATGTTGTATTACCGAGTGGGCCCTGAGATACCTCTCCGTCACACGGAGTAACAAATCCCAGTCTTGATCCATGCCAACTCAACAGACACCCTCGGAGATACCTGTAGAGCACCTTTATAGTCACCCAGTTACGTTGCGACGTTTGATACACACAAGGAACTCCTCCGGTATCCGTGAGTTGCATGATCTCAAGGTCATAGGAACATATACTTGACATGCAGAAAACAGTAGCAATAAACTGACACGATCATATGCTACATTTGTAGTTTGGGTCTTGTCCATCACATCATTATCCTAATGATGTGATCCCGTTATCAAATGACATCACATGTCAATGGCTAGGAAACCTTGACCATCTTGATCAACGAGCTAGTTCACTAGAGGCATACTAGGGACAAAGTGTTGTCTATTTACCCACACATGTAATGTGTTTCCAATTAATACAATTATAGCATGGACAATAAACGATTATCATGAACAAGGAAATATACTAATAAACACTTGCACTAGAGTCAATAATCTAGCTCACATCACTATGTGATTTACATTGTAATGAATCGAACACCCATGCAGTTCTGGTGTTGATCATGTTTAGCCCTTGGAAGAGGTTTAGTCAACGGGTCTGCAACATTCAGATCCGTGTGCACTTTGCAAATATTTATGTCCTTCTCCTTGATGTAATCGCGGATGGAGTTGAAGCGTCGCTTTATGTGTCTGGTCCTCTTGTGAAACCTTGGTTCCTTGGCCAGAGTAATGGCACCAGTGTTGTCACAGAACAAGTTCATTGGATTCAGTGCACTGGGCACTACTCCAAGATTTGTCATGAGCTATAGAGCTCCCACTCACTTTCTTGTAAATACAAGCTTCTCCATAAACTTGTATAAACTCAAACGCTTTGATCACCTCAACAAAACGCTTATTCCAACTCCGAGATGCTTGCACCAACCCATAAATGGATCGCTGGAGTTTGCAAACTTTGTCAGCATTCTCTGGATCGACAAAACCTTCTGGTTGCATCATATACAACTCTTCCTCAAGGAAACCATTGAGAAACGCTGTTTTGACATCCATCTGCCAAATTTCATAGTCGAAATAAGCAGCTATTGCCAACATGATTCTGATAGACTTAAGCATCGCTACGGGTGAGAAGGTCTCATCGTAGTCAACTCCTTGAACTTGTGAAAAACCCTTTGCCACAAGTCGAGCTTTATAGACGGTGACATTACCGTCCACGTTTGTCTTCTTCTTAAAGATCCATTTGTTCTGAATGCCCTTTCGCCCTTCAGGTAATACTTCCAAAGTCCATACTTTGTTTTCATACATGGATCCCATCTCGGATTTCATGGCCTCTAACCATTTCTTGGAATCCGGGTCCATCACTGCTCCTCCATAGCTCGTAGGCTCATTGTTCTCCAACAACATGACCTCCAAGACAGGGTTACTGTACCACTCAGGAGTAGTACGCGGCCTTGTCGACCTACGAGGTTCAATAGTAGCTTGATCCGAAGCTTCATGATCATCATCATTAACTTCCTCTTCTACCATCGTAGGTTCCACAGAAACATCTTTCTGCGCTGCGCTACTTTCTGGTTGAAGTAAAGGTTCGATAACCTCATCAAGCTCTATTTTCCTCCCACTCAATTCTTTCGAGAGAAACTCTTTCTCAAGAAATGTTCCGTTCTTAGCGACAAACACTTAGCCTTCGGATCTGAGATAGAAGGTATACCCGACTGTCTCTTTCGGGTATCCTATGAAGACGCATTTTTCCGCTTTGGGTTCCAGCTTTTCAGGCTGAAGCTATTTGACATAACAATCATATCCCCAAACTTTAAGAAACGACAACTTTGGCCTCTTGCCAAACCATAGTTCATATGGCGTCGTCTCAACGGATTTCGATGGTGCCCTATTTAAAGTGAATGCAGCTGTCTCTAATACATAACCCCAAAACGATAGTGGCAAATCAGCAAGAGACATCATAGAACGCACCATATCTAATAAAGTTCGATTACGACGTTCGGACACACCATTACGCTATCATGTTCCGGGCGGTGTCAACTGTGAAACAATTCCACACTGTCTTAAGTGACTGCCAAACTCATAACTCAGATATTCACCTCCTCGATCAGATCGCAGGAACTTAATCTTCTTGTTACGATGATTCTCAACTTCACTCTAAAATTGCTTGAACTTTTTAAACGTTTCAGACATGTGTTTCATTAAGTAAATATACCCATATCTACTTAAGTCATCAGTGAAGGTGAGAAAATAACGATATCCACCACGCGCTGTAACGTTCATTGGACCGCACACATCGGTATGTATGATTTCCAATAAGTCACTTGCCCGTTCCATTGTTCCAGAGAACGGCGTTTTAGTCATCTTGCCCATGAGGCATGGTTAACATGTGTCAAGTGATTCAAAATCAAGTGACTCCAAAAGTCCATCAGCATGGAGCTTCCTCATGCGTTTTACACCAATATGACCTAAACGGCAGTGCCACAAGAAAGTGGTACTATCATTATCAACTCTACATCTTTTGGCATCAATGTTATGAACATGTGTGTCATCGCTATCAAGATTCAGTATGAATAAACCCCTAACATTGGGTGCATGACCATAAAAGATATTACTCATATAAATAGAACAACCTTTATTCTCTGATTTAAATGAGTAACTGTCTCACAATAAACAAGATCCAAATATAATGTTCATGCTTAACACAGGCAGTAAATAACAATTATTCAGGTTCATCACTAATCCCGATGGTAATCGAAGAGAGAGCGTGCCGACGGCGATCACATCAACCTTGGAACCATTTCCCACGCGCATCGTCACTTCGTCCTTTGCTAGCCTTCGTTTATTCCGTAGTTCCTGCTTTGAGTTGCAAATGTGAGCACCCGACCCAGTATCAAATACCCATGCACTACTACGAGAGCTAGTAAGGTACACATCAATAACATGTATACCATATATACCTTGTTTGTCGTTGGCCGCCTTCTTGTCAGCCAGGTACTTGGGGCAGTTCCGCTTCCAGTGACCAGTTCCCTTGCAATGAAAGCACTCAGTTTCTGGCATGGGTCCATGCTTGAGCTTCTTTACAAGAGTAGCAACTGCTTTGCCATCCTTCTTAGTTTTACCCTTCTTGCCCTTGCCCTTGACCTTGCCATTTTTCTTGAAACTAGTGGTTTTATTGACCATCAACACTTGATGTTCTTTCTGGATTTCAGACTCAGTGACTTTTAGCATCGCAAACAGCTCGGCGACTGACTTGTTCATCCCGTGCATGTTATAGTTCATCACAAAGCTCTTTTAACTAGGTGGCAGTGATTGAAGAACTCTGTCAGTGATCGCCTCTGGCGGAAGGGCAATTCCCAACTCCGCTAGACGAGTTGAATACCCAGACATTCTGAGTATGTGTTCACTGATAGACCCGTTCTCCTCCATCTTGCAAGCATAGAACTTATCAGAGGTTTCATACCTCTCGATCCGGGCGTTCTTCTGAAAGATAAACTTCAACTCCTGGAACATCTCATATGCTCCATGACGTTCAAAACGTCTTTGAAGTCCCGGTTCTAAGCCATACAATATCGCACACTGAACTATTGAGTAATCTCTAGTACGTGCCTCCCAAGCATTCTTAACGTCTTCGGAGGTCATGTCTTCTGGTTGGTCACCAAGCGGTGCATCAAGGACATATGATTTTTTGGGAAGCCGTGAGGATAATCCTCAGATTACGGGCCTAGTCAACAAAGTTACTTCCATCATATTTAAACTTAGCTTTCTCTAGGAACGCATTAAAATTCAGGGGTGCTACTGTGCGAACCATTGATCTACAACATAAATATGCAAAGTTTACTTAGACTATTGTTCAAAATAATTAGTTTAGTTAATCAAATTACTAAAGCTCTCACTCAAATTGACATCCCTCAGGTCATCTGAGTGTCACATGATCCAAATCCACCAACTCAAGTCCGATCATCACGTGAGTTGAGGTGGCTTCAGTGGTGAACATCATTATGTTGATCATATCTACTATATGACTCATGTTCGACCTTTCGGTCTCTTGTGTTCCGAGGCCATGTCTGTACATGCTAGGCTCGTCAAGTTTAACCCGAGTGTTCTGCACGTGCAACACTGGCTTGCACCCGTTGTATGTGAACGTAGTGTCTATCACACCCGATCATCACGTGGTGTCTCAACACGATGAACTTTCGCAACGGTGCACACTCGGGGAGAACACAATTCATCTTGAAATTTAAGTGAGGGATCACCTTATAATGCTACCGTCGTCCTAAGCAAAACAAGGTGCATAAAAGGATTAACATCACATGCAATTCATAAGTGACATGATATGGCCATGAACTTGTGCTTTTGATCTCCATCTAGAAAGCACCGGCATGATCTCCATCGTCACCGGCATGACACCATGATCTTCATCATCTTGATCTCCATCAACGTGTCGCCATCGGGGTTGTCGCGCCCAACATGCTTCTACTACTATTGCTATCGTTTAGCAATAAAGTAAAGCATTACATAGCGCTTAATGATTGACACACAAGTCATACAATAATTAAAGACAACCCTATGGCTCCTGTCGGTTGCCGTACTCATCGACATGCAAGTCGTGATAATCTATACATCACATGATCATCTCATACATCACATATATCACATCATGTAATTGGCCATATCACATCACAACATACCCTGCAAAAACAAGTTAGACGTCCTCTAATTGTTGTTGCATGTTTTATGTGGCTGCTACGGGTATCTAGAAAGAACAATTCACATCTACGCAAAAAACCACAACGGTGATACACTAGTTGCTTTTCAACCTTCTCAAGGACCGCCTTTGTCGAATCCGATCCAACTAAAGTGAGAGAAACTAGCACCCGCAAGCCATCTATGCAACAAGTTGCGGTCGAGGGAACTGGTCTCTCGTAAGTGTACGAGTAATGTTGGTCCGAGCCGCTTCATCTCACAATACCGTTGAACCAAAATCTGACCAAGGGAGGAAGCAATCTAAGCATCAACTCCCACAAACCTTTTGTGTTCTACTCAAGATCTCATCTACACATAGACCTAGCTCATGATGCCACTGTTGGGGAACGTTGCATGGGAAACCAAAAAATTTCTACGCACACGCAGATCTATCCATGGTGATGAGCATCTACGAGAGGGAGAGTGGATGTATGTACCCTTGTAGATCGCTAAGCGGGAAGCGTTAAGAAACGTGGTTGGTGTAGTCAAACGTATTAGCGATCCAAAGTACCGTGCGTCCCGCGATCCAATCACAATCCATCCCACGAACTTGATCATGATCCGTCCCAATCTAGCGCCGAACGGACGACACCTCCGCGTTCAGCACACGTACAACTTGATGACGATCTCCACCCTCTTGATCCAGCAAGAAGGAGCGGAGAGGAAGCAGAGTTCTCCGACAGCGTGACGATGCTCTGGCGATGGTGGTGGAGCTATTCCGGCAAGGCTTTGCCTAAGCGTTGCAGAAAACCGATCTAGAGGAGAAACTATGCACTGGAGGAACGGACAACACGTGGCTGAAAATTCTGTGCAAAAACCCTAAAACCTCCAGTATATATAAGAGGAAGAGAGGAGGAGGCTTGGCAAAAGGGCCAAGCCTCCAAGGAGTCGGCCGAACCAGGTGGAGGAGGTGGACTCCAACTCCAATCCTAGCAGGACTAGGATTCACCCTCTTTTTGCCTTTTTCCACCTTTTCTCTTTGGGCCTTTTTTCCCAAACCGCATGGGCCTTGTGTGGGACTTCCACCAGCACACTAAGGGCTGGTAAACACTCTCCCATAGCCCATGGAGCCTCTTGGGTCGAAATATCCCTCCCGATGGTCTTCCGATACACTACCGACACTCCCGGTACACTACCGATGAGCCCGAAACTTTTCCAGCGACCAAAACAGGACTTCATATATATGAATCTTTACCTCCGGACCATTCCGGAGCTCCTAGTGATGTCCGGGATCTCATCCGGGACTCCAAACAACCTTCGGTCACCACCATACATAACTCTATACTACCGAAACGTCACCAAACCTTAAGTGTGCAGACCCTGCGGGTTTGAGAACTATGTAGACATGACCGAGACACCTGTACGGTCAATAACCAATAGCAGGACCTGGATGCCCATATTGGTTCCTACATATTCTATGAAGATCTTTATCGGTCGAACCTCTATGTCAAGGATTCAGTTAATCCCGTATGATGTTCCTTTGTTTTCGGTATGTTACTTGCCCGAGATTCGATCGTCGGTATCTCCATACCTAGTTCAATCTCATTACCGACAAGTCTCTTTACTCATTTCGTAATACAAGATCCTGCAACTAACACTTAGTCACATTGCTTACAAGGCTTATTGTGATGTTGTATTACCGAGTGGGTCCTGAGATACCTTTCCGTCACACGGAGTAACAAATCCCAGTCTTGATCCATGCCAACTCAACAGACACCCTCGGAGATACCTGTAGAGCACCTTTATAGTCACCCAGTTACGTTGCGACGTTTGATACACACAAGGCATTCCTCCGGTATCCGTGAGTTGCATGATCTCATGGTCATAGGAACATATACTTGACATGCAGAAAACAGTAGCAATAAACTGACACGATCATATGCTACGTTTGTAGTTTGGGTCTTGTCCATCACATCATTGTCCTAATGATGTGATCCCGTTATCAAATGACATCACATGTCAATAGATAGGAAACCTTGACCATCTTTGATCAACGAGCTAGTTCACTAGAGGCATACTAAAGACAAAGTGTTGTCTATTTACCCACACATGTAATGTGTTTCCAATTAATACAATTATAGCATGGACAATAAACGATTATCATGAATAAGGAAATATAATAATAAACACTTTATTTATTGCCTCTAGGGCATATTTCCAACACTGCCTACCTCAATATGCGTCAGGAGATTCAAGACCCACAGGTGCATCATCAACTGCAGCAGGATCTGGTTGAGCACCTATGGAGGATCAAGGGCGACACCTAGCTCGACGTGTGATGACATATGAGTTTTTATTTGTTGAACTACATATAATTTGTATTGAACTATTTGTTGTCGCACTATTTTGTTGAATTATTTGATTTTCCGTGATGAACTACGTGGTAAATTTTTTATTTATGTTGAGAATTCAATGTCGAACCACGCCGAATATGGACCGTTTCTCGCCGATATCGGGCCATTTTTCTACTTATCTGGGCCAAAAAACGGCCACGAATGGGCCGATATCGACGACCTGGGGGCGACGACTGGATGCCCAACCGCCCCCAGCGTCGATTCTACCGCCGGCTCGCCTCAGGTGGCGATTTTTATGCCTTCCCGGGGGGAGGGGGGCAACGGCTGGAGATGCTCTAATCGTCCCATCGGGCCAGGCTCGGGCCTAAAAATCAAGCCCGACAATCGTACTGGGTCGGGCTCGGGCTTGAGCAAAACTATTTTTAGCCACAGTCGGCCCGGGCCGTGTTGGTCTTTTTCGAGCTCGGACCGGACTTGGACCTGATTTATTAGGCCCGACAGTTGATCGGGCCGGGTTCGGACTTGGGTTTTCAACGACGATTTTTTTGGTCTGGCCCAAAACCCGGCCTGGTCCGGTATATGGCCAGGTATAGAGATGACTATGCTTTGGAAGTGTTGGCTCCAGCTCGCTTAAACAGCTTGGATGATGGGCACATGTGCGGACAATGTCATGGAAGGCGTTTGTTTGTTGTCGCTGTGAATTTCAGGTTGAGTATCTGGTTTTTGATCAGATAGAACATTCGCGTTTTTGCAAGCATTGCGGTGGGCAATTTAGAAGAATTGAACAATCTAATTGCATGACATTGTTCAATTCAGTCAACTTGAGCAGTACATACCGCAACAAACTTTTCTAGGAACTTTTCTTGGTACAACCCGATGAAGATTAAAAGTTATCCCTTTTGATCAAATTAAAAAGAGCAATATAGTCTTGTACATCCAAATCATTTATATCTAATATGTTTGGTCTACATGTTAATATGAAGATAACCTTTTGAAGTAGGTTTAAGATTCGTGACTTTTAAGAGGGTGCATCGAAGCAAAACTCCGCCGCACCATTTTTATCTTGCCTAGTCAGATCGCTGCCTAGAAGGCACTGCCATGTGGGCCCAAGGTGGAAAACACAATGGGCCCGCTCCAACGCAACCGAAATCGCTGTAGTTCTGACGTCGAAAGTTCTAAAAAAAAATGTTCTGATGTAGAAAAAATAAAATAAAATCTCCCTTAGTTTCGTGGCGAACCGACCGAGCGAAGCATGGAGCAGGGGCGGCGCAACCAACCAGCCAACCGAGCTAGTGCCCAGCAGTGCATATCCTGGGTCGGGTTGGTGCGTCCCGGTGCAACCATCGGCACCAAACAAACAGAGCCGTTGCTTTGCCACTTGTGGTTCAACCACCTGCTAGCTCCCGTCACTCTCACCGCACCGCCACCCCACCTCCGCCGACCACCTCCATTATAACCGATCCCGCCGGCACAGTGACACGGCAACGCACTCACTGACTCAGTGCCTCAACCCCAAGCACGCACGCACGCGAACCAGCCAGCTCGCGCGCTAGCTCGAGTGCCAGTCATGCCGATACCAGCGCCCGCGGGGACCGGGTGGCCGCGCCAGGGCGAGCACGCCGCGCGGTGCCGGCAGCGCGAGGAGTACGCGGCGCGGCGGGCGCTGTTCCTGCAGACCTACCGGCTGTCCGCGCCCGGCGAGGACGACGACGACGAGGCGGCGGCCGCCGCCACGGGGCTCCGCGGGCGGGCGGCGCGTCTGCTGCGCGAGGCCCGGGTCGCCGGGAGGGCCGCGGCTGCGCGTGCGGCGTGCAGGGCGTGGGTAGCCGGCAGGGCCTCGGCTGCCGGTGCGGCGTCCCGTGCGCGGTCGTGGCTCGGGGCGGGGCTGGGCAGGGCGTGGCGCGGGTGGACGCGGAGACCCCTGCCGCGCGCCCACGGGCACGGCCACCTCCACCACCGGCCCTTGCTCGGGTGCTTCGGCGGCAGGTACCGCTACCTGCAAGGCTTCGCCTGACGACCGGACTGTGACGGTGTGGTGTGGACACGTACACAGCAGAGTGCGAGCCATGTACAGTACAAACTTATATGTACCATGTACCACAGTACCGGTGTACCGTGCGCACCGGTACGTGGTCCAGAGCGCGACTACGGCAGGTGCAATGCACACGCGATCGGGGAGCTGCACGTGGTATGGTTAAGACATTTTTCGTTTGCGACGAGAATGTATGACATGGTTAAGACTTGAACCGAAAAGAAAACGAAAAGTTGATTGGTCTGCCAAGCAGTCGCCGGCCTATCTGCGAGTCTCGCTCATCACACCACCAACATCAAGACGCACGTTTGACTCGCGGTTGGCACTCGTCAATAGCCCAATACACAAGCACCAGCCCAGCCTCTCAAGCCGACCAAGCGCTCCTCACTGTCCCGCTCACGTAACCACGCTACGATCGACAAAGATACATTGCCACCGCCCGCGACGTGCCGGCCGGACTGGTCGGGTGACCATGAGCAGCAGCGCGGCCTCCTCCTCCTCGTCTCCGCCGTCCCCGCTGCCGGTAAGCGTCGGCCCGGGACGCCGGCCGTACGCGTTCACGCCGTCCCCGTCCGCGTCACCGCCCTTCTCTCCGCGTGACTTCGACGCCTCGCCGTCGCCGTCGCCGCTGCTAGCACGGCGGGCGGTGCGGTCCGAGCCGCGGCTGCATTACTCCGCCTTCTCCATGGACGCCGCCGCGTCAGCTCGCCGGGGGCAGCCGCCGAGAAGACGGTTCGATCTCGGAGCATGGTGGTGAGTGCCTAACGGACAAGCGTTCGAACACCTGACTGCCATCGTCGTGTTCATTAGGTCTTCGGATCAGTGGTTAAATTACGTCGCTGGGCAGGGAGATCTCATTAACTAAGCTTCGTGTGTATTGTGGTTGCAGTTTTGAGTGGGTGCTGCTGCTGGTGCGCTGCTGCTGCTGCTCTTGGAGGCCGGCGTCCAGGCAGCAGCTCTGCTAGTCGATGATGTGCCGACGAGACGCGGCTGCGATGTGCCAAGCTTGCCGTGTCTGTTTTTACTCACGAGTGTTAAGGCTTTGCTATGTCGTTGTTGCTTGCGATTGCTTCACTGTACGTGAACGGTAATTATAACCACCGAACATTCGTCGGGACGGATGGCAATTGTGAACGTTTTTATGGCAGGTCCAGTTATCACGGGGATGGCAAGTTTAGTTTATAAGGCTGTCAATTTTCGAAAATTTTCCGGCGAAAACAGAGCTGCGGCAGCTTTGCCATCCTCGCTAACACAAAATGCCGTAAAAAACATTTGCAAATGTCATCACTCTCAACACATTCATACGAGAAATGTGTTGACCAGATATTCACGCAATGCTGAGTGAAGCGATTCACTATGCTCAACCTTTTCTTATTTGGACGTTAATCGCTGGCATTACTAAATTGACAAAAGATTACAATCTAACTGAATGGTTCTAGTCAGGAATCCAGGAATCTCTATTTCTACCTAATAATTACATCCAACAAGAACGAACTGCAGACTGAACGCTGGCTATAGCCATGTCCCGTTTTTACCGTGCGGATATGAAAAGAAAAGAAACTACAGAAAGAGGGAGAAAAACGCGACGCAAGCAAATATAGCTCGATTGGCTGGCCAATCGTTAGCTTCTCTCATGCCTCGTTTTCTAATCCCACATGCATTGTCTCGCCTTCTTTCCACAGCGGCTAAGGTTTTCGTCGTCGTCGTCGGCGCTGCCGCTACCATCCCGGTTCAAAGGTTAGTAGCGTCGCCATCTTCTTGCTCACGTATGCCGCTTCACCATCTCCCTCCCTTCGACTCACACGCCGCCTCCTCTTCCCCCCTTCCTCATAGCTTAGTGTTCCCTCTACCTCCATCCGCCACCACATTCCTCGTGCTCTCCGATAAGTCCACCATGTTCCACGCTCCTTGCCTCCGCCGCTGGCGAGCTCTTTCTAGAGAGGAGGGCGGGGGTGAGCTTGCCATCTTCCTCACGCTGGACGCCTGCGGTGACGCTGGCTTCGACGAGGGCGCCTACATGGGCACGCTCCGGGCGCGGCGCTTCAGGAGGTGGATAATCTTGTCGCCGCGGATGGTCTCCACTCACGACCTCGCGACACAGTGAGTGCCAAATTTTGGTTCTTTTGAGTCTCGCTTCTGAAAAAGAAAGAGATGATGATTTTTGGCTTGAATCCCAAATTGGGCTTGCTTTTTGTGTCTGCGTGCAGGAACTTCGCCAAGCTTCTGGTAGGTGTCGTTGCGTAACAGACATGCAGTTCAAAGGCAGAGGTGCGGCAAACATGTATGCCAATTAATGCTTGTTTTTGTCCCTTTTGGCGTGTTTTAGTTCTCATGATTTTTCAATCTCGGTGATCAATGTCTATCACTTTGGTGGGCAGATGAGTTATGTTGTCCTGTTTGTTGTATGTTCAGTTGATGTCACTAAAGATCTGAAGTTGCTACATGCTGTATGGGATAAATAGTTCGAGAATAGCAAATTTGTTGAGTGAATTTGGATCCATAAATGGTCTATGTGATGTATGCGAATGTGAAGTCAATTGTTTGCAAATTTTTCTTGGTGAAAAGTGTAGTTCCACAAATAGATGCTTTCTACCATTTGTAGATCTTTTGAATGTAGTTTGAAAATTTCGAACAAACTTGTTTTTAGTTAATTCTGCCTCCTATGCTCCTAGAAATTCTTTGTTTTTGTATGTTTAATTGAGCAGAGCTCCTTAATGTTTAATCTCTACCAATGACTTTGCAGGAAGATCGAAGAATGTGTGGGAATCACCTCCAGGCTGTCTCATGTTCTCGTTTACATCCCAGATGAATGAGCACGCAAGCTTCCCCTTACGCAATATGTTGTTTGCCTTGCCATAACCGAAGCCATCAAAGTTTGTCTTGTGATAAGGTGATGGTTTATGAAATACCATTATATTCCATTATTCTTACCCATATGTGATGTTCATTGATTCCGCTATCATATTTCATAAGGCTAATTTCGTTGTCATGAGTCCTGACACCATGTACTATCTATGTGATAACACCCAGGGACTTCGAGCTAGATGTAAGGATAAAGTGGCCTAATGATCTATATCTGAAGGGGATAAAAGTTGGTGCCATTCTTTGTATCTAATCATATGAGCCGAAAGTCTTCAATATTTGCATGGGTAATTGAAAGGATCGATATGGTTGACTAGAGGGGGGGGGGTGAATAGGCAACTAACACTTTTTAACTTTTCTTTAACAATTAAGGTTTAGCATCAAATAAGTTAGCTAGATGTGCAACTAGGTGAATAACCTATATGATGCTAATCACAACAAGTGCACAAGCAAGCAAGGGATATAACACAATAAAATCTTACAAGAAGTAAAGATGTGAGATAACCAAAAGTGGAGCCGGTGGAGACGAGGATGTGTTACCGAAGTTCCTTCCCTTGTGGAGAGTACGTCTTCATTGGAGTGGTGTGGAGGCACAATGCTCCCCAAGAAGCCACTAGGGCCACCGTATTCTCCTCACGCCCTCACACAATGCGAGATGCCATGATTCCACTATTGGTGCCCTTGAAGGCGGCGACCGAACCTTTACAAACAAGGTTGGGGCAATCTCCACAACTGAATTGGAGGCTCCCAACGACACCACGAAGCTTCACCACAATGGAATGTGGCTCCGAGGTGACCTCAACCGTCTAGGCTGCTCAAACACCCAAGAATAACAAGATCCGCAAGGGATTGGTGGGGGAATCAAATTTCTCTTGGTGGAAGTGTAGATCGGGGCCTTCTCAACCTATCCTTAGGAAATCAACAAGATTGATTGGCTAGGGAGAGAGATCGGGCTAAAATGGAGCTTGGAGCAACAATGGAGTTTGGGAAGGAAGAGGTGAGCTTCTTGGAGAAGAAGACCTCCCTTTTATAGCGGGGGATAATATCCAACCGTTATCCACTCCCTCAGCCACGTGCGTCGCGGTACTACCGTACCAGCCACGGTACTACCGTGTGGGCTTGCGGTACTACCGCAGCCCTACACGGTACTACCGCTCGTGCGGGAGTAACTGGTCCTGGCCTTTTGCACAGGACAACAAGTGGTAGAACCGCCGGAGCGGTACTACCGCGAGCCCGCGCGGTACTACCGCACGGTCAGCAAAGGAAGGCACTAGAGGTGCACGGAAGTAAAAAATTACTTCCGTGCCAACCTTCGTAGAGGGAAACTCTGCGAAAAAGTCCAGCACGGTAGTACCGGACATGAATCACGGTACTATCGTAATAGTGCGAATGTAAAAAAATTACATCCGTGCCTACTACCGCAGGTGCAAGTGCCAGGGCAGGAGCCAGCGGTACTACTGCTCCACGGGGCGGTACTACCGCTGGCACCTGCAGTACTACCGCTCCCTTGAGCGGTACTACCGCAGACCAGTGAACTCAAACACGCAACAGGCTTTCCTTTTGCACAGTGAAGGAAAACGAGTTGGAGCTCCATTGAAGAGAGGGAAAGGTGGTGCAAAGGAATATATGTGTACGTGTTGATTCCACCCAGACCTTTCCGAAGCGGACCCCCTCTTAATAGTATGGCTTTCTTACGACTCAAATCCACCGAAAGGAAACGTAGAGAACAACTGTCTTTGAGAGATTCTGAGGGGCACTGAATCGTCTTGTGCCTAGACCTGAGATATGTGAAATGCTCAATGCACACGATTAGTCCGCAAAGGCATTGTCATCAATCAACAAAACCACTTAGGGAGAAATATGCCCTTACAATCTCCCCCTTTTTGGTGGATTGATGACAATACAGGATTTACACATAAGGATATAAAATGAGCATATGCAAAACCCAAGACCTACAAAATATAGAAGAGCTCCCCCTAGATGTGCGCATTTCTAGATATGCTTTGGACTGCAAGGCACACACACTAGGATCCACACTCCCCCTATATTTTATAGGCAATGCAATCTTTGCAACAGAAAGAACAGAATTAGTATGAAAACTAGGCATAACATGTGAGCATTAAGATAAGGGTACGTAATAGACAGACTCACAGGCTATGAATCATACTAGACAATAATAAGGTAGTAGTGATAGCATATGTGAGCATTAAGATAAGGGTACATAATAGACAGGCTCACATGCTACGAATCATACTAGACAATAATAAGGTAGTAGTGATAGCATATGTCTCACACCATATGATAGAGGAAGTCTCCTGGTCACACACACACACACGGCATAAACCAAAGTTCAACGAAAGCAGAGAGACGACGAAACGACAAACACAAATACGCGCAAATCCTACTCTCTCTCCCCCTTTGGCATCGAGACGCCAAAAAGGCAGAGAGGACACCTAACACATAGGTGGTAGCTCCCATGTAGAAAGATCAGTCATCTGACTCCTCTGAAGCGTCGGGGATGGACTCCTCATCTGAATCAGCCCACCGGAACTGCTGCTTAGCAATCCAAGTGGCCTCAGGGGTGATGTCCTTCTCAGACCCACTCAAGATAGTCTCGCCAAGCTTCCTTAGAATACGCTTGTCACGCTGGCGACTCTCCTTCTAAGAAACGTGAGTCTGATACTGACCCTTGGCCTGCATGCAGAACAGAGTCTTCATCTCGTGAGGGAGCTTCTTGGCTCAAGATGGCTCAAAAGACGGTGGCACATAGGACTCAAAACTGTTATCTTTCTCCTCTTCGATCTCATCCTCATCGACCTCCATACGAGCAGAAGTTGGCTTAGTGGTGGTGTTGGCCCACTTGTCTTTCATACACAAACAGATGGGCTCATGAAGAAACAAGTGCTCCGGCATGTCCTGACCCGGAAAGGTCTTGTCCCAAGTAGCACGAATAAGGTAGAACAAGTATGGCCCATAAATGAGGACCTTACGATAGAACACAGCAGTGCGAAGCTCAGACCACATAATGTGAGACACATCAAGGATGCCAAGGTCTTGATTTCTTCCTTTCTCACATAGCAACAACATATCCACCAGATAGGAGTGTACCTTGTCCTTGTCTCCCATGCGAGGAAATAGAGAGTTGCGGAAGATCCGGTGCATGACATCAAGGAAAGGGTCGAGCACAGGAATTTGCTCACCAGATCGTAAAGTCTTCAGAATATGGAAAGGCACGAGCTGCTCCTTACGTGTTGGCTGAGGGTTGCCGTGAGGGCACAGTCCAATTGGCACATCAAGCCCGGAATCAGGAACATGCAGCAAGTTCATGAAGTCCTTCCAGGTGGCAGACAGGCGGTCACCATGGGTCATCCACGTCATGGTCCGCTCCGCATCAGAGTGAAAGTGGATAGAGGCAAAGAACTGACCCAATATCTCGGGATCAAAGTCAAGGTGAAAGGATATGATGTCTGCGATAGCAAACTGCTGCACCAACTCCAGAGCCTCACCGAAGTATTGCGGATGCTTCCTCTGTTGGAAATATGCCCTAGAGGAAATAATAAAATGGGCTATTATTGTATTTCCTTGTTCATGCTATAATTGTGTTAACCGGAAACCGTAATGCATGTGTGAATACATAGACCACAATGTGTCCCTAGTGAGCCTCTAGTTGGCTAGCTCGTTGATCAATAGATGGTCACGGTTTCATGACCATGGACATTGGATGTCGTTGATAATGGGATCACATCATTAGGAGAATGATGTGATGGACAAGACCCAATCCTAAGCATAGCACAAGATCGTGTAGTTCGTCTGCTAAAGCTTTTCCAATGTCAAGTATCATTTCCTTAGACCATGAGATTGTGCAACTCCCGGTTACCGTAGGAATGCTTTAGGTGTGCCAAACGTCACAACATAACTGGGTGGCTATAAAGGTGCACTACGGGTATCTCCGAAAGTGTTTGTTGGGTTGGCACGAATTGAGACTGGGATTTGTCACTCCGTATGACGGAGAGGTATCTCTGGGCCCACTCGGTAAGACATCATCATAATGAGCTCAATGTGACTAAGGAGTTAACCACGGGATTATGTGTTGTGGAATGAGTAAAGAGACTTGCCACTAACGAGATTGAACAAGGTGTAGGGATATCGACGATCGAATCTCGGGCAAGTATCATACCGGTAGACAAAGGGAATTGTATACGGGATTGATTGAATCCCCAACATCGTGGTTCATCCGATGAGATCATCGTGGAGCATGTGGGAGCCAACATGGGTATCCAGATCCTGCTGTTGATTATTGACCGAAGAGGTGTCTCGGTCATGTCTACGTGCCTCCCGAACCCGTAGGGTCTACACACTTAAGGTTCGATGACGCTAGGGTTACAGGGAAATAGTGTACGTGGTTATCGAAGGTAGTTCGGAGTCCTAGATGAGATCCTAGATGTCACGAGGAGTTCCGGAATGGTCCGGAGACAAATATTGATATATAGGAAGTGAGGTTTTGGTTACCAGAAATGTTTCGGGCGTCACCGATAACGTACCGGGACCACCGGAAGGGTTCCGGGGGTCCACGAAGTGGGGCCACTGGCCCCAGAGGGCTTCATGGGCCACAAGTGGGAGGGAACCAGCCCCTAGGTGGGCTGGTGCACCCCTCACAAGGGCCCAAGGCGCAGCAAGGGAAGAGAGGGGGGCAAACCCTAGGCTCAGATGGGCCTAAGGCCCACCTAGGGCGCCGACCACCCCTATCTCCCTCTAGACGCCACACCAGATCAGATCTGGTGGCTGCCGCACCACCCTAGGGTGGAAACCCTAGGGCGCAGCCCTCCCTCCTCCTCCTTCTATATATAGTGGTGCACTTGGGGTTGTTTGAGACACGACTCTCTCTCCCTCTCGGCGCAACCCTACTTATCCTTCTCCTCGTTTTCTGTAGTGCTTGGCGAAGCCCTACCGGAGACCATGCAACTCCACCGTCACCATGCCGTCGTGCTGCCGGAGCTCTCCCTCAACCTCTCCTCCCTCCTTGCCGGATCAAGGCGTAGGAGACGTCACCGGGTTGCACGTGTGTTGAATGCGGAGGCGCCGTTGTTCAGTGCTAAGATCTGAGCCCATCGCAATCTGAATCGCTACGAGTACGACTCCACCAACTGCGTTCTTGTAACGCTTCTGCTTAGCGATCTTCAAAGGTATGAAGATGCAATCTCTTCCCTCTCGTTGCTGGTTTCTCCATAGATAGATCTTGGTGAACGCGTAGAAAATTTTGATTTACTACTACGTCTCCCAACAGTGGCATCATGAGCTAGGTCTATGCATAGAATCTATGCACGAGTAGAACACAAAGTTGTTGTGGGCATCGATCTTGTTAATTTTCTTACCACTACTAGTCTTATCTTGATTCGGTGGTATTGTGGGATGAAGCGGCCCTGACCAACTTTACACGTACGCTTACGTGAGACCGGTTCCACCGCTTGACATGCACTTGTTGCATAAGGTGGCTAGCGGGTGTCTGTCTCTCCCACCTTAGTTGGATTGGATTTGATGAAAAGGGTCCTTATGAAGGGTAAATAGCAATTGGCATATCACGTTGTGGTTTTGGCATAGGTAAGAAACGTTCTTGCTAGAAACCTATAGCAGCCACGTAAAAACTTGCAACTACAAATTAGAGGACGCCTAACTTGTTTTTGCAGCATATGCCTTGTGATGTGATATGGCCAAAAGGATGTGATGTGATGCATTGTGATGTATGAGAATGATCATGTTCTTGTAATAGGATTCATGACTTGCATGTCGATGAGTATGACAACCGGCAGGAGCCATATGAGTTGTCTTATTTTATTGTATGACCTACGTGTCAATCATAAACGCCATGTAATTACTTTACTTTATTGCTAAACGTTATCCATAGTAGTAGAAGTAATAGTTGGCGAGACAACTTCATGAAGACACGATGATGAAGATCATGATGATGGAGATCATGGTGTCGTGCCGGTGACGTGATGATCATGGTGCCCCAAAGATGGAGATCAAAGGAGCAAGATGATATTGGCCATATCATGTCACTATATTGATTGCATGTGATGTTTATCATGTTTACATCTTATTTGCTTAGAACGTCGGTAGTAAATAAGATGATCTCTCAATAAAATTTCAAGAAAGGTGTTCACCCTAATTGTGCACCGTTGCTAAGGATCATTGTTCCGAAGCACCACGTGATGATTGGGTGTCATAGGTTCTAATGTTTGCATACAACGGGTGTAAGCCATATTTACACACGCGAAACACTTAGGTTGACTTGACGAGCATGTACAAACATGGCCTCAGAACACGGAAGACCGAAAGGTCGAACATGAGTCGTATAGAAGATACGATCAACATGGAAATGTTCACCATGGATGACTAGTCCGTCTCACGTGATGATCGAACACGGGCTAGTTGACATGGATCATGTGTCACTTGGATGACTAGAGAGATGTCTATCTAAGCGGGAGTTCATTAATAATTTGATTATGTGAACTTAATTATCATGAACTTAGTCTAAAATTGTCTTTACAATCTATGTTGTAGATCCAATGGCCAACGCTAATGTCACCCTCAACTTCAACGCGTTCCTAGAGAAAACCAAGCTAAAAGATGATGGAAGCAACTATGCAGACTGGGTCCGTAGCTTGAGGATCATCCTCATAGCTTCCAAGAGATTGTATGTCCTTGATGCACCGCTAGGTGACCCACCCATTTTCCTAGCGGACCAAGACATTACGAACGCTTGGCAGTCACGCTGCGATGATTACTCCATTGTTCAGTGTGGCATGCTTTACAGTTTAGAATCGGGGCTCCAAAAGCATTTTGAGCAACACAGAGCATATGAGATGTTCCAAGAGCTGAAACTGGTTTTTCAAGCTCATGCCCGGGTCGAGAGGTATGACGTCTCCGACAAGTTCTTCAGCTGTAAGATGGAGGAGAATAGTTCTGTCAGTGAGCACATACTCAAAATGTCTGGGTTGCACAACTATTTGACTTAGCTGGGAGTTAATCTCCCAGATGACTCGGTTATTGATAGAATCCTCCAGTCGCTCCCACCTAGCTACAAGAGCTTTGTGATGAACTACAACATGCAGGATATGGAGAAGTCCATTCCTGAGTTGTACTCGATGCTAAAATCAGCGGAGGTCGAGATCAAAAAGGAGCATCAAGTGTTGATGGTGAATAAGACCACTAGTTTCAAGAAAGGCAAGGGTAAGAAGAACTTCAAGAAGGACGGCAAAGCTGTTGTCGCACCCAGTAAGCAAGTTGCCGGGAACAAGAACAAGAATGGACCCAAGCCTGAGCCTGAGTGCTTTTATTGCAAGGATACCGGTCACTGGAAGCAGGACTGCCCCAAGTATTTAGCGGATAAGAAGGCCGACAACGTTAAAGGTATATGTGATATACTTGTTATTGATGTGTACCTAACCAGCGCTCGTAGTAGCTCCTGGGTATTTGATACCGGTGCAGTTGCTCACATTTGTAACTCCAAGCAGGAGCTGCAGAATAAGTGGAGGCTGGCAAAGGACGAGGTGACGATGTGCGTCGGGAATGGTTCCAAGGTCGATGTGATCGCCGTCGGCAACACTACCTCTACATCTACCTTTGGGATTAGTTTTAAACGTCAATAATTGTTATTTAGTACCAGCTTTGAGCATGAACATTGTATCTGGATCTCGTTTGATGCGAGATGGCTACTCATTTAAATCTGAGAATAATGGTTGTTCTATTTATATGAGAGAAATGTTTTATGGTCATGCCCTGCTGGTCAATGGTTTATTTTTGATGAATCTCGAACGTGATGTTACACATGTCCATAGTGTGAGTACCAAAAAGTGTAAGGTTGATAACAATAGGCCCACTTACATGTGGCACTACCGCCTTGGTCACATTGGTGTCAAACGCATGAAGAAGCTCCATGCTGATGGACTTTTGGAGTCTCTTGATTTCGAATCATTTGACACGTGTGAACCATGCCTCATGGGCAAGATGACCAAGACTCCGTTCTCCAGAACAATGGAGCGAGCAACTGACTTGTTGGACATAATACATACCGATGTATGCGGTCCAATGAGCATCGAGGCTCACGGTGGCTACCATTATGTTCTCACCCTCATTGATGACTTGAGCAGATATGGGCATGTCTACTTAATGAAACACAAGTCTGAAACCTTTGAAAGGTTCAAGGAATTTCAGAGTGAGGTAGATAATCAACGTGACAGGAAAATAAAGTGCCTACGATCTGATCGTGGTGGAGAATATTTAAGTCATGATTTTGGCACGCACCTAAGGAAATGTGGTTTCGTTTCACAACTCACGCCGCCTGGCACACCTCAGCGAAATGGTGTGTCTGAACGTCATAATCGCACTCTATTGGATATGGTGCGATCTATGAGGTCTCTTACCGACTTACCGCTATCATTTTGGGGATATGCATTAGAGACCGTCGCATTCACTTTAAATAGGGCACCGTCAAAGTTTGTTGAGACGACACTGTATGAATTATGGTTTGGAAAGAAACCTAAGCTGTCGTTTCTAAAAGTTTGGGGATGCGATGCTTATGTGAAGAAACTTCAACCTGAGAAGCTCGAACCCAAAGCGCAAAAGTGCGTCTTCATAGGATATCCCAAAGAGACTATTGGGTATACCTTCTACCTCAGATCCGAAGGCAAAGTCTTTGTTGCCAAGAATGGATCCTTTCTCGAGAAAGAGTTTCTCTCGAAAGAAGTAAGTGGGAGGAAAATAGAACTTGATGAGGTAATTGTACCTCCACTCGAACCGAAGAGTAGCACAGCGCAGGAAGTTGTTTCTATGGAGCCTACACCGGCTGGAGAGGAAGTTAACGATGATGATCATGAAACTTCAGATCAAGCTACTATTGAACGTCGAAGGTCCACTAGGACACGTTCCGCACCAGAGTGGTACGACAACCCTGTCCTGGAGATCATGTTGTTGGACAACGATGAACCTTCGAACTATGATGAAGCGATGGCGGGCCCGAATTCCAACAAATGGCTTGAAGCCATGAAATCCGAGATAGGATCCATGTATGAGAACAAAGTGTGGACTTTGGTTGACTTGCCTGATGATGAGCGAGCCATTGAAAATAAATGGATCTTTAAGAAGAAGACTAACGCGGATGGTAATGTGACCATCTATAAGGCTCGGTTTGTCGCTAAGGGTTATCGACAAGTTCAAGGAGTTGACTACAATTAGACTTTCTCACCCATAGCGATGCTGAAGTCTGTCCGAAACATGTTAGCAATTGACGCATTTTATGATTATGAGATCTGTCAAATAGATGTCAAAACAACATTCCTTAATGGCTTCCTTAAGGAAGAAATATATATGATGCAGCCGGAAGGTTTTGTCGATCCTAAAGATGCTAACAAGGTATGCAAGCTCCAGCGCTCCATCTATGGGCTGGTGCAAGCATCTCGGAGTTGGAACATTCGCTTTAATGAGGTGATTAAAGCATTTGGGTTTGTACAGGTTTATGGAGAACCCTTTATTTACAATAAAGTGAGTGGAAGCTCTATAGCATTTCTCATATTATATGTGGATGACATACTGATAATGGGAAATGATATAGAACTCTTGGAAAGAGTAAAGGCCTACTTGAATAAGTGTTTTTCAATGAAGGACTTGGAGAAGCTGCTTACATATTAGGTATTAAGATCTATAGAGATAGATCGAGACGCCTCATAGGTCTTTCACAAAGCACATATCTTGAAAAGATATTGAAGAAGTTCAATATGGATCAGTCCAAGAAGGGGTTCTTGCCTGTGTTACAGGGTGTGAGATTGAGTACGACTCAATGCCCGACCACGGCAAAGGATAGAGAAGAGATGAGTGTCATCCCCTATGCTTCAGCCATAGGCTCTATTATGTGTGCCATGTTATGTACCAGACCTGATGTGAACCTTGCCATAAGTTTGGTAGGGAGGTACCAAAGTGATCCCGGAGCGGAACACTGGACAGCGGTCAAGAATATCCTGAAGTACCTGAAACGGACAAAGGACATGTTTCTCGTATATGGAGGTGCTGAAGAGCTCGTCGTAAAGGGTTACGTCGATGCTAACTTCGACACAGATCCGGACGACTCCAAGTCGCAAACCGGATACATGTATATTTTGAACGGAGGGGCAGTCAGCTGGTGCAGCAGCAAGCAAAGCGTCGTGGCGGCATCTATATGTGAAGCGGAGTACATCGCTGCTTCGGAAGCAGCAAAGGAAGGAGTCTGGATGAAGGAGTTCATCATCGACCTAGGAGTAATTCCAAGTGCGTAGGGCCCGATGACTCTATTCTATGACAACACTGGAGCTATTGCCCTTGCGAAGGAGCCCAGGTTTCACAAGAAGACAAGACACATCAAGCGCCGCTTCAACTCCATCCGTGATTACATTCAGGAGGGAGATATAGATATTTGTAAAGTGCATACAGATCTGAATGTCACAGATCCGTTGACTAAACCTCTCTCACGAGCAAAACATGATCAACACCACAATGCTATGGGTGTTCGATTCATCACAATGTAACTAGATTATTGACTCTAGTGCAAGTGGGAGACTGTTGGAAATATGCCCTAGAGGCAATAATAAAATGGTTATTATTGTATTTCCTTGTTCATGCTATAATTGTGTAACCGGAAACCGTAATGCATGTGTGAATACATAGACCACAATGTGTCCCTAGTGAGCCTCTAGTTGGCTAGCTCGTTGATCAATAGATGGTCACGGTTTCATGACCATGGACATTGGATGTCGTTGATAACGGGATCACATCATTAGGAGAATGATGTGATGGACAAGACCCAATCCTAAGCATAGCACAAGATCGTGTAGTTCGTTTGCTAAAGCTTTTTCAATGTCAAGTATCATTTCCTTAGACCATGAGATTGTGCAACTCCCGAATACCGTAGGAAAGCTTTGGGTGTGCCAAACGTCACAACGTAACTCGGTGGCTATAAAGGTGCACTACGGGTATCTTCGAAACTGTCTGTTGGGTTGGCACGAATCGAGATTGGGATTTGTCACTCCGTATGACGGAGAGGTATCTCTGGGCCCACTCGGTAAGACATCATGATAATGAGCTCAATGTGACTAAGGAGTTAGCCATGGGATGATGTGTTGCGGAATGAGTAAAGAGACTTGCAGGTAACAAGATTGAACAAGGTATAAGGATACCGACGATCGAATCTCGGGCAAGTATCATACCGGTAGACAAAGGGAATTGTATACGGGATTGATTGAATCCCCGACATCGTGGTTCATCCGATGAGATCATCGTGGAACATGTGGGAGCCAACATGGGTATCCAGATCCCGCTGTTGGTTATTGACCGGAGAGGTGTCTTGGTAATGTCTACGTGCCTCCCGAACCCGTAGGGTCTACAGACTTAAGGTTCGATGACGCTAGGGTTGTAGGGAAATAGTGTACGTGGTTATCAAAGGTAGTTCGGAGTCCCAGATGAGATCTCGGACGTCACGAGGAGTTCCGAAATGGTTCGAAGACAAAGATTGATATATAGGAAGTGAGGTTTTGGTTACCGGAAATGTTTCAGGCGTCATCGGTAACGTACGGGGACCACCGGAAGGGTTCCGGGGGTCCACCAAGTGGGGCCACCGGCCCCAAAGGGCTTCGTGGGCCACAAGTGAGAGGGAACCAGCCCCTAGGTGGGCTGGTGCGCCCCCCACAAGGGCCCAAGGCACAGCAAGGGAAGAGAGGGGGGCAAACCCTAGGCTCAGATGGGCCTAAGGCCCACCTAGGGCGCCGGCCACCCCTCTCTCCCTCTGGCCGCTGCACCAAATCAGATCTGGTGGCCGCCGCACCACCCTAGGGCGCATCCCTCCCTCCTCCTCCTCCTATATATAGTGGTGCACTTGGGGCTGTTTGAGATACGACTCGCTCTCCCTCTCGGCGCAGCCCTACTTCTTCTTCTTCTCGTTCTCCGTAGTGCTTGGTGAAGCCCTGCCGGAGACCATGCAGCTCCACCGTCACCATGCTGTCGTGCTGCCGCAGCTCTCCCTCAACCTATCCTCCCTCCTTGATGGATCAAGGCATAGGAGACTTCACCGGGCTGCACGTGTGTTGAACGCGGAGGTGCCGTTGTTCGGCACTAAGATCGGAGTCCACCGCGATCTAAATCGCTACGAGTACGACTCCACCAACCGTGTTCTTGTAACGCTTCCGCTTAGCGATCTTCAAAGGTATGAAGATGCAATCTCTTCCCTCTCATTGCTGGTTTCTCCATAGATAGATCTTGGTGAACGCGTAGAAAATTTCGATTTACTACTACGTCTCCCAACATCCTCATATGTTCCAGATCAATGTATTGGATAGGAACATAGTGATTTTTCTTGCCCTTGATCACATCCAAGTGAATAAGATATTGTTGCTTGGACCAGAACAAGTCATTTGCCTTGGAAACTTCCCTTGGGTTGTCGTAGGGATTGATCAACCGTCAAGCCAGGAACTCAGCTTTGGGCATGACCTCATAGTTCTCAACTGGTCGCTTGAGCTTGGATGCGGTTTTCTTGAAATTGCAGGGTGGATCATTGGATCCCTCAGGAGCATCAGGATTGCGGAGCCGCTTGGATCTTGTGTCACGAGACGGATTGGAACGTCTTGGAGCAAAGCTGGAACCAGAGCCACCACCTATGGCACACAACGCAAACACAATGGACAAATGGAAAAAAGTAAGGCAAGGACGAAAGCAGACACAAAAACCATGTAGAAGGGAGAATAGACAGGACAAAACAAGTTAGCTTTGGATCGAGCGGTAGTACCAGCAATTCTTGCGGAAGTAAAAATTTACTACCGCTCTAGACGTGGTAGTACCGTGGGAGTGGTAGTACCGTGGCTGGAGCGGAAGTAAAGTGTTACTACCGCCAAGTCTGTGGAAGTAAAAATTACTACCGCTCTAGACACGGTAGTACCGTGGGAGCGGTAGTACCGTGGCTGGGACGGTAGTAAGATTTTACTACCGCCCGTCGAGCGGAAGTAAAAAATTACTACCGCTCACGATGCGGTAGTACCGTGGCGTCAGCGGAAGTACAATTTTACTTCCGCCCTTTGAGCGGTAGTACCGCACAAGGTGCAGTAGTACCGCACGAGGCGGATTTCGCAAAAACAAATCGACAGATCATATTGGTACTATAGTAGATCAAAAAATATCCCGTTTTATCCTACCAATACGCACTTCTACTGCAAAAACACCCTCAAAACATGTCCTCATGCACATATTGGATCAAACAAAGCTAGACCATCTCATATTTTCCCAAAACCTAGATTAAAAAATAGAGAAGCAAAACAAGAGGGGATCGGGGAAATACCGGGGGTCCATTGTAAGAGGACGAGGTCGGGAACGATCCCACCAGAGGAAATAGGAAGAGGGTGGCCGAAGACGGAGATCCGGCGAGGTGCTCCGGTGCCGGTTGAGAGGAGGAAAGAGAGAGACGTGAGGGGAAGAGAAAGAATGGGGTATGGGGAAGATGGGAAACCCCCCTGCCGGCTCTTAACCCCCACGTCCACTCGAGTTACGGTAGTACCGCGATCATCGCGGTAGTACCGCTCATCGGGCGGAAGTAATTTTTTATTTCCGTGCGGTGAGCGGTAGTACTGTGGTCCTCCATGGTAGTACCGTGCTGCCCCCATAGTGCAAATTTTCGATAAGCACAAACGAGAGAGAGAGAGAGATTTCCGCACAACAACAAGAGACAAGAGAAACTATGATGCAAGATAAAAACACGAGCATGGTCCACCGGAGTAGAGAAAATAGAAGAGGACCAAACAGTGAGTCTCTACTTCACATGAAGAGAGGGCGGTGGCTCTAGAGCCACCTATGTTTGAGTCAGATGGCATGGCACCGCGAAGAATTATCCTTGGGCCCATGACCAAGACTCGTCTCTTGAAGCACAGTAACCATCAAAAATGGCAAGTGTGAAAGACTTTGGTTATTTTATGCATAATAGGAGGAGGGATAGTTCATTGAGAGAACTAGACTCCCCCTAAATCCATGCCTACACCTAGACAAGACATAACAATGAGTGTGGGGAAGTGTGCACTAAGTCAATCCACATTGCTTGAATCAATGATATTTAGCTCATGCCTTAACTCGCAAAATCTTGCTTCATCTAATGGCCTCTTAAAAATATCTGCAAGTTGTTCATTAGTGCTCAGATGAATAAGATTGATGTCTCCACGCTTGACGTGTTCCCGAAGAAAGTGATGACGAATATCAATATGCTTCATCTTGGAATGTTGAACTGGGTTGCTGGAGATCCTAATGGCACTTTCATTATCATAGTAAAGAGGCACTTTGTCACAATTGACACCGTAATCCTTTAAAGTTTGCCTCATCCATAGAATCTGAGCACAACAACTGGCAGCATCTACATACTCGGCCTCGGTGGACGAGAGAGAAACACAATTTTGTTTCTTTGAAGACCAACTTACCAAAGACCGACCAAGAAATTGGCAGCCTCCGGAAGTGGACTTTCTATCCACACGGTCTCCCGCCCAATCCGAGTCAGTATATCCAACGAGATCAAACAAAGCCCCCTTGGGATACCATAAGCCAAAGTTTGGGGTATGATCCAAATATCGAAAGATTCGCTTGACAGCCACATGGTGACTCTCCTTAGGTGCAGATTGAAATCATGCACAAATACCCACACTTAACATGATATCCGGTCTAGATGCACAAAGGTAAAGCAAGGATCCAATCATGGAGCGATATACCTTTTGATCCACCGCTTTACCATTGGGATCGCTGTCAAGATGGCATTTGAGTGGCATGGGAGTGTTGGCCTTGGGAGGATTGAGCTCATCCATCTTGAACCTCTTGAGCATGTCTTGAGTGTATTTGGCTTGATTGATGAAGGTACCTTGACTTTGTTGCTTGACTTCGAAACCAAGGAAGTACTTCAACTCTCCCATCATGGACATCTCAAACTTGTTTGTCATCAAAGTGGCAAACTCTTCATTGAAAGCTTTGTTAGGAGAACCAAAAATAATGTCATCAACATACAGTTGGCATATGAACAAGTTCCCATTGACCCTCTTTGTAAAAAGAGTGGGGTCGATTTTCCCAATTTCAAACCCATGGTCTTGCAACATCTCGGTAAGGTGCTCATACCATGCACGTGGGGCTTGTTTAAGGCCATAGAGAGCCTTATCGAGAACATATACATGATTGGGGAACTTGGGATCCTCAAACCCCAGGGGTTGCTTGACATATACCAACTCCTTAAGAGGGCCATTAAGAAAAGCACTCTTGGCATCCATTTGATATAATTTAAAATTATGATGAGAGGCATATGCAAGTAACATGTGAATAGATTCAAGGCGAGCAATAGGAGCAAAGGTTTCACCATAGTCGATACCCTCGACTTGGGAGTATCCTTGTGCCACCAGTCTTGCCTTGTTGCGAATGACAATACCGTTCACATCTTGCTTGTTTTTGAAGATCCATTTCATTCCAATATCATTGTGATTCTCCTTAGGTCTTGGAACCAGTCGCCACACTTGATTGCGCTCGAAGTTGTTGAGTTCATCGTGCATAGCTTCAACCCACTCCATATCCTCGAGCGCATCTTGAATCTTAAGGGGCTCAATGCAAGAAACAAACGCGTGATGTTCACAAAAGTTTGTAATTAATTGTTTACGAGTGGTTACCCCTTTTTTCAAGTCACAGTAGACGCTCTCCAACAGATGTTGTCTAACTTTGAGCTTGGCGGCATTCTTGGCGGCTTTCTTGGCGGCTTGTCTCTCTAAGATTTCTTCCATGGGCGGTTGAGAGACTACATTCTCTGAGTCATCATCTTGATGATCTTGAGCGCCTTCTTGAGATTGCTCTTGATCTTGAAGAAGATCTTGATCTTGAGATTGCTCGGAGACAGGAACTTGATCTTGGGCATCACTTGGTGAGACACCATCATCAGTGGATTGATCTTGCCCTTGATCTTGTTCATGTGGTAGAGGACCTTCAGTTTGTTCTTCGGAAGCTTGTGGGTCTTGCGTCGGTGATGGTACCACTTGAGTGGAACATTGTCCTTCTCCTTCGGCCACAAGGGGTTCCTCAACGGGTAGGAAGTATCCCACACCCATTCTTCTTATGGCTTGGGGAGGAATTTCATCACCTACATTACAAAGACCCCTTTGCTCCACTTGGGAGCCATTATTTTCATCAAACTCTACGTTACTCGTCTCCTCAATGAGTATTGTGGACTTGTTGAGGACACGGTAAGCATGAGAGTTTGCAGCATAACCAACAAATATGCCCTCATGGGCTCTAGATTCAAATTTAGACAACCGAGCACCTTTCTTGAGAATGAAACACTTACAACCGAACACCCGAAAGTATGTGAGGTTGGGCTTGTTCCCGGTAAGAATATCATAAGGGGTCTTGTTCAAACCTTTGCGAAGATAGAGCCTATTAGATGCATGGCATGCTGTGTTGATGGCTTCGGCCCAAAAGTTGTACGGAGATTTAAACTCCACCATCATGGTTCTTGCCACATCAATCAGTGTCCGGTTCTTCCTCTCAGCAACACCGTTTTGTTGAGGGGCGTAAGGTGTGGAATATTGGTGCTTGATCCCTTCGTCAATGAGAAACTCATTTCGGGTGTAATTCTTGAACTTAGTGCCGTTGTCACTTCTAATCATCAAAATCTTTGCATCATGTTGGTGTTGGACTTCATTTGCAAAGTCGATGACGGTCTGTTGGGTCTCACTCTTCTTCTTGAAGAAATAAACCCAAGTATATCTCGAGTAATCATCCACAATCACCAAGCAATATTTTCTTCCACCAAGACTGTCAAAAGATGGAGGAACAAAGAGATCCATGTGAAGGAGCTCTAAGGTCCTCTTAGAGTATATTGTAGTGGTTGGACGATGAGCCTTCTCATGTAGCTTTCCTTTGATACAAGCACTGCAAGCACGATCTTTGGCAAACCTCACATTTGTTAGTGTTGGGGAACGTTGCATGGGAAACAAAATTTTTCCTACACACACGCAAGATCTATCCATGGTGATGAGCATCTATGAGAGGCAGAGTGGATCTACATACCCTTGTAGATCGCTAAGCGGGAAGCGTTAAGAAACGCGGTTGATGTAGTCGAACGTCTTTGCGATCCAAATTGCCGAGCATCCCGCGATCCAATCACGATCCATCTCATGATCCGATCACGATCCGTCCCGCGATATCATCACGATCCGTCCTGCGATCCAATCATGAATCGTCTTGCGATCTTGATCACGGTCCTTCCGATCTAGCACCGAATGGACGACACCTCCGCGTTCAGCACACGTACAACTCGATGACGATTTCCGCCTTCTTGATCCAGCAAGAGGGAGCAGAGAGGTAGATGAGTTCTCTGGCAGCGCAACGGCGTTGCCGCGATGGTGGTGGATCTATTCCAGCAGGGCTTCGCCTAAGCACCGCTAAACACCGATCTAGAGGAGAAACCGCGATCTAGAGGAGAGGTAGCACGTGGCTATTAGGGTTAGCCTTTCCCTATAAATCCTCTAGTATATATAGGAGGGAGGGAGGGTAGAAGGCAGCCTCAAACCCTCAAGGTTTGGTCGAAATTGGAGGTGAAGGAGTCCTACTCCAATCCTATTAGGAGTAGGATTCCTCCTTTCCACTTGAAAACTCTTTCCACCTCTCCATCTTTGGATTTTTTTTCTTTCTCAAACCACTCCAGCCACATGGGCCCTTAGAGGAGGCTTAGGCCAGCCCACCAGGGGCTGGTTTACCTCCTCCCACAACCCATGTAGCCTCTTGGGTCGAGACACCTCCCGATGGTCCCCCGGTACCCTCCCGGCACTCCCGGTACACTACCGATGAGCCCAAAACTTTTCCGGTGACCAAAACAGGACTTCATATATATCAATATTTACCTCCGGACCATTCCAGAGCTCCTCGTGACATCCGGGATCTCATCCGAGACTCTAAACAACCTTCGGTCACCACCATACATAACTCTATACTACCGAAACATCACCGAACCTTAAGTGTGCAGACCTTGCGGGTTCGAGAACTATGTAGACATGATCGAGACACCTCTACGGTCAATAACCAATAGCGGGACCTGGATGCCCATATTGGTTCCTACATATTCTATGAAGATATTTATCGATCGAACCTCTATGTCAAGGATTCAATTAATCCCGTATGTTGTTGCCTTTGTTCTTCGGTATGTTACTTGCCCGAGATTCGATCGTCGGCATATCCATACCTAGTTCAACCTCATTACCAGCAAGTCTCTTTACTCGTTCCGTAATACAAGATCCCGTGGCTAACACTTAGTCACATTGCTTGCAAGGCTTATTGTGATGTTGTATTACCGAGTGGGCCCTGAGATACCTCCCCGTCACACGGAGTAACAAATCCCAGTCTTGATCCATGCCAACCCGACAGACACCCTCGGAGATACCTGTAGAGCACCTTTATAGTCACCCAGTTATGTTGCGACATTTGATACACACAAGATACTCCTCCGGTGTCAGTGAGTTGCATGATCTCATGGTCATAGGAACAAATACTTGACATGCAGAAAACAGTAGCAATAAACTGACACGGTCATATGCTACATTTGTAGTTTGGGTCTTGTCCATCACATGATTCTCCTAATGATGTGATCCCTTTATCAAATGACATCTCATGTCCATGACTAGGAAACCATAGCCATCTTAGATCAACGATCTAGTCTATTAGAGGCATACTAGGGACATGGTGTTGTCTATGTATCCACACATGTATCTAAGTTTCCGATTAATACAATTATAGCATGGATAATAAGAGATTATCATGAACAAGGAAATATGATAATAACCAATTTATTATTGCCTCTAGGGCATATTTCCAACAGTCTCCCACTTGCACTAGAGTCAATAATCTAGTTCACATCACCATGTGATTCACATTGTTATGAATGTAACACCCAATGAGTTCTGGGGCTCGATCATGCTTTGCATGTGAGAGATGTCTTTTAGTCAACGGGTTCGCGACATTTAGATCCGTATGTACTTTGCAAATCTCTATGTCATACTGTAGACACTGCTACCACACTCCACTTGGAGCTATTCCAAATGGCTACTCCACTATACGTATCCGGATTGGTTTTAAAGTTTGCATTGACGTAACCCTTTACGACGAACCCTTTATCACCTCCATAATCGAGAAACATTTCCTTAGTCCTTTAGTTACTAAGGATAATCTTGACCGCTATCCAGTGATCCACTCCTGGATCACTCTTGTACCCCTTGAGACTCATGGCAAGGCACACACAGGTGCAGTACACAGTATGACATATTATATAGAGCCTATGGCTAAGACATAGGGAACGGCGTTCGTCCTTTCTCTTTCTTCTGGCGTGGTCGAGCTTTGAGTCTCACTCAAGTTCACACCTTACAAATCAGGCAAGAACTCTTTCTTTAACTGATCCATTTTGAACTCTTTCAAAATCTTGTCAAGGTATGTACTTATTGAAAGTCTCATCAAGCATCTTGACCTATCTCTATAGATCTTGATGCTCAATAATTAGGTAGCTTTATCCAGGTCTTCCTTTGAAAAAAATCTTTTCAAACAACCGTTTATGCTTTCCAGAAATTCTACATCATTTTCGATCAATAATATGTCAACCACATATGCTTATCAAAAATTCTATAGTGCTCCCACTCACTTTATTGTAAATACAAGTTTCTAATAAACTTTGTATAGACTCAAAAAATTTGATCACCTCATCAAAGCGTATATTCCAACTCCGAGATGCTTGCTCCAGTCCATAGAAGGATCACTGGAGCTTGCACACCTTTTAGCATCCTTAGGACTAACAAAACCTTCTGGTTGTATCACATACAACCTTTACTCAAGTAAACCGTTAAGGAAACAATGTTTTGACATCCATCTGCCAGATTTCGTAATTGAAAAATGCGGCAACTACTAACATAATTCCAACAGACTTTAGCACCGCTACGAGTGACAGAGTCTCATCACAGTCAACTCCTTGAACTTGTCGGAAACTTCTTTGCGACAAGTCGAGCTTTATAAATGGTGACATTTACCATCAGCATCTGCCTTCATCTTAAAGGTCCATTTGTATTCGACGACCTGCCGTCCAACGAGCAAGTCTACCAAAGTCCATACTTGGTTTTCATACATGGATCCTTTCTCGGATTTCATGGCCTCCAACCATTTGTCGGAATCCGGGCCCATCATCGCTTCTCCATAGCTCGTAGGTTCATCGTTGTCCAACAACATGACCTCCAAGACAGGGTTGTCGTACCACTCAGGAGCAGTACGCGTCCTTGTCGACCTATGAGGTTTGATAGTAACTTGATCCGAAGCTTCATGATCATCATCATTTACTTCCTCTTCAACTGATGTAGGTTCCACAGAAACATCTTTCTGCGCTGTGCTACTCTCTAGTTGAAACAAAGGTTCAACAACCTCATCAAGTTCTATCTTCCTCCCACTCCATTCTTTCGAGAGAAACTTTTCTCGAGAATAGACCCATTTTAGCAACAAACACTTTGTACTCGGATCTAAGATAGAAGGTATACCCAACTGTTCTTAGGGTATTCCAAGAAGATGCATTTGTCTGCTTTGGGTTCGAGCTCATTAGGTGAAAACTCTTTTCATATAAGCGTCACAACCCCAAACATTAAGAAATGATAGCTTAGGTTTCTGCCAAACCATATGGTGTCATCTCAACGGATTTAGATGGTGCCCAATTTAAAGTGAATGTAGTTGTCTCTAATGCATAACCCAAAAATGATAGTGGTAAAACGATAAGAGACATCATAATTCGCACCATATCCAATAGAGCACGACTACGACATTCGGACACACCATCACACTATGGTGTTCCAGGTGGCGTGAGTTGTGAAACAACTTTTCACATTGTCTTAAGTTGTATACCAAACTCGTAACTTAGATATTCACCTCTACTATCATATTGTAGAGATTTTATCTTCTCGTCATGATGATCTCAAACTTCACTCCGATTCTGCTTGAACTTTTCAAATGATTCAGACTTGTGTTTCATTAAGTAAATATACACTATATCTACTCAAATCATCAGTGAAGGTAAGAAAAATAACGATATCCACCACATGCTACAACACTCATTGGACCGCATACATCAACATGTATCATTTCCAATAAGTCACTTGCCCGTTCCATCAAGCCGGAAAACAGGGTTTTAGTCATCTTGCCCAAAAGGCATGGTCTGCATGTCTCAATCGATTCGAAATCGAATGAGTCCAAAGATCCATCAGCATGGAGTTTCTTCATGTGATTTGTACCAATAAGACATTTAGCGGTAGTGCCACAAGTATGTGGTACTATCATTACTAACTTTGTATATTTTGGCATTAATGTTATGAACATGTGTACTACTACGATCAAGATTCAACAAACCATTCATTGGGTGCATGACCATTGAAGGTATTATTCATGTAAACAGAATAACCATTATTCTCTAACTTAAATTAATAACCATGTTGCAATAAACACGATCTAATCGTTTTCATGCTTAACGCAAACACCAAATAACATTTATTTAGGTTCGTCACTAATCCCGAAGGTAGAGAGAGCGTGCGATGTTGATCATATCAACCTTGGAAACATTTCCAACACACATCGTCACCTCACCCTTAGCTAGTCTCCGTTTATTCCATAGCTTTTATTTCGAGTTACTAACATTTAGCAACCGAACCGGTATCCAATACCCAAGTGCTACTAGGAATACTAGTAAGGTACACATCAATAACACGTATATCAAATATACTTCTGTCGATGTTGCCAGCCTTCTGATCTACCAAGTATCTAGGGTTGTTCCGCTTCAGCGACCACTCTCCTCATAATAGAAGCACTTAGTCTCGGGTTTGGGTCAACTTTGGGTTGCTTCACTGGAGCAGCAATTGACTTGCCATACATGAAGTTTCCCTCCTTGCCCTTGCCCTTCTTGAAACTAGTGGTTTTACTAACCATCAACACTTGATGCTCCTTCTTGATTTCTACCTTCGCGGTGTCAAGCATCACGAACAGCTCAGGGATCATCATTTCCATCCCTGGCATTTTATAGTTCATCATGAAGCTCTAGTAGCTTAGTGACAGTGACTTGGAAAACTATATCAATCACTTTCTTATCTGGAAGATCAACTCCCAGTCGATTCAAGCGATTGTAGCACCCAGACAATCTGAGCACATGCTCAACGATTGATCTATTCTCCTTTATCTTGCAGACAAAGAATCTTGTTTGAGATCTCATATCTCACAACACGGGCACGTGCCTGAGATCCCAATTTCAGCTCTTAGAACATCTCATATGTTCCGTGACGTTCAAAACATTTTGGAGCCTTAATTCTAATCCGTAATGCATGACGCACTAAACTATCAAGTAGTCATCAGAACATGCCTGTCAGATGTTCACAACATCTACAGACGACGCTAGAGGGGTTGGCGCACCAAGCGGTGCATTAAGGATATAAGCCTTCTATGCAGCAATGAGGACAATCCTCAGATCACGGACCCAGTCCACAATATTTCTACCATCATCTTTCAACTCTATTTCTCTAGGAACATATAAAAAATTCAAGGGAGCTACAGCGCGAGCAAGTAATCTACAACATGATTTGCAAAGACACTACTGACTATGTTCATGATAATGAGTTCAATTAATCATATTACTGAAGAACTCCCACTCAAATTGACATCCCTCCGGTCATTCGAGTGATTCATGATCCAAATTCACCAACTCAAGTCCGATCATCACGTGAGTTGAGGTGGTTTCAATGGTGAACATCATCATGTTGATCATATCTACTATATGACTCATGTTCGACCTTTCGGTCTCTTGTGTTCCGAGGCCATGTCTGTACATGCTAGGCTCGTCAAGTTTAACCCGAGTGTTCTGCACGTGCAACACTGGCTTGCACCCGTTGTATGTGAACGTAGTGTCTATCACACCCGATCATCACGTGGTGTCTCAACACGATGAACTTTCGCAATGGTGCACACTCGGGGAGAACACAATTTATCTTGAAATTAAGTGAGGGACCACCTTATAATGCTACCGTCGTCCTAAGCAAAACAAGGTGCATAAAAGGATTAACATCACATGCAAATCATAAGTGACATGATATCCTTTGAACTTGTGCTTTTGATCTCCATCTTGAAAGCACTGACATGATCTCCATCGTCAATAGCATGACACCATGATCTCCATCATCTTGATATCCATCAATGTGTCGCCATCGTGGTTGTCGCGCCCACCATGCTTCTACTATTGCTACCGTTTAGCAATAAAGTAAAGCATTACATAGCTCTTAATGATTGACACGCAGGTCATACAATAATTAAAGACAACCCTATGGCTCCTGCCGGTTGTCGTACTCATCGACATGCAAGTCGTGATAATCTATACATCACATGATCATCTCATACATCACATATATCACATCATGTAATTGGCCATATCACATCACAACATACCCTGCAAAAACAAGTTAGACGTCCTCTAATTGTTGTTGCATGTTTTATGTGGCTGCTACGGGTATCTAGCAAGAACAATTCTCATCTACGCAAAAACCACAACGGTGATACACTAGTTGCTTTTCAACCTTCTCAAGGACCGCCTTTGTCAAATCCGATCCAACTAAAGTAGGACAAACAGACACCCGCCAACCATCTTTGTGCAACGAAGTTACACGTCAGTCGATGGAACCGGTCTCTCGTAAGTGTACGAGTAAGGTTGGTCCGGGCCGCTTCATCCCACAATACCGCTGAACAAAAACACGGCCAAGGGAGGAAGCAAACTAAGCATCAACGCCCACAAACTCTTTGTGTTCTACTCGAGATCTCATCTACACATAGACCTAGCTCTAATACCACTGTTGGAGAACGTTGCATGGGAAACAAAAATTTTCCTATGCACACGCAAGATCTATCCATGGTGATGAGCATCTATGAGAGACAGAGTGGATCTACATACCCTTGTAGATCGCTAAGCAGGAAGCGTTAAGAAACACGGTTGATGTAGTCGAACATCTTCGCGATCCAAATCGCCGAGTGTCCCGTGATCCCATCACGATCCATCTCGTGATCCAATCACGATCCATCCCGCGATATCATGATGATTCGTCCCGCGATCCAATCATGAATCGTCTCGCGATCTTGATCACGGTCCTTCCGATCTAGCACCGAACGGACAACACCTCCGCGTTTAGCACACGTATGGCTTTATGACAATCTCCGCCTTCTTGATCCAGCAAGAGGGAGCGGAGAGGTAGATGAGTTCTCCGGCAGTGCGACGTTGTTGCGACAATGGTGGTGGAGCTATTCCAGCAGGGCTTCGCCTAAGCACCGCTGAAAACCGATCTAGAGGAGAAACTGCGATCTAAAGGAGAGGTAGCATGTGGCTATTAGGGTTAGCTTTTCCCTCTAAATCCTCTAGTATATATAGGAAGGAGGGAGGGGAGGAGGCATCCTCAAACCCTCAAGGTTTGGTTGAAATTGGAGGTGGAGGAGTCCTACTCCAATCCTATTAGGAGTAGGATTCCTCCTTTCCACTTGAAAACTCTTTCCACCTCTCCATCTTTGGATTTTTTCTTTCTCAAACCACTCCAGCCACATGGGCCCTTAGAGAAGGCTTCGGCCAGCCCACCAGGGGCTGGTTTACCTCCTCCCACAGCCCATGTAGCCTCTTGGGTCGAGACACCCCTCTCGATGGTCCCCGGTACCCTCCCGGCACTCCCGGTACACTACCGATGAGCCCGAAACTTTTCCGGTGACCAAAACAGGACTTCCTATATATCAATCTTTACCTCCAGACCATTCCGGAGCTCCTCGTGACGTCTGGGATCTCATACCGGAGTCCGAAAAACCTTCGGTCACCATCATACATAACTCTATGCTACCGAAACGTCATCGAACCTTAAGTGTGCAGACCCTACGGGTTCGAGAACTATGTAGACATGACCGAGACACCTCTACGGTCAATAACCAATAGCGGGACCTGGATGCCCATATTGGTTCCTACATATTCTATGAAGATATTTATCGATCGAACCTCTATGTCAAGGATTCAATTAATCCCGTATGTTGTTGCCTTTGTTCTTCGGTATGTTACTTGCCCGAGATTCAATCGTCGGCATCTCCATACCTAGTTCAACCTCATTACCATCAAGTCTCTTTACTCGTTCCGTAATACAAGATCCCGTGGCTAACACTTAGTCACATTGCTTGCAAGGCTTATTGTGATGTTGTATTACCGAGTGGGCCCTGAGATACCTCTCCGTCACACGGAGTAACAAATCCCAGTCTTGATCCATGCCAACCCGACAGACACCCTCGGAGATACCTGTAGAGCACCTTTGTAGTCACCCAGTTACGTTACGACATTTGATACACACAAGGTACTCCTGTGGTGTCAGTGAGTCGCATGATCTCATGGTCATAGGAACAAATACTTGACATGCAGAAAACAGTAGCAATAAACTGACACGGTCATATGCTACGTTTGTAGTTTGGGTCTTGTCCATCACATCATTCTCCTAATGATGTGATCCCTTTATCAAATGACATCTCATGTCCATTACTAGGAAACCATAGCCATCTTAGATCAACGAGCTAGTCTATTAGAGGCATACTAGGGACATGGTGTTGTCTACGTATCCACACATGTATCTAAGTTTCCGATTAATACAATTATAGCATGGATAATAAGTTATTATCATGAACAAGGAAATATGATAATAACCAATTTATTATTGCCTCTAGGGCATATTTCCAATAGTTAGTCCAAGGATGTGATCCCCTTTGAGGAGACTTTGCAAAGATCTCATATTAACATGGGCTAGCCGGCGATGCCAGAGCCATCCCACATCAACTTTAGCCATTAAGCAAGTCGCAGTCTTAGTGGGTTGCTCCAAGAAGTTCACCACATAGAGACTGTTCTCTACATGCCCAACAAAAGCTACTTTAAGAGTCTTTCTCCACAAAAGGGTCATAGAGTCAATACCAAAGAAGGTACTAAAACCCATGGTTGCAAGTTGATGAACTGAAAGTAAATTGTATGCGAGGGTCTCAACAAGCATGACCTTCTATATGGTGAGTTCCGAAGAGATTACCACCTTGCCAAGACCCAATACCTTTGAAATTGCATCATCACCAAATGAGATTTGGGTGGCCATAGATGTGTGAGGATGAACGTCCACCACCAAGTCCTTGCTTCCGGTCATATGATTTGTCGCTCCACTATCGAGCAACCATGATGTTCCTCCGGAAGCAAACCCCTACAAGACATCAATGTTTGGCTTTAGGTACCCATTCTTCAATGGGTCCTTTCATGTTAGCAACAAGGGTCTTAGGAACCCAAATACACCATTCAATGTACTCATAGGAAGAACCAACATATTTGGCACAAACATGCCCATCACTAGCACGGCATAAAACATAAGAGGGGTTAAAGTCGCTGGTCTTGTTGGGTTGGATGTTCTTGTTCTTGCCCTTCTTGGCATTTTCCAACATAACTTGGTATTTCTTCTTCTCATGAGGACCTTCTCCAGCTCTTACAAAGGTTCGCTTGAGCGATGGAACTTCCTTGGTGTTTACCTTCTTCTTCTCATTTACTTTTGGGTACAAACCCCACTCCTTCTTTTGCCACAACTTCCTTCTGAGAAGCCAGAAGGTCATTGAGTATCTTCTCACCTTGGATACACGTCACCAAACCCTTTTTAAGCTGCTCTTTTAGCTTGGCATTTTCCTCCACAAGGTGTGCATGCTCACAACATGGGTTTGTAGCAGATGCATTATCAATTAGAACAAAAGGAGGACATGTGGCAATTTCCTTAGTGAGTTTCACTTGGAGTTGATCATGTGACTCCTTAAGAGAGGCATGAGCACACGTCAATGCCTTGTGAGCATTGTCAAGTGTGTCAAGCTCAACTTTGAGACGATCATGATCCACCCCAAGTGCAACCTTCTCAAACTTGAGAGCACGGTTAAGAACAATAGCAAGATCATAATCTTTATGTAATTTAGTAAGTCGACATTTTGTGACTCCTCAAGAGTCATACGAAGACCTTGCTCTTCCTCAAGAGCAATAGATAGATCTGCTATCTCGTCGGCATAATCACGACTATGATCTCTTAGTTCCTCAAGACACTCTTCTTGAGACTCAATAGTGTCATGGGCCTCACCAAGTTGTTCCAAGAGAGCAACGAAGTGCTTATTGGACTCTCCCTTGAGTTTACACATAAATTTGTGAAACTCATTTTTATCCTCTTTCCCCTCCTCAAGTTTATACACACTATCTAAGGATGAAGTGGAAGAAATGGAAGTCCTAATGTTTGAGGTTATGACGTTGGAGGTTACCTTAGTGATACCTTTAGCCATGAGGCACCTCGCGACGATGTTCTCATTGGGGGCGTCGAAGAGTGATGCCTTTGTCGGGGTAGAAGAGGCAATTGCCACGGATGCCATTGCCATTCCTTCACCGCTTGTGTCTTCGTCATCAACATCATCATCTGAGGCATACTCTTCTTGAGCTACCAATACTTTGTGAGGAGCCTTCTTGACAAAGTTGGTTTTGTTTGGGAAAGACTTGGCTTTATCTTTGTGAATGAGCTTGCCACCATTGTCTTCCCTCTTCTCATATGGACAATCCACCACAAAGTGACTTACATTACCACAGTTGTAGCAAGTTCTCACACGTTGCTTTCCCTTTGACCCATTTGAGTTTTTCTTGGAGAAGTTGGGCCTTGAGTTTCTCTTGTTGCCCCAAAATTGTCTGGACGCAAGAGCCATGTGCTCATGATAAGCATATTTGGTGTCCTCAGGGCAAACCTCTTCTTCTTCTTCTTCTTCTTCCTCTTGACTGACCTTGGCCTTCAATGCAAGATTGGGAGATGACTTCCTTGACCGTTGAACACGAGCGAGAGCATTGTCGTCTATCGTGTTCAGGATGTTCATTGCAATGAATTCATCCAACACATCACCAGAGGATAAGGTGTGAAAGTCTGGCCTTTGACGGATGACAGCGGACATGGCCTTGTTGTAGGGCATGATAGCCTTCAGGAACTTACGCTTGATCCAAGTATCATCCACATCCTTGCTGCTATGATCCTTGAGGGAAATAACGAGAGCGGTCACCCTTCTATAGAGCTCACGCGGTTCCTCATCCTCTATCATCACAAACTCACCTGACTGATCAAGAACAACTTCATAGTTTGACCGTTGAATGCTTGAGCTGCCCTTGTACATGGAGATGATGTGTTCCCAACATTCTTTAGCAACAGTGAAGGGCCGCAGGTGAGGTAGATCTTCAGGAGGAATAACAACTTGGAGTATGAACAAGGCAGAAGAATTTAGCTGTTTATCCACTTGTTCTCTTGGATTAAGATTGCGTGGATCATGAGGATAGTATCCTTCTTCAATGACTCTCATGAGATGAATTGAGCTGTGATCTAAATGAGACTTAATACTAAAAACCCAGTTAGCAAAATCATTCTTAACAAGTTTAGGAGGAGGATCGAGATTAACTATATGAGGTGGGTGCACCGGTCCTCCATAGACCAAGGGAGGGGGAACAAAGGCAAAGCTCCCTGACCCATTAACTCTTTGAGCATGATTATCTTTGTCGGCACTAGCCCCCTCCTTACCGGAGTTGGCATCCGATGACGAGTTAGTGGGTTTGACCACTTGCCCCGCATCGGTAGACATTTTAAGAGTATCAAGAAAATCTTTAAACATGGATTGAACCTCGGTCACCATGGAGGATTTGAGTAAGGTCAAAGCCTCGTTCAAATCCACGCGTGAGACCGTGTTCACACCCATGGCCTTGGGAAGTTCTCCCACACGCGCCTCTTTGCCAGCCATACTCTTCGGGTGGTGAAACCCTTAATAAAGAGACGTGGCTCTAATACCAATTGAAAGGATCGATATGGTTGACTAGAGGGGGGGGGGTGAATAGGCAACTAACACTTTTTAACTTTTCTTTAACAATTAAGGTTTAGCATCAAATAAGTTAGCTAGATGTGCAACTAGGTGAATAACCTATATGATGCTAATCACAACAAGTGCATAAGCAAGCAAGGGATATAACACAATAAAATCTTGCAAGAAATAAAGATGCGAGATAACCAAAAGTGGAGCCGGTGGAGACGAGGATGTGTTACCGAAGTTCCTTCCCTTGTGGAGAGTACGTCTCCGTTGGAGCGGTGTGGAGGCACAATGCTCCCCAAGAAGCCACTAGGGCCACCGTATTCTCCTCACGCCCTCACATAATGCGAGATGTCGTGATTCCACTATTGGTGCCCTTGAAGGCGGCGACCGAACCTTTACAAACAAGGTTGGGGCAATCTCCACAACTGAATTGGAGGCTCCCAACGACACCACGAAGCTTCACCACAACGGAATGTGGCTCTGAGGTGACCTCAACCATCTAGGGTGCTCAAACACCCAAGGTAACAAGATCCGCAAGGGATTAGTGGGGGGAATCAAATTTCTCTTGGTGGAAGTGTAGATCGGGGCCTTCTCAACCTATCCTTAGGAAATCAACAAGATTGATTGGCTAGGGAGAGAGATCGGGCTAAAATGGAGCTTGAAGCAACAATGGAGTTTGGCAAGGAAGAGGTGAGCTTCTTGGAGAAGAAGACCTCCCTTTTATAGTGGGGGATAAGATCCAACCGTTATCCACTCCCTCAGCCCCGTGCGTCGCGGTACTACCGCACCAGCCATGGTACTACCGTGCGGGCTTGCGGTACTACCGCAGCCCTACGCGGTACTACCGCTCGCACGGGAGTAACTGGCCCTAGCCGTTTGCACATGAAAACAAGCGATAGAACCGCCGGAGCGGTACTACCGCGAGCCCGTGCGATACTACCGCACGGTCGGCAGAGGCAAACACTGGAGGTGCACGGAAGAAAAAATTACTTCCGTGCCAACCTCCGCAGAGGGAAACTCTGCAAAAAATTCCGGCACGGTAGTACCAGACGTGAATCACGGTACTACCGTAATAGTGCGGATGTAAAAAATTACATCCACGCCTACTACCGCAGGTGCAAGTGCCAGGGCAGGAGCCAGCGGTACTACCGCTCCACGGGGCGGTACTACCGCTGGCACCTGTGATACTACCGCTCCCTTGAGCGGTACTATCGTAGACCACTGAACTCAAACACGCAGCAAGCTTCCCTTTTGCACAGTGAAGGAAAACGAGTTGGAGCTCCATTGAAGAGAGGGAAAGGTGGTGCAAAGGAATAGATGTGTACGTGTTGTTTCCACCTACACCTTTCCGAATCGTACCCCCTCTTAATAGTCTGGCTTTCCTACGACTCAAATCCACCGAAAGGAAACGTAGAGAACAACCGTCTTCGAGAGATTCTGAGGGGCACTGAATCGTCTTGTGCCTAGACCTGAGATATCTGAAATGCTCAATACACACGATTAGTACGCAAAGGCATTGTCATCAATCATCAAAACCACTTAGGGAGAAATATGCCCTTACAGTAATCATGATTCAAATGCTGTTCATACTAAAACTGAGGATTTATCGGATGGACATTGGAGACAAAAGAACATTGTGTACACATCAGTTCCATTATTATCACTAACCCACCAATTAAATTTAGCAACAGCAAAAAAGGAGCTAAGAGAATACATTCCTTTAGATTCAAACTTCAAGATCAATGCATCCTCCTCCCCATGTGAATAGAGTTAACGATCTAAACTAGATCAAACAACCGATCTAAGATATTAGATACTGGCTGGAAACATCTCATAAAATTATTTTTTAGTTGATGACTCCCCAAATTTTATCCATGGTGTCGTGTTTTTTCTTTTTTTATCTGTTTCACACGTTGCCGCGGAGGGGAACTTGGGAGAGGAACATCATCGAGAGGAATCGATCTGGTAAAGGGTATCACCGCCGCTGTTGTGCATTGTCGCCTCTTTGTTCTTTCATTGTGTTTCTGACTTTGATACGATTGAGCGACTAGCGCAAATGCAGTTGCGCATTAGCGCATATGTTTTCTTGTTAGATTGCAAATCCTTTTTCTCTTTAGCTTTTGGTAGATTCATCATACCATTTGTAGCGACAGTGTTACTCAATGGATATCGAAAACAAACTACAACTGTGAATGTAGAGATGGATAGGGCCAGGCTTTCTCCTGAACACGGATTGGAACCCGAGTTTGATCTGAGCAAAGAATAATACTTCGTATATTGTGCTAAAATTTGACCTTCCAAAACGAGTTCTTTTTCAGCTTCTAGCTTATTTTGACGATAAGCCGCTAGAAGTTACAAAAGAACATGCCCTTCATCAGTTTGATGCCAAATATTGTTGTTTGTTTGATGGTGGTGATCAAGGGGTGGAATTAGTTGATGCGTACAATTTATTAGCACAACGCCACACCAACGAGTACTTACGAGGACGATGATGACGAAGCAAGATGACTTCTACTTCTGGAGTACAGCTGACTGATGCTTTGTACAACAGTGATGCTTTTGTACAGCAGCAACGCACACGTACTCGACCTCTTATTCGAATTTCGTTCCTTGTAGATAGCTGGCTCCTATAACTTGGACACTCACGTACACAACATCCTCTGCTGATCGATTTTGTGGCCGGCCAGAAACGCTACGCACGCAAACAAAATCAATTGGGCTGCCACAGGTGCCTGTTGTTTGCTTTATTACTAAATTCATGGTACGTAGGTTCCGTTTGTGTTTTCTCGTCTAGCAATGGCATGGTTCATTAAATCTTTGACACATAATAAAGTGTAGGCGTATGGAGATACAACCATTTTGGCGTGCAATAATAATCATATTGGTAAATCGTATGTTCTTTTATTTTTCAGGTTGCCGCCTTGATCAACCTGACAAGGGAAAGATCCATCCATGAACTTTAGGTATTGTATTTATCATTCAATCCAGTTACTATGCTCCATATCATTATTTTGTCGCTAAACTATAGAACCTGATATGTAGGATTTTTTGCCGTGTTTGCATTGTACTGGTGGAGGCTTCATTTGCTTGGAGCGGTCCGGTAAGTATAGTTATCAATTTCAAGGATACGTGTATCCCATCACTATTTATAGGATAAAGTTCTGACAAAGTCCACATTCTTTAACTAGCAGTTAAAACTTTTGTCTGAGCACAATAGTCATAATATAGATGGCTTGTTCTGTAATGCTGCAATGCTAAATATGAAATGTGCCACCATTTGCTCTTAATGGATGTAGGGTGTGTAGTATTTTTCTGATAATTGCCCTAATGTAGATGGTATAATTAGGGAGCATCCATTAGTTGTAGCTGATGTAAATATACATTCATGCTCATTCATATGCTTGATCTAGGAGTTGTTCGTGCTATTTTTTCCAGATGATATCATTGGCTGGCATTTTTCTTATAGCCAATATGCAGCTTATTGTTGTACCAACACTTTTTCTACTTTTTTTAGTATCTTCATTTATTTCATTATATAGTTGTGGATGCTCCTGTCTTTGCTCCTAAGCCAAATGTATTTTATGACACTATTTCTGTTGATGTATCTATTTTTTCAAGAAGCATCAACATTGACGCTTATTTGGATTACATATCAATGTTAACAAATACATCAACAAAATTAGTATTCACAGTCACATAACACGTTACCAAATATCGTACAGATACGTTAACAAATACCATCTAAATTAGTGCGCATAATTTCGCCCTAAGAGACGCCAGCAGGTGGCGCCCCAGCCACTAGTAAACCATCAATAGCTGCTGATCATACGTCGTCGCCGGTTTTGCAAAAACACCCCTGCCTTTAATTGAATTTAACCCGCGGTCCTTCAGTAAGTTGAAAAAACGATTCATATTGTTTATAAAAAAGACCCTGGGCAGATTCACTCCGGCGCATATCGTCCCCAGCGCCCGCCCCTCCTCCGGCCCCCCTTGCCGTGCGGATCCGGCGGCTGCGGGGTCTCTGGCGCGCTGGAGCGGCTCGACTTCGAGCGGGCTCTGCTTTGAGCGGGGTCAACGGCCGGGGAGAGCCCGGCGGACCGGTCACCGGCCGGGGAGAGCCCGGCGGACAGAACATCGACGAAGGTGGCGGGCTCGCGGGCGCGCTTGGGGGAGGCGAGAAGGTGGCTGCACGAGGGCGAGCTCGTGGGTGTGCTTGGGCTCTGCTTTGAGCGCGGCAACGGCCGTGGAGCTTGCCATTCTTGTGCTTCTCGTCGGCCTCGGCGCTGGCTTAGGCGGGCCGAGGCGGCCGGCGTGCGGCCGGCCTCCAGATCCCCGGCGACTGCGAGGTAGTCGACGCGCACCCACTCCCGGTGGACCTCCTCTTCGCGGCTCCTGGGCACAAAGGAAACAGAGAAGTGAGGGAGAGAAGAAGGGAGAAAGGAGGGGCGGTGCTGTGACCTAGGGAGGAGCTCGCCGGATCTGGGAGACGGAGGAATCGGGAGCTACGGCGCGAAGTCCTTGCAGGTGGAGGCAGGCGTCGAAGCAGAGGACAAGATGATCCCCGGTCAAATTGAAGGCGTGCACTCAACTTCCCCGATCCATCCCCTCCTACCCATCCGACCCTTCCTCGATGGCTCGCCTGCGACGAACCCCTACGCGGGGTAAGGAGGGGGACCACGTGAGGTGGAGCACTCCATCCCCCTCCTACCCCTACCACGGTGGGGCCTCCTTTCCCTCTCGTCCTGCCTGAGCCATAGGCTGGCGGCGCTGAGATCGATCTGCTCCCGCACACACGTTTGCCGTGACATGGTGACAAGCACGAGCACCTATGCCACGCCCCACTTTTTCTTCCAGTTCTTTGTATTTGTGGTGGATGCATCCATGATTATTTGTTTCAACTATTGATTTTCACTTCAGTCAATCAAACCCATTCTCATGCTGCTCTTTTACCTGTACAAATAAACTATTGTTCACTAAACCGAGAAGCTAGCTACTGGTGTCTCAAAGATTCAGCGCATATTGGTGCTTATGGTCAGGCCTGCCTCAAAGTAGAGGAAGAAGAGGTGGCCTGAAAGAGAGAGGCCGTAAGGTAGAAGGCTTTTGATTAGGAGGCAGTCCAGCAAGTTGGACGAATTGTTGATAAAGAGATAATTCTATTCTGAATTTGTGCCTGAAAAGCAATATTGGATCACGGATGTATGTTGGTTATGTTTCTCATGGTATGTGGAACCAGTTATTGGTTATTTTCATCTTGTTTGTTGACATTGATGGTGTTGTCCATTGGTTTAACAGATGAAGCTAAAGATGAAGAGGAACGTGTGGAAGAGGAAAAGAAATGACATGGTAGAAATTCATTCACTCATATCAGGGTCATGGCTAGAGGATTGATCTGCTTGATTCGCTCCTGATGGTCGGTGGATTGTTTCTGGTAGGGTTGAGAGTTCTTTGAGGTAAGATTTTGATCCAACATATTAAGCAGTACCACAAACAAATTACAGGAGAATCTGTTGTTTGGTCCAACCTATAAAGGTGCCATATATGCTTACTTGCTCACAACAGTGCTAATATTAACAAGATGAATAAACACATGCTCTAACAGAAGATATCCTTTATATTTTTGGGCTTGCTGAATTGTTTGATTTGATAGGTGGAAAGCTCTTGCATGACTTTAGCTTCCTGAAGGTCCGCTAAAGTGTTCAGGTTTTCTTCCCCATGAGTTTTTACGGGTCACATGTTAGATGGTGATAGTATGTTGTACAACCTCTACAAAAACATAAGATGTGTTCCCAGATAACATCTTTCCTCCAAAATAATTTATATATCATACCTTGGTTATACTGTTAATGAATTTCGTGATAATCTTCAGTTATACTGTTATATATAGCACTTTCTTGGTTATATGGTTCACATTCTCCGAGCCAATTCACAATGTCGACTCCAGATTTGGGCCTTACATTTTTAAATTATTTTGTAACATTTTGGTTGATCTTTGATGTTGCTCCTCAATTTTTTTACATTGACTGGTGTAGAACTAAATGAGTGTTGCCATTCACGGGAAGCCCCAAGCTTTAAAACAGTATATGAATGTTGTTAGCTCGGTCCTTCACAAATAAGTCCCTTGATGTGTGTTATCTGTCATTTCATATAACATCCGGTCTTTCTATTTTTCATTGATTTTTCTTCATCTGGTGCACTGAATCTGCAAGGGCGTGTAGACGACAGGATGAGCAGCAGCGTAGGGGTGGTAAGACGGGGCGTGTTGGCGTACGCGAAGCAGACATGCATGAATCTTGGCGGCGGATGCTGGCTGGCCATAGTGGCAGCATCAATTCAACCTGGGAGGCGGGAAGCTTGAGTAGCAGGAACAATTGGTCGCCCATTAGGCATCATACTCCCTTTTCTTTCCATAACCAATTCTTTGGAGCAGACATGTGGGTACAGTTACAGAGTCTGAAGATTGTTTGCTTTTTTTGTTTGTTTAGATTTAGATTTCTCAGATTTTCACTATTTGATCAATCGATCCATGTAGATCTCATTGACATGGTTTGTAGAATTTACCTTTCCGCATTTACACTGTTTGGTTAAATGCCTAGCTGGTGATAAGAGGAAGAGGATGATCAGGAAAGCATGGAGTTGAGCGAACGAGTACATGAAGAAAGGCTGTTTAAAAAAAACTCTCTCCGTCCCAAAATAAGTGACTCAACTTTGCAAGAGGGATATTGGATGAGCAACAAATTTGGATGGGGATATTGGGATTTTAACAGGTCCTGGGATTCAGCCTGTGGCGCACGGAGGCCATACGGTGTAAATCCTTTCTTCTACATGCTATATGAAAATACAAAAATGACAAACATTGGACCAATTCTTCATTCAAATAGGTGATAAAAGTTTCAGAGCTCTAGTACCAATTAAAAACATATGCAACATCATTGCAGTGACAACAAGATTTGAATGCCGTCATACGGTACTCAAGTACAAAACTACGAAGAACAGATACTAATTACCGTGGAATTAAGCTGATGAGCCATACAATGAAGCTACGGGAGAGAGTCATTGAGCACTGTGTAAGAAGAATGACAAGCGTGACCAAAAATCAGTTTGGTTTCATGCCTGTGAGATCGACCATGAAAGCCATTTTCTTGGTACGACAACTTATGTTGAGATATAGGGAGCAAAAGAAGGACCCGCATATGGTGTTCATTGACTTGGAGAAGGCCTATGATAAGATACCGCGGAATGTTATGTGGTGGACCATGGAGAAACACAAAGTCCCAACAAAGTACATTATTCTCATCAAGGACATGTACGATAATGTTGTGACAAGTGTTCGAACAAGTGATGACGACACTGATGACTTCCCAATTAAGATAGGACTGCATCAAGGGTCAGCTTTGAGCTCTTATCTTTTTTGCCTTGGTGATGAATGATGTCACAAGGGATATACAAGGAGATATCCCATGGTGTATGCTCTTTGCAGACGATGTGGTGCTAGTCGATGAGAGCCGGGCGGGGGTCAACAGGAAGTTGGAGTTATGGAGGCAAACCTTGGAATCGAAAGGTTTTAGAACTAAAACCGAGTACATGAGGTGCGCTTTCAGTACTACTAGTAACGAGTAGGAGGAGGATGTTAGCCTTGATGGGCAAGTGGTGCCTGAGAAGGACACCTTTCGATATTTGGGGTCAATGTTGCAGAAGGATGGGGATATCGATGAAGATGTGAACCATCGAATTAAAGCCGGATGGATGAAATGGCGCCAAGCTTCTTGCATTCTTTGTGACAAGAGGGTGCCACAAAAACTAAAAGGCAAGTTCAGGACGGCAGTTCGACCCGCAATGTTGTATGGTGCTGAGTGTTGGCCGACTAAAAGACGACATGTGCAATAGTTAGGTGTGGCGGAGATGCGCATGTTGAGATGGATGTGTGGCCACATAAGGAAGGACCGCATCCGGAATGATGATATACGAGATAGAGTTGGGGTAGCGCCAATTGAAGAGAAGCTTGTCCAACATCGTCTGAGATGGTTTGGGCATATTCAGCGCAGGCCTCCAGAAGCCCCAGTGGACAGCGGACGGCTTAAGCATATGCTGATAATGTCAAAAGAGGCCGGGGTAGACCGAACTTGACATGGGAAGAGTCCGTAAAGAGAGATATGAAGGACTGGAGCATCACCAAAGAACTAGCCATGGACAGGGGTGCGTGGAAGCTTGCTATCCATGTGCCAGAACCATGAGTTGGTTGCGAGATCTTATGGGTTTCACCTCTAGCCTACCCCAACTTGTTTGAGACTAAAGGCTTTGTTGTTGTTGTTGTTGTTGTTGTTGTTGCATATAGCATGTAGAAGTATATTCTCCAATGATGAAAGGAAGTCACTGCAGTTCAAATCTATTTGATGTATTAATTATGTTCTCATGTGCATTGGTAACCCTTGTTGATCATACTTCAGCTTCATGTTTTTAAGTTGCTTCATCTTTTATTTTCTTTGCATCTGGCAGATATTGTTTTAATCGTTGTCGTGATCATCTTAATTGGACTATTTAGTATGCAATGCTATGGTACAGACAGAGTTGGATGGCCTTTTCCACCTATGGTGCTCATCTGGTTCATTTTAATTGGAAGTGTCAGAGCACTGAACATACACAAGTATGGTAGCTCCATGTTAAAAGCATACAATCCAGTCTACATATACCGGTATTTCCAAATGCGAGGGAATTCTGCTGACAGCTGGACCGTTCTTGGAGGAATTATGCTTAGCATAACAGGTCAGGACGTTTTACTTCAGGAATAGAGATTACCTTACCATCAATTTATAGTAGATCAGGTGTAACAAGTAGAAAATTGTTTCTATCTCTTCAGGAATTGAAGCATTATATGCAGATCTATGTCATTTTCCCGGATCGTCCTTTCAGGTAACATATCTTAAGTAAGATAATGTGATATATCTGTATGCAATTATGTGCTCCCTAAAAGAAAAGTGCTTACTTGTAGATCGCGTTCACCTTCATTGTATTCCTATGCATTCGACTGGCATACACAGGGTAGACTGCTTATATAATTTCCAACAAGCAACATGCGAGTGCTTTTATAAATCCATTCCAGGTCCTCCTTGGCTCCTATAGCTTCTCATGCTATCGACTAATCTTAGATAGATCAGTCGATGTGCCACCACATCATATTTGTTGGGTGCACATTGGCATAGTGATAGTTGGTAATTGTTGTTTATAGTGCATAAATTATATTTGTAAATTGTTTTTCAGGTCTATGAGGAAGAAAGGGAGGAGCAGCAGTCAAGGCTGGGCTTGGTGGCCTTGACGCCTATGACAAACAATATTTAGTTGATAATTGTGGCAACAAAGGATCGTTTGCAAACAAGGTTCTCACCCCTTATATTTATTTTGGCATGGAAAAGCATTGTGATTAAATCTGTTGAGTACTCCCTTATAGCAGACTAGCAGTAAGCTTCATATGAATGGTCCATGAATGTTGTTATTGATAAAGAACTGAATATAAGACAAGTTTATAATTATGTGAGGAAGCAAGCATAAACTATAAGGAGGCAGAGATTGGAAAATTTATTCTTTGTAAGGCACGTGGATGAATGTTTCCATGTGAGAATTCTCAAAAGTTCTTTTATCTTATACTTCCTCCATTCGAAATTACTTGTCGCAAAAATGAAGAAAAATGGATGTATATAGAGCTAAAATACGTCTAGATACATTCATTCCTCGGACAAGTATTTCCGGACGGAGGGAGTACCACAACTGCACAGCCAAATTATCTCGCCTTGAGTACTCTGTTCTTTTAATAGAAATGTGAGATTTTTTTTTCTCCAGATGCAATGTACAGTCATGATTACTAGTTACATCAAAGCATGTACAAGAAGAAAAGCTAAGAGTTTCTTTAGCGCAAAGGTGTGACGCCCAGTTTGCTTCACGAGGAATCCGAAGAAGCTTGAAACCCTGGAGAAGAGTCAGATATGTGTTTGATTTCTTCATCACATGTGCATCATTTATCCGGAGGGCATCAGGACCATGCCACGGGTCTACTGCATTAGAGCGGTCCATGTGCACAATGACCTGTTGACCTTTCCTTTTTTTTTCTCCATAAAAGTAGGATATATCTCCGGTCTGAAGCCGTAATTTTATTAATTATTCATAAAGACCATACAAGGTAATACATCAGTCAGTCTAAAGCCGTCATCTAGGCAACATCTGTTGCTACTCCTATCCCCTTGATGAAATTGTGTCGAATATCCGAGCCTAATACCAAACAGACATCGCACCAAACCCTAATATATATAGTTGGATGCCCTAGCCCAGCCACACACCGGGACTGGGTCCCACACTGGTCATGCGCACTCTCAGAGGCTGCCCCATCATCTTTCGCCGGTCCATCTTCAGAGTAGGAAGTGACGCATCGACCTTGCCTAGCCTATCGTCGACGCCAGAAAACACCACCATCCTGCATGTGTCTATCCACACACACCCGTCGCCAAAACTCCGCAGCACCATGCCGCCGTGATCCGTCGGCCTTGCGGTAGATGCAACACCGCTCCTCCTCTTGTCCCCTCTAGCCATCACTTGTTCCAAAATGATGCCCCCAGGAGGAAAAGCGATACTACGAACGCCATCATCATCCAGTCCGCGAGACCCGGATCTAGGGTTTCCCCCCGAAGCATCTCGAGCCTAATGTCGCAAACTGCAACAACGATGCCTCGACAAGGGAACGGAGTCAAAGACGTCGCCATCGTCCGCCATGACCGTAGTCCGCGCGTTTTCATCGACAGTTACGCCACCGGGCGTGCGCCGTCGACGTTGTTGGTTCCTTCAACCGGAGCAGTTTTGGGTTCAATCTTGCGGTGTCCTCACCCAGTGACAAAGTAGGGGTAGCGAGGCACGTATTGTATTGTTGCCATCAAGGATAAAAAATGGGATTTTATCATATTGCTTGAGTTTATCCATCTACACCATGTCATCTTACCTAATGCATTACTCTGTTCTTCATGAACTTAATACTCTAGATGCAGGCATGAGTCGGTCGATGTGTGGAGTAATAGTAGTAGATGCAGAACCGTTTTGGTCTACTTGACACGAACGTGATGCCTATATGCATAATCATTGCCTTGTATATCTTCATAATTATTCGCTTTTCTATCAATTGCTCGACAGTAATTTGTTCACCCACCGTGATACTTTCCTTCAAGAGAGAATCCTCTAGTGAAACCTATGGCCCCGGGTCTACTTTCCATAATATATTTTCAGATCTATAAACCAAAAATACATTGTTGCAATTTATTTACCTTTTACTTTCTGCAATCTATTACATCTATCTCAATCAGATCTAATCCTTGCAAATAACCGTGAAGGGATCGACAACCCCTTTATGGCGTTGGGTGCAAGAGTTTGATTGTTTGTTTAGGTGCATCCATTGATGACTTGCTTGTTCCTCCTACTTGATTTATACCTTGGTTCTCAACAACTCAGGGAAATACTTATCTACTTCGCTGCATCACCCTTTCCTCTTCAAGGAAAAACCAACGCTAGCTCAAGAGGTAGCAAGAAGGATTTCTAGCGCCGTTGCCGGGGAAGATACACATCAAGCCTACCAAGTACCCATCACAAACTCATCTCTTGCATTTACTTTATTTGACATTTGCCTCTCATTTTCCTCTCTCCCACTTCTAAAACAATTTTTAGAAAATACCAAAAAGATTTGCCTTTTTATTCGCCCTTCTTCCGTTTGCCATTTCGTTTGCCTTTTGTTCGCTCGTGTGTTGGATTGCTTGAACTCATGGCTAATCTTGCCACTATAGCTAATACCCCCAGGAATGAAGTTCTTAATTTCAAGCAGAGGGAGGGGAAAACTTAAAATATGCTTGGTATAGAATTTGCAATGCTCAAAATAGATCTATTTGTAAGCAATCTACTACCGTTCTCCTTCGCAATTTTTATGTGGGTATTTCTCCATGGAATAGATATGTTCTAGATACCCTTATGGGAGGAAATTTATTGGGAAGTCATACCTTTGATTCTTATAGCGCTATGATAAATTTGGTAGGTTCACCTCCAATCATGGTTAATGGAACAATCTTGACTTTGGAACATGTGATGCGAAGGCTACATATTATTGAAAAAAGGTTGCTACTGTTGAGCTCATTGAAAACTTGGATAAAAAGATTCATAATCAAATTACTAAATATGGATCTAAGGTAGGAGTTACTCTAAAAAAATCTAAGGGAAAAGGAACCCATAGTTAATGAAAAATTGGATGAGGATTCCTCTAGAATTGGCAAGCTAGAGGATATTATTACCAACTTGGGATCCGCCTTTGCCTTGATTCAAACCACTCCAAATCCGTATCCTCCTAAATCTGCTAAGTTTGTTTATGTGCCTAAAAATAAGGGTGAACCCTCTAGTAAGGGAGGTGAAGATCTTAAGATGATAAGTATTCACCCTAACTTTTTCAATATTGTTAAGAAACCAATTGCCACAACTAAATTTCTTGACTTCTTGCCTAGGAGCATTATTATTAATAGGAACAACGTACCTCCTAGGACTTATAATTGTGCAATTGAGGAGATGCATACCAAAGATGACAATACCTAGATCTATTGTGTTTTGCCTAGCTAGGGGCGTTAAACAATAGTGTTTGTTGGGAGGCAACCCAATTTTATTTTCATGTTCTGTTTTTGCTTATGTTTTTGAGTGTTTCCCACATTACTACTTCTCTAGTAATTGTGTTTTGGTGTTTTAGTTAGTGTTTGAGCCAAGTAAGACCTTTGGGATGGTCTATGGTGGTTGTTGATTTGATCTTGCTGAAAAACAGAAACTTTTGCGCTCAATACAGGAATTGTATAAATTTTTCAGAGCGTCGAATGAGTCTGAAATTTAAAAAAAAGATTGATATACAAATTTCCCAGGTTGTCCTAATTGTTAAGAATTGTTTGGGTTACAGAAGTATATGAAGTTTTCAGATTGCTACAGACTATTCTGTTTTTGACAGATTCTATTTTATTTGTGTTGCATACCTATTTTGATGTATCTATGGGTTGTATCGGGGGGTATGAACCATGAAAAAGTTATAATACAATAGGTATTACACCAATATAAACAAATAATGAGTTCAAAACAGTACCTAAAGTGGTGATTTATTTTCTTATACTTACGGATCTCATGAGTTTTCTGTTAAGTTTTGTGTTGTTAAGTTTTCAAGTTTTGGGTAAAGATTTGATGGACTATGGAATAAGGAGTGACAAGAGCCTAATCTTGGGGATCCCCAAGGCACCCCAAGTAATATTCAAGGATGCCAAAGAGCCTAAGCTTGGGGATGCCCCGGAAGGCATCCCCTCTTTCATCTTCAATCCATCGGTAAATTTACTTGAGGCTATATTTTTATTCACCACATGATATGTGTTTTGCTTGGAGCGTGTTGTATGATATGAGTCTTTGATTTTTAGTTTTCCACAATCATCCTTGCTGCACACATATTTTAAGCGAGACACGCTGAATCATGAATTTATTAGAATACACTATGTGCTTCACTTATATCTTTTGAGATAAGCAATTTTGCTCTAGTGCTTCACTTATATATTTTTAGAGCATGGTGGTGTTTGGTTTTATAGAAATAATTGAAATCTCGTACCTCACTTATATTATTTTGGGAGTCTCTAAACAGCATGGTAATTAGTTTAGGTTATGAATTTAGTCCTTATATGATAGGCATCCAAGAGGGATATAATAAAAACTTCCATATTAAGTGCATTGAGTATTATGAGAAGTTTGATTCCTTGCATAAAGTTTTGAGATATAAAGATGGTAATGTTAAGAGTCATGGTAGGAAGTAATTGTGAATTGGTAAAAATACTTGTGTAAAGATTTGTGATTCCCATAGCATGCACGTATGGTGAACCGTTATGTAAGGAAGTTGCAACATGATTTGTTTATAGATTGTCGACCTTTGTGTGAGGGTCGGGAGTGTGCGATGGTTTACTCCTACCAACCTCTCCCCTAGGGGCATGCGTCTAATGCTCTACTTCGATGACTAATAGACTTTTGCAATAAGTATGTGAGTTCTTTATGACTAATGTGAGTCCATGGATTATACACACTCTCGCCCTTCCACCTTTGCTAGCCTCTTTAGTATCGCAACTTTCGCAGGTGCAATAAACCCACCTTCCTCAAAACAACCACCATATATCTTTCCTCAAAACAACCACCATACCTACCTATTATGGAATTTCCATAGCCATTATGAGATATATTGCCATGCAACTTCCACCGTTCCGTTTATTATGACACACACCATCATTTTCGTATTGCTTTGCATGATCGTAAGATAGCTAGCATGATGTTTTCATGGCTTGTCCGTTTTTTGATGTCATTCGCTATGCTAGATCATTGCACATCCCGGTACACCGCTAGAGGCATTCATATAGAGTCATAATTTTTTCTAGTTATCGAGTTGTAATTCTTGAGTTGTAAGTAAATAAAAGTGTGATGACCATTATTATTAGAGCATTGTCCCATGTGAGGAAAGGATGATGGAAGCTATGATTCCCTCACAAGTGGGGATGAGACTCCGAACTTTATGAAAAATAAAAGAGGCCAGCAAAGCCCAAGTAATAATAATAAAAAAGAGAGGCCTTAGATGCCCACCAAAATAAAAATAATAATGAAAATGAGAGAAAAGAGAGAAGGGACAATGCTACTATCCTTTTCCACACTTGTGCTCCAAAGTAGCACCATGATCTTCATGATAGAGAGTCTCATATTTTGTCACTTTCATATACTAGTGGGAATTTTTCATTATATAACTTGTCTTGTATATTCCAATGATGGGCTTCCTCAAATTGCCTTAGGTCTTCATGAGCAAGCAAGTTGGATGCACACCCACTTAGTTTCCTTTTGAACTTTCATACACTTATAGGTCTAGTGCATCCGTTGCTTGGCAATCCTACTCACTCACATTGATATTTATTGATGGGCATCCCCATAGCCCATTGATACACCTAGTTGATGTGAGACTATCTTCTCCTTTTCCTTCACAACCTCCACCATATTGTATTCCACCTATAGTGCTATATCGATGGCTCATGCTCATGTATTGCGTGCGAGTTGAAAAAGTTTGAGAAAATAAAAGTGTGAAACAATTTCTTGACTTTTCATCGGGGTTGTGCCTGATATAAATACTTTTTGTGGGGAAGATGGAGCATTGCGAGACTATATGATATTGTAGGGATAACTTTCTTTTGCCATTCTATTTTGAAGAGATGCAATTGCTTTGCTAGTATGCTTGAAATATTATTGTTTTTATGTCAATATTAAGCTTTTGTTTTGAGTCTTACGGATTTGAATATTCATGCCACAATAGATAATATTACATGGATAAATATGTTAGGTAGCACTCCACATCAAAAATTCTGTTTTTTTATCATTTACCTACTCGAGGACGAGCAGGAATTAAGCTTGGGGATGCTAATACGTCTCCAACGTATCTATAATTTTTGATTATGTCATGCTATTATATTATCTGTTTTGGATGTTTTATATGCATTAATATGCTATTTTATATTATTTTTGGGACTAACTTATTAATCTAGAGCCTAGTGCCAGTTTATGTTTTTTCTTGTTTTTGAGTATTGCAGATATAGAATATTAAACGGAGTCCAAATGTAATAAAATCTTCGTAATGATTTTTTTTGGAACGAAAGAGATCTACATGCTTGGAGTGCAAGGTAGCGACTCTGCCAGGAGGTCACAAGCCAGGCGGGCGCTACTACCCCCTAGCCACGCCTGGCAGGTCTCCTAGCCCTAATATTCGTCCTATAAATACCAAAATATTCCCTCCAATACCAAAAAGAGCCACGAAAATACTTTTCCGCCGCCAGAAGCCTCCGTTCCTGAGAGATCCAATCTTGGAGCCTTTTCCGGTAATCTGCCGGAGGGGGATCCTATCATGGAGGGCATCTACATCAACTCAATTACCCCTCCGATGATGCGTGAGTAGTCCACCATAGACCTACGGGTACATATCTAGTAGCTATATGACTTCTTCTCTCTATTTGTGCTTCAATACCATGTTCTTCATGATCTTCATGGAGATCTATCTGATGTAATACTTTTTTGCGGTGTGTTTGTTGATATCCGATGAATTGTGGGTTTATGTTCAGATTATCCATGAATATTATTTGAGTCTTTTCTGAATTCTTATATGCATGATTTTATATATTTGCAAGTCTCTTCGATTTATTGGTTTGGTTTGGCCAACTAGATTGGTAATTCTTGCAATGGGAGAAGTGCTTAGTTTTGGGTTCAATCTTGCGGTGTCCTCCCCTAGTGACAAAGTACGGGTAGCGAGGCACATATTGTATTGTTGCCATCAAGGGTAACAAGATGGGGTTTTCATCATATTGCTTGAGTTTATCCCTCTACATCATGTCATCTTACCTAATGTGTTAGTCTGTTCTTCATGAACTTAATACTCTAGATGCAGGCAGGAGTCGGTCGATGTGTGGAGTAATAGTAGTAGATGCAGATTCGTTTCATTCTACTTAAAACGGACGTGATGCCTATATGCATAATCATTGCCTTGGATATCTTCATAATTATCCGCTTTTCTATCAATTGCTCGACAGTAATTTGTTCACCCACCATGATACTTTCCTTCAAGAGAGAAGCCTCTAGTGAAACCTATGGCCCCGGGTCTACTTTCCATAATATATTTTCAGATCTATAAACCAAAAATACCAAAAATACCTTGCTGCAATTTATTTACTTTTTACTTTCCGCAATCTATTACATCTATCTCTATCAATCTAATCCTTGCAAGTAACCGCGAAGGGATTGACAACCCCTTTATAGCGTTGGGTGCAAGAGTTTGATTGTTTGTGTAGGTGCATCCATCGGTGACTTGCTTGTTCCTCCTACTGGATTGATACCTTGGTTCTCAATAACTGAGGGAAGTATTTATCTAATTCTTTGCATCACCCTTTCCTCTTCAAGTGAAAACCAACGCAAGCTCAAGAGGTAGCAAGTTGCATGATCTCATGGTCATAGGAATATATACTTGACATTCAAAAAACTATAGCAATAAACTGACACGATCATATGCTAAGTTCATAGTTTGGGTCTTGTCGATCACATCATTCTCCTAATGATGCGATCCCATTATCAAATGACATCTCATGTCTATGGCTAGGAAACCTTGACCATCTTTGATCAAGGAGCTAGTCTATTAGAGGCATACTAGGGACACTTTGTTGTCTATGTATCCACACATGTATTTGAGTTTCCAATCAATATAATTATAGCATGGATAATAAATGATTATCCTGAACAAGGAAATATGAGAATAACTAATTTATTATTGCCTCTAGGGTAGTCTCTCACTTTCACTAGAGTCAATAATCTAGTTCACATCACCATGTGATTTACACCCAATGAGTTCTGAGGTTTTATCATATTTTGCTTGTGAGAGAGGTTTTAGTCAACGGTCCTGCAACATTCAGATTCGTGTGTACTTTGCAAATCTCTATGTCATATTGTAGATGCTTCTACCACACTCCACTTGGAGCTATTCCAAATGACTGCTCCACTATATGTATCCGGATTGCTACTCAGAGTCATCCAGATTGGTGTCAAAGCTTGCATCGATGTAACCCTTTATGACAAACTCTTTATCACCTCCATAATCTAGAAACATTTCCTTAGTCCTTGAGTTACTAAGGATAATTTTGACCGCTGTCTAGTGATCCACTCCTGGACCACTCTTCTACCCCTTGACAGATTCATGGCAAGGCACACACCAGGTGCGGTACACAACATGGCATACTATATAGAGCCTACAACTAAGGCATAGGGGACAACCTTCGTCCTTACTCTTTCTTCTGTCGTGGTCGAGCTTTGAGTCTTCCTCAACTGCACACCTTACAAATCAGGCAAGAACTCTTTCTTTGACTGATCCATTTTGAACTCTTTCAAAATATTGTCAAGGTATGTATCCATTGAAAGTCTTATCAAACATCTTGATCTATCTCTATAGATCCTGATGCCCAATATTTAAGTAACTTCATTCCAGGTCTTCCTTTTAAAAACTCCTTTCAAACAACCCTTTATGCTTTCCAGAAATTCTACATTATTTCTGATCAACAATATGTCAACCACATATACTTATCACAAATTCTATAGTGCTACCACTCACTTTCTTGTAAATACAAGTTTCTCATAAACTTTGCATAAACCCAAAAACTTTGATCACCTCATCAAAGGGTATATTCCAACTCCAAGATACTTGCTCCAGTCCATAGAAGAATCGCTAGAGCTTGCGTACCAGATTTTGACATCCATCTGCCAGATTTCATAATCAAAAAATGCAGCAACTGCTAACATAATTCCAACAGACTTTAGCATCGCTATGGGTGAGAAAGTCTCATCGTAGTCAACTCCTTGAACTTATCGGAAACTTCTTTGCGACAAGTCGAGCTTTATAAATGGTGACATTTACCATCAGCGTCTGTCTTCTTCTTAAAGGACCATTTGTACTCAACGTCGTGTTGTTCAACGAGCAAGTCTAACAACATCCATACTTGGTTTTCATACATGGATCCTTTCTTGGATTTCATGGCTCCTAGCCATTTGTTGGAATCCGAGCCCACCATCGCTTCTTCATAGCTCATAGGTTCACTGTTGTGTAACAACATGACCTCCAAGACAGGATTGACGTACCAATCAGGGGCGGTACGAATCCTTATCGACCTACGAGGTTTGATAGTAACTTGATCCGAAGCTTCGTGATCATCATCATTTGCTTCCTTTTCACTTGGTGTAGGCATCGCAGAAACATCTTTCCGTGTTGTGCTACTATCCAACTGAAGTGACGGTTCAACAACCTCATCAAGTTCTACTTTCCTCCCACTCAATTCTTTCAAGAGAAACTCTTTCTCGAGAAAGGACCCGTTTTTAGCAACGAACACTTTGCCCTTGGATCTGAGATAGAAGGCATACCCAGCTATTCCCTTAGGGTATCCTATCAAGATGCACTTTTTCGCTTTGGATTCGAGCTTATCAGGTTCAAGTCCTTTCACATAAGCATCATATTCCCAAAATCTAAGAAATGACAGCTTAGGTTTCTGCCAAACCATAATTCATACAGTGTCATCTCAACGGATTTATATGGTGCCCTATTTAAAGTGAATGTAGTTGTCTCTAATGCATAACCCCATAATGATATTGGAAAAATGATAAGAGACATCATAGTACGCACCATATACAATAGAGCACGACTACAACATTCGGACACACCATCACACTATGGTGTTCCAGGTGGCGTGAGTTGTGAAACAACTTCCACATTGTCTTAAGTTGTATACCAAACTCGAATTGACATCCCTTAGGTCATCTGAGTGACACATGATCCAAATCCACCAACTGAAGGTCGTACATGATGATGTTCACCATTGAAACCACCTGAAGAGACCTAAAGGTCGAACATGAGTCGTATAGTAGATATGATCAACATGATGATGTTCACCATTGAAACCACCTCAACTCACGTGATGATCGGACTTGAGTTGGTGAATTTGGATCATGTAACACTCAGATGACCGGAGGGATGTCAATTTGAGTGGGATTTTTTAAGTAGTTTGATTAATTAAACTCATTATCTTGAACAATAGTCTTAGTGAACTTTGCATATTTATGTTGTAGATCAATGGCTCGCATAGTAGTTCCCCTGAATTTTAATGTGTTCCTAGAGAAAGCCAAGTTGAAAGATGATGGAAGTAACTGTGTGGACTAGGCCCGTAATCTGAGGATTATCCTCAAGGCTTCCCAAAAGTCTTATGTCCTTGATGCACCGCTTGGTGACCCACCCGCTCCCGTGTCGTTCGAAGACGTTAAGAATGCTTGGGAGACACATTCTAGAGATCACTCAATAGTTCAATGTGCAATGTTGTATGGCTTAGAACCGGGACTTCAAAGACGTTTTGAATGTCATGGAGCATATGAGATATTCCAGGAGTTGAAGTTTATATTTGAGATGAATGCCCAGATCGAGAGGTATGAGACCTCCGATAAGTTCTATGCTTGCAAGATGGAGGAGAATGGGTCTGTCAGTGAACATATACTCAGAATGTCTGGGTATTCAAACTGTCTGGCTGAGTTAGGGATGCCCCTTCCGTCAGAGGCGATCACTGAAAGAGTTATTCAATCATTGCCACCTAGCTACAAGAGCTTTCCGATGAACTATAACATCCACGGGATGAACAAGTAAGTCGTCGAGCTGTTTGCAATGCTGAAAATCGCTGAGTCTGAAATCTAGATAGAGCATCAAGTGTTGATGGTCAATAAAACCACTAGTTTCAAGAAGAATGGCAAGGGCGAGAAGGGTAACTCCAAGAAGAGTGGCAAATCAGTTGCCCCTCCGTGAAGAAACCCAAGACTGGGCCCAAGCTAGAAACTGAGTGCTTTCATTGCAAGGGAACTGGTCACTGGAAGCGGAACTACCCCAAGTATCTGACCGACAAGAAGGCGGCCAACACCAAACAAGGTATATATGATATACATCTTATTGATGTGTACCTTACCAACTCTCGTTGTAGTGCCTAGTATTTGATACCGGTTTGGTTGCTCACATTTGCAACTCAAAACAGGAGCTACGGAATAGACAAAGGCTGGCTAAGGACAAAGTGACTATGCGCATGGGAAATGGTTCCAAGGTTGATGTGATCGCCGTCAGCATGCTCACTCTTTGATTACCATCGGGATTAGTTATGAACCTGAATAATTGTTATTTAGTGCCTGCGTTAAGCATGAACATTATATTTTGATATTGTTTACTATGAGACGGTTACTCATTTAAATTATGGAATAATGGTTGTTCTATTTATATGAGTAATATCTTTTATGGTCATGCACCCAATGTGAGGGGTTTATTCATATTGAATCTCAATAGTGATGATACACATGTTCATAACATTGATGCCAAAAGATGTAGAGTTGATAATGATAGTACCACTTTCTTGTGGCACTGCCGTTTAGGTCATATTGGTGTAAAGCGCATGAAGAAGGTCCATGCTGATGGACTTTTGGAGTCACTTGATTTTGAATCACTTGACACATGTGATCCATGCCTCATGGGCAAGATGACTAAAACCCCGTTCTATGGAACAATGGAATGGGCAAGTGACTTGCTGGAAATCAAACATACTGATGTGTGCGGTCCGATGAGCATTGAGACACACGGTGGATATCGTTATATTCTCACCTTCACTGATGACTTAAGTAGATACGGGTATATTTACTTATTGAAGCATAAGTCTGAAACATTTGAAAAGTTCAAGCAATTTTAGAGTGAAGTTGAGAATCATCATAACAAGAAGATTAAATTCCTACGATCTAATCGAGGAGGTGAATATCTGAGTTATGAGTTTGGCAGTCACTTTAGACGGTGTGGAATTGTTTCACAATTGACACCGCCTGGAACACCACAGCGTAATGGTGTGTCCGAACGTCGTAATCGAACCTTATGTCTCTTGCCGATTTGCCACTATCGTTTTGGGTTATGCATTAGAGACAACTACATTCACTTTAAACAAGGCACCATCAAAATACGTTGAGACGACGCCATATGAACTGTGGTTTGGCAAGAAGCAAAAGTTGTTGTTTATTTAAGTTTGTGGATGTGATGCTTATGTCAAAAAGCTTCAGCCTGAAACGCTGGAACCCAAAGCGGAGAAATGCTTCTTCATAGGATACCCAAAAGAGTCAGTTGGGTATACCTTCCATCTCAGATCCGAAGGCAAAGTTTTTGTCGCTAACGGAACATTTCTTGAGAAAGAGTTTCTCTCGAAAGAATTGAGGGGGAGGAAAATAGAACTTGATGAGGTTATTGAACCTTTACTTCAACCAAAGAGTAGCGCAACACAGAAAGATGTTTCTGTAGAGCCTGCATCGGTTGAAGAGAAAGTTAATGATGATGATCATGAAGCTTCGGATCAAGTTACTATCAAACCTCGTAGGTCGACAAGGGCGCGTGCTACTCCTGAGCGGTATGACAACCCTGTCTTAGAGGTCATGTTGTTAAGCAACGATGAACCTACGAGCTATGGAGAAGCGATGATGGGCCTGGATTCTGAGAAATGGTTAGAGGCCATGAAATCCAAGATGGGATCCATGTATGAAAACAAAGTTTGGACTTTGAAAGTATTACCTAAAGGGAGAAAGGCCACTCAGAACAAATGGATCTTTAAGAGGAAGATGGACGCGGACGGTAATGTCACCGTCTATAAAGTTCGACTTGTGGCAAAGGGTTTTTCACAAGTTCAAGGAGTTGGCTATGATGATACCTTCTCACCTGTAGCGATGCTTAAGTCCGTCATAATCATGTTAGCAATAGCTGCATATTTCGACTATGAAATTTGGCAGATGGATGTCAAAACATCGTTCCTTAATGGTTTCCTTAAGGAAGAGTTGTATGTGATACAACCAGAAGGTTTTTTCGATCCATAGAATGCTAACAAAGTTTGCAAACTCCAGCGATCCATTTATGGACCGGTGCAAGCATCTCGGAGTTGGAATCTGCTCTTTGATGAGATGATCAAAGCGTTCGGGTTTATACAAGTTTATAGAGAAGCTTGTATTTACAAGAAAGTCAGTGGGAGCTCTATAACGTTTCTAATATTATATGTGGATGACATATGCTGATTGGAAACAATATAGAAATGCTGGATTGCGTGAAGGAATATTTGAACAAAAGTTTTTCAATGAAGGACCTGGGAGAAGCTACTTTCATACTAGGCATCAAGATCTATAGAGATAGATCAAGACACTTAATAGGACTTTCACAAAGCATATACCTTGACAAAGTTTTGAAGAAGTTCAAAATGGATCAGTCCAAGAAGGGGTTCTTGCCTGTGTTGCAAGGTGTGAAGTTCAGTAAGACTCAATGCCCACTGACTACATAAGATAGAGAAAAGATGAGTGCCACCCCCTATGCTTCAGGTAGGCTCTATCATGTATGCAATGTTATGCACAAGACCCGATGTAAGCCTTGCCATAAGTATGGCCGAAAGGTTTCAAAGTGATCCAGGAATGGAGCACTGGACGGCGGTCAAGAATATCCTTAAGTACCTAAAAAGGACTAAACAAATATTTCTCGTTTATGGAGGTGATCAAGAGCTCGTCGTAAATGGTTACGTCGATGCAAGCTTTGACACTGATCCTGATGACTCTAAGTCGCAAACCGGATACATATTTATTCTCAATGGGGTGAGCGGTAAGCTGGTGCAGTTCCAAGCAGAGCGTGGTAGCCGATTCTACCTGTGAAGCGGAGTACATTGCAGCCTCGGAGGCAGGGAAGGAAGGTGTCTGGATGAAGGAGTTCATGACAAACCTTGGAGTAGTTCCGAGTGCACTGAATCCAATGGATCTGTTCTGTGACAACACTGGTGCCATTGCTCTGGCCAAGGAACCAAGGTTTCACAAGAGGACCAAACACATAAAGCGACGCTTCAATTCCATCCGCAAATACATCGAGGAGGAGGACATAAATATTTGCAAAGTGCACACGGATCTGAAGGTCGCAGACCCATTGACTAAACGTCTTCCAAGGGCTAAACATGATCAACACCAGAACTGTATGGGTGTTAGATTCATTACAATGTAAATCACATAGTGATGTGAGCTAGATTATTGACTCTAGTACAAGTGGGAGACTGTTGGAAATATGCCCTAGAGGCATTGATAAATGGTTATTATTATATTTCTTTTTCATGATAATTGTCTATTATCCATGCTATAATTGTATTGATTGGAAACACATTGCATGTGTGGATACATAAACAACATTGTGTCCCTAGTATGCCTTAGTAGACTAGCTCGTTGATCAAAGATGGTCAAGGTTTCCTAGCCATAGACATAAGATTGTTGGAAATATGCCCTCGAGGCAATAATAAATTAGTTATTATCATATTTCCTTGTTCATGACAATCGTTTATTATCCATGCTATAATTGTGTTGATCGGAAACTCAGATACATGTGTGGATACATAGACAACACCATGTCCCTAGTATGCCTCTAATAGACTAGCTCGTTGATCAAAGATGGCTATGGTTTCCTAGTCATGGACATGAGATGTCATTTGGTAATGGGATCACATCATTAGGAGAATGATGTGATGGACAAGACCCAAATTACAAACGTAGCATATGATCGTGTCAGTTTATTGCTACTGTTTTCTGCATGTCAAGTATATGTTCCTATGACCATGAGATCATGCAACTCACTGACACCGGAGGAGTACCTTGTGTGTATCAAATGTTGCAACGTAACTGGGTGACTATAAAGGTGCTCTACATGTATCTCTGAGGGTGTCTGTTGGGTTGGCATGGATCAAGACTGGGATTTGTTACTCCGTGTGATGGAGAGGTATCTTAGGGCCCACTCGGTAATACAACATCACAATAAGCCTTGCAAGCAATGTGACTAAGTGTTAGTCACGGTATCTTGTATTACGAAACGAGTAAAGAGACTTGCCAGTAATGAGGTTGAACTAGGTATGGAGATACCGACGATCGAATCTCAGACAAGTAACATACCGAAGAACAAAGGGAACATCATACGGGATCAACTGAATCCTTGACATAAAGTTTCGACCGATAAAGATCTTCGTAGAATATGTAGGAACCAATATGGGCATCCAGGTCCCACTATTGGTTATTGACCGTAGAGGTGTCTCGGTCATGTCTACATAGTTCTCGAACCCGCAGGGTCTGCACACTTAAGGTTCGATGACGTTTCGGTAGTATAGAGTTATGTATGGTGGTGACCGAAGGTTTTTCGGAGTCCCGGATGAGACCTCGGATGTCACGAGGAGCTCTGGAATGGTCCGGAGGTAAATATTGATATATAGTAAGTCCTATTTTGGTCGCCGGAAAGGTTTCGGGCTCATCGGTAGGGTACCAGGAGTGCCGGTAGTGTACCGGGGGACCATCGGGAGGGGTATTTCGACCCAAGAGGCTACATGGGCTGTGGGAGATTAAATACCAACCCTTAGTGGGATGGTAGAAGTCCCACACAAGGCCCATGCGGCTGGGAAGAAAAGCCCAAAGAGAAAAAGGTGGAAAAAGGCAAAAAAGGCAAAAATAAGGAGGAGTCCTAGTCCTAATAGGATTGGAGGAGGAATCCTCCAATCCTCCTTGGTTCAGCCAACCCAAGGGCTGGCTCCTTGGTAGCCAAGCATCCTCCGCTCTTCCTCCTATGTATACTAGAGGTTTTAAGGTTTTTGGCACTAGATTTTCAGCCACGTGCTACCCGTTCCTCCAGTGCATAATTTCTCCTCTAGATCGGATTTCTGCAATGCTTAGGCGAACCCTGCCGGAATAGCTCCACCACCATCACCGGAGCACCGTCATGCTGCCGGAGAACTCTTCTACCTCTCCGCTCCCTCTTGCTGGATCAAGAAGGTAGAGATCGTCATCAAGCTGTACGTGTGCTGAACGCGGAGGTGCCATCCGTTCGGCGCTAGATCGGAAGGACCGTGATCAAGATCGCGAGACGGATCGTGATGAGATCGCGGGGAGGATCGTGATGAGTTCGCGGGACGGATCGTGATGAGATCGCGGGACGGATCGTGATGAGTTTGCGGGAAGGATCATGATTGGATCGCGGAACGGATCGTGATGAGATCGCGGGATGCTTGGCGATTTGGATCGCGAAGACGTTCGACTACACCAACCGCGTTTCTTACCGCTTCCCGCTTAGCGATCTACAAGGGTATGTAGATCCACTCTCCCTCTCGTAGATGCTCATCACCATGGATAGATCTTGCGTGTGTGTAGGAAAATTTTTGTTTCCCATGCAGCGTTCCCCAACAGTGGCATCATGAGCTAGGTCTATGTGTAGATGAGATTTCGAGTAGAACACAAAGAGTTTGTGGGCATTGATGCTTAGATTGCTTCCTCAATTGGTCGTGTTTTGGTTTAGCGGTATTGTGAGATGAAGTGGCATGGACCAACATTACTCGTACGCTTACGAGAGACCGGTTCCCTCAACCGCAACTTGTTGCATAGATGGCTTGCGGGTGCCAGTTTCTCTCACTTTAGTTGGATCGGATTCGACAAAGGCGGTCCTTGAGAAGGTTGAAAAGCAACTAGTGTATCACCGTTGTGGTTTTTGCGTAGATGAGAATTGGTCTTGCTAGATACCCGTAGCAGCCACGTAAAACATGCAACAACAATTAGAGGACGTCTAACTTGTTCGTCCCCGAGTGTGCACCGTTGCGAAAGTTTGTCGTGTTGAGACACCACGTGATGATCGGGTGTGATAGACTATACGTTCACATACAACGGGTGCAAGCCAGTGTTGTACATGCAGAAGACTCGGGTTAAACTTGACGAGCTTAGCATGTACAGACATGGCCTCGGAACACAAGAGACCGAAAGGTCGAACATGAGTCATATAGGAGATATGATCAACATGATGATGTTCACCATTGAAACCACCTCAACTCACGTGATGATCGGACTTGAGTTGGTGAATTTGGATCATGTATAACTTGAATGACCGGAGGGATGTCAATTTGAGTGGGAGTTCTTAAGTAATATGATTAATTGAACTCATTATCATGAACATAGTCAGTAGTGTCTTTGCAAACTGTGTTGTAGATTACTAGCTCACGTTGTAGCTCCCTTGAATTTTTACATGTTCCTAGAGAAATAGAGTTGAAAGATGATGGTATATTGCGGACTGGCTCCGTGATCTGAGGATTGTCCTTGTTGCTGCACAGAAGGCTTATGTCCTTAATGCACCGTTCGGTGCACCAACCCCTCTAGCGTCGTCTATAGATGTTGTGAACATCTGACAAGCACGTTCTGATGACTACTTGATAGTTTAGTGCGTCATGCATTACGGCTTAGAATTGAGGCTCCAAAACGTTTTGAACGTCACGGAACATATGAGATGTTCTAAGAGCTGAAATTAGGATCTCAGGCTCGTGCCTATGTTGCGAGATATGAGATCTCCAACAAGATTCTTTGCCTGCAAGATGAAAGAGAATAGCTCAATCGTTGAGCATGTGCTCAGATTGTCTGGGTGCTACAATTGCTTGAATCGGGTGGGATTTGATCTTCCAGATAAGATAGTTATTGATATAGTTCCCCAAGTCACTGTCACTAAAGCTACTAGAACTTGGTGATGAACTATAAAATGCGAGGGATAGAAATAATGATCCCTGAGCTATTCGTGATGTTTGACACCTCGAAGGTAGAAATCAAGAAGGAGCGTCAAGTGTTGATGGTTAGTCAAACCACTAGTTTCGAGAAGGGCAAGAGCAACGAGGGAAACTTGATGGATAGCAAGTCAGTTGCTGCTCCAGTGAAGCAACCCAAAGTTGAACCCAAACCCGAGACTAAGTGCTTCGATTATGGGGAGAGCGATCGCTGAAGTGGAACAACCCTAGATACTTGGTAGATAAGAAGGCTGGCAACGTCGACAAAAGTATATTTGATATACGTGTTAATGATGTGTACCTTGCGAGTACTCCTAGTAGCACCTGGGTATTGGATACCGGTTCGGTTGCTAAATGTTAGTAACTTGAAATAAAAGCTACGTAATAAACGGAGAACTAGCTAAGGGTGAGGTGACAATGTGTGTTGGAAATATTTCCAAGGTTGATGTGATCAACATCGCACGCTCTCTCTACCTTCGGGATTAGTGACAAACCTAAATAAATGTTATTTGGTGTTTTGCATTGAGCATGAACGTGATTAGATCATGTTTATTGCAACACGGTTATTCATTTAAGTTAGAGAATAATGGTTATTCTGTTTACATGAATAATACCTTCAATGGTCATGCACCCAGTGAGAATGGTTTGTTGAATCTTGATCGTAGTAATACACATGTTCATAACATTGATGCCAAAAGATACAAAGTTAATAATGATAGTACCGCATACTTGTGGCACTGCCGCTAAATGCCATATTGGTATAAAGCGCATGAAGAAACTCCATGCTGATGGATCTTTGGACTCATTCGATTTTGAATCGGTTGAGACATGCGAACCATGCCTCTTGGGCAAGATGACTAAGGACCCCGTTTCCAGATGGATGGAGTGGGCAAGTGATTTATTGGAAATGATACATGTTGATGTATGCAATCCAATGATTCTTGTAGCGTGCGGTGGATATTGTTATTTTCTTACCTTCACTGATGATTTGAATAGATATAGTGTATATTTACTTAATGAAACACAAGTCTAAATCGTTTGAAAGGTTCAAGCAAATTCAGAGTGAAGTTTAAGATCATCGTGACAAGAAGATAAAAATGTCTGCGATATGATCGTGGAGGTAAATATCTGAGTTACGAGTTTGGCATACAAGTTTAGACAATGTGAAAGTTGTTTCACAACTCACGCCACCTGGAACACCATAGTGTGATGGTGTGTTCGAACGTCATAGTCGTGCTCTATTGAAAATGGTGCTTGCTATGATGTCTCTTATCGTTTTGCTACTATAATTTTGGGGTTATGCATTAGAGACAACTACATTCACTTTAGATAGGGCACCATCTAAATCCGTTGAGATGACACCGTGTGAATTATGGTTTGGTAGAAACCTAAGCTGTCATTTCTTAATGTTTGGGGCTGCAACACTTATGTGAAAAAGGTTTTCACCTAATGAGCTCGAACCCAAAGCGTACAAATGCATCTTCATAGAATACCCTAAAGACAGTTGGGAAAACCTTCTATCTCAGATCCAATAATAAAGTGTTCGTTGCTAAAATTGGGTCCTTTCTCGAGAAAGAGTTTCTCTCGAAAGAATTGAGTGGGAGGAAGATAGAACTTGATGAGGTTGTTGAACCTTTGTTCAACCAGACAATAGCACAGCGTAGGAATTTGTTTCTGTGAAGCCTAAGTTAGTTGAAGAGGAAGTTAATGATGATGATCATGAAGCTTCGGATCAAGTTACTATCGAACCTCGTAGGTCGACAAGGATGTGTACTGCTCCTGAGAGGTACGACAACCCTGTCTTGGAGGTCATGTTGTTGGACAATGATGAACCTACGAGCTGTGGAGAAGTGACGATGGGCCTGGATTCCGTCAAATGGTTAGAGGCCATGAAATCCGAGAAAGGATCCATGTATGAAAACGAATTATAGACTTTGGTAGACTTGCTCGGTGGACGACAGGTCGTTGAGTACAAATGGATGTTTAAAATGAAGACAAACGCTCATGGTAAATGTTACCATTTGTAAGGCTCGACTTGTTGCAAAGAAGTTTACGACAAGTACAAGGAGTTGACTGCGATGAGACTTTCTCACTCGCAGCGATGCTAAAGTCTGTTGGAATTATGTTAGCAGTTGCTGCATTTTTCAATTATGAAATCTGGCAGATGGATATCAAAACATAGTTTCTTAATGTTTTACTTGAGGAAAGGTTGTATGTGATACAACCAGAAGGTTTTGTCAGTCCTAAGGATGCTAAAAGGTGTGCAAGCTTCAGTGATTCTTCTATGAACTGAAGCAAGCATCTCGGAGTTGGAATATACACTTTGATGAGGTGATCATAGTTTTTGAGTCTATACAAAGTTTACAAGAAACTTGTATTTACAATAAAGTGAGTGGGAGCACTATAGAACTTCTGATAAGTATATGTGGATGACATATTGTTGATCGGAAATGATGTAGAATTTCTGGAAAGCATAAATGGTTGTTTGAAAAGAGTTTTGCAAAGGAAGACCTGGATAAAGCTACCTAATTGTTGAGCATCAAGATCTATAGAGATAGATCAAGATACTTGATGAGACTTTCAATGAGTACATACCTTGACAAGATTTTGAAAGAGTTCAAAATGGATCAGTCAGAGAAAGAGTTCTCGCCTGATTTGTGAGGTGTGAAGTTGAGTGAGACTCAAAGCTCGACAACGGCAGAAGAAGGAGAAAGGACGAATGTCGTCCCCTATGCCTTAGCCATAGACTCTGTATAGTATGCCATGTTGTGTACCGCACCTGTGTGTGCCTTGCCATGAGTCCGTCAAGGGGTACAAGAGTGATCCAGAAGCGGATCACTGGACAACGGTCAATATTATCCTTAGTGACTAAAAGACGAAGGAAACATTTCTCGATTATGGAGGTGATAAAGGGTTCGTCGTAAAGAGTTACGTCGATGCAAGCTTTAACACTAATTCAGATGACTCTTAGTAGCAATCCGGATACGTATAGTGGAGCAGCCATTTGGAATAGTACCAAGTGGAGTGTGGTAGCAGTGTTTACAGTTTGACATAGAGATTTGCAAAGTACATACGGATCTGAATGTCGCAGTGTTGGAAATATGCCCTAGAGGCAATGATAAAATGGTTATTATTGTATTTCCTAGTTCATGATAATTGTCTATTATTCATGCTACAATTGTGTTAACCAGAAACCGTAATACATGTGTGAATACATAGACCATCACATGTCCCTAGTGAGCCTCTAGTTGGCTAGCTCGTTGATCAATAGATGGTCACGGTTTCATGACCATGGACATTGGATGTCGTTGATAACGGGATCACATCATTAGGAGAATGATGTGATGGACAAGACCCAATCCTAAGCATAGCACAAGATCGTGTAGTTCGTTTGCTAAAGCTTTTCAATGTCAAGTATCATTTCCTTAGACCATGAGATTGTGTAACTCCCGGATACCGTAGGAATGCTTTGGGTGTGCCAAACGTCACAACGTAACTGGGTGGCTATAAAGGTACGCTACGGGTATCTCCGAAAGTGTGTGTTGGGTTGACACGAATCAAGACTGGGATTTGTCACTCCGTGTGACGGAGAGGTATCTCTGGGCCCACTCGGTAAGACATCATCATAATGAGCTCAATGTGACTAAGGAGTTAGCCACGGGATGATGTGTTACGGAACGAGTAAAGAGACTTGCCGGTAATGAGATTGAACAAGGTATGGCGATACCGACGATCGAATCTCGGGCAGGTACCATACCGATAGACAAAGGGAATTGTATACGGGATTGATTGAATCCCTGACATCGTGGTTCATCCGATGAGATCATCGTGGAGTACGTGGGAGACAACATGGGTATCCAGATCCCGCTGTTGGTTATTGGCCGGAGAGGTGTCTCGGTCATGTCTACGTGTCTCCCGAACCCGTAGGGTCTACACACTTAAGGTTCGATGACGCTAGGGTTATAGGGAAAAGGTATACGTGATTACCGAAGGTTGTTCGGAGTCCCGGATGAGATCCCGGACGTCACGAGGAGCTCCGGAATGGTCCGGAGGTAAAGATTGATATATAGGAAGTCCAGTTTTGGTCACCGGAAAGTTTTCGGGCTCATCGGTAGTGTACCGGGAGTGCCGGGAGGGTGCCGGAGGACCCCCGGGAGGGGTGTGACGACCAAAGGACCACATGGGCTGTTAGATAAAGTGTGCCAGCCCTTATTGGGCTGGGCAAGACTTTTGCTAAAGGCCCATGCGGCTGGAGATAAGGAGATAAGGCAAAAAGGATTTAAAAGGAGGAGATCCACCTCCCTTGTGGGAGGTGGACTCTCCCTTTAATTCAGCCGGCCATCTCCTCTTTGGAGTAGAGGCCAAGCCAGCCCTCCACGTCCCTCCTCCTATATATACTTGAGGTTTTGGATGTTTTGAGACAGGATTTGATCTCTCTCTCTCACGGCGAAGCCCTACCTCTCTTCTTCCTCCTCCGCAGCGCTTAGGCGAAGCCCTGTCGGAATACCTTGCTACTCCACCACCACCACGCCGTCGTGCTGCTGTTGGAGCCCTTCCCCAACCTCTCCTTCCTCCTTGCTGGATCAAGGTGTTAGAGACGTCACCGGGCTGCACGTGTGTTGAACGCGGAGGTGCCGTCCGTTCGGCACTTGATCGGATCTACCGCGATCTGAATCGCTGCGAGTACGACTCCATCAACCGCGTTCTTGTAACGCTTCCGCTTAGCGATCTTCAAAGGTATGAAGATGCAATCTCTCCCTTCTCGTTGCTGGTTTCTCCATAGATAGATCTTGGTGAACGTAGGAAAATTTTGATTTACTACTACGTCTCCCAACAGTGGCATCATGAGCTAGGTCTATGCGTAGAATCTATGCACGAGTAGAACACAAAGCAGTTGTGGGCGTCGAGTTTGTTAATTTGCTTGCCGCTACTAGTCTTATCTTGATTCGGCGGTATTGTGGGATGAAGCGTCCCGGACCAACTTTACACGTACGCTTACGTGAGACCGGTTCCACCGCCTGACATGCACTAGATGCATAAGGTGGCTAGCGGGTGTCTGTCTCTCCTACCTTAGTCGGATCGGATTCGATGAAAAGGGTCCTTATGAAGGGTAAATAGCAATTGGCAAATCACGTTGTGGTGTTGACTTAGGTAAGAAACGTTCTTGCTAGTAACCTATAGCAGCCACGTAAAAACTTGCAACTACAAATTAGAGGACGTCTAACTTGTTTTTGCAGCATGTGCCTTGTGATGTGATATGGCCAAAGGATGTGATGTGATGCATTGTGATGTATGAATTGATCATGTTCTTGTAATAGGATTCACGACTTGCATGTCGATGATTATGACAACCGGCAGGAGCCATAGGAGTTGTCTTATTTATTGTATGACCTGCGTGTCAATCATAAACGCCATGTAATTACTTTACTTTATTGCTAAGCGTTAGCCATAGTAGTAGAAGTAATAGTTGGCGAGACAACTTCATGAAGACACAATGATGGAGATCATGATGATGGAGATCATGGTGTCGTGCCGGTGACAGTGATGATCATGGTGCCCCGAAGATGGAGATCATAGGAGCAAAATGATATTGGCCATATCATGTCACTATATTGATTGCATGTGATGTTTATCATGTTTACATCTTATTTGCTTAGAACGACGGTAGTAAATAAGATGATCTCTCAATAAAATTTCAAGAGAAGTGTTCACCCTAACTGTGCACCGTTGCTAAGGATCGTTGTTCCGAAGCACCACGTGATGATCGGGTGTGATAGGTTCTAACGTTCGCATACAACGGGTGTAAGCCAGATTTACACACGCGAAACACTTAGGTTGACTTGACGAGCCTAGCATGTACAGACATGGCCTCGGAACACGGAAGACCGAAAGGTCGAACATGAGTCGTATAGAAGATACGATCAACATGAAGATGTTCACCATGGATGACTAGTCCGTCTCACGTGATGATCGGACACGGGCTAGTTGACATGGATCATGTATCACTTGGAAGACTAGAGAGATGTCTGTCTAAGTGGGAGTTCATTAATTTGATTAAGTGAACTTAATTATCATGAACTTAGTCTAAAATTGTCTTTACAATCTATGATGTAGATCCAATGGCCAACGCGAATGTCACCCTCAATTTCAACGCGTTCCTAGAGAAAACCAAGCTGAAAGATGATGGAAGCAACTATGCGGACTGGGTCCGTAGCTTGAGGATCATCCTCATAGCTTCCAAGAGATTGTATGTCCTAGATGCACCGCTAGGTGACGCACCCGTTCTCCCAGCGGAACAAGATGTTATGAACACTTGGCAATCACGCTGCGATGATTACTCCCTTGTTCAATGCGGCATGCTTTACAGTCTAGAACCGGGGCTCCAAAAGCGTTTTGAGCAACACGGAGCATATGAGATGTTCCAGGAGCTGAAACTGGTTTTTCAAGCTCATGCCCGGGTCGAGAGATATGATGTCTCCGACAAGTTCTTCAGCTGTAAGATGGAGGAGCATAGTTCTGTCAGTGAGCACATCCTCAAGATGTCTGGGCTACACAGCCGCTTGACTCAGCTGGGGGTTAATATCCCGGATGACTCGGTCATTGACAGAATCCTCCAGTCGCTTCCACCTAGCTTCAAGAGCTTTGTGATGAACTACAACATGCAAGGTATGGAGAAGTCCATTCCTGAGTTGTACTCGATGCTGAAATCAGCGGAGGTCGAGATCAAAAAGGAGCATCAAGTGTTGATGGTGAATAAGACCACTAGTTTCAAGAAAGGCAAGGGTAAGAAGAACTTCAAGAAGGACGGCAAAGCTGTTGCCGCGCCCGGTAAGCAAGTTGCCGGGAAGAAGAAGAAAGATGGACCCAAGCCTGAGACTGAGTGCTTTTATTGCAAGGGTACCGGTCACTGGAAGCGGAACTGCCCCAAGTATTTAGCGGATAAGAAGGACGGCAACATTAAAGGTATATGTGATATACTTGTTATTGATGTGTACTTGACCAGCGCTCGTAGTAGCTCCTGGGTATTTGATACCGGTGCAGTTGCTCACATTTGTAACTCCAAGCAGGAGCTGCGGAATAAGCGGAGGCTGGCCAAGGATGAGGTGACGATGCGTGTCGGGAATGGTTCCAAGGTCGATGTGATCGCCGTCGGCACGTTACCTCTACATCTACCTTCGGGATTAGTTTTAAACCTTAATAATTGTTATTTAGTACCAGCTTTGAGCATGAACATTGTATCTGGATCTCTCTTGATGCGAGATGGCTACTCATTTAAATCCGAGAATAATGGTTGTTCTATTTATATGAGAGAAATGTTTTATGCTCATGCCCCGCTGGTCAATGGTTTATTTTTGATGAATCTCGAACGTGATGTTACACATGTCCATAGTGTGAGTACCAAAAAGTGTAAAGTTGATAACGATAGTCCCACTTACATGTGGCACTGCCGTCTTGGCCATATTGGTGTCAAACGCATGAAGAAGCTCCATGCTGATGGAATTTTGGAGTCACTTGATTTCGAATCATTTGACACATGCGAACCATGCCTCATGGGCAAGATGACCAAGACTCCGTTCTCCGGAACAATGGAGCGAGCAACTGACTTGTTGGAAATAATACATACCGATGTATGCGGTCCAATGAGCGTCGAGGCTCGCGGTGGCTACCGTTATGTTCTCACCCTCACTGATGACTTGAGTAGATATGGTTATGTCTACTTAATGAAACACAAGTCTGAAACTTTTGAAAGGTTCAAGGAATTTCAGAGTGAGGTCGAGAATCAATGTGACAGGAAAATAAAATGCCTACGATCTGATCGTGGCGGAGAATATTTAAGTCACGAGTTTGGCACGCACCTTAGGAAATGTGGAATTGTTTCACAACTCACGCCGCCCGGCACACCCCAGCGAAATGGTGTGTCTGAACGTCGTAATCGCACTCTATTGGATATGGTGCGATCTATGATGTCTCTTACCGACTTACCGCTATCATTTTGGGGATATGCATTAGAGACTGCCGCATTCACTTTAAATAGGGCACCGTCTAAATCCGTTGAGACGACACCGTATGAATTGTGGTTTGGAAAGAAACCTAAGCTGTCGTTTCTAAAAGTTTGGGGATGCGATGCTTATGTGAAGAAACTTCAACCTGAGAAGCTCGAACCCAAAGCGGAAAGGTGCGTCTTCATAGGATATCCCAAGGAGACTATTGGGTATACCTTCTACCTACGATCCGAAGGCAAAGTCTTTGTTGCCAAGAATGGATCCTTTCTCGAGAAAGAGTTTCTCTCGAAAGAAGTAAGTGGGAGGAAAATAGAACTTGATGAGGAAATTGTACCTCCACTCGAACCGGAGAGTAGCGCAGCACAGGAAGTTGTTTCTGTGGAGCCTACACCGGCTAGAGAGGAAGTTAATGATGATGATCATGAAACTTCAGATCAAGTTGCTATTCGAAGGTCCACCAGGACACGTTCCGCACCAGAGTGGTACGGCAATCCTGTCCTAGAGATCATGTTGTTGGACAACGGTGAACCTTCGAACTATGAAGAAGCGATGGCGGGCCCGGATTCCAACAAATGGCTTGAGGCCATGAAATCCGAGATAGGATCCATGTATGAGAACAAAGTATGGACTTTGGTGGACTTGCCTAATGATAAGCGAGCCATTGAAAACAAATGGATCTTTAAGAAGAAGACTGACGCGGACGGTAATGTCACCGCCTATAAAGCTCGGCTTGTCGCTAAGGGTTATCGACAAGTTCAAGGAGTTGACTACGATGAGACTTTCTCACCCGTAGCGATGCTAAAGTCAGTCTGAATCATGTTAGCAGTTGCCGCATTTTATGATTATGAGATCTGGCAAATGGACGTCAAAACGGCATTCCTTAATGGCTTCCTCAAGGAAGAACTGTATATGATGCAGCCGGAAGGTTTTGTCAATCCTAAAGATGCTAACAAGGTATGCAAGCTCCAGCGCTCCATCTATGGGCTGGTGCAAGCATCTCGGAGTTGGAACATTCGCTTTAATGAGGTGATTAAAGCGTTTGGGTTTGTACAGGTTTATGGAGAACCTTGTATTTACAAGAAAGTGAGTGGGAGCTCTATAGCATTTCTTATACTGTATGTGGATGACATGCTGATAATGGGAAATAATATAGAACTCTTGGAAAGTATCAAGGCCTACTTGAATAAGTGTTTTTCAATGAAGGACCTTGGAGAAGCTGCTTACATATTAGGTATTAAGATCTATAGAGATAGATCGAAACGCCTCATTGGTCTTTCACAAAGCACATACCTTGAAAAGATATTGAAGAAGTTCAATATGCATCAGTCCAAGAAGGGGTTCTTGCCTGTGTTGCAAGGTGTGAGATTGAGTACGACTCAATGCCCGACCACGGCAAAGGATAGAGAAGAGATGAGTGTCATCCCCTATGCTTCAGCCATAGGCTCTATCATGTATGCCATGCTGTGTACCAGACCTGATGTGAACCTTGCCATAAGTTTGGTAGGGAGGTACCAAAGTGATCCCGGAGCGGAACACTGGACAGCGGTCAAGAATATCCTGAAGTACCTGAAAAGGACAAAGGACATGTTTCTCATATATGGAGGTGCCGAAGAGCTCGTCGTAAAGGGTTACGTCGACGCTAGCTTCGACACAGATCCGGACGACTCTAAGTCGCAAACCGGATACGTGTATATTTTGAATGGAGGGGCAGTCAGCTGGAGTAGCAGCAAGCAAAGCGTCGTGGCGGCATCTACATGTGAAGCGGAGTACATAGCTGCTTCGGAAGCAGCAAAGGAGGGAGTCTGGATGAAGGAGTTCATCACCGACCTAGGAGTGATTCCAAATGCGTCGGGCCCGATGACTCTACTCTGTGACAACACTGGAGCTATTGCCCTTGCGAAGGAGCCCAGGTTTCACAAGAAGACAAGACACATCAAGCGCCGCTTCAACTCCATCCGTGATTACATTCAGGAGGGAGACATAGATATTTGTAAAGTGCATACAGATCTGAATGTCGCAGATCCGTTGACTAAACCTCTCTCACGAGCAAAACATGATCAACACCAGAACGCTATGGGTGTTCGATTCATCACAATGTAACTAGATTATTGACTCTAGTGCAAGTGGGAGAGTGTTGGAAATATGCCCTAGAGGCAATGATAAAATGGTTATTATTGTATTTCCTAGTTCATGATAATTGTCTATTATTCATGCTACAATTGTGTTAACCAGAAACCGTAATACATGTGTGAATACATAGACCATCACATGTCCCTAGTGAGCCTCTAGTTGGCTAGCTCGTTGATCAATAGATGGTCACGGTTTCATGACCATGGACGTTGGATGTCGTTGATAACGGGATCACATCATTAGGAGAATGATGTGATGGACAAGACCCAATCCTAAGCATAGCACAAGATCGTGTAGTTCGTTTGCTAAAGCTTTTCAATGTCAAGTATCATTTCCTTAGACCATGAGATTGTGTAACTCCCGGATACCGTAGGAATGCTTTGGGTGTGCCAAACGTCACAACGTAACTGGGTGGCTATAAAGGTACGCTACGGGTATCTCCGAAAGTGTCTGTTGGGTTGACACGAATCAAGACTGGGATTTGTCACTCCGTGTGACGGAGAGGTATCTCTGGGCCCACTCGGTAAGACATCATCATAATGAGCTCAATGTGACTAAGGAGTTAGCCACGGGATGATGTGTTACGGAACGAGTAAAGAGACTTGCCGGTAACGAGATTGAACAAGGTATGGCGATACCGACGATCGAATCTCGGGCAGGTACCATACCGATAGACAAAGGGAATTGTATACGGGATTGATTGAATCCCTGACATCATGGTTCATCCGATGAGATCATCGTGGAGTACGTGGGAGCCAACATGGGTATCCAGATCCCGCTGTTGGTTATTGGCCGGAGAGGTGTCTCGGTCATGTCTACGTGTCTCCCGAACCCGTAGGGTCTACACACTTAAGGTTCGATGACGCTAGGGTTATAGGGAAAAGGTATACGTGATTACCGAAGGTTGTTCGGAGTCCCGGATGAGATCCCGGACGTCACGAGGAGCTCCGGAATGGTCCGGAGGTAAAGATTGATATATAGGAAGTCCAGTTTTGGTCACCGGAAAGTTTTCGGGCTCATCGGTAGTGTACCGGGAGTGCCGGGAGGGTGCCGGAGGACCCCCGGGAGGGGTGTGACGACCAAAGGACCACATGGGCTGTTAGATAAAGTGTGCCAGCCCTTATTGGGCTGGGCAAGACTTTTGCTAAAGGCCCATGCGGCTGGAGATAAGGAGATAAGGCAAAAAGGATTTAAAAGGAGGAGATCCACCTCCCTTGTGGGAGGTGGACTCTCCCTTTAATTCAGCCGGCCATCTCCTCTTTGGAGTAGAGGCCAAGCCAGCCCTCCACGTCCCTCCTCCTATATATACTTGAGGTTTTGGATGTTTTGAGACAGGATTTGATCTCTCTCTCTCACGGCGAAGCCCTACCTCTCTTCTTCCTCCTCCGCAGCGCTTAGGCGAAGCCCTGTCGGAATACCTTGCTACTCCACCACCACCACGCCGTCGTGCTGCTGTTGGAGCCCTTCCCCAACCTCTCCTTCCTCCTTGCTGGATCAAGGTGTTAGAGACGTCACCGGGCTGCACGTGTGTTGAACGCGGAGGTGCCGTCCGTTCGGCACTTGATCGGATCTACCGCGATCTGAATCGCTGCGAGTACGACTCCATCAACCGCGTTCTTGTAACGCTTCCGCTTAGCGATCTTCAAAGGTATGAAGATGCAATCTCTCCCTTCTCGTTGCTGGTTTCTCCATAGATAGATCTTGGTGAACGTAGGAAAATTTTGATTTACTACTACGTCTCCCAACACGCAGACCCATTGACTATAAGACCTCTCTCACATGCAAAGCATGATCGAGCCCCAGAACTCAGTGGGTGTTAGATTCATAACAATGCGAATCACATGGTGATGTGAACTAGATTATTGGCTCTAGTGCAAGTGGGAGACTGTTGGAAATATGCCCTAGAGGCAATAATAAATTAGTTATTATCATATTTCCTTGTTCATGATAATTGTTTATTATCCATGCTATAATTGTGTTGATCGGAAACTCAGATACATGTGTGGATACATAGACAACACCATGTCCCTAGTATGCCTCTAATAGACTAGCTCGTTGATCTAAGATGGCTATGGTTTCCTAGTCATGGACATGAGATGTTATTTGGTAACGGGATCAAATCATTAGGAGAATGATGTGATGGACAAGACCTAAACTACAAACGTAGCATATGATCGTGTCAGTTTATTGCTACTGTTTTCTGCATGTCAAGTATATGTTCCTATGACCATGAGATCATGCAACTCACTGACACCGGAGGAGTACCTTGTGTGTATCAAACGTTGCAACGTAACTGGGTGACTATAAAGGTGCTCTACAGGTATCTCCGAGGGTGTCTGTTGGGTTGGCATGGATCAAGACTGGGATTTGTTACTCCGTGTGACGGAGAGGTATCTCAGGGCCCACTCGGTAATACAACATCACAACAAGCCTTGCAAGCAATGTGACTAAGTGTTAGTCACGTGATCTTGTATTACGGAACGAGTAAAGAGACTTGCCAGTAACGAGGTTGAACTAGGTATGGAGATACCGACGATCGAATCTCGGGCAAGTAACATACCGAAGAACAAAGGGAACATCATACGGGATAAACTGAATCCTTGACATAAACGTTCAACCGATAAAGATCTTTGTAGAATATGTAGGAACCAATATGGGTATCCAGGTCCCGTTATTGGTTATTGACCATAGAGGTGTCTCGGTCATGTCTACATAGTTCTCGAACCCGCAGGGTCTGCACACTTAAGGTTCGGTGATGTTTCGGTAGTATAGAGTTATGTATGGTGGTGACCGAAGGTTGTTCGGAGTCCCGGATGAGATCCCGGACGTCACGAGGAGCTCCGTAATGGTCCGGAGGTAAATATTGATATATAGGAAGCCCTATTTTGGTCGCCGGAAAGGTTTCGGGCTCATCGGTAGTGTATCGGGAGTGCCGGTAGTGTACCGGGAGACCATCGGAAGGGGTATTTCGATCCAAGAGGCTACATGGGCTGTGGGAGAATAAATACCAGCCCTTAGTGGGCTTGTGGAAGTCCCACACAAGGCCCATGCGTCTGGGAAGAAAAGCCCAAAGAGAAAAAGGTGGAAAAAGGCAAAAAAAAGAGGCAAAAATAAGGAGGAGTCCTAGTCCTACTAGAATTGGAGGAGGAATCCTCCAATCCTCCTTGGTTCGGCCGACCCAAGGTCTGGCTCATTGGGAGACAAGCCTCCTCCTATCTTCCTCCTATATATACTAGAGGTTTTAGGGTTTTTGGCACTAGATTTTTAGCCACGTGCTACCCGTCCTCCAGTGCATAGTTTCTCTTCTAGATCGGATTTCTGCAGTGCTTAGGCTAAGCCTTGCCAGAATAGCTCCACCACCATCGCCGGAGCGCTGTCATGCTGCCGGAGAACTCTTCTACCTCTCCGATCCCTCTTGCTGGATCAAGAAGGCGGATATCGTCATCAAGCTGTGCGTGTGCTGAACGCAGAGGTGTCATCCGTTCGGCGCTAGATCGGAAGGACCGTGATCAAGATCGCGAGGCGGATCGTGATGGGATCGCGAGGCGGATCGTGATGAGTTTGCAGGACGGATCGTGATGAGTTTGCGGGACAGATCGTGATGAGATCGCGAGATGGATCGTGATGAGTTCGCGGGACGGATCGTGATTGGATCACGGGACGGATCGTGATGAGATCGCGGGATGCTCGGCGATTTGGATCGCGAAGATGTTCGACTACACCAACCTCGTTTCTTAACGCTTCCCGCTTAGCGATCCACAAGGGTATGTAGATCCACTCTCCCTCTCGTAGATGCTCATCACCATGGATAGATCTTGCGTGTGTGTAGGATTTTTTTTGTTTCCCATGCAACGTTCCCTAACAAAGATGTCATTTGATAACGGGATCACATCATTGGGAGAATGATGTGATGGACAAGACGCAAACTATAAACATAGCATATGATTGTGTTAGTTTATTGCTATAGTTTTCTGCATGTCAAGTATCTATTCCTATGACCATGAGATCATGCAACTCGCTGACACCGGAGGAGTACCTTGTGTGTATCAAACATCGCAACATAACTGGGTGACTATAAAGGTGATGTACAAGTATCTCCGAGGGTATCTGTTGAGTGGGCATGGATCAAGACTGGGATTTGTTACTCCATGTGACGGAGAGGTATCTCAGGGCCCACTCGGTAATACAACATCACAACAAGCCTTGCAAGCAATATGACTAAATTGTTAGCCATAGGATCTTGTATTATAGAACGAGTAAGAGACTTACTGGTAACGAGATTGAACTAGGTATAGAGATATCGACGATCGAATCTCGGGCAAGTAACATGCCGAAGAACAAAGGGAACAACATACGGGATTAACTGAATCCTTGAAATAGAGGTTAAACCAATAAAGATCTTCGTAGAATATGTAGGAACCAATATGGGCATCCAGGTCCCGCTATTTGTTATTGACCATAGAGGTGGCTCGGTCATGTCTACATAGTTCTTGAACCCACAGGGTCTGCACACTTAAGGTTTGGTGATGTTTCGGTAGTATTGAGTTATGTATGGTGGTGACCGAAGGTTGTTCGAAATCCCGAATGAGATCTTGGACATCACGAGGAGCTCCGAAATGGTCTGAAGGTAAAGATTGATATATAGGAAGGTGGTGTTTGAACTCCAGAAAAGTATTTGGCATTTCCGGCAGTGTACCGAGAGTGACGAATGGGTTCCGGGGGTCCACCAAGTGGGCCCACCACACCCCAAGTGGTTCACATGGACGTGAGGGTGGCACACCAACCCCTGGTGGGATGGGCGGCCGACCCAAGAAGACATTCGACTACATCAACCGCGTTTCTTAATGCTTCTCGCTTAGCGATCTACAAGGGTATGTAGATCCACTCTCCCTCTCGTAGATGATCATCACCATGGATAGATATTGCGTGTGCATAGGAAATTTTCTGTTTCCCATGCAATGTTCCCCAACAGTAGGGCCGGCGCCCTAGCGGAAACCCTAGCGGCTTGGCGCACAAGAGAGGGAGGAGTCCACCTCCCACAAGGGAGGTGGACTCTCCTAGTAGGACTCCTCCCACTTGGTCCCTCTCCCACCCCCTTGCGCAAGGGCCTCTAGGGGCTAGCTACCCAGCCCACAAGGGGCTGGTGCACCACCTCCCAGGCTCATGTGGCCCCTGGGGTGGGTGTACCCCACTTGGTGGACCTCCGAAACCCATTCGTCACTCCCGATACACTACCGGAAGTGCCCAAAACTTTTCTAGAGCCCAAACACCACTTTCTGATATATAAATCTTTACCTCCGGACCATTCTGGAGCTCCTAATGACTTTCGGGATCTCATCCGGGACTCCGAACAACCTTTGGTCACTAACATACATAACTCAATACTACTGATAAGTGATCGAACGTTAAGTGTGCACACCCTGCAGGTTTGGGAAATAATTAGACATGACCGAGACACCTCTCCGGTCAATAACCAATAGTGGGACCTGGATGCCCATATTGCTAGAAATATTCCCTAGAGGCAATAATAAATTAGTTATTATTATATTTTCCTTGTTCATGATAATCGTTTATTATCCATGCTAGAATTGTATTGACCGAAAACTCAGATACATGTGTGGATACATAGAAAACACCATGTCCCTAATATGCCTCTAATATACTAGCTCATTAATCAAAGATGGTCAAGGTTTCCTGGCCATGGAGATGAGATGTCATTTGATAAACGGGATCAGATCATTAGGAGAATCATGTGATGGACAAGACCCTAACTATAAACATCGCATATGATCGTGTCAGTTTATTGCTATAGTTTTCTGCATGCCAAGTATCTGTTCCTATGACCATGAGATCATGCAACTCACTGACACCGAAGGAGTACCTTGTGTGTATCAAATGTCGCAATATAACTGGGTGACTATAAAGGTGCTCTACAGGTATCCCCGAGGGTGTCTGTTGGGTTGGCATGGATCAAGACTCGAATTTGTTACTCCGTGTGACTGAGAGGTATCTCAGGGCCCACCCGGTAATACAACATCACTATAAGCCTTGCAAGCAATGTGACTAAAGAGTTAGCCACGGGATCTTGTATTACGAAACGAGTAAAGAGACTTGCCAGTAACGAGAACTAGGTATAGAGATACCGACGATCGAATCTCGGGCAAGTAACATACTGAAGGACAAAGGGAACATCATACGGGATTAACTGAATCCTTGACATAGAGGTTCAACCAATAAAGATCTTCATAGAATATGTAGGAACCAATATGGGCATCTAGGTCCCGCTATTGGTTATTGACCGTAGAGGTGTCTCGGTCATGTCTACATAGTTCTCGAACCCGCAGGGTCTGCACACTTTAGTATTGATGACGTTTCGGTAGTTTAGAGTTATGTATGGTGGTGGACTAAGGTTGTTTGGAGTCCCGGATAAGATCACAGACATCACGAGGAACTCCAGAATGGTCCGGAGGTAAAGATTGATATATAGAAAGTCCTGTTTTGGTCACCGGAAAAGTTTCGGGCTCATTGGTAGTGTATCGGGAGTGCCGGGAGGGGTACGGGGGACCATCGGGAGGGGTGTCTCGACCCAAAGGGCCTCATGGGCTGTGGTAGGAGTCAAGCCAGCCCTTAGTGGGCTGGCATAGTCCCCCACTAAGGCCCATGCGGCTAGGGGTGGGAAAAACCCAAAGGTGGAGAGGTGGAAAGAGTTTCCAAGTGGAAAGGAGGAATCCTACTCCTAATAGGATTGGAGTAGGACTCCCCCACCTCAAATTTTGACCAAACCTTGAGGGTTTGAGGCTGCCTCCTGTCGTGGTTTTGTCACGGCAGATGCCATGGGTAGGCTAATTGTGAGGGCCGAAAGGACGCCGGCGGACTCTGGGAACGGGGTTAGGCACAAGCGGTGACTGACACGCGATGTACCCAGGTTTGGGGCCCTCCGAGGGAGGTAAAACCCCTACTCCTGCTTGGTCTCGTTGAGATCATGGTGAAGGTTACAATCGTGCTCCTGGAGCTATATGAACCGAGGTGGGAGCTAAGCGCCCCGGCTTGAGAGGTTCCCCATGGGGGATGCTACGTGGGTGGTGCTATCGTCGTTCTTCTTCGCCGCGACCTCTGTCTGTTTGCCCCCCCCCCCCCACTTTGCATGGGGAGGCCCGGGGGGTTTTATAGACCAACCCCCCGGCTTACAATATGAATATAATGGTCGTGGGGGGACCCAGCCGGCAGCCTCTATAGCCGGCTGCGGGGGCCACCAGCTTCGGTCTTGTCGTGGGCGGGCCCCGAGCCCGGTCACGCCGCGGCACGGGGTGCCACGGGCGTCGTCGTCTTGCGGCGGTCGGCCGAAGTCAGCGGCCGGCCGGCTGTCCTATAGCCATGCTGGAGTAGATGGCGGAGTGGTTGGGGGCAGGCTGCCACTGTTGGAGGCCTGGTCGCCGTCCAACAGCGACGAGAGGCCACTGCGGCCATGCGGGCGCTGACCACCGACGGGATAGGGGCCACTGTGGCCATGCGAGCGCCGACCCCCAATGGGACGGGGCCCACTGTCACCACGCAGGGCCCGTCAGGGGCATCCGATGCACAGCCGGCTGGTGAAGGAGCCGGGCGGCGAGGCCCTAGCCGGCTAGCACACTGCGACTGGTGAAGGAGCAGCCGGCGCGCCCGTGCCGGGGGGTTGGAGCCGGCGGGGCGTCGCCGGGCCGGCTCCTCTAAGGCGGCCCGCCCATTTGCCCTATGGGCGGGCCCGAAGCATAAAGGGTGTTTGAGGCTACCCGGGGGTCATCCCCCCGTCAGTAGTCCCCGAAGCCGGGGGGCCCGCCGACGGGATGCGGTGGACCGCGCCGGCTTGAAGAATGTTTGAGCACTGGAAGCGCCTGGGGAGCCGGGCGGTGCCGGCACGTGGTGGCCCGGCTCCGTAGTCGTCTGGGGCCACCCGTGCCGCCAGTGTCGCCCCACCTGGCAGGGAAACCACGCTGCGTGGAGGACGGAGCGGGCAGCAGCCTGGTGGGCCAAGCGACGGTTCAGGCCTGGCGACTAGGCGAGGCCCGCCACGACCTTGGCCCTGAACCGCCCGCGAAGATTCCGCGCGCAGTGGGCAGACGTTTGGTATTTCGGGGCGCCATGATGTCCGCCTCGTGCGCCTCGGGGATCGTGGGGGACGTGTGCGCGAGGGGCGCCCCCACTACCGCCGCCCCACGCGGGGTATAAGTAGGGAGGGGAGGCGAGGGGGAAGAGCCCGTTTTCCCTCCTCGCCTCCGTCGCTTTGCTCCTCCCCCCCGCCCCCCGGTCGAGAGAGAGATAGCGAGAAGGGAAAAGGGTAGTTCGAGAGGGACAGCGAGCTTGCACCGCCGCCCGCTGCCGCGAAGAGGACAGCCCGTCGGTCGATCCCCGCGCCGTCGTCGCCCGTCGTCGCCGCCATGGAGGTAGTAACCAAGGGCGCCTGGGACGGCAGCGATGTCGACGCCACCTTCATCGAGTACCTCCGCGCGTGCCGCAAGCTCCCGGCGGTGGAGAACTTGGAGGTCCGCCCGCCGGGGGCGGAGAACTCCCCAGCGCCGCGGCCGGGCGAGGTCGTGGTCTTCGCCGACCATTTGCACCACGGATTGGGGCTGCCGGCGAGCGCCTTCTTCCAGTGGTTCCTGACACACTTCGGCCTGCAGCCTCACCACCTCACCCCCAACTCCGTCCTGCAGTTGGCGGCGTTCGTCGTCCTCTGCGAGGGATATCTGGGAGTCGAGCCCAGACTCGACTTCTGGTGCCGGCTCTTCTACTTCAAGCGGCAGACGGTGAAGGACCCGGCGACCCAGAGGATGGTGATGACCGCCTGCGGGGGCGCCTCCGTCTAGGTTTGTTAGGGGACCGGCTTCCCCAAACTCCCGCTGCACGAGTCGGTGAAGCGATGGCAGCGGGGGTTCTTCTATGTGATGAACGTGAAGCCGGAGGAGGACTACATCAACCTCCCCGACTTCGCCAACCAATCGCCAGTTGCCATGCAGAACTGGCGGGCAACGCCGACCTCGGCGCCTGAGACGGCCGACCGGCTCAGCGCCTGCCTCCGCGAGCTGACCGGGACGGAGGGGCTCACGGCCACGGATTTGCTGGCGGCAATGATTGCGCGTCGGGTGCTACCGCTACAGCGCCGGCCGCATCTTATTTGCCAGATGGGAGGGCGCCATGACCCCTGCCGGCTCTCCACCAAGGAGCAGAGGCCGACTCATGTGGCGAGGAAGGTCAACGCCGTGTCGACGGCGAAGATGAAGGAGGGGGAGTGGCAGTGGGGGAAGATCCCCTACAGCGGAGTCATCCGGCACCGCGGGTAAGTGAACAGCCGGCTCCGCCTCCCATCCTATGGCCGCCGGGTCGTAATCCCCCCTTCGGTCTAACAGCGCCGTCCGGTTTGCCTGCAGAAATTCGCGCTCCTGCAGGACTACGCGAAGCCGGCCTCGGATTCGGTGGAGTCCGACCCGGAAGAGGTCGAGGATGACGTCGACGTGGAGCCAGCCGCCACCGAGCGAGCCGACGAGGTGGAGGCGGCCGGCGACGAGGCGGAGGAGGAGGAGGACGACAAGGCCGAGCCACCGGTTGAATCTTCGTTCCGGGCGCCGTTAAGGGATTGGCCCGACGACGATGCTGAGCGGGAGCCGACCCTTGCTGCAGAAGACCCGACGAAGCTCTCGAAGGGGGAGGTCACGGGGCCGCAGGGGCGCCGGCCATGGGGCGCTAGCGACCCGGCCGAGGTGGACAAGGGGAAGGGGCCGGCTGCCCCCAAGCCGGCGCCTAAGCATGCGGCTGCCGCGCAGCCGGGCGGTAGCTGCGCCGGAGGGAGCAAGAGGCAGAGGGGGAACCCTACCAGGCCCTCCAGGCGGGCGGTGCCGGTCATGGTCGGGTAAGTCTTGATCTTTTGTTGATTTGAATCCTGGTTTTGCCCCATTCCTCGTCTAATTCCCAGCCGCCATCAGGGAGGCGCGCTCGCTGGGCAGAGAGCCAGGTGGCGGGACGACGAAAACGGCGCCGCCGTCGATGGCCGAGGAGATGGAGCGCCAGGCGTGGCTCGACATCGACAGGGTCGAGCGGGAGCTGCGTGAGAAAGAGCGCCGCCGGTGGAAGGAGGTGGCGGCAAAGGCGGGGGTGGCCAGCGGGAAGGCCGCTGGCCAAACGTGGGAGGCATTCCCCCACGGCCCGAAGGAGACGTCGCCGGGCCGCCAAGGTGCCGACCGGCCCGCGGGAGACGGCAGGGAGGCCGCGGAGGACTTGGCGGAGAAGAGCCTCCAAGCCTCCCAGCCGGCTGGGAACGACGCGCCGTTGGCTTCGGACGGCGCGCCACCAAAGGCGAGCGTTGTGCCGCCGGGCGCGGAGGTGGTGGACTTGGAGGCGTCGACGCAGGAGGCACCAGCCACAGGGGCGCCGGCTTCTGGCGTGCCGGCTCCTAACACGCCGGCACCGGATGCGAGCCGGCCAGGGGGCGCCGGTGGTGGAGAATCCGCGACGGGGGCCACGGCCACCGACGGGGCGGCCGCGGCGAGCACGTCATCGGCGACCCCCAAAACGACGACGGCGATGGGGACCGGCACCATCGTCATCTCCCACGAAGGAAGGCCCGCAGACGGGGGCCGGCCCCAGCGGTTGTGGGCGACGGCCGAGAGCCCAGCCTCCGGGGAGCTGGCGAGTGCCCTTGGGACCACGGTGGCCGCCGTCGTGGAGTCCTTCATGGCCTGCCGCGCCCAGGCGATGGAGGACACCCGGGCCGCCAGCGAGCGGTTGGTGAGCTTGGAGCGGGCGGTTGCGGTAAGCGCCCTATCTCTCTTTTCTCTTTCTTCTCTTCCAGTGGGGGCGCGCTAGCGCACCCACTGGGTGTAGCCCCCGAGGCTCGAGCCGGATGGGTTGCAGGCGGGTTGAGCCTAAAGCGCTATCTTCCTCTTTTTTTTTGCAGGCGGCCCACGACTGCCGGGCGGAGGCGTACAACACCCTGCTGGGGTTGTTCAGGGGGGCGGAGAGCCGCCTTGCCACCGCGACTGCAGACCTGCAAGGTACGCGTCCCTGCGTCCTTGGTGGGGAGAGCCCCCGAGGGCCAAGCCGGCTGCCCTGGAGGCAGGCCGGTTCCCTTGTCATTCCTTCCTTCTAACTTGATCGAATCTTCTCCGTGCAGCCCCCACAAAGAGGCGGTCGGCCTCCGAGGGCAGGTGGTCCGGCTCCTTGGGGAGCGGGACACCGTGGCGGCGGAGTGCCGAAAGTTCCGCGAGAGGGCGGAGGGGCTGAGGGCGGACCGAAAGAAGCTCGAGGAGGCCCATAGCCGGGAACTGGCGGACCGGGAGGCGGTGCTCCGCCGGGAGGCGGAGGAGCGGGAGAAGGTGCTCCACGACAAGCTGGAGGCCCAGGACGCCGTGCTGACAGCGGTGCTCAAGGAGAAACTCGCGGCTCAGGACGAGACTGAGCACTACCGCCAGGAAGCGGCAGACCGGGAGGCGAACCTGGTGGAGCAGGGCCACAAGGTGGACCGGATGCTACGTCGTTAGTTCCCGACCTTCCTCTTCCTTATTTCTTTGTGCGCCCCCTTCTCCTTTTCCACGCCTTTTCTTAGAGCTCTTCCCCGGTACCCAAGAGAGCGCCGAGGCGGCCGTGGAGTCCGATCGTGAGGACCGGCGGGCCCGGGGAGAGGTCGTCGAGCCGGGCCCCTGGACGCTGGAAGATGTGGGGGTTGCCGCCGAGGTGCGCCTGGAGATGGTCATCCGCACCCTGACGCGGTTTCGGAAGGACGGTACGGCGCTGGTCCGGGCCCTCTGGCCCCGGGCTGTGGATCCGGGCTCCTATACCCGGCTTGCCCAGTGGCTGGAAGCCGGGACTGCGCGGGTGAACGCCTGGAGGGCCTCCGCGGCGCGCGCCGACGCGGAGATGGCGTTCTGCGTTGCCAGGTCGTGGTATCCTGGGCTTGACCTGGGGTTGCTCACGGCCCAGCGTGCCGGCACCGAAGCGAAGCTGTCGGCGATGGCGGACGAGCTGCAGAGGCGAGCGAGCGAGCTCGCGTCCTTCGCCGCGTGGGATGAGTACGTCCTGGAGCGTGGTGCGGACGGCGCGGCCATCCCGGAAGATTCGTACGGCCTTGCCCTCGACGACCCGGAGGGGAGCGAGTGCAAGACGGTCGACAATGGGTCTGACACCGATGACTAAGCTCCGTCCGAGCCGGCTGATGACGCGGGGACCTCCACCTCGGCCGCCCCGGGAGCACCAGCCTCGAAGGCGCCAGTGCCGTCGGCATGAACGCAGCCGGCCCTGGAGGTGCCGGAGCCGGAGGCGAGACGGCTCAAGATCGCTTCTCCTTGTACATTTTCATCTGCATTTCATTTTTAGTGCCGGAGTTCCACCCACTGGGGTGTATTTAAGACGTATTGTAATGAACCTGCGGCTGTGGGCCTTTTATCATGTTTAATCGATGTTTTGTCATCAGAAGTAGAAAGGAGTGTGTGCCGGCTCTACTTTCGCCTTTTGCCTGTTGACTTGTTCGTGTGCGCTAGGATTCCTTCCGGCTTCTGCCTCGCCTGCCGGCCAGCCGGGAGCCGGTCTGGGACAGGGACGGGGCTTGACCCTTAGGGAAAAGGTAGCGGGCTCTTAGAGTCAACCGGCTAGGACTAGGTCGAGCCGGCAGAGGCCGGCCACGGGGAGTGACGTAGCATGGTTGGGCTAGCCCAGCTACCGCGCGTTGGTGGACCTTTGTGTGAGAAGCTCTTTCATACCCCACGGTCCCTTCAGCCGGACAACCGGGGGCCAATCTGTGGTTGGTTAGGGCGGTGGAGGCGAAAGGCCGCTTGCTCACACTTATTCGTCCGCCTCGGAGGGGAGCTGGGCGAGCCCCCAGGACCGTGAGCCGGGCCCGGGCCTTAGATGGTAGGAAGAGACTTGGAGAAACCGAAAAGGGGTGTTCCTCAAGCGCCGGCTTGAGGTCCCCATTGCATTTATGGTCCCGAAGGGGCAAAAGTACAGAGTACGTACACTGGCTTTTTAGTAGTAAAACAGGCGGAGGAGCGCCGCGTTCCATGGGCGCTCCGTTTCTTCACCGGACGCGTCTCTCTTGTGCTTCTGCGGCTTCTGGGCGTCTATCAGGTAGTAGGTGTTGTTGTGCAAAGCCCGACTGATGATGAATGGGCCCTCCCATGGGGAGGACAGCTTGTGCTGGCCGGCCGTTCGTTGAACCCGCCTGAGCACCAGGTCCCCCTCGCGGAAGGAGAATGGCTGGATCCGCTTGCTGTGGTAGTGCCGGAGCTTTTGCTGATAGATGGTTGTCCGGCTCAAAGCTAGCTCGCGGGCTTCTTCGAGGAGGTCGACGCCGTCCTCCCTTGCCTCTCTTGCATCCTTCTCGGTGTACAGGGTGACCCGGGGCGAATCGAACTCGATGTCGGTGGGGATGATCGCCTCGGACCCGTAAACGAGAAAGAATGGGGTGAAGCCGGTCGACCGGTTGGGCGTGGTCTGGAGGCTCCACAGGACGGCCGGCAGCTCCTCGACCCAGCAGCCGGCCGACCGGACCAGCGGTGTGACGAGCCGGGGCTTGATGCCGGCCAGGATCAGGCCGTTCGCCCTTTTGACCTGGCCATTGGACTGGGGGTGGGCGACGGACGCCAGGTCGAGCCGGATGCCCTGTCGTGAGCAGAAACGCGCCAGTGCGCCCTTGGCGAAGTTCGTGCCATTGTCGATGATGATGCTATGGGGGACGCCGTAGCGAACTGTGATGTCTTCGATGAACCGGACGGCAGTGGGGCCGTCCAGCTTCTTGATGGGTCGCGCCTCGATCCACTTGGTGAACTTGTCGACGGCGACCAACAGGTGTGTCATGCCGCCCCGGGCGGTCTTGAAGGGCCCCACCATATCCAGCCCCCAGATGGCAAAAGGACATGAGAGGGGGATGGTTTGGAGGGCGGTAGCCGGCAGGTGGCTTTGCGCGCGGAAGCGTTGGCAGCCCTCGCACTTGTCGACCAAGTCCTTGGCCGCCTCCATGGCAATCGGCCAGTAGAAACCGTGGCGGAACGCCTTGGCCACCAAGGACCTGGAGGCGGCATGATGACCACACTCGCCTTGGTGGATGTCGAGGAGGATCTCCAGCCCCTTCTCCGGCTCGACGCAGCGTTGGAAAACGCCAGTGGTGCTGCGGTGAACGAGCTCACGATTGATGATGCCGTAGGCCGAGGCCCGGCGCTGGATTTGCCTTGCGGTGGCCTCGTCAGGGGGAGCTCGCCGTGCTCGAGGAACGCCAGGATGGGCAGAGCCCACGATGGGGCCGAGACGGGAGCCGGCTCGGGCACGAGCGGGACGTCGGAGGCGGCAGCCCTCGGGGCCGGCACGCCAGCCCCCGGGACCAGCACGCCAGCCCCCGAGGCTGGCACGTCAGTCCCCGGGACCGGTTCGTCAGTCCCCGGGAGTGAAGTGGCAGCGGGAAGGTCGGCCGTCGTCATGACGGTGTCAAGTGCCGGCGGGGCCGGTTGGTTTGGAGCGGTAGGTGGCGTCGGGGCCGGCGAGGCGGCTACGATCAATGGGGCCGGCAGGGCAGCCGGCGCAACCGCAGAGTCGGCCGCGCCCGTCGGTATGAAGATGGATTCCGACTCGGGAGACGGCTTGATCGAGGGTTTCAGCAGCCGCTCGAGGGAGACGCCGGTAGGAATGGCCTGCCGGGTGGAGCCGATTTTGGCCAGCGGGTCGGCCGCCTCGTTGTCCGCCCGGGGGATGTGATGGAACTCACAGCCCTCGAAGAAGCCGGTGAGTTGCTGGACGAGGAAGCGGTAGCTGGCCATGTTGGTGTCTCTAGCGTCCCACTCGCCAGAAACCTGCTAGACCACGAGGTCGGAGTTGCCGAAGCATAGTATGAGCCGGATGCCAATCTCCTTGGCGAGCCGGAGGCCGTGGACGAGGGCTTCATACTCGTCCACATTGTTGGAGGCGGCGAAGTGGATCTGGAGGGTGTACTTGAGTCGATCACCTTTCGGGGAGAGAGGACAATACCGGCACCCAAGCCGGTCCTCATCTTGGAGCCGTCAAAATGCATGCGCCAGTGTGTGGAGTCGGGTGGAGGCGGCACGAACTGGGTCTCGGCCCAGTCGACGAGGAAGTCGGCCATCGCTTGGGACTTGATGGCGGTGCTCGGCTCGTACCGGATCTCGTAGTCGGCCATGGCGATGGCCCATTTGGCTATCCGGCCGGTGGCATCCCGGCTGGCCATGATTTCGCCTAACGGCGTTGTGCTCACGACAGTGATGACGTGCTCCTGGAAGCAATGCTTCAGCTTTTGGGTGGCGAAGTAGACGCCGTAGCACATCTTCTGGTAGTGGGGGTAGTTCTGCTTGGAGGCGGAGAGGACTTCGCTGAGGTAGTAGACCGAACGCTGCGTCGGCAGCGCCTTGCCCTCCTCCGGCCGCTCCACCACCAGAACGATGCTGACGACGCGCGTAGTGGCCGCGATGTAGGCGAGCAGGGGCTCCTTCTCAGCGGGCGCGGCCAAAATGGGCGCGCTGGTGAGAGCCCGCTTGAGGTCGCGGAACGCCGCGTCCACCTCGCTGGGCCAATCGAACAGGGCCGGCTTCTTCGAGAGGTCTCGGCCCGGCTCGACCAAGGCCGACTTGCGCAGGAGTCCGTAGAGGAGCAGGGCCTTCTTGCCAAGCCGTCTGATGAACCGGCTGAGGGAGGCGAGGCAGCCGGTGAACTTCTGAACATCGCGAAGCCGGATCGGCTTGGGCATGCGCTCGATTGCCCGGATCTTTTCGGGGTTGGCTTCGATACCGCGAGCGGACACGAAGAAACCCAGAAGCTGGCCGGCAGGGACGCCGAAAACGCACTTCTCCGGGTTGAGCTTGATCTTGTATTCGCGCAGATTGGTGAACGTCTCCCAGAGGTCGTCGAGGAGGCTGAAACGCTTCTTGGACCTGACGACGATGTCGTCGACGTAGACATGGATGTTCCTGCCTATCTGAGGCAGGAGGCACTTCTGCATGCAGCGCTGGAAGGTGGCGCCGGCATTCTTCAGGCCAAAGGACATGGTGATGTAGCAGTAGGCCCCAAAGGGCATGATGAAAGAGGTCTTGAGCCGGTCCTCCGGGTCCAGCTTGATCTGGTGGTAGCCGGAGTAGGCATCCAGGAAAGACAGCAAGTCGCAGTCGACCGTGGAGTCGATGACCTGATCGATCCATGGCAGGGCGAACGGGTCCTTCGGGCACGCCTTGTTCAGGCTCGTATAGTCGATACACATGTGCCAAGTGTTGTTCTTCTTTAGCACCAGGACCGGGTTGGCCAGCCAGTCCGGGTGGAAAACTTCCATGATGAAGCCGGCTGCGAGCAGCGGGGCGATCTCTTCTCCGATGGTGCACCGCTTCTCCTCGGAGAAACGGCATAGTGGTTGCTTGACCGGCTTCGCATCCGGCCGGACGTGTAGTTTGTGCTCGGCGAACTTCCTTGGGACACCCGGCATGTCTTTGGGGGACCATGCAAAAATGTCCCGGTTCTCACGGAGGAAGTCGACGAGCTCGCTTTCCTATTTGCTGTTGAGGCGCGAACCGATGGTCACGCACTGGGTGGGGTTGGACGGATCGAGCGGCACTTGCTTGGTGTCCCTGGACGGCTGGAAAGAGCCCTCGCCGATGGACTGGGATGGAGGAGCTGGCACGGCCGGCTGGGCAGAGGCGAGAGCCACCAGTCGGTCAAGCTGCCGCTTCTCCTCCGCTATCTCCAGGGCATCGGCCAGCCGGCTGCCATCGCGCGCACACGCCATGGACACCTGGTACTTGCCGACAACGGTGATGATGCCTTTGGGACCCAGCATCTTGAGCTTGAGGTAGGCGTAGTGGGGAACCGCCATTAACTTGACGAGCGCGGGCCAGCCCAGCAAAGCATGGTAGGGGCTGCTAAGGTCCGCCACCTTGAACCAGATCGGCTCGCGGCGGAAGTGGCCGGCGTCGTCGAAGAGGACATCGAGCCGGATCTTGCCGAGGGGGGTGCAGGACTTGCCCGGGACGATGCCGTGGAACACGGTCCGGCTTGCCTTCACGTCCTCCACCTTGAGTCCTAGCTTGAGCAGGGTGTCAAGATAGAGGATGTTGATGCTGCTGTTGCCATCGACCAGCACCCGCGAAAAACGACAAGAGCGCCTCTCAGAGGCGATGGTGGGGTCGAGGACGAGGGCGTAGCTGCCCGGGTCTGGCATCACATCCGGATGGTCTGCCCCGCTCCAGGTGACCGGCTTCTCGGACCAGTGCATGAACTGGGGAGTCGCGGGCGCGGTGGCGTTCACCTCGCGATGGAGCCGGCATTGGGCGTGCTTGTCCGTCTCTTCACTCGTGAAGACAACGTAGCAGTCGTCGGGCTCGGGGTATTGGTCCAGCAGCCGGCCGTCGTTTCGCGCCAGGGCTGGGGGCGCGTGGGCCGGCTGGGGGGCCGGAGGCGGAGCCTGGGCCGGAGCCGGCCCACGAGCTGGCGGCGCGGGAGGGGCCGGGAGGCCGTCGCCCCGGGCCAGGCGCTGTGAGAAGCTACACTGCCGGAGCGTGTGCGTGGCCGGTGTGGCACTAGAGTGGTTCCTGCAGGGGAGGTCCAACAGCTGCTCGAAAGTCAGCTTGGGCTGCCAGGCAGCCTTGCCGGTGCGCTGGCGCTTGCCGGAGGCCTGGCCAGTCGGCTGCTCCTCCTCGATGGAGGCGACGAGCCGGCTCCCGTATCGGGGATCGGGCTGGTCGTTCTTGCGCTTGCCGTTGGGCTGTTGCCGGTTGTTGGCGGCCGGCTTGGCCGGAGCCGGAGCTGGCTTGGTTGATGCCTTGGCTTTCATCCTCATGAAGGAGTCGGCCGTGGCGTATTTGTCCGCTTTGGACATCAAGTCCGCCAGGGAGGTTGGCTCGGAGCACAAGAGCTTGTGCTTGAGGGGCATGTCATCGCGATAGCCCTCGATGAAGTACTGGATGGCCTGCACCTCGTGCACGCCCTCGCAGGAGTTGCGGAGCTCGGTCCAGCGTGTGAGGTAGTCACGGAGGGGCTCGTCCGGGCTCTGGACGCACATGGCGAGCTCGCGGGGGTGAGCGGGTCGCTTGTAGGTGCCGTTGAAGTTGCGGACGAAGGCTTCCTCGAAGTCCGTCCAGGTGTTGACACTGTCGGTGCTAGGCTGTTCAGCCAGGTGCGGGCAGAGCCGATCAGCATCAGGGGAACGTAGCGGACGGCTATGCGCTTGTTCCCCCTGGCGACATCGACGGCGGTGGTGTAGTCTACCAGCCAGTCCTCCGTCTTGGCGGTCCCCGTGTACTTCGGGGTGTCGCGGGGAAGCGTGAAACCGGGCGGAAATGGCTCGTTGCGGATCCGCGGGCCGAAGCAGGCCGGGCCAATCGAGCCCTCCTCCTCGAGGAGAGCCGACTGCGCCAGCCGGTCGAGGCGGAGCCGGGCGTCATTGTCGCTGTGGGGAACGCGTGGCCCGAGCTGAGCCGCGAGCTCAGGTCGGACGGCTGGTGGTATGGACCGTGCCGGTTCCTGTCGTGGAGGCGGGGTGTGTTCGCGCCTGCGCCGGCTTCCGCTAGCCGGGCGATTGCTGCGCCGGCTATTCACAACCGGCTGTTCGTTCCCACGCGACGGGGGACACTGAGCGTTGCTCCCCCGGGCGTTCCGGCTGGAGGGACGAGGGGTGCTAGAATGCTGAGCCTGCCGAAGGTCAACAGCACCAGAGCCCTCGCCTTCGGGACGGGGGAACTCGGAGACGGCCCCTCCGGGAGTGAGGGCGACCTGCTGCGCGTTGGCAGTGTCGATGAGGTCCTTAATGTGCCACTCGCGTGCGGCCCACTCCTCGCCCTCCAAGGTTGCCAGGTCCTCATAGGCAACCTTGGCAGCGCGCAGGTTGGCAGCGGGGTTGGCGTAGACGGGGAGGCGGCCGCCTAGGATCTCGGCAACCACGCGGCCGCGTTCTCGCACGGCGCCGCACCGGCTGGGCTCGGGGCCAGCCGGGGTGAGGTCGTACGCGGAGTTGTACTCCCGCTGAGCAGCTTCCATCCGGCGTCGTTCGGCAACGAGGGCGCTGGCATCTTCGAACAGCCGGCGGCGGGCCGCCTCTAGCTCGGCTCTGGCGGCGGCCGGGTCCGCCGTCGTGGTGACGGGGGTGCCGAGACCCCGGAGGGTGGCGACAAGAGGGTCGGAGGTGCCGGCGTGGGCGGCAGTCGCGCCGGCCTCAGCCGCATGCACGCGGCCCGCAGTGGTGGAGGAAGCGGTGACCATTACTCCCGCGCGGGCGTGGGAGCCGATCGCGTCGCCATTGGCAAGAGCGCCTATGAACGCGGGGGGATCGGTGCAGTCGAGCACCCCGCTAGGGTATTCGTCGGCCAGCACCTCGCCGGCGAGGCTGAGTTTGCTGAACAGCCCTGCGAGCGTGTCGTCGTCGAGCGTGAGGCCACGGCCAAGGCATCCGTCGGAGAGGCCGGCCGCGCCACCCGTAGGACCTGCCGGAGCAAGCCCCACGAGCATGCAGTTCCGCCCGGACGCGGGGCGGCCGGGGGAGGTGGTGAAGGGCCCCGCCCGGAGCATAACTCCGGCCGGCGCCGCGGAAGGCCCCACGGTGGGCGCCAACTGTCGTGGTTTTGTCACGATAGATGCCATGGGTAGGCTAATTGAGAGGGCCGAAAGGACGCCGGTGGACTCCGGGAACGGGGTTAGGCACAAGCGGTGACTGACACGCGATGTACCCAGGTTCAGGGCCCTCCGAGGGAGGTAAAAACCCTACTCCTTCTTGGTCTCGTTGAGATCAGGTGAAGGTTACAATCGTGCTCCTGGAGCTGTATGAACCGAGGTGGGAACTAAGCGCCCCGGCTTGAGAGGTTCCCCGTGGGGATGCTACGTGGGTGGTGCTATCGTCGTTCTTCTTCGCCGCGGCCTTTGTCTGTCTGCCCCCCCCCTTTGCATGGGGGAGGCCCGGGGGGTTTTATAGACCAACCCCACTGCGGTCATGCGGGCGCTGACCACCGACGGGATAGGGGCCACTATGGCCATGCGGGCGCTGACCCCCGATGGGACGGGGGCCACTGTCACCACGCAGGGCCCGTCAGGGGCATCCGATGCACAGCCGACTGGTGAAGGAGCCGGGCCGCGAGGCCCCAGCCGGCCAGCACACCGCGGCTGGTGAAGGAGCAGCCGGCGCGCCCGTGCCGGGGGGTTGGAGCCGGCGGGGCGTCGCCGGGCCGGCTCCTCGAAGGCGGCCCGCCCATTTTCCCTATGGGCGGGCCCGAAGCATAAGGAGTGTTTGAGGCTACCCGGGGGTCATCCCCCCGTCACCTCCTACCCTCCCTCCGTCCTATATATACTAGAGGATTTAGAGGGAAGAGCTAACCCTAATTGCCACGTGCTCCCTCTACTTCATCTAGATCGGTTTTCTCCTCTAGTCTAGTTCGACGGTGCTTAGGCGAAACCCTACCAGAATGGTTCCACCACCATCGTCATCGCGCCGTCGCGCTGCCGGAGAACTCATCTACCTCTCTGCTCCCTCTTGCTAGATCAAGAAGGCGGAGATCGTCATCGAGCTGTATGTGTGCTGAACGCGGAGGTGTCGTTCGTTCGACGCTAGATCGGAAGGACCGTGATCAAGATTGCGAGACGATTCGTGATTTGGTCACGGGGCGGATCGTGATGGGATTGCGGGACAGATCGTGATTGGATCGCGAGATTGATTGTGATGGGATCGCGGGACACTTGGCGATTTGGATCGTGAAGACGTTCGACTACATCAACCGTGTTTCTTAACGCTTCCCTCTTAGCGATCTACAAGGGTATGTAGATCCACTCTCCCTCTCATACATGCTCATCACCATGGATAGATCTTGTGTCTGCATAGATTTTTTTGTTTCCCATGCAACGTTCACCAACACATATTGGTTCCTACATATTCTACGAAGATCTTTATCGGTTGAACCTTTATGTCAAGGATTCAGTTAATCTTGATTGCATGTGATGTTTATCATGTTTACATCTTATTTTCTTAGAACGATGGTAGTAAATAAGATGATCTCTCAATAAAATTTCAAGAAAAGTGTTCACCCTAACTGTGCACCGTTGCTAAGGATCGTTGTTCCGAAGCACCACGTGATGATCGGGTGTGATAGGCTCTAACGTTCGCATACAACGGGTGTAAGCCAGATTTACACACGCGATACACTTAGGTTGACTTGACGAGCCTAGCATGTACAGACATGGCCTCGGAACACGGAAGACCGAAAGGTCAACATGAGTCGTATAGAAGATACGATCAACATGGAGATGTTCACCATGGATGACTAGTCCATCTCACGTGATGATCGGACACGGGCTAGTTGACATGGATCATGTGTCACTTGGATGACTAGAGAGATGTCTATCTAAGTGGGAGTTCATTAAATAATTTGATTATGTGAACTTAATTATCATGAACTTAGTCTAAAATTGTCTTTACAATCTATATTGTAGATCCAATGGCCAACGCGAATGTCACCCTCAATTTCAACGCGTTCCTAGAGAAAACCAAGCTGAAAGATGATGGAAGCAACTATGCGGACTGAGTCCGTGGCTTGAGGATCATCCTCATAGCTTCCAAGAAATTGTATGTCCTTGATGCACCACTAGGTGACCCACCCCTTCTCCCAGCAGAGCAAGACGTTGCGAACGCTTGGCATTCTCGCTGTGATGATTACTGCCTTGTTCAGTGCGGCATGCTTTACAGTTTAGAACCGGGGCTCCAAAAGCGTTTTGAGCAACACAGAGCATATGAGATGTTCCAAGGGCTGAAACTAGTTTTCCAAGCTCATGCCCGGGTCGAGAGATATGACGTCTCCGACAAGTTCTTCAGCTATAAGATGGAGGAGAATAGTTCTATCAGTGAGCACATCCTCAAGATGTCTGGGCTACAAAACCGCTTGACTCAGCTGGGAGTTAATCTCCCGGATGACTCGGTCATTGACAGAATCCTCCAGTCGCTTCCACCTACCTACAAGAGCTTTGTGATGAACTACAACATGCAAGGGATTGAGAAGTCCATTCCTGAGTTGTACTCGATGCTCAAATCAGCAGAGGTCGAGATAAAAAAGGAGCATCAAGTGTTGATGGTGAATAAGACCACTAGTTTCAAGAAAGGCAAGGGTAAGAAGAACTTCAAGAAGGACGGAAAAGCTGTTGCCGCGCCCGGTAAGCAAGTTATCGGGAAGAAGAAGAACAAGAATGGACCCAAGCCTGAGACTGAGTGTTTTTATTGCAAGGGTACCGGTCACTGGAAGCGGAACTGTCCCAAGTACTTAGCGGATAAGAAGGACGACAACGTTAAAGGTATATGTGATATACTTGTAATTGATGTGTACCTAACCAGCACTCGTACTAGCTCCTGGGTATTTGATACCGGTGCAGTTGCTCACATTTGTAACTCCAAGCAGGAGTTGCGGAATAAGCGTAGGCTGGCAAAGGACGAGGTGACGATGCGCGTCGGGAATGGTTCCAAGGTCGATGTGATCGCCGTCGGCACGCTACCTCTACATCTACCTTCGGGATTAGTGTTAAACCTTAATAATTGTTATTTAGTACCAGCTTTGAGCATGAACATTGTATCTAGATCTCGCTTGATGCGAGATGGCTACTCATTTAAATCTGAGAATAATGGTTGTTCTATTTATATGAGAGAAATGTTTTATGGTCATGCCCCACTGGTCAATGGTTTATTTTTGATGAATCTCGAACATGATGTTACACATGTCCATATTGTGAGTACCAAAAAGTGTAAGGTTGATAACGATAGTCCCACTTACATGTGGCACTGCCGCCTTGGTCATATTGGTGTCAAACGCATGAAGAAGCTCCATACTGATGGACTTTTGGAGTCTCTTGATTTTGAACCATATGACACATGCGAACCATGCCTCATGGGCAAGATGACCAAGACTCCGTTCTCCGGAACAATGGAGCGAGCAACTGACTTGTTGGAAATAATACATACCGATGTATGCGGTCCAATGAGTGTCGAGGCTCGTGGTGGCTACCGTTATGTTCTCACCCTCACTGATGACTTGAGTAGATATGGGTATGTCTACTTAATGAAAGATAAGTCTGAAACTTTTGAAAGGTTCAAGGAATTTCAGAGTGAGGTAGAGAATCAACATGACAGGAAAATAAAGTGTCTACGATCTGATCGTGGCGGAGAATATTTCAGTCACGAGTTTGGCACGCACCTAAGGAAATGTGGAATTGTTTCACAACTCACGCCGCCTGGCACACCTCAGCGAAATGGTGTGTCTGAACGTCGTAATCGCACTCTATTAGATATGGTACGATCTATGATGTCTCTTACCGACTTACCGCTATCATTTTGGGGATATGCATTAGAGACTGCCGCATTCACTTTAAATAGGGCACCGTCAAAATCCGTTGAGACGACACCATATGAATTATGGTTTGGAAAGAAACCTAAGCTGTCGTTTCTAAAAGTTTGGGGATGCGATGCTTATGTGAAGAATTTCAACTTGAGAAGCTCGAACCCAAAGCAGAAAAGTGCGTCTTCATAGGATATCCCAAAGAGACTATTGGGTATACCTTCTACCTCAGATCCAAAGGCAAAGTCTTTGTTGCCAAGAATGGATCCTTTCTCGAGAAAGAGTTTCTCTCGAAAGAAGTAAGTGGGAGGAAAATAAAACTTGATGAGGTAATTGTACCTCCACTCGAACCGGAGAGTAGCACAACATAGGAAGTTGTTTCTGTGGAGCCTGCACCGACTGGAGAGGAAGTTAATGATGATGATCATGAAACTTCAAATCAAGTTACTATTGAACGTCGAAGGTCCACTAGGGCACGTTCCGCACCAGAGTGGTACGGCAACCCTGTCCTGGAGATCATGTTGTTAGACAACGATGAACCTTCGAACTATGAAGAAGCGATGGCGGGCCCGGATTCCAACAAATGGCTTGAGGACATGAAATCCGAGATAGGATCCATGTATGAGAACAAAGTATGTACTTTGTTGGACTTGCCTGATGAGAAGCGAGCCATTGAAAATAAATGGATCTTTAAGAAGAAGACTGACGCGGATGGTAATGTGACCGTCTATAAGGCTCGGCTTGTCGCTAAGGGTTATCGACAAGTTCAAGGAGTTGACTACGATGAGACTTTCTCACCCGTAGCGATGCTGAAGTCTGTCCGAATCATGTTAGCAATTGTCGCATTTTATGATTATGCAATCTGGCAAATGGACGTCAAAACGGCATTCCTTAATGGCTTCCTCAAGGAAGAACTGTATATGATGCAGCCGGAAGGTTTTGTCGATCCTAAAGATGCTAACAAGGTATGTAAGCTCCAACGCTCCATCTATGGGCTGGTGCAAGCATCTCGGATTTGGAACATTCGCTTTAATGAGGTGATTAAAGCGTTTGGGTTTGTACATGTTTATGGAGAACCCTGTATCTACAAGAAAGTGAGTGGGAGCTCTGTAGCATTTCTCATATTATATGTGGATGACATACTGATAATGGGAAATGATATAGAACTCTTGGAAAGTATAAAGGCTTACTTGAATAAGTGTTTTTCAATGAAGGACCTTGGAGAAGCTGCTTACATATTATGTATTAAGATCTATAGAGATAGATCGAGACGCCTCATAGGTCTTTCACAAAGCACATACCTTGAAAAGATATTGAAAAGGTTCGATATGGATCAATCCAAGAAGGGGTTCTTGCCTGTGTTACAGGGTGTGAGATGGAGTACGACTCAATGCCCGACCACGGTAAAGGATAGAGAAGAGATGCGTGTCATCCCCTATGCTTCAGCCATAGGCTCTATTATGTATGCCATGCTGTGTACCAGACCTGGTGTGAACCTTGCCATAAGTTTGGTAGGGAGGTACCAAAGTGATCCCGGAGCGGAACACTGGACAGTGGTCAAGAATATCCTAAAGTACCTGAAAAGGACAAAGGACATGTTTCTCGTATATGGAGGTGCCAAAGAGCTCGTCGTAAAGAGTTACGTCGATGCTAGCTTCGACACAGATCCGGACGACTCCAAGTCGCAAATCGGATACGTGTATGTTTTGAACGGAGGGGCAGTCAGCTGGTGCAGCAGCAAGCAAAGCGTCGTGGCGGCATCTACATGTGAAGCGGAGTACATAGCTGCTTCAGAAGCAGCAAAGGAAGGAGTCTGGATGAAGGAGTTCATCACCGACCTAGGAGTAATTCCAAGTGCGTCGGGCCTGATGACTCTATTCTGTGACAACACTCGAGCTATTGCCCTTGCGAAGGAGCCCAGGTTTCACAAGAAGACAAGACACATCAAACGCCGCTTCAACTCCATCCGTGATTACATTCAGGAGGGAGATATAGATATTTGTAAAGTGCATACGAATTTGAATGTCGCAGATCCATTGACTAAACCTCTCTCACGAGCAAAACATGATAAACACCAGATTGCTATGGGTGTTCGATTCATCACAATGTAACTAGATTATTGACTCTAGTGCAAGTGGGAGACTGTTGGAAATATTCTCTAGAGGCAATAATAAAATGGTTATTATTGTTAGTTCATGATAATTGTCTATTGTTCATGCTATAATTGTGTTAACCGGAAACCATAATACATGTGTGAATACATAGACCACAACATGTCCCTAGTAAGCCTCTAGCTGACTAGCTCGTTGATCAATAGATGGTCACGGTTTCATGACCATGGACATTGGATGCCGTTGATAACGGGATCACATCATTAGGAGAATGATGTGATGGACAAGACCCAATCCTAAGCATAGCACAAGATCGTGTAGTTCGTTTTGCTCGCGATGGGATTGCGGGACAGATCGTGATTGGATCGCGAGATTGATTGTGATGGGATCGCGGGACACTTGGCGATTTGGATCGTGAAGACGTTCGACTACATCAACCGTATTTCTTAACGCTTCCCTCTTAGCGATCTACAAGGGTATGTAGATCCACTCTCCCTCTCGTAGATGCTCATCACCATGGATAGATCTTGCGTCTGCATAGATTTTTTTGTTTCCCATGCAACGTTCACCAACACATATTGGTTCCTACATATTCTACGAAGATCTTTATCGGTTGAACCTTTATGTCAAGGATTCAGTTAATCTTGTATGTAGTTTCCTTTGTTCTTCAGTATGTTACTTGCCCAAGATCCGATCATCGGTATCTCTATACCTAGTTCAATATCGTTATCGACAAGTCTCTTTACTCGTTACATAATACAAGATCACGTGGCTAACTCTTTAGTCACTTTGCTTGCAAGGCTCATTATGATGTTGTATTACCGAGTGGGCCCTCAGATACCTCTCCGTCACATGGAGTAACTGTTGGAAATATGCCCTAGAGGCAATAATAAAATGGTTATTATTGTATTTCCTAGTTCATGATAATTTCCTATTGTTCATGCTATAATTGTGTTAATCGGAAACCGTAATACATGTGTGAATACATAGACCACAACATGTCCCTAGTAAGCCTCTAGTTGACTAGCTCGTTGATCAATAGATGGTCACAGTTTCATGACCATGGACATTGGATGTCGTTGATAACGGGATCACATCATTAGGAGAATGATGTGATGGAGAAGACCCAATCCTAAGCATAGCACAAGATCGTGTAGTTCGTTTTTCTAAAGCTTTTCAATGTCAAGTATCGTTTCCTTAGACCATGAGATTGTGCAACTCCCGGATACCGTAGGAATGCTTTGGGTGTGCCAAATGTCACAACATAACTGGGTGGCTATAAAGGTGCACTACGGGTATCTCCGAAAGTGTCTGTTGGGTTGGCACGAATCGAGACTGGGATTTGTCACTCCGCGTGATGGAGAGGTATCTCTGGGCCCACACAGTAAGACATCATCATAATGAGCTCAATGTGACTAAGGAGTTAGTCACGGGATGATGTATTACGGAATGAGTAAAGAGACTTGCCGGTAACGAGATTGAACAAGGTATAGAGATACCGACGATCGAATCTCGAGCAAGTATCATACCGATAGACAAAGGAAATAGTATACGGGATTGATTGAATCCTCGACATCGTGGTTCATCCGATGAAATCATCGTGGAGTATGTGGGAGCCAACATGGGTATCCAGATCCCGTTGTTGGTTATTGACCGGAGAAGTGTCTCGGTCATGTCTACGTGTCTCCCGAACCCGTAGGGTCTACACACTTAAGGTTCGATGACGCTAGGGTTATAGGGAAATGGTATATGTGATTACCGAAAGTTGTTCGGAGTCCCGGATGAGATCCCGGACGTCACGAGGAGCTCCGGAATGGTCTGGAGGTAAAGATTGATATATAGGAAGTCCAGTTTTGGTCACCGAAAAGTTTTCGGCCTCATCGATAGTGTACCGGGAGTGCCGGGAGGGTGCCGGAGGACCCCCGGGAGGGGTGTGACGACCAAAGGACTTCGTGGGCCTTAGAGGAGGTGTGCCAGCCCTTCGTGGGCTGGCCAATACCTTCTCGAAAGGCCCATGCGGCTGGGATCAAGAGATAAAGGGAAAAAGGATTTAAAAGGAGGAGATCCGCCGCCAGAGCCGAGCTAGAGGCGGCCCGCCGCCGGCTGTTCGAAGATGCCAGCGCCCTCGTTGCCGAACGACGCCGGATGGAAGCTGCTCAGCGGGAGTACAACTCCGCGTACGACCTCACCCCGGCTGGCCCCGAGCCCAGCCGGTGCGGCGCCGTGCGAGAACACGGCCGCGTGGTTGCCGAGATCCTAGGCGGCCGCCTCCCCGTCTACGCCAACCCCGCTGCCAACCTGCGCGCTGCCAAGGTTGCCTATGAGGACCTGGCAACCTTGGAGGGCGAGGAGTGGGCCGCACGCGAGTGGCACATTAAGGACCTCATCGACACTGCCAACGCGCAGCAGGTCGCCCTCACTCCCGGAGGGGCCGTCTCCGAGTTCCCCCGTCCCGAAGGCGAGGGCTCTGGTGCTGTTGACCTTCGGCAGGCTCAGCATTCTAGCACCCCTCGTCCCTCCAGCCGGAACGCCCGGGGGAGCAACGCTCAGTGTCCCCCGTCGCGTGGGAACGAACAGCCGGTTGTGAATAGCCGGCGCAGCAATCGCCCGGCTAGCGGAAGCCGGCGCAGGCGCGAACACACCCCGCCTCCACGACAGGAACCGGCACGGTCCATACCACCAGCCGTCCGACCTGAGCTCGCGGCTCAGCTCGGGCCACGCGTTCCCCACAGCGACAATGACGCCCGGCTCCGCCTCGACCGGCTGGCGCAGTCGGCTCTCCTCGAGGAGGAGGGCTCGATTGGCCCGGCCTGCTTCGGCCCGCGGATCCGCAACGAGCCATTTCCGCCCGGTTTCACGCTTCCCCGCGACACCCCGAAGTACACGGGGACCATATGATAATAAACGATTATCATGAATAAGGAAATATGATAATAACTAATTTATTATTCCCTATAGGTCATATTTTTAACAGGGGCAACAACGGAGTAGTTGGCTATAGCTTCATCATTCACACATTCTCAACCAGTAGCATGTACGCTGACAACACGGATCCATGAAAGACACGTTCATTTTTTGACTTTTGGCGACTCATTTTTCAATTTTATTTTTGAAAAAGGATAGAATAGCCTCCAAGGTGAACTCATATTTACACCTACTAAGCTTCCTACAAAGGGAGCCCTTTGGTACATCGAGGCTAGTGTACCACATGGGTCTAGTTATGATATGGTGTTTATTTTTTGTGGGGAATGAGTCCATGCTTGTGTCGTGCTTACCGTTGAGGGGTTGCTATGGTTGTTGCATTCATTGCGGTTATAGGGATGTGTCATGGGAGATTGTGGGGCTCTCTTATTCTTGGGTGTTTGGGCAGTCTATTGTGTTTTCATCGGTGTGGATGGTGGTGGTTCTGTTCATCTTGAGTGTGGCTCATTTTGTTAGGTTAGTTCATCGGGTGGATTGGACTGCCTCTTTTGAGGCCAATGTTGACGATGGTTGTTCTGTATTGGTGTGTACCAACGGCAGATTTGTTTGTATGGTTTCCCGTCTCGCCTTGGAATTCAAAAATATTCTTAGATTTCGGCAAAATGCCGCCATTATGAAGGAAACCCCAAGCTTAGTACATCTGCAAACACACAAAAAATAAAGAAAATATTACATAGCCTTCAAGAAACACCAACAATATAATCACCTAAATTAATAATGAAGTGGACCGCAAATAAAAAGCGGCATGACAAGGCACACATATGCTTCTAAGTACATGTTGCTCGTAAATAACTTTAATTTCGCTCAATAGTTCTATGTTTTCTTACCAACATCTCACAAACGTCAAACATTCCGCCACCACTCCCAGGATCTAATAGAAGTTACGACACTATCAAACTTTGTCAACAATGCAATGAACGATGTTCAACTTCGTCACATTTTTTGTTGGCTGTCTCGGTTACATAATTTGGCTATCAACCAAATTATATTCTATCCTATATATCTAAGTAAGCAATCCTATTTAAATGCACATACACGCAGAGTTGGAGCTACATTGTCACATTTTTTGTTGGTTGTCTCGGTTACATAATTTAGCTATCAACCAAATTATATTCTATCCTATATATCTAAGTAAGAAATCCTATTTAAATGCACATACAAGCAGAGTTGGAGCTACTGTTATAAGTTTGGACAGGCATGCCCAAAGGAGAGCAACAAAATAGAATTTTGCTAGGCTTTTTCAGTTGTGTTTTCTTTGGGCTGGGCGAGCCACAATCTTGGTTTGCCCCACGTAGCTTCGCCCTCCATAAGTCCTTCACACCATTTCTTTTCAAGAACGAATATTTGAACCCGAATGTCAGGAGGCAACATAACAATCACCCACCTTACATTTACCTTTAGGTTTGTTAGCGTTCAATGGTTAAACTGTGGCATGGTATTGTTCTCATATATTTTAATTTTATTTTTGACAATTTCAATGCTATAAATTTCCACAACAAAGTACCATCTTATCATTAATCCTCATATTTTCATATCATCAACCTATCAATCTTTAGCATGTGTTTATGTGACATCGCGCGTCTTACTTTTCATCGTGTACCTAGCTTTTTGATCACATTATTACACTCCTGGTCAATATATGAGCTCAGTTAATCGTCGATGACTATGTTTTATTGTCTTTGCTCCCCTGCTCCTTTCCCCCCTCCTTGTAACCATCACTATCACCTATTTGCCCTTTCACACCATCCTTGTTTTTGGTCTTACACCTTGTCTTCAATAGCTACCACTTCTTGCCACAGAACTAGTGTGTCTTTTCATTGCCTCTTTGGCAACCACACATCCGAAGTTAAGTAAAACCATAATGTAAAAATCGTTGGTTATTTAATTAAGTACCCTAACGTATTAGAAATCCTATTATCATATTTGAGTCTTTTGTGCTCCTTTAAAAAGGAATCGGTCCCTCGGTGAAAAGCGACCTTCACGGGATTATCGGCCACCTATGATGACTGAATCGTTGTTGCTTCATGTATTGATATGTATGTTTGTATGTGTTGTTGGATTGTGCTCTATAAGAAACCGTGCAAATCATTCCAGACTTTCAATTACCTTATTTTTTGACTTGGTTCCAATTATTTTCCGGACGGCAACAAGATATGTTTTTCCACAAATCCCATCTGTCTCCCTTAAAATTAAGAAAAAGAAAACAAATTCCTTTGTCTCCGAGACCTCAGATACGCTACAGTTAAAAGCGCCACTGAAGAACGTCGCCCGTCCATCCGGCCACGTGTCGTCCATCCGGCCGTTCGTGCGGGCGTGCCACCTCACCCGTCGTCGTCTCCCACCTCTCGTCCCCTCGCCCAACGATCCCCACTCCCACCTCTCTCCTCAGATCCCCATTCCCGTCCAAGAAAAAACAAAACTTATACTGCGCCGCCTCCTCCCCGGCCACCTCCTCGCGCCGCCGCCGCGCTATCCGCGGCACCTCCTCTACCCATCTCCCCTCCTGGCGCTGTTCACTGATTTAGTCGCCCCGCATTGCGGCTAGGGTTGGGTTGGAGTGGCCAGCCGATCCGCGGCCCCGAACCGTCGCACGGTTCTTGGGGTTCACGTCCGCGAGCGTTGGACCGCGCCGGACTTCCTGCTGCGCTGCCGCACCAGGCACGCGGCGATCGCCACAGGTCACGCTTCGAGGTACGTGGCCCTAAGCTGCTTGGTGCGTGGACGCTCCCGCACATATATGCTTCGGGGAATGAGAAGCGAATGCATGCAGGGCAGAATCGGGGGCTAGGCAGCAAGATCCAGTGAGGAGCAACTCCTGATCGGTTGCTCTCCACCGCCACTCCCGGCGATGAGCAGCGGTGGTGGCGGCGGCGGAGGAAGCCCCAACAACTCGGAATGGCGCTTCAACCAGACACTCCGCAACGTGCAAGGGTCAGTCCCCTCCATCTCGCACAACTACCCTACTATCTGTTTCTTTTCTCTGAATGGGTGCGGTCAATACTTACATAGTGTTCCTGTCTAAATTTTACTCCATGATCACAATTAGAGATACCACTTAGTACTCCCTCCAATCTTTAGCGTCAATTGCTCAAAGGACGAAGCTTTCCTGGGATACCACTTAGTACTCCTCCAATCTTTAGAGATACCACTTAGTACTCCTGTCTAATGGATTGGTGGGAGTACAATTTGCTAGTGTTGCAAAGTCTGTCTGCTTGTAACCATACAGAAAGAGCTTGTTGCTATTTTTACCCAATTCTTTATCAGAATGCTCAAAGGACGAAGCTTTCCTGGGAAGGTTATGCTAACCCGAAGATCTGAACCTCTTTCACCTCCTGAATACTCCCCACGCTCTGAGAATGATCGCTATGAAGATGAACAGAATGAAGGCTCACAGGAGGTAATGTGTCATTTCTCGGCATTGCTTTCAGACATATGAACAGTCCAGATTGTAGCTGATGATACTCTACTTGTTCAGGTAGAAGGGCAATCATCTGGAAACACAACTGACAACATTAGTTCTAAGAAATCAATTTCACCATCGACAAGTAGCGTCAATTCATTACCAGATGCCCAAGGATTAGTTTCTGGTGCTAGAGCAACAGATTCCGCAAGGATTACCAAATTCACAAATGAACTCTCTAGGCCAGCTGTTATATTAGGTATGCTCAATTTCTATATACGATTGATTCAATGAGTTATTGTGTATGCAGGAATTTGAATTTTGAAATCAACATTAAAGTTATGTTTTGTTTGGAAATTTATTATATACATCTAGCTTCTATTTGGTCATTTTGACTTCAACCCAAATGGAAAAGAATGCAAATTTAACCTAGAGTGACAATCTAAATTCGGTGAGTTGTTCCCACTGACAGCTACTCCCTCTGTAAACGTCTTATATTTGGTTACAGAGGGAGTATTTTTCTCACTTTAGGTGTTGTTCTGAGTTTTAAAATTTTAACCATGGAAAACTGGGTGTAATACTGAATTACTGAGCAGTAGTAAATTTGAATTTTATACTTACTGAACTTGTGGCATTATTTTTTAAAGAAGATTAGTTTATTACTGTAATTCTTTACTGGTTAAAGGGCACCATATTTTTCTAGTTTCATGTTTAATTCTGATTGGATTTTACGGTAGTTGTATGCTTATACACTATTGTTTTCTTTTTAAATTTCCATAGCTTGTCCAGAATCCAGTTGTCATCCACCGTTCTTACTTGATTATGTAGATAAATTGCGTGAATTATCTTGGAGTGGTGTGCCACCTTATATGCGACCTAACATATGGAGACTTCTTTTGGTGAGTAGACATATAACATGTTTGTTGTGAGATAACGTGACCTCTTTCTAGTGTGGTGTTTCAGTATTGAATTTAATATCAGTTGGCTACAGGGATATGCACCACCCAATGCGGATAGAAGAGAAGGTGTTTTAACGAGGAAAAGACTTGAGTATGTCGAATGTGTTTCTCAATACTATGATATTGCGGATACTGAACGCTCAGATGAAGAGATTACGATGCTTCGCCAGGTAACATTTGAGGCCTGAATTCACATCACCAGGTCTGCCCCATTTTTCGTAGAATACATCAACCTTTTACTCACACGTTGTCTTGTAGATTGCTGTTGATTGCCCAAGAACTGTGCCGGATGTTACATTCTTCCAGGATCCTCAGATTCAGAAATCCTTGGAGCGCATTTTATATACCTGGTGAGGCACTGCACTTATCTGATTCATCAATAAATACGTACCTATATATTTTTAAACATGCAGTCTGATTGGGTCTGCTAAAAGCACTAGTCTTTTTCTACCTCATAGTTAGGCATTGCACTGCTAGATGCATTTTGGGGGGAAATGTGATTAGATGGGTGGAGTTTTTCGTGAAATTTGACGTCTGATGCTGCCAGAATAATGTTTCTTCTTTGCTTGTCTCCACTACTTCCTAACACAACAATGTCTCATTTTTCAGGGCCATCCGGCACCCTGCAAGTGGCTACGTTCAAGGAATAAATGACCTTGTTACACCGTTCTTGATCGTGTTCTTATCAGAGCACTTAGAAGGCAATCTGGACACTTGGTCCATGGAAAACCTTTCTTTGCAGGACGTTTCTAACATAGAAGCAGACTGCTATTGGTGTCTATCGAAGTTTCTTGATGGCATGCAAGATCATTACACCTTTGCACAACCAGGAATACAACGCCTTGTATTCAGGTTGAAAGAGTTGGTTCACCGAATAGATGGTAACGTTCCATCGATCGACATATATGATGGCCTATAATAATTAACTGTAGCGTGATAAAGGAAGTTTAAGGAGTAATAGGGCATTAGGAGTATTGGAGGAATGATAATAATAACTTCATAGAGAAACTCTAGTTGTCCTTGACTTGGTGTGGCATAGGATTTGCTGGTAATAAATAACAGTTTGCCTAATACTTGAAATACTGATATTGTTCTCAGAACCTTTATCGAAGCACATAGAGGAACAAGGATTGGAGTTCCTTCAGTTTGCCTTCCGCTGGTTCAATTGTCTTCTGATACGTGAGGTTAGTCTAGTCATTGTGTTGTTTTTATGTGATGTGCACATTCATGTCCCGTAATATCTTACATCATTACAGGTTCCTTTTCACCTTGTCACACGCTTGTGGGATACATATCTTGCTGAAGGAGATTATCTACCAGATTTTCTCGTGTACATATCAGCTAGCTTTTTGTTAACAGTAAGTTGAAATATTCCTTGCTCTCTACTGGTTTGAGGCTGTCTAGCATGTTTCCCGCTTTCATTGTGTGCAATCCACCTTATGGGTTTCCACTAAAGATTTGGATTCAGAGTGACGTTTCCTTTGGCTCTTTCTCCCCCAGTGGTCAGAGAAGCTGCAGAAGCTGGATTTCCAGGAGATGGTCATGTTCCTCCAGCACCTCCCGACCAGGAACTGGGCGCACCATGAGCTCGAGATGGTCCTATCCAGGGCGTACATGTGGCACACCATGTTCAAGAGCTCGCCCAGCCATCTCGCCAACTAGGAGGACCATGCGGCTGTTGATCATGCCTGGGAGCAGGCGGCGGAGCAGTCCAGCTTCGGTTGTAATGTAGACTCACATATACCCTTCGGGAAGGAACAATGGGGGATTTTCATGTTTATTTTGAGTGATGTATTATTAGTATCTGCTCCGATTTGTATATCTCGCGGTGAAACTACCGTCTTGGTGATAATGAATATATGCCACCGGTTTTTGATGCAATTACCGTATTCTTTCAAATCTGGTGGCCATTTTGTGGTTGAGTTCTTTAGAGTTCATAGACAAAAATTCTTGAAACTGTTACGAGTCTGATCACGCAAACGCAGGCCTAGTCTCACACCATGTGCAATGTGTTATAGACACTATAGAATGTTTATATCCACAACAAAAACATTTGCACTTGTATGTAAGTGTTTGCCTGTGTGTTCGCCAAAAAAAAAAACAGTGTTTGGCCGCTGTTTTTTTTTTTTTGAAAAGGGCAATCTCGTGTTGGACTTGAGCATGCAATAGGTCGTTAGTTGCTTACATTTTGCTGATATTTGTTGATGAGAAGAGCAACTGAATTCTACTGAAAACGTCAAATCTTGATCTTTGTTGATGAGAAAAATAGTTGGATCCTACAAAAAACACCAAATCTGAAAGTAGTGCAACTATGAAAGGTGTCCTAGGAGGAGCCAGGAACCAGATTTAATAGGTTGAATCAAGGTTTGAAATTACTCAAAAACAGAAAATTTCCAGACCTCACAGAGGCATGCGAACTTTCTAAAATTTTCAGATTTTTTTTTTTGGCCACTGAACGAACATAATCGGAAGTCTGGAATAAATTCAGGAATAATGCAAGCATCAATGTCAAGTCTAGGACTTAAACTCTGATAAGCCGTGGGTACCACTATCCTCCTAATCTTCCAATCACATATTCGTTCACAATTATTTCAGATTTTGATGATATAATTTCACTTAATTTTAATGAATTGATTAAATTTAAATATGTTTGAATCTGGCTTGAAGTCTTGGGATTACAAATATTTTGAATTTTTGATAACAATCGAAATTTCGAACCCTAGATGTAGAGTAAGCGAGGTTTGAACCCTAGCCCACCACCTCATGTATGGTGCCACCATGTTGTGGCTTAAATCCGGACATACGTCGGGTCGGGCCAGGCGTGTAAAAGCCCGATCTTCTTTTCTCAATCCTGAGCCCAACCCAAAGCCCAAATGTAGTATTTTCTCAAGCTCGAGCCCGGCCCGAAATCAAACCCAAAGCCTGGAAGCTAGCTCGAATGCTGTTTTTAGTAATCGCACATACCCGGCCCGAAGCCCGATCCAAAATCCTAAAAAAGAGAAGCCCGAGCCCGGCTTGAATTACCTTTTGGGCTGCAAAACGAGACCAATTCCGGTCCGAATGTCAAGCCCGAAGCCCGGTTTTTTCGGGCCGGGTTGTGCATGCCCGTGTTTAATGTGGGTCTACCACTCTACCTCAATGACGCCCCCAACCAAATGGCTTGGTCGCCGCTCGCTGCCGCGCCCCGCCGCCTCCGCAGACTCGTCGTCGTCGCCTTCTTCTCCACAGCGCCCTCCCATGGCTGCCCGCTCCACGCCGAGCTCGCGCGCCGCGGCGTCCCCGCGGCCGCCTCGCTCGCTCTCTATTCCCGCATCCGCGCCGTCACGCCCCCCACCCCCTACACCTTCTCTCTCCTCCTCGCCGCCCTCGCCTCGTCCGCCTCCGGCGGCGGTTGCACACGCCTGGCCGCGCCCGTCGCCCACGCGCACGCGCTCAAGTGCGGCGCGCTCTCGCACCCTGTCGTCACCAATTCCCTCCTCAAGCTCTACTGTGTACTCGGCCTCCTGCCCCACGCGCGTAGGGTGTTCGACTCGGGCGCCGCTCTGGATGCTGCCTCCTGGAACACCATGGTGTCGGGCTACGGCAAGAGCGGCGACCTGGCAGCAGCGCGGGAGGTGTTCGGCAGAATGCCCGGGCGTAACCTGGTGTCTTGGAGCGCCATGGTCGACGCGCTTGTGCGTGCGGTGGAGTTTGATGAGGCGCTGCGGGTGTTTGATCGGATGATGGGGGAGGGTTACAAGCCGGATGTGGTGGTGCTGGTGAGCGTGCTCAAGGCGTGCGCCCATCTTGGTGCCATCGAGAGGGGCCGGTGGGTCCATCGGTATATGGAAACAGAGGGGTTTGCAGGGACGCAAAGGAATGTCATGGCCGAGACCGCGCTGGTGGACATGTACTGCAAGTGCGGGTGCATGGAGGAGGCGTGGCGTGCTTTTGACTCTGTTCGCTGCCGTGACGTCGTGCTGTGGAATTCGATGATTGGGGGGCTTGCGATGAATGGCCATGGCGAGCGTGCACTCGAGTTGTTCCAAAGGATGTTCCAAAATGGTTTTGTGCCAAATCAGTCAACGTTTGTTGCTGCTTTGTGCGCGTGCACCCACACAGGTCGTCTGGACGAAGGGAGGAACATTTTCCAGTCGATGCGGCAGCATGGGGTCGAGCCACAGAGAGAGCACTATGGGTGCCTAGCTGATCTCCTAGGGCGTGCGGGACGCCTTGAGGAGGCTGAGGCTGTCTTGTTGGACATGCCGATGGAGCCACATGCATCGCAATGGGGTGCGCTGATGTCGTCATGCCGGATGCATAATGATATTACTGTTGGCGAACGTGTAGGGAAGCGGCTCATTGAGCTAGAGCCACAACATGGTGGACGTTATGCTGTTCTGTTCAACTTGTATGCTGTCAATGGTCGATGGGAAGATGCAAGAGCCATTCGGCAGATGATGGTGCAGAGGGGAGCCAAGAAAGAGTTGGGTTTGAGTTTCATGGAGTGAAATGGTTGAATCCATGAGTTACACCCCTGACAATCGAGATCTATGCACTGTTGGAGGATACTAATATCTCCTACTGGTGTAAGTGCCCGTGAGTGTGCAAGAGCAAGATGAGGGATCCGCTTTGATATCAACAATAGTGCCTTCTCTCTCAACTTGCTATGGCAGTTTCATGTTCAGCAGCGGCAAGAACACAAGCTAGTCATGGGAAGCCCATCACACCTTTCTTCCTGCAGCGACTACTGGTGCTGTTCAAGTTCAACTCATTCTTGCATTATAGCAAGAACCTGGAGAAGAGAGTAACGGATTCTGCATGGATTACCAAATTCACAAATGAACTCTCTAGGCCAGCTCTTATATTAGGTATGCACAATTTCCATATAGGATTGATTCAATGAGTTGTTAAGTGTGCAGGAATTTGAAATTTAGAAATCAACATTGAAGTTATTTCCTGGTTTAGAAATTTATTATTTACATAAAGCTTCTATTTGGTCATTTTGATTGCAACTTAAGTGGAAAAGAATGCAGATTTTGCCTAGAGTGGCAATCAAAACCCAGTGAGTTGTTTCCACTGACAACTATTTTTTTATCATTTTTGGTGATGTTCTCTTTAAAAATTTAACCATGGAAAGTTGGTTGTAGTGCTGAGGCGGTAGTAATTATGAATTTTATATTTACCGAACTTGTGGTATTATTTTGTAAAGAAAATTAGTTTATTAATTCTGTACTGGTTAAAGAGCACCTTATTTTTCAAGTTTCAGGTTGAATTTCACGGTAGCTGTATGCTTCTACAATAATATTGTTTATCTCTTAAGTTGTGGTAGCTTGTCCAGAATTCAGTTAGTCATCCACAGTTCTTACTTGATTATGTAGATAAACTGTATGCTTCTTCCAGTGTGTAGGCATAAACATGTTTGTTGTGAGATAATGTGGCCTTTTTCTATTGTGGTGTTTCAGTATAGAATTCAATATCAGTTGGGTACAGGGATATGCACCAGTGCACCACCCATTGCGGATGGAAGAGGTGTTTTAACCAGGAAAAAGACTTGAGTATGCAGATAGAAGAGGTGCCACATAGAAATTATTATGACATTTGTGACGTACATACTATGCCTAAGCCTTGGTGGTCAGAGAAGCTACAGAAGTTGGATCCTCAAGAGACGGTCATGTTCCTCCAGCACCCCATGACCAAGAACTGGACGCGCACCACGAGCTCTGGGACGGTCCTCTCCAGGGCATACATGTGGCGCGTGATGTTCAAGTGCTCGCCTGGCCATCTTGCCGGCTAGGAGGACTATGCGGCTGTTGATCACACCTGGGAGCAGTCCAGAACTCCAGATTCCGCTGTACTGTAGACTCGCATGTTCCTTCAGGGAGGGATCTTGAGGAAATTTTATGTTTGTTTTGAGTGGTTTATTACTAACATTTGCTCCCGTTTGTATATCTTGCTGTGATAATGAAAAAGATGGCACTGGATCTCGATTTCTTCGGATTGCTCACGAATTTGGAGGCATGTTCCTGGTCGAGTTTGTATAAATTAACTTCTTGATGGCAGCGCCTTAATTTCTATCTACTTTTACTTTCCATGGACATGCTTGTACTGGGCCAATGATGTCTGAAACTATCAACCTGAACTCTGAACCCGCATGCAGTCCCTCCCAGTCTCGCACCGTCCGCTAACGTAGAAGAGTCTTCATCAAAGGCAAGAATACGAGTCCAGTGTCTGTGTTCTTTGACTATCTTTTTTGTTTTGCGAAAAGTGTTCTTTGACTATTTTTTTGTTTTGCGAAAAGTGTTCTTTGACTATTACAAAGTACTCCCTCCGTCTCAAAATAAGTGTCTCAAGTTTAGTATAATTTTGTACTAAAGCTAGTACAAAGTTGAGACACTTATTTTGGGATAGAGGGCATACTCTATTTCATGTGCTAAACTTCCTCGGTCCGGAATTGTAACTAATTCCAGACTGAGGGAGTAACACACATGCTGCCCAACCTAATACAAGATTATGTGTCCACCTTCTGCCCACATACCGAGTCCAGATATTACCGGCGCATCGAAGCGACCGTACCCACTAGTATGATAGCATCATTAGTAATTTTTCCACCCACATCCGAGTTCCACCAGGGAAAAATCTTCTCCTCCCACACCACATCCAAGTTCCACCAGGGAAAAATCATCTCCTCCCACCCCACATCCGAGTTCCACCAGGGAAAAATCATCTCTTGACTGGGTTTGACGGAACGTATGTACAATCTTGACCAGGATCGGACCCTAACCAGCGCAAAACCATAGGAATAGGTTCAGCTGGGATTTGGAACCGTCCCCTACAAGGTAGGGCTAACTTAAGGTATTAGGTTACCTTCATGACAACAGAAGTTACAGTCCACCATAAGTGCTGACATTCCAGGTAAGGTGTGACTAGAAACGGCCCTAGGGTACTACTAGCATACTTAAGCAGCGAATGAGCAGAAATTTGCCCAGCAACATCTCCTTGGCTGCTTTTCCGATCAAGTGTTCTCCTTGACGGCCTCGTCTATAGCTTCGATGTTGTCCCTCAGTATCTTCCACTGCACATGTAAAAACCAGTGAGCTTTTATAGGAAGTACTGTGAGTGATGGGTTGTTGCTGCAAACCCAAGTAAAAGATCACACACAATAGTTGGTTGCTACCAGAGTACCACCTATACAGTAAGTCAATCACAGCCAACGAAAACAATCATATCATGTATGTGGCAATAGGCCCGAACTTGACGTTACGCGCACGATAATTTAACATATCAAGGTACTGGTGATCATGTTCCTGTAACAGACAGCATTAGAGATGGGTACTTAAACTAAAATTATTCGGCTTTAAGGTAGGAGTATCTTCTGATGTGTCTTCATGCTCAAAAAAGGATGCCAAAGCTTGCCAAGAAATTTTCACGCCGGCTACTAGATATTCTAATGCATCATTCACGTTTCAGACAGATCATGATCTATCTTTTCAGGGCAACAGATTTGCTTTATATGTATAGGATACAAACAGATGTAGAAATGCATCTTACCTGATCCATTGAGAGTGATATACCTGAAAAAAGGGAAATGAAATAATAAGCCAAGAAGCTATAGCATCATCTTGAGCAATAATTACAGATAGTACATTATTTTTAACTGAAAACATTATAGATAGTACTTGAGCTGGAGGGAAATAAGATTTTTTTTCCACCATGTGGACGTCCAAATTCCAATAGAATGCACCCACACTTAAGGTATCATTTCTGGTAACTGGTATTTAATGATACTGAACAAGTAGAACATGGAACCATGTTCTGGGCTGAAAAATGAAGTTCACTGCATAGCTACACATTCAGAAGTTTATTCTACTCTCACGAAACCTAAGAACTAGATTATAACTCTTTTATATCTATCAACTAGGGCAATGAAATATTTGTAATGGGAAGTATGACCCCCTGCTTCATCATTTGACCAAATATTGCATTTTCAACTGATCCAAGAAGTGCAGAGATGAAAGGTAGTCAAGGATTAACGTCAACATGTAAGACGCGGATTAAATGGGGGTAGATTCACCTTAAACGAGTCCTCTACCTACAACTATGATAAGTATTTTGCAGAATGTCGTGTTCATCACCTGCTTGAGCTTACAGCAAAGAATGCTAAAGATTACACAACGATGCTCGTTTTTGTATGCCTATTTCACGATATGGACACCTATCCATTATAATGGTAGTGGCTGGGGCCTGGGGAAGCCATATAAAAGCTGAACTCATTTTATTGGTTTAAACCAACTAATTGTTGAAGGGACGAATTTGTTATTGCACTTCCTACTGGCTCATTCATAAACCATTCACTTAATAGAGTGTGTTAAACTTACCAGAGTACCATTACCAAGCACGAACAATAAAAAAAAGCAATCACGGGCCACATGTTATGTAATCGAACACTAGATGCATCAGGTGTCCCCAAGATTCAACATATGTGTAGCTTCCACGCAGGCGAAAGAAATGCAATGTGCTGACATTCAGATAATAATATATATTTCAGATCCACATGGATTATGGAAGGGTAATAATACACAATACGCAAGCGCACAGGCAAACATTCAGGTTTCGAACATTCAAGTGGATTATGAAGTACGTACTACGGAACAAGAAAGAAATGGTAGGATACCTTTGCGGGTCGGGAGGCTCTTGCCGTCCTTGACGTAGAACTCGCGCATGTCGACCATCACCTTGCCGTTCCAGCTCCTCACAGCCACCCTCTTGTTCTTCGATATCTGAAGAGCAAGAACGAAAAAACCCCACGGGTCTAGGGTTTTAGGGATCTGCCTTTTGAAAGGGGGCGGTGGGTTGGTCGGGTGTGCGGAGCCAGCACCTGCGCAACGACGATGCCGTCGTCGGTTTCCTCGGAGGGGCCGTCCTTCCCGGACGCCTGGCGCTTGGCCGGCGGCTGGCCGCCGCCGCCGCCGCCGAAGCGCTTGTTCCCCTTGAGCCCCATCTCCCTGGATCTCTCCGCCAAGTCTGGATTCTCAAATCCTCAACTGCTCAGCCCGACTCCCCAGCCGAGTTGGAAAATTGTTCAGGACTGTAGAATTCGATTGCTAGCGCTCGCCTGGGCTGGCAGCCCATTAGGTTCAAATGTGGCCCATTAGTCTTTTTCTTTCCAACAAACAAAGAACGACCCTTCTCTTTTCCGGTGATGGAGCCGGGTCGAGTTCGCGAAGAAGTGACCCGTCATTTCTTCCTTCAATGACAGCTGTGATGGTATCGAAGTCAGATGACAAGCGGTGATGTTAAATTCAGAGGCGTTCTGCTTCTTCTTTATTTTTTATGTCGATCTTTATGTGATTTTTATTAATTTTAATGTAATAAAGGAGACACATATTATCCATAAAAATATAAAGGCATGCTTGCTGCTTGGCCGCAATTTCGTGCGAAAGCTTGGTTTCTGGATATAAATATTTTTCTTGATAAATTTGATCATTCAAGTTTAAAATTTAATAAAATCTGTATGCACGAAGTAAGTCTGTCAGTACAGCAAACGCTCCAGCATACACCTGGACGGGCTCTGCTCTTCACTTCACCGACAGGATTCGCCGCCGCGCCGCCTTGTACCTCCCGCCCAGGCTCGCCGCCGCGCCGTCCGTCATCCCCCCAGCGGCTGCGGGAGTACAGACCTCGCCAAAACATCCGTCCGGTGTCCCAGCTGCCGGCCAGGTCGATCGCCTCCCCTCTCCTCCGAAATCGTTCCCCACCGAAACATCTCTCGTCGCCGCCACGCTCCACCTCCAGGCAGGATGCGCTGCCTCCGCCGCGCAGGCGCGGTCACCCACCTGCTCCGCTCCGCGAGGAGCGGTCCGGCCAAGCACGCTCGCATGGCCCTCGAACGGATGCCTCCGACGCCTGCCGCCTTCCCGTGTCTTGCGCGCGCCGACCACCTGCTCGGAGTAATGCGCGGCCAGTGGTTCTGCACGGAGGCGGGACCCACCGGCGCCCCCGACATCGCCGTGGACAAGCACTTCACCGTGGTGCCCGGCCCCGATGTCCACGAGGCGGCAGGGCTCACCGGCGTCCAGGACCTGGCCGTGGACCAGCATTTCAACGTGGTGCCCGGCCCGGGCCTTGACGTCTCCGAGGAGGCGGAGAGGGTATGTCGCGTGCTGTCCATCCTGCCGGAGGCAAGAGTGCTGGCGGCCCTCGATGCGCTCGGAGTCTCTGTGTCACCTCAACTCGTGTCGGAGGTGCTCAAGAATCTGAGCAATGCCGGCATCCTTGCCCTCGCCTTCTTCCGGTGGGCGGAGAGGCAGCAGGGCTTCGTGTACACGGCCGAGAGCTTCCACAACCTGATCGAAGCGCTCGGTAAGATCAAGCAGTTCAGGCTGGTCTGGAGCCTGGTGGAGGCCATGCGGTGCCGCGGTTTGCTTTCCAAGGACACATTCAGGCTCATCGTCAGGAGGTACGCCCGGGCAAGGAAGGTCAGGGAAGCTGTCGAGGCGTTCGAGAAGATGGCCGGTTTCGGGCTCAAAGCAGACTTGTCAGATTACAACTGGTTGATCGACGTGCTGAGCAAATCCAAGCAAGTCAAGAAGGCGCACGCCATCTTCAAGGAGATGAAGAGGAATGGAAGGTTTGTTCCCGATTTGAAGACCTACACCGTCCTCATGGAAGGCTGGGGCCATGAGAAGGACTTGCTGATGCTCAAGTCGGTGTACCAAGAAATGCTAGATGCAGGCCTGCAGCCTGATGTCGTGGCATACGGGATGCTCATTAGTTCCTTTTGCAAGTCTGGCAAATGTGACGAGGCCATCAAGGTGTTCCGTGAGATGGAAACCAATGGTTGCATGCCAAGCCCTCATGTGTATTGTATGCTTATCAATGGGCTTGGTTCAGAGGAGAGGCTTGATGAGGCTTTGAAGTATTTCGAGCTTTCTAAGGCCAGTGGGTTTCCCATGGAGGTACCTACATGCAATGCAGTCGTTGGGGCTTACTGCAGATCCTCAAAATTGCAGCATGCCTTCAAGATGGTTGATGAGATGAGAAAGAGTGGAATTGGTCCGAATTCCCGGACTTATGATATTATTCTTCACCATCTTATAAAGTCTCAGAAGATAGAAGAGGCTTATAATGTATTCCAGGGAATGAGCAAGGATGGCTGTGAACCTCAGCTCAATACATATACAATGATGGTTGGTATGTTCTGCAGTAGTGAAAGGGTTGATGTTGCCTTGAAGGTGTGGAGCCAAATGAAGGAGAAGGGTGTTCTGCCATGTATGCACATGTTTTCCGCATTGATCAATGGGTTATGCTTTGAGAACAGGTTGGAAGAAGCTTGTGCATATTTCCAGGAGATGTTGGACAGAGGGATTAGGCCACCTGGTCAGCTTTTCAGTAATTTGAAGGAAGCTCTTATTGAGGGAGGAAGAATTAGTCTGGCACAGGAAATGGCTTTGAGGTTGGATGAATTACGGAAAACACCTATGCGTCGTTGAGGAATCATGCAAATGATTTATTGCAGCAGCATATGGCTTTTGGCTATTAGAAAACAGTCTAGCTCAGTCAAAATTGTAGTAACAACGAAAACTTCAGGATTGCTGATCTTCAGCATTAACATTTCCTTTCAATTTTATAATATTTTATGAAGGCCAATTTAGTTTCAGTAGCATCAATATAGGATCAGAGACTTACCTGGTTAAATTCATTTGTGTTGAACAAGCTCCGCTAAGATGGTGAGATAAGATAACCAAATCCTTTACAAAATGCATGGTAAAAATTATGCAACACTTATTATTCTTCTCATTATCATCTACAGCCATAGATAGACGAACCATGGTCTGGAACAGATCAATGATAGGTTGAGATTGCTCTTAGATTATTTGCATTGACAATACACACAAAAATGACAAGAAGCTAGGATATACAGCAAAGCAGGAGCACATTCTTTAAATTGGTAACTAAGAAAAAAATTGTATCTGGTTGGATCTCTGTTTTTGTGATAATTTATTATGAGCTGCTGACGTTTTCATTTCAGCTTCATCTACACCTTTTTTTTGCTTGGTTGAAATTTAAAGCGCATGTCAACTTCATTTATGTTATATTTGGGTAATGAATCCCTTGAGCTATACAAATTCCTGAAGCAAAGTTCATGTAGCCCATTATCTCATAAGCATCCATGCGTGTTGTTTTATCAGTTAAGATGGAAAAATTTCGTCAATTGCCTTCCTTTTCTATTCTTCCCTGTTTTCCTCGTCATAATTACAATCACACTGTACGTAACCAACGTTATCCTGCCACTATTGGTGGCAGTGCCTTTAGGTTTTCATGGAATAGATAAGCATTTTATGTCGATGCCTGTCCTAATCAGCAGATCATTACTATGGTTTGTAGAGTGTCAAAACCTTGCATGCTGTAATTCTTTTTAGTTTTCACATAAAGCCAAGGTGTTCCCTGTTTAGAGTTTAGATAGAAGCCAATACTGACTGAACCACTTCACTTTATTGCTTCGATATGATCTTTAAGATTGTTTTCTAATGGTGTTCCATCCAACTTATGAGTAAAACAAGCTCACTGTTCATTCTGTCTTGATTCACTGGCCACATTTCTTTGGTTGAGTTGGTTCAGGCCAGTGGCCAGGCTGCTCCGCTCTCTTTCTTTGCCTTTCGCAGGTCCTTCTGTGTGTCGCTGCTGTCAGTCGCAGCCTTACTGCTTGGTGGACGGTCAGGGGCCTTCGCTGCACGGGAGGATCACGGCCTTACTGCTTGGTGGACGGTCAGGGGCCTTTGCTGTAAGGGAGGATCGCGGCCTTACTGCTTGGTGGACGGTCAGGGGCCTTTGCTGCAAGGGAGGAGGGCTGTCTCCATCTCTGCTGCATCTGTTCAGCCAACTGAATTTGGTCCCCTTACTCCTTTCTGTTTCACTTGGTGTATGTGATACAACTTTATATTTCCATTACTGCCATATTGATTTTCGTGAGCTATTGCTGTACAGTCAATCGATCGTTTACAGTAAATGAGTGGACAATGGCCGGATAGAGGTTTCTCTGTCATGCATGGTTAAGTGTTGCCCTGCCTCCTACCAGAGGTTATTGCTATCTATATTCATATTCATATGCTTTTATTTTCAGATTGTTGTTAGCAATGTTTCACAACCTGAGATGGTTGCCTTTGATCTAATACCTGCAAGTCTTGTATAGTTCATCCTATTCGTGCTAAAACATACTCCGTTTTCAACTGAAAATGGGGTTTCGGTTTGGTCTGAGCATTATTAGAATAAAAGGGTTGTATCTAACATGGATCGGTTATATAAAAATAAAAGATTAGTAAATCTTTGGTTATGCAATGTTTTCTAGATGATTCATTGTAGTTATGGTAAGATTTTTTCTTTCTTTCTACATTGCTGTGAGAGACTGTTACGCTATATAATACTCCTTCTGTAAACTTTTATAAGATGTTTTAGATCACTAAAGTAGTGACCTGGTCCATTCGGTGGTCTTTCACGACACCAACCTGGCATAGTTCTTCTTTGGATCTCTCCTTCAGAGTGGAACTGCCCTCCCTCGACGCGGGTGGCCGAGTTCGGGCATGGATCTTCATGTGTTTTTCTACACGATCTCTGTGATGAGTGTTGAGTCGGTGTTCGTCCTTAGCGAAGTCGGAGTCGCTTGCTCAATGATTAGGGATGGCGATGGCGCCTGCTAGGGGAGAAGTGATGACGATGACACATGTGTGCTAGATCGGCAAGACACTCTTTGTAAAGGTGTGTGTGCCGCCCAACGGTTTGTGACGGTTTTCGCACGGTTTTGTTAATTAACCGGACAACTCTCTTCTGCTTGATTAGTGGATGAGACAAATCTTTTGCCTCTGTTTAAAAAAACATATTATAAAAGTTTACAAAAGGAATATATCTGTAAACAAAATATGGATGTATATATGCCAGCGGGGATGGTATAAGAAGATTCTGGTCATTAATCAATAGTGTATTACTAAACTACAAATTGATGTTTTCTTTTTAGGAAATAGATAATATTCTTCCCAGTTCTTCTCGAATGGACCCCCCTCCCCCTCTCACATTGGTTGTGTGAGAGAATGTTGTTTTTTACCTACTTAAGTATGTCAAGTTCATGTACTCTGCTAAACCCGTTTCAATTTTTTGATAAAGAAACTAATTTGTGTCTCTGTTTTCTTCTCCAGGGAGCCCGTATGGCTATCTATTTCCTGGGTCGTTGATGCACCTTTTGTGTTGTGATTTATGAATTCGTTTGCTTTTAGGACAAGTTTGATGCCCTCGATGGTTGTATGATGGGCGGTAGCGTTGCATGGCCTACCACCGAAGCCACCGGCGGTAGGCAACTCATTCATATTAGCAGCAGCAAACGGCAGCCATCCCATCCGTCCGACCCTACCACCGCAGAGCCCGGCGGTAGGTTGTCTTACCCTACCGCCAGGGTCTCCGGTGGTAGGGTCTGAGCAGTTATAAGCCGCGGGGGCCGGTTTGCCCACCCCTTCTCTTCTCCCGACCGTGTCGCAAGAATGGAGAAGAATTGCTCTTTCCCCTCTCTCATCCACTCCACCCCCCTTTCAGATTTCCTTCGTTTCTTCATCTTTTTTGCGGATCGAGATGGCTCCGAAATGAAAAAAGTAAGCTCTCTCAGTCCCTCCAATTTGTTTTAGTCAAAAAGCTTTCAATTCGATGCATTATTTGGTACAAATGAACCCTATTTTCTACTAGATTTTAATTTTTGTTGATCTTAGGTTTGTTTAGCTTGAATCTATATGATATATGGGGTTGAATATGAACTCTAGTAACTAGTTGGAGAGATTCTATGTAGTTTCAAGATGAACCCTACTTCATGTGTTTTGTTGAATGAATGGTCATATGATGGATGTTGGAGGGATTCTAACTAGTTGGGTACATATGATGGATGTTGTTGAATGGATGAATCATATGCATATAGTACAATGTTTGAATACGATGGATTTTGGTGAATTATGCATATGCGTATTTCATTTTCTTACAAATGTTGAATAAATGAATGAATGATGTCCAAATATATATATTCTTGGATGGTTGAGTGTTGTTGAATGAATGATGTTGGTTGAATATGATTCATTTGCATTGATCATTTATATTGGTTGAATATGATGTGAATGTTGGTTGAATATGTGATAATTGATGAAAATGACATGCATGTTCGTTGAATATGGCATGTTCACTTGCAATTGTTTTAGAAGCCCCCCCCCTTGCCAAACATTGGCATCAAGTACACCATGCTTGACCCTGCGGTCGACAAGCGCCATCACGTCTGTTTTATTGAGAATGGAGTGGTAATAAATATGATAAAGTTATTAAATATTTTTTTGATTTGCTAAAATAAGTTACTAATTATTTGCGTCAACATTTTGACATATGCTACCGCCATTGTGGTTGAGGTGTCACACGAAGGACGTTCAGATGAAGTAGAGTGCTACACGCTGTACTTCACGAGAGCCTAACTGTTGGGTTTCATGCTGCAGTTCAAGTATCTGTCGCCGAGGCTCATGCACCCAACTCTCACAACTTTGGTGGACCGGTGGTGGCCCGAGACACACACTTTCCATCTTCCATGTGGTGAGATGACCGTGACGCTCGAGGACTTTGGCATGATAACGACCCTACCGACCGAGGGCCATGCTCTCACTAGGTGATTGGAGAGGTCCATGTGGCGGGAGAGGGTTATCGGCCTCATCGGCGACTGCCCCACCATGAAGGATAATCGAACTTCTGGTGTACCACTCATGTGGATCAAGAACAATCGGGCCGTATACCCGGAAGATGCCGATCAACGTACCGTGGAGTAGTACGCGAGGTCTTATTTGTGGTATATTCTCACGTTGGTTGTGTTTCCAAACTGTTCGGGGGACACTGCCCTATGGATGTATCTTGACTTTCTAGTTGACTGAGATGTAGGGTACAAGTGGGGTTTTGCCAGATCCACATACCTATACCGTTCGTTCAGGAAAATAGCTCAGTGTTTTTAATGCACGTACGTATGCTGCTTTAATTGTCTCATCTGATTGTAGTTGGCGATGTAACGCAGACGGCTAAAGAAAAGTCCGATATGTGTGGATTTCTCTGGCCATCTCCATTTGGATGTGGGTCATCATGAGAAAATGAAACGACGTCCATGGATGGAGTATGGCGAAGATGGTGAGGGTACTTGATACCCATGCGCCGCGTGCGCTTGGGACCGGGTGAAGGTCTACAAGACAAAACCAGTGCATTGTACAAGGTTGTCACCATCGAGTTGGACGCTCCGTCGGCTTACCAGGTATACAAACTAGCTTACCAATATTTTTGTAGCCACTTTCACAGGTGCTTACCAATTTTTTTGTAGGTTAACTAGTGGTCGTATCATGACCGGGAGTGGGGGTTTAAGCCGAACGCGATGTGCCAGGAGGACATGCTTGTCTGCTTGTCTGGCGGTGCATATGATATGTGTGTACGCCATCGAGTGTCATTTGCCACAACGCATGGCCGCGCATTTGGTATATTCCAACATACCCCACCGGCACTCCACAACAACACCGGTGGCTCCGCCCTCCACTGGTGAGTGCATTGTTCTCTATTACCATGTTTTTGTTCTATTTGACATTCTTATGATATTTTATTGTTTCTTATGTTGGAAATATGCCCTAGAGGCAATAATAAATTAGTTATTATCATATTTCCTTGTTCATGATAATCGTTTATTATCCATGCTATAATTGTATTGATCGGAGACTTAGATGCATGTGTGGATACATAGACAAAACCATGTCCCTAGTATGCCTCTAATAGACTAGCTCGTTGATCAAAAGATGGTTAAGGTTTCCTAACCATGGACATGAGATGTCATTTGATAACGGGGTCACATCATTAGGAGAATGATGTGATGGACAAGACCCAAACTGCAAACGTAGCATATGATCGTGTCAGTTTATTGCTATTGTTTTCCGCATGTCAAGTATGTGTTCCTATGACCATGAGATCATGCAACTCACAGATATCGGAGGAGTGCCTTGTGTGTATCAAACGTCGCAACGTAACTGGGTGACTATAAAGGTGCTCTACAGGTATCTCCGATGGTGTGTGTTGAGTTGGCATGGATCGAGACTGGGATTTGTTACTCCGCGTGACGGAGAGGTATCTCGGGGCCCACTCGGTAATGCAACATTACAATAAGCCTTGCAAGCAATGTGACTAATTGTTAGTTGCGGGACCTTGTATTACGGAATGAGTAAAGAGACTTGCCAGTAACGAGGTTGAACTAGGTATGGAGATACCGACGATCGAATCTCGGGCAAGTAACATACCGAAGAACAAAGGGAACGTTATACGGGATTAACTGAATCCTTGACATAGAGGTTCGACCGATAAAGATCTTCGTAGAATATGTAGGAACTAATGTGGACGTCCAGGTACCGCCATTGGTTATTGACCGTAGAGGTGTCTCGGTCATGTCTACATAGTTCGGTGACGTTTCGGTAGTGTAGAGTTATGTATGGTGGTGACCGAAGTTTGTTCGGAGTCCCGGATGAGATCTCAGACGTCACGAGGAGCTCCAGAATGGTCCGGAGGTAAAGATTCATATATAGGAAGTCCCAGTTTGGTTTCCGGAAAAGTTTCAGGCTCATCGGTAGTGTACCGGGAGTGCCGGTAGTGTACCGGGAGTGCCGATAGTGTACCGGGAGGCCTCCGGGAGGGGTATTTAGACCCCAAGAGGTCCATGGGCTGTGGGAGAATAATAACCAGCCCTTAGTGGGCTGGTAAAACAGCCACAAAGGCCCATGGCGCAGGAGAGAAAGTCCTAAAGCAAAAAGTGGAAAATCAGCCAATATGAGGCAATCCTACTCCAACTAGGATTGAAGGTGAAGTAGGATTGCTTCCCACCTCCTATTTTGGCCGACCCAAACTCCTTGGCTGCCTCTCCTCTCCTCTCCTCCTATGTATACTAGTGGATTGGGTGGTTTTTGGACTGAATTTCCGGCCACGTGCTACCCGTTCCACCGGTGCATAGTTTCTCCTCTAGATCGGTTTTCTGCAGCGCTTAGGCGAAGCCCTGCCGGAATTGCTCCACCACCATCACCGGAGCGCCGTCATGCTGCCGGTGAAATCTCTCTCCTCTCCACCTCCTCTCGCTGGATCGAGACGGTGGAGATCGTCATCATGCTGCACGTGTGCTGAACGCGGAGGTGCCGTCCGTTCGGCGCTAGATTGGAAGGACCGTGATCGAGATTGCGAGACGGTTCGTGATGTGATCACGGAACGGATCATGATGAGTTCGCGGGACAGATCGTGATCAATATCGTGAGACGGATCGTGATGAGTTCGCGGGACGGATCATGATGTGTTCGCGGGACGGTTCGTGATTGGATCGCGGGACGCTTGGCGATTTGGATCGCGAAGAAGTTCGACTACACCAACCGCGTTTCTTAACGCTTCCTGCTTAGCGATCTACAAGGGTACGTAGATCCACTCTCCCTCTCGTAGATGCTCATCACCATGGATAGGTTTGCGTGTGCCTAGGAATTTTTTTGTTTCCCATGCGACGTTCCCCAACAGTGGCATCATGAGCTAGGTTGATGGTTCGATGAGATCTCGAGTAGAACACAAAAGGTTTGTGGGCGTTGATGCTTAGATTGCTTCCTCCCTTGGTCGGATTTTGGTTCAGCGGGATTGTGAGATGAAGCGGCCCTGACCAACATTACTCGTATGCTTACGAGAGACCGGTTCGCTCGACGCAACTTGTTGCTTAGATGGCTTGCGGGTGACAGTTTCTCTCACTTTAGTTGGATCGGATCCGACAAAGGCGGTCCTTGAGAAGGTTGAAAAGCAATCTATGTATCACCATTGTGTTTTATGCATAGGTGAGAATCGTTCTTGCTAGATACCCATAGCAGCCACGTAAAACATGCAACAACAATTAGAGAACGTCTAACTTGTTTTTGCAGGGTATGTTGTGATGTGATATGGCCAATTACATGATGAGATATATGTGATGTATGAGATGATCATGTGATGTATAGAATTTCACGACTTGCATGTCGTTGAGTACGGCAACCGGCAGGAGCCATAGGGTTGTCTTTAATTATTGTATGACCTGCGTGTCAATCATTAAGCGCTATGTAATGCTTTACTTTATCGCTAAGCGGTAGCAATAGAAGTAGAAGCAGGGCTGGCGCCACAACCCCAATGGCAACACATTGATGGAGATCAAGATGATGGAGATCATGGTGTGTGCCGGTGACGATGGAGATCATGCCGGTGTTTCGAAGATGGAGATCTTAAACACAAGTTCATGGCCATATCATGTCACTTATGAATTGCATGAGATGTTAATCCTTTTATGCACCTTGTTTTGCTTAGTACGGCGGTAGCATTATAAGGTGATCCCTCACTTGAATTTCAAGATGAACTGTGTTCTCCTCGAGTGTGCACCGTTGCGAAAGTTCGTCGTGTTGAGACACCACGTGATGATCGGGTGTGATAGACTCTACGTTCACATACAATGGGTGCAAGCCAGATTTGCACGCGCAAAACACTCGGGTTAAACTTGACGAGCCTAGCATGTACAGACATCTCCTCGGAACACAAGAGACCGAAAGGTCGAGCATGAGTCATATAGTGGATATGATCAACATAATGATGTTCACCATTGAAGCCACCTTAACTCACGTGATGATCGGACTTGAGTTGGTGAATTTGGATCATGTATCACTCGAATGACCCGAGGGATGTCAATTTGAGTGGGAGTTCTTAAGTAATATGATTAATTGAACTCATTATCATGAACATAGTCAATAGTGTCTTTGCAAATTATGTTGTAGAATACTAGCTCGCGCTTTAGCTCCCTTAAATTTTTATATGTTCCTAGAGAAATAGAGTTGAAAGATGTTGGTAGAAATATTGCGGACTGGGTCCCTGATCTGAGGATTGTCCTCATTGCTGCACAGAAGGCTTATGTCCTTAATGCACCGCTCGGTGCGCCACCCCCTCTAGCATCGTCTATAGATGTTGTGAACATCTGACAGGCACGTTTCGATGACTACTTGATAGTTTAGTGCGTCATGCATTACGGCTTATAATTGAGGCTCCGAAACATTTTGAACGTCACGGAACATATGAGATGTTCTAGGAGCAGAGATTGTGATCTCAGGCTCGTGCCTGTGTTGCGAGATATGAGATCTCCAACAAGATTCTTTGCCTGTAAGATGAAGGAGAATAGCTCAATCGTTGAGCATGTACTCAGATTGTCTGGGTACTACAATCGCTTGAATCAAGTGGGAGTTGATCTTCCAGATAAGATAGTGATTGATATAGTTCTCCAAGTCACTGTCACTAAAGCTACTAGAACTTAGTGATGAACTATAATACACCAGGGATAGAAGTATTGATCCCTGAGCTGTTCGCGATGTTTGACACCGTGAAGGTAGAAATCAAGAAGGAGAGTCAAGTGTTGATGGTTAATCAAACCACTAGTTTCGAAAAGGGCAAGAGCAAGGAGGGAAAATTCATGGATAGCAAGTCAGTTGCTGCTCCAGTGAAGCAACCCAAAGTTGAACTCAAACCCGAGACTAAGTGCTTCTATTATGAGGTGAGAGGTCGCTGAAGCGGAACAACCCTAGATACTTGGTAGATAAGAAGGCTGGCAACATCGACAGAAGTATATTTGATATACGAGTTATTGATGTGTACCTTGCTAGTACTCCTAGTAGCACCTGGGTATTGGATACCGGTTCGGTTGCTAAATGTTAGTAACTCGAAATAAAAGCTACGGAATAAACGGAGAACTAGCTAAGGGTGAGGTGACGATGTGTGTTGGAAATGTTTCCAAGGTTGATGTGATCAACATCGGACGCTCTCTCTACCTTCAGGATTAGTGACGAACCTAAATAAATGTTATTTGGTGTTTTGCGTTGAGCATGAACATGATTAGATCATGTTTGTTGCAATACGGTTATTCATTTAAGTCAGAGAATAATAGTTATTCTGGTTACATGAATAATACCTTCAATGGTCATGCACCCAGTGAGAATGGTTTGTTGAAATCTTGATCGTAGTAATACACATGTTCATAACATTGATGTCAAAAGATACAAAGTTAAATAATGATAGTACCACATACTTGTGGCACTGCCACAAAATGTCATATTGGTATAAAGCGCATGAAGAAACTCCATGGTGATGGATATTTGGACTCATTCGATTTCGAATCGGTTGAGACATGCGAACCATGCCTCTTGGGCAAGATGACTAAAGGACCCCGTTGGATGGAGCGGGCAAGTGATTCATTGGAAATGATACATGTTGATGTATGCAATCTAGTGAGTCTTGTAGCGTGCAGTGGATATCGTTATTTTCTTACCTTCACTGATGATTTGAGTAGATATAGTGTATATTTACTTAATGAAACACAAGTATGAATCGTTTGAAAGGTTCAAGCAAATTCAGAGTGAAGTTTAAAGATCATCGTGACAAGAAGATAAAAATGACTGCGATATGATCGTGGAGGTGAATATCTGAGTCACGAGTTTGGCATACAACTTAAGACAATGTGAAAGTTGTTTCACAACTAAACGCCACCTGGAACACCATAGTGTGATGGTGTGTCCGAACATCATAGTTATGCTCTATTGGATATGGTGCGTGCTATGATGTCTCTTATCGTTTTACTACTATAATTTTGGGGTTATGCATTAGAGACAACTACATTCACTTTAAATAGGGCACCATCTAAATCCGTTGAGATGACACCGTGTGAATTATGGTTTGACAGAAACCTAAGCTGTCATTTCTTAATGTTTGGGGCTGCGATGCTTGTGTGGAAAATGTTTTCACATAATAAGCTAGAACCCAAAGCAGACAAATGTATCTTCATAGAATACCCTAAGAACAGATGGGTATGCCTTCTATCTCAGATCCGAGTGCAAAGTGTTTGTTGCTAGAACTGGGTCCTTTCTCGAGAAAAAGTTTCTCTCGAAAGAATTGAGTGGGAGGAAGATAGAACTTGATGAGGTTGTTAAACCTTTGTTCAACCAGAGAGTAGCGCAGCGCAGAAAGATGTTTCTGTGAAGCCTACGTTAGTTGAAGAGGAAGTTAATGATGATGATCATGAAGCTTCAGGATCAAGTTACTATCAAACTTCGTAGGTCGACAAGGATGTGTACTGCTCCTGAGCGGTACGACAACTCTGTCTTGGAGGTCATGTTGTTGGACAACGATGAACCTACGAGCTATGGAGAAGCGATGATGGGCCCGGATTCCGACAAATGGTTGGAGGCCATGAAATCCGAGATAGGATCCATGTATGAAAACCAAGTGTAGACTTTGGTAGACTTGCTCGTTGGACGGCAGGTCGTTGAGTACAAATGGATCTTTAAAATGAAGACAGACACTGATGGTGAATGTCACTATTTGTAAAGCTCGACTTGTTGCAAAGATGTTTGTGACAAGTTCAAGGAGTTGACTACGATGAGGCTTTCTCACTCGTAGCGATGCTAAAAGTCTGTTGGAATTATGTTAGCGGTTGCTGCATTTTCAATTATGAAATCTGGCAGATGGATGTCAAAACATCGTTTCCTTAACGGTTTACTTGAGGAAAGGTTGTATGTGATACAACCAGAAGGTTTTGTCACTCCTAAGGGTGCTAAAAGGTGAGCAAGCTTCAGTGATCCTTCTATGGACTGAAGCAAGCATCTCGGAGTTGGAATATACGCTTTGATGAGTTGATCAAAGTTTTTGAGTTTATACAAAGTTTACGAGAAACTTGTATTTACAATAAAGTGAGTTGGAGCACTATAGAATTTCTGATAAGTATATGTGGATGACATATTGTTGATCAGAAATAATGTAGAGTTTCTGGAAAGCATAAAACGGTTATCTGGAAAGTGATTTTCAAAGGAAGACCTGGATGAAGCTACCTAATTGTTGAGCATCAAAATCTATGGAGATAGATCAAGATGCTCGATGAGACTTCAATGAGTGCATACCTTGACAAGATTTTGAAAGAGTTCAAAATGGATCAGTCAGAGAAAGAGTTCTCGCCTGATTTGTAAGGTGTGAAAGTTGAGTGAGACTCAAAGCTCGACAACGGCAGAAGAAAGAGAAAGGACGAACGTCGTCCCCTATGCCTTAGCCATAGGCTCTATATTATGCCATGCTGTGTACCGCACCTGTGTGTGCCTTGCCATGAGTCCGTCAGGGGGTACAAGAGTGAACCAGGAGTGGATCACTGGACAACGGTCAAGATTATCCTCAGTAACTAAGAGACTGAGGAGATGTTTCTCGATTATGGAGGTGATAAAGAGTTCGTCGTAAGGAGTTACGTCAATACAAGCTTTAACACTAATCCAGATGACTCGTAGTAGCAATCTGGATACGTATAGTGGAGCAGCCATTTGGAATAGTACCGAGCGGAGTGTGGTAGTAGTGTTTACAGTTTGACATAGGTATTTGCAAAGTGCACACGGATCTGAATGTTACAGACCCGTTGACTATAAGACCTCTCTCACATGCAAAGCATGATCGAGCCCCAGAACTCGTTGGGTGTTAGATTCATAACAATGCGAATCACATGGTGATCTGAACTAGATTATTGACTCTAGTGCAAGTGGGAGACTGTTGAAAATATGCCCTAGAGGCAATAATAAATTAGTTATTATCATATTTCCTTGTTCATGATAATCGTTTATTATCCATGCTATAATTGTATCGATCGGAGACTTAGATGCATGTGTGGATACATAGACAAAACCATGTCCCTAGTATGCCTCTAATAGACTAGCTCATTGATCAAAAGATGGTTAAGGTTTCCTAGCCATGGACATGAGATGTCATTTGATAACGGGGTCACATCATTAGAAGAATGATGTGATGGACAAGACCCAAACTGCAAATGTAGCATATGATCGTGTCAGTTTATTGCTAATGTTTTCCGCATGTCAAGTATGTGTTCCTATGACCATGAGATCATGCAACTCACAGATATCGGAGGAGTGCCTTGTGTGTATCAAACGTCGCAACGTAACTGGGTGACTATAAAGGTGCTCTACAGGTATCTCCGATGGTGTGTGTTGTGTTGGCATGGATCGAGACTGGGATTTGTTACTCCGCGTGACGGAGAGGTATCTCGGGGCCCACTCGGTAATGCAACATCACAATAAGCCTTGCAAGCAATGTGACTAATTGTTAGTTGCGGGACCTTGTATTACGGAATGAGTAAAGAGACTTGCCAGTAACGAGGTTGAACTAGTGTAGAGTTATGTATGGTGGTGAACGAAGTTTGTTCGGAGTCCCGGATGAGATCCCGGACATCACGAGGAGCTCCGGAATGGTCCGGAGGTAAAGATTCATATATAGGAAGTCCCAGTTTGGTTTCCGGGAAAGTTTCGGGCTCATCGGTAGTGTACCGGGAGGCCTCCGGGAGGGGTATTTCGACCCCAAGAGGTCCATGGGATGTGGGAGAATAATAAACCAGCCCTTAGTGGGCTGGGAAAACAGCCACAAAGGCCCATGGTGCAGGAGAGAAAGTCCTAAAACAAAAAGTGGAAAATCAGCCAATAGGAGTCAATCCTACTCCAACTAGGATTGGAGGTGAAGTAGGATTGCTTCCCACCTCCTATTTTGGCCGACCCAAAGGCCTTGGCTGCCTATCCTCTCCTCTCCTCCTATATATACTAGTGTATTGGGTGGTTTTTGGACAGAATTTCCGGCCACGTGCTACCCGTTCCACCGGTGCATAGTTTCTCCTCTAGATCGGTTTTCTGCAGCGCTTAGGCGAAGCCCTGCCGGAATTGCTCCACCACCATCACCGGAGCGCCGTCACGCTGCCGGTGAACTCTCTCTCCTCTCCACCTCCTCTCGCTGGATCGAGACGGTGGAGATCGTCATCATGCTGCACGTGTGCTGAACGTGGAGGTGCCGCCCGTTCGGCGCTAGATTGGAAGGACCGTGATCGAGATCACGAGACGGTTCGTGATGTGATCACAGAATGGATCGTGATGAGTTCGCGGGACAGATCGTGATCAAGATCGTGAGACGGATCGTGATGAGTTCGCGGGACGGATCATGATGTGTTCTCGGGACGGTTCGTGATTGGATCGCGGGACGCTCGGCGATTTGGATCGCGAAGAAGTTCGACTACACCAACCGCGTTTCTTAATGCTTCCCGCTTAGTGATCTACAAGGGTACGTAGATCCACTCTCCCTCTCGTAGATGCTCATCACCATGAATAGGTTTGCGTGTGCGTAGGAAATTTTTTGTTTCCCATGCGACGTTCCCCAACATCTTATGCCTCTTACAAGAAGAGTAGACGGCATTGTCAGTCGATCACAGACAGAGCAACAGAGCACGCAGACCATGTGTGCGTGTGGAACGAGAGGATGTATCACAAATATGGGGAGAGGAGATCGCTTGACTGGGATGCGTACGGGGATCACATGCTTTGATACGACGATGTCGTGAAGTACCATTTGCGCCTGAGGTCCCAGTGGATGACAGAACATGTCTCATCAATGCAGGAGGATAACTTCGAGGATGAAGCCTACCATGACAACGTCAGAGAGATGAATGGTGAATTTAGGGAGTATGCACCCGTGATGCACAGAGTGGTAAGTTGTGTTCATTTGTTTTGAACCGGCGATTGGATGAAATCTACTTTAGTCAGTGTCACCCACATATTCATTTGCAGGCAGAGCTGAAAAAAAGCATTTTTTATGGCTCTGATGTGCATTGTGTCCCCGGGACCCGGGAGTCTGAGAATGAGTTGAGGTAAACGGTGAAGGTAACATGGAGCCTCCTAGCATTATGTTATGTTTGAGTAACCTCAAATTGGATCCATGCCATGTTTTGTTCTTGTTTATTTGTAATCCTAAAGTTGATCTATATTATGTTCTTGTTTATTTGTTATTGCAGAAGTTCACGACATGATGTCGCAAGATAGTGGGCTTGCTTGGTTGTGCTACCTTAGCTGACGCTCATGTTCCTGGAGGCTCGATGCGTACCCTCGTTTTATCTAGCCATGCCGACGGAGGTTCCTATAGCCATATGTCGTTGGGTCATCTCAGTTGGTTGAGGAGGCCGAAGAAGAAGATGATGAGGAAGAAGTAGACAAGGAGAAAGCATAGGAAGAAGAGGAAGGAGGTGATGATGAGGAGGAGTATGATGACTATGATAGACCTCCACCCAACTCAGCCAACCCAGGACAAGAGGGGAAACAACCAAAAAAGGATTGGAAGAGTCCATCCCCGTTTCAGAAACCGCGTCCTCATCTCCGCAATAAGCCGGATGAGACCCGCTCGAAGAATAATGAGGACCGTACCTCCCAGAGGGAAAGGAAGAGCAAGTGAAATGGTTGCCGTTGAACTACTCTCTTAGCTATTCGTGTTGGCTATGTTGAACTACTTGGTATTGTCCAAGTATTTGCTACCTATTTGCTATGTGTGGCATGTAAACCTATTTGATATGTTTAGTGTGTTGAGTTATAATTAATATCGAGGTGTGATGAATGTTATACTATTTTTGATCTACATGTTTTTATTTGCAAACTATAGTATTGCTGAGCATTTTTCTTGAATTAAAATTATCAAGTTCTGAACAAAAATGAACTGGAACAAGACCCTACCGCCGTAGACCCTGACGGTAGGGTTGCACACCCCACCGTTATTTTTAAGAAAGTCCCAGTTACAATACGTTTGCACAGGCATGAGACCCTACCGTCGGAGTCCCAGCGGTAGGGTCTTACATCCTATCGCCAACGGCCCTGACGGTACGACCATTACGCCACGTCGCACTTGGTATGTTAGATGACGGCCGGTGTCGTTAACCTACCATCAGTGGCCTCGGCGGTAGGCTATGCAACCCTACTGTCAACCTCCCCAGCGATAGGAAAAGGGTCAAATCCCGATTTCTTTTCGAACCAGGGCCAGATCCTACTAAACTACAGAAAAAGGATCAAAACACCAAATTTTATCTGATGTGTATACCCGATGAAGATTCGTCCGACCTTACTGAGGCCGAATTCTGAAGCCGTTTGAATTAGTTCCTCCATTTCATTGAATAAGGCGTGCACACCTTTTAAAATTGAATATTGACCATAACTTTTTTACAAAAAAAATGTTAGATAAAGATAATATATACTACCTCAGCCCCAAAATAAGTGTCGTTGCTGTAATACAAACTTTATAGCAATTTAGTGTTAAATGTGCGACACTTATTTTGAGACGAAGAGATTACATTATTGGTATAATTTATGGTCAAAGCTAAAATTTAAAATATGTATTGAAATGTAAGAAGTAGCATACACCCACGATTTGCTAATCTGGGGCCTCAAACACCCCCGGACGCGACCGGGTGCGTTCGCGGGCATTGTCCGACTAGTTTTTAAATCTTCTTCTTTACATCAGAGTTTCTTATATTTGACTCCCTAAATCAATACAAAGTATGCAAAAAAACTCCTAGGTACTACCCTAGTTTTGGTCGTTGGAGATGTTCATGACGTCGATGCCGGGCGGCGGGTAGACGGGCTCTGGCTCCTCGTCCTCCTTCTCGAGCTCATCCAGGTAGGCGAGCATCTCTGCCTCCTTCGTGGCCTGCTTAGCTTCCATATCCTTCGGCTGCCGCCGTCTGGCCTCCGCATCCGACTCCGAAAGGATGGAGTCGAGGATGGCCTCCTGCCCCGCCTACAGATCCGCGTCCCCGACATCCCCTACATCCTCCTCCCCCAACTCCTCCTCCTCCTCCTTCACTACATCTGAAGGTGGCCCTGCGACAATCCCGACTTCTCACCTTACCCGGACCTGCTCAAGGAGCTGAAGTCGGCGCTTCGGCGTTAGAAAGTGGTGGCGACGGGAGGGGGGCATGGCTAAATTGCCGAGCTTGGGATGAGGGTGGCAGACGGGGAGTGAAAAGTGATGATGGCGGCGGTTGGGAGAAGGAAAAAGTGGATTGGTAGAGTTTCGGTGCCGGCGGTCGGCTTAAATACCTGGACTATAGAGTACGTCCCGCCGCAGCGACGCCACGCGGCTACATCGGTTCGACGGAGGAGACGAGCTTCAGACCATCGGGTTTCCAAACAAGGCCTCATGGGACACCATCGTCAGGACGACGTGGCGGGCGTGCCCGTGTGACCCATATCCACCACATATTTGGGCTGGATATGAAGGGTGCCGGTCAGCTCGGGCATTTGAGGCTGGTTTAAGAGGCCCGTATGGGTCGAAATCTCATGACCGGTCAATGACCGGGCAACCTGCCCGTGCGTTTGAGAGGGGTATAGCATCTACAACTAGAACTTGCAAATTCGACACCTCAAATGCCCGCGGGCGGGCCCGGGCGGGTCAATGGATAGTGACTGGTCACGGCTCAAAAAAAGACTTATGCATCCGGATATCCCATATTACATTCCACAAATCCATACAAAAGCATGCAACATATAAACCTACGTAGTACTACATACAAATTATCCCCTCTTCGTCGGAGATTTCGACGATCTCTGTGCCCTTCGGCAGATAGATGTGCGGCAACAGCTCCGTCCCCTTCGACGCCTCTATTGCAGCCCCCTCCGATGCCTCCGGTTGCTCCGTTGTAGCTTCCTGCGCCACTATCTCTGCCTCCAGCTCGTCGAAGATGGCGTCCGCTTCCGCATGCTTCTGCTGAATGAGCCGACGGTTGGCCTCCACCTCGGCCTCATCCTAGATGGAATCCAGGATGGCCTGCTGCTCCGCCATCTCATTGGCTTGGGCGATGGCAAACTCCGTCTCTGCCTTTGCCATGCTTAGAGCCGAAGCATGGATCTCTAGCTCATCGTCCTCCTCCTTTTCCGGTAAGTCTAGAGAGAGACCTGCAACCATGCGAGCGGTGCATAGATCCTGGATCTCCTCCTCGACCTGCCTCCGGCGCTGCAACATGAGCTGAGCGTAGGTGATGATCCCATGATGGACCATACTGACGTCCGAGAGGGGGGGGGGGGAGAGGAGGCAGATGGGATCGGGTGGCGGCATAGGGAGGGAGGGTGGATGTGCTGGGGCTGGGGGGACGCCGACCGACTTAAATAGCCGGCTATGGCCTCCGGCGACGAGCCGGAGCCGCACCACCCAACATACACACCACGATGACAATCGAGGCACCCATCAGACCATCGGTTTTCGGGGCGAGTCCATGTGGGACCACACCGTCAGGCCGATGTAGCGTGCGTGCCTAGGCGCGCCCGGGCTCCCCCATATCCGCCCCATTTTTGGGCTGGATATGAAGGGTACCGATCAGCCTGGGCATTTAGGACCCATTTAAGGGAGCCAGTTGGATCAATTTTTAATGATCAATCAGTAATCGGACGGTATGTCCACACAAATAAGGAAGAGATGAAGAGTGCGGTTGTAGATTCTCTTATGTACCGGCTGAGGGAGCCCTGGTTTAAGGGGTCCTCGGGAGGCCGACCTGTTTCTTATGGGCCGGACTATATGGGCTGCTTGCCGAGCATTGGATTGATCGAAGGCCCTATCTCCAGGAAGGAAGCTTCAGGAATCATGGCGTATCCTCCACGTTTGGAGTAGTGAATAGGCATGTTTATCCCTTCGACGTGTAATTGACCATGTGTAAACCCTAGGTACCCTCGGCGTCTATATAAGCCGGAGGGTTTTAGGTTGTAGGACAGAGAACAACTCATCTAGGGTTTAGCTATTCAATCTCGAGGTAGATTAACTCTATAACCCACATATCATCAATACAATCAAGCAGGACATAGGGTATTACCTCCATAGGAGGGCCCGAACCTGGGTAAACATCGTCTCCTTTGTCTCCTGTTACCATCGATTCTAGTCTCACAGCTCGGGACCCCTTACCCGAGATCCGCCGGTTTTGACACCGACATTGGTGCTTTCATTGAGAGTTCCGTCGTGATTGCCAAAGGAATCGATGGCTCGTATCATCATCAACGAAGAGGTCCACAACATGGACACTTTTGTCTCTAGATAGATCTTTGCTTTCGGCATCATTGTGTTGCACGCTGACCCGACCAACCATCTAGGCTGGGTCGAAACTTCGCCCCTGACCTAGAATTCAGATTCGGGAACCTAGTGTTGGGGAACGTTGCATGGGATTTTTTTTTCCTATCCACAGGCAAGATCTATCCATGGTGATGAGCATCTACGAGAGGGAGAGTGGATCTACATACCCTTGTAGATCGCTAAGCGGGAAGCGTTAAGAAACGCGGTTGATGTAGTCGAATGTCTTTGCGATCCAAATCGCCGAGCGTCCCGTGATCCCATCATGATCCATCTCGCAATCCAATCACAATCCGTCCCGCGATCCAATCACGAATCATCTTGCGATCTTGATCATGGTCCTTCCGATCTAGCGCCGAACGAACGACACCTCCGCGTTCAGCACACGTACAGCTCGATGACGATCTCCGCCTTATTGATCCAGCAAGAGGGAGCGGAGAGGTAGATGAGTTCTCCAGCAGTGCGATGGCTTTGCGGCGATGATGGTGGAGCTATTCCAGCAGGGCTTCGCCTAAGCACCGCTGAAAACCGATCTAGAGGAGAAACTGCGATCTAGAGGAGAGGTAGCACGTGGCTATTAGGGTTAGCTTTTCCCTCTAAATCCTCTAGTATATATAGGAGTGAGGGAGGGGAGGAGGCAGCCTCAAACCCTCAAGGTTTGGTTGAAATTGGAGGTGGAGGAGTCCTACTCCAATCCTATGAGGAGTAGGATTCCTCCTTTCCACTTGGAAACTCTTTCCACATCTCCACCTTTGGATTTTTCCCTTCTGAAACCACTCCAGCCGCATGGGCCCTTAGAGGAGGCTTAGACCAGCCCACCAGGGGATGGTTTACCACCTCCCACAGCCCATGTAGCCTCTTGGGTCAAGACACCCCTCTCTATGGTCCCCCGGTACCCTCCCGGCACTCCCGGTACACTACCGATGAGCCCAAAACTTTTCTGGTGACCAAAACAGGACTCTCTATATATCAATCTTTACCTCCGAACCATTCCGGAGCTCCTCGTGACGTCCGGAATCTCAACCGGGACTTCGAACAACCTTAGGTCACCACCATACATAACTCTATACTACTGAAACGTCACTGAACCTTAAGTGTGCAGACCCTGCGGGTTCAAGAACTATGTAGACATGACCGAGGCACCTCTACAGTCAATAACCAATAGAGGGACCTAGATGCCCATATTGGTTCCTACATATTCTACAAAGATATTTATCGGTCGAACCTCTATGTCAAGGATTCAATTAATCCCGTATGATGTTCCCTTTGTTCTTCAGTATGTTACTTGCCCGAGATTCGATCGTCGGCATCTCCATACCTAGTTCAACCTTGTTACTAGCAAGTCCCTTTACTCGTTCCGTAATACAAGATCCCGTGGCTAACACTTAGTCACATTGCTTACAAAGCTTATTGTGATGTTGTATTACCGAGTGGGCCCTGAGATACCTCTCCGTCACACGGAGTAACAAATCCCAGTCTTGATCCATGCTAACCCGACAGACACCCTCGAAGATACCTATAGAGCACCTTTATAGTCACCCAGTTACGTTGCGACGTTTGATACACACAAGGTACTCCTCCGGTGTCAGTGAGTTGCATGATCTCATGGTCATAGGAACAAATACTTGACATGTAGAAAACATTAGCAATAAACTGACACGATCATATGATATATTTTGTAGTTTGGGTCTTGTCCATCACACCATTCTCCTAATGATGTCATCCCGTTATCAAATGACATCTCATGTCCATGGCTAGGAAAGCTTAACCATCTTTGATCAACGAGCTAGTCTATTATAGGCATACTAGGGACATGGTTTTGTCTATGTATCCACACATGCATCTAAGTCTCCGATCAATACAATTATAGCATGGATAATAAACGATTATCATGAACAAGGAAATATGATAATAACTAATTTATTACTGCCTCTAGGGCATATTTCCAACAGTCTCCCACTTGCACTAGAGTCAATAATCTAGTTCACATCACCATGTGATTCGCATTGTTATGAATCTAACACCCAATGAGTTCTGGGGCTCGATCATGCTTTGCATGTTAGAGAGGTCTTATAGTAAATGGGTCTACGACATTCAGATCCGTGTGTACTTTGCAAATCTCTGTGTCAAACTGTAAACACTGCTACCACACTCCACTTGGTACTATTCCAAATGGCTGCTCCACTATATGTATACGGATTGCTACTAAGAGTCATCCGGATTAGTGTTAAAGCTTGTATCGACGTAACTCTTTACGACGAACCCTTTATCGCCTCCATAATCGAGAAACATTTCCTTAGTCTTTTAGTCACTAAGGATAATATTGACCGCTGTCTAGTGATCCACTCCTGGATCACTCTTGTACCCCTTGACGGACTCATGGCAAGGCACACACAGGTGTGGTACACAGCATGGCATACTATACAGAGCCTATGGCTAAGGCATAGGGGACGACATTCGTCCTTTATCTTTCTTCCGCCGTTGTCGAGCTTTGAGTCCCACTCAACTTCACACCATACAAATCAGGTGAGAACTCTTTCTCTAACTGATCCATTTTGAACTCTTTCAAAATCTTGTCAAGGTATGTACTCATTGAAAGTCTCATCAAGTATCTTGATCTATCTCTATAGATCTTGATGCTCAACAATTAGGTAGCTTTATCCATGTCTTCCTTTGAAAATCACTTTTCAAACAACTGTTTATGCTTTCCAGAAATTCTACATTATTTCCGATCAACAATATGTCATCCACATATACTTATCAGAAATTCTATAGTGCTCCCACTCACTTTATTGTAAATACAAGTTTTTCGTAAACTTTGTATAAACTACAAAACTTTGATTACCTCATCAAAGTGTATATTCCAACTTCGAGATGCTTGCTCCAGCCCTTAGATGGATTACTGGAGATCGCACACCTTTTAGCATCCTTAGGACTGACAAAACCTTCTAGTTGTATCACATACAACCTTTCCTCAAGTAAACTATTAAGGAAACGATGTTTTGTCATCCATCTACCAGATTTCATAATTGAAAAATGCAACAACTGCTAACATAATTCCAACAGACTTTAGCATCGCTACAACTAAGAAAGTCTCATCGCAGTCAATTCCTGGAACTTTGTCGGAAACTTCTTTGCGACAAGTCAAGCTTTATAAATGGTGACATTTACCATCAGCGCCTGTCTTCATTTTAAAGGTCCATTTGTACTCGACGACTTGCCGTCCAACAAGCAAGTCTACCAAAGTCTATACTTGGTTTTCATACATGGATCCGTTCTCGGATTTCATGGCCTCCAACCATTTTTCGGAATCCGAGCCCATCATCGCTTCTCCATATCTCGTAGGTTCATCATTTTCCAACAACATGACCTCTAAGATAGTGTTGTCGTACCACTCAGGAGCAGTACACATCCTTGTCGACCTATGAGGTTCGATAGTAACTTGATCGGAAGCTTCATGATCATCATCATTTACTTCCTCTTCAACTGACATAGGTTTCACAGAAACATCATTTTGCGCTGCGCTACTCTCTGGTTGAAACAAAGGTTCAACAACCTCATCAAGTTCTATCTTCCTCCCACTCAATTCCTTCAAGAGAAACCTTTTCTCGGGAAAGGACCCGTTTTAGCAACAAACACTTTGCACTTGGATCTGAGATAGAAGGTATACCCAACTGTTCTTAGGGTATTCTATGAAGATGCATTTGTCTGCTTTGGGTTCGAGCTCATTAGGTGAAAACCTTTTTTCAAATAAGTGTCACGGCCCCAAACAATAAGAAATGACAGCTTAGGTTTCTATCAAACCATATTTCAGACGGTGTCATCTCAATGGATTTAGGTGGTGCCCTATTTAAAGTGAATGTACTTGTCACTAACACATAACCCCCAAACTATAGTAGCAAAATGATAAGAGACATCATAGCATGCACCATATCCAATAGAGCATGACTATGACGTTCGGACACACCATCACACTATGGTGTTCCAGGTGGCGTGAGTTGTGAAACAATTTTCACATTGTCTAAAGTTGTATGCCAAACTCGTAACTTAGATATTCTCTCCACGATCATATCGTAGACATTTTTATCTTCTTATCATGATGATCTTAAACTTCACTCTGAATTTGCTTGAACCTTTCAAATGATTCAGACTTGTGTTTCATTAAGTAAATATACACTATATCTACTCAAATCATCAGTGAAGGTAAGAAAATAACGATATCCACCGCACGCTACAAGACTCATTGGATTGCATACATCAACATGTATCATTTCCAATAAATCACTTGCCCGCTCCATCCATGTGGAAAACTGGGTCCTTAGTCATCGTGCCCAAGAGGCATGGTTCACATGTCTCAACCGATTTGAAATCGAATGAGTCCAAAGATCCATAAGCATGGAGTTTCTTCATGCGCTTTATACCCATATGACATTTAGCGGCAGTGCCACAAGTATGTGGTACTATCATTATTAACTTTGTATCTTTTGGCATCAAAGTTATGAACATGTGTATTACTACAATCAAGATTCAACAAACCATTCTTACTGGGTGCATGACCATTGAAGGTATCATTCATGTAAACAGAATAACCATTATTCTCTAACTTAAATGAATAACCGTGTTGCAATAAACACGATCTAATCACGTTCATGCTCAATGCAAAACACCAAATAAGATTTATTTAGGTTCGTCACTAATCCCGAAGGTAGAGAGAGCGTGCGATGTTGATCACATCAACCTTGGAAACATTTCCAACACACATCGTCACCTCACCCTTAGCTAGTTCTCTATTTATTACGTAGCTTTTATTTCGAGTTACTAACATTTAGCAACCGAACCGGTATCCAATACCTAGGTGCTACTAGGAGTACTCGCAAGGTACACATCATTAACACGTATATCAAATATACTTCTGTCAACGTTGCCAGCCTTCTTATCTACCAAGTATCTAGGGTTGTTCCGCTTTAGCGACCGCTCTCCTCATAATTGAATCACTTAGTCTCGGGTTTGGGTTAAACTTTGGGTTGCTTCACTGGAGCTGCAACTGACTTACTATCCATGAAGTTTCCCTCCTTGCTCTTGCCCTTCTCGAAACTAGTGGTTTGACTAACCATCAACACTTGATGCTCCTTCTTGATTTCTACCTTCGCGGTGCCAAACATCGCGAATAGCTCAGGGATCATTATTTCTATCCCTGGCATTTTATAGTTCATCACCAAGTTCTAGTAGCTTAGTGACACTGACTTGGAGAACTATTTCAATCACTATCTTATCTGGAAGATCAACTCCCACTCGATTCAAGCGATTGTAGCACCCAAACAATCTGAGCACATGCTCAACGATTGAGCTATTCTCTTTCATCTTGCAGGCAAAGAATCTTGTTGGAAATCTCATATCTTGCAACACGGGCACGAGCCTGAGATCCTAATTTCAGCTCTTAGAACATCTCATATGTTCCGTGACGTTCAAAAAGTTTCGGAGCCTCAATTCTAAGCCGTAATGCATGACGCACTAAACTATCAAGTAGTCATCAGAATGTGCCTGTCAGATGTTCACAACATCTACAGACGACGCTAGAGGGGTTGGCGCACCGAGCGGTGCATTAGGGACATAAGACTTCTGTGCAGCAATGAGGACAATCCTTAGATCACATACCCAGTCCGCAATATTGCTACCATCATCTTTCAACTCTATTTCTCTAGGAACATATAAAAAATTCAAGGGAGCTACAACGCGAGCAAGTAATCTACAACATAATTTGCAAAGACACTACTGACTATGTTCATGATAATGAGTTCAACTAATCATATTACTTAAGAACTCCCACTCAAATTGACATCTCTCCGGTCATTCGAGTGATACATGATCCAAATTCACCAAATCAAGTCCAATCATCACGTGAGTTGAGGTGGTTTCAATGGTGAACATCATCATGTTGATCATATCTACTATATGACTCATGTTCGACCTTTCGGTCTCTTGTGTTCCCAGACCATGTCTGTACATGCTAGGCTCATCAAGTTTAACTCGAGTGTTCCGCATGTGCAACACTGGCTTGCACCCGTTGTATGTGAACATAGAGTCTATCACACCCGATCATCACATGGTGTCTCGACACGATGAACTTTCGCAATGGTGCACACTCAGGGAGAACACAATTTATCTTGAAATTTAAGTGAGGGATCACCTTATAATGCTACCGTCATCCTAAGCAAAACAAGGTGCATAAAAGGATTAACATCACATGAAAATCATAAGTGACATGATATGGCCATGAACTTGTGCTTTTGATCTCCATCTTGAAAGCACTGTCATGATCTCCATCGTCACCGGCATGGCACCATGATCTCCATCATCTTGATCTCCATCAACGTGTCGCCATCGGGGTTGTCGCGCCCATCATGCTTCTACTACTATTACTACCGTTTAGCGATAAAGTAAAGCATTACATAGCGCTTAATGATTGACACGTAGGTCATACAATAATTAAAGACAACCCTATGGCTCCTACCGGTTGCCATACTCATCGACATGCAAGTCGTGATATTCTATACAACACATGATCATCTCATACATCACATATATCACATCATGTAATTGGCCATATCACATCACAATATACCCTGCAAAAATAAGTTAGACGTCCTCTAATTGTTGTTGCATGTTTTACGTGGCTGCTATGGGTATCTAGCAAGAACAATTCTCACCTACGCATAAACCACAATGGTAATACATAAGTTGCTTTTCAACCTTCTCAAGGACCGCCTTTTTCGAATCCGATCCAACTAAAGTAGGAGAAACAGGCACCCGCCAGCCATCTTTGTGCAACAAGGTTACATATCAGTTGATGGAACCGGTCTCTCGTAAGCGTACGAGTAAGGTTGGTTCGGGCCGCTTCATCCCACAATACCGCTGAACCTAAACACGACCAAGGGAGGAAGCAATGTAAGCATCAACGCCCACAAACTCTTTGTGTTCTACTCGAGATCTCATCTACACATAGACCTAGCTCTGATACCACTGTTGGGGAACGTTGCATGGGAAACAAAAAATTTCCTATGCACACGCAAGATCTATCCATGGTGATGAGCATCTACGAGAGGGAGAGTGGATCTACATACCCTTGTAGATCGCTAAGCGGGAAGCGTTAAGAAACGCGGTTGATGTAGTGGAACGTCTTCGCGATCCAAATCGCCGAGCGTCCCGTGATCCCATCATGACCATCTCGCGATCCAATCACGATCCATCCCGCGATCTCATCATTGTCCGTCCCGCGATCCAATCACGAATCGTCTCGCGATCTTGATCAGGGTCCTTCCGATCTAACGCCAAACGGACGACACCTCCGCGTTCAGCACACGTACAGCTCGATGACAATCTCCGCCTTCTTGATCTAGCAAGAGGGAGAGGATAGGTAGATGAGTTCTCCGGCAGCACGATGGCTTTGCGGCGATGATGGTGGAGCTATTCCAGTAGGGCTTCGTGTAAGCACCGCTGAAAACCAATCTAGAGGAGAAACTGCGATCTAGAGGAGAGGTAGCACGTGGCTATTAGGGTTAGCTTTTCCCTATAAATCCTCTAGTATATATAGGCGGGAGGGAGGGGTGGAGGCAGCCTCAAACCCTCATGGTTTGGTAGAAATTGGAGGTGGAGGAGTCCTACTCCAATCCTATTAGGAGTAGGATTCCTCCTTTCCACTTGGAAACTCTTTCCACCTCTCCACCTTTGGATTTTTTCCTTCTGAAACCACTCCAGCCGCATGGGCCCTTAGAGGAGGCTTTGGCCAGCCCACCAGGGGATGGTTTACCTCCTCCCACAGCCCATGTAGCCTCTTGGGTCGAGACACCCCTCCCGATGGTCCCCTGGTACCCTCCCGGCACTCCCGATACACTAGCGATGAGCCCGAAACTTTTTCGGTGACCAAAACAAGACTTCCTATATATCAATATTTACCTCCGGACCATTCCGGAGCTCCTCGTGACTTCTGGGATCTCAACCGAGACTTCGAAGAACCTTTGGTCACCACCATACATAACTCTATACTACTGAAACATCATCGAACCTTAAGTGTGCAGACCCTGCAGGTTCGAGAACTATGTAGACATGACCGAGACACCTCTATGGTCAATAACCAATAGCGGGACCTAGATGCCCATATTGGTTCCTACATATTCTATGAAGATCTTTATCGGTCGAACCTCTATGTCAAGGATTCAATTAATCCCGTATGATGTTCCCTTTGTTCTTTGGTATGTTACTTGCCCGAGATTCGATCGTCGGCATCTCCATACCTAGTTCAACCTCATTACCAGCAAGTCTCTTTACTCGTTCCGTAATACAAGATCCCGTGGCTAAAACTTAGTCACATTGCTTGCAAGGCTTATTGTGATGTTGTATTACCGAGTGGGCCCTGAGATACCTCTCCGTCACATGGAGTAACAAATCCCAGTCTTGATCCATGCTAACCCGACAAACACCCTCGGAGATACCTGTAGAGCACCTTTATAGTCACCCAGTTACGTTGCGACGTTTGATACACACAAGGTACTCCTCCGGTGTCAGTGAGTTGCTGGTCATAGGAACAAATACTTGACATGCAGAAAACAGTAGCAATAAACTGACACGATCATATGATACATTTTGTAGTTTGGGTCTTATCCATCACACCATTCTCCTAATGATGTCATCCCGTTATCAAATGACATCTCATGTCCATTGTCTAGGAAACCTTAACCATCTTTGATCAACGAGCTAGTTTATTAGAGGCATACTAGGGACATGATTTTGTCTATGTATCCACACATGCATCTAAGTCTCCGATCAATACAATTATAGCATGGATAATAAACGATTACCATGAACAAGGAAATATGATAATAACTAATTTATTATTGCCTCTAGGGCATATTTCCAACACCTAGAGTTCCCCGTAGACTCTCGGGGCGATCTCTCACTAACCGGGCTCGTAGTCTCACCTGCCGCGCCCGAAGACTCCACGGCTTTAACCTCGGATTCCTCTTTCGGTCGATGATGACCCGACTCTTAGTCCAGATCTGGTCATAGTGCTAGATGACCGGATACATGTTCTTGCCGAACACTCCCCTAGCACGGACACAACGGAGGTAAACTCTGAAAGCTCCGAGCAGGTTGAACCAGTTGAGCTCTCGACACACAACCAGGCCCTAGATCGGATCTTGTCGATGAAGATTACCGATGACCCAACCCCGATCAATGCTCAGATCGTTCTCAGGGTGGGTCAGGACGAATATTTTGTCCCACCCACAACCCACTTGATAGCCACAGTCGAAGATTTAACCGATATGTTGGAATATGCCTCTGAGGAGGCATAATACATGGATGAGTAGGATTGCACTCCCACCCCGTTAACACGAGGCGATGGGCCTCCACCTCCACATACAACGTCTAAATGGTGGACACTCCAACCGCTAATGGAGAGCACACACCTAACAATGATGGCAACAAATCGGGTGTAGCACCGTCAAGGTGCCGGAAGCCGCATAAACGTTCAAAAGGCAAAAAGGGAAGGAAATCTGTCATCGGCACCGGGGATGGAGATACCCCGAAACACCTCAGCAATCCTGATATCCCCGAACACCCGCTAGAGGGTCAAGAGAGGCTTGAACACCAGCGCAACCCCGATGACCTAAACGATTCCGAGGACGACAATTACCTCCCCCTGTCGAGGAGGACATACCGGAAGCCAATGACTTCTCCATCCCCAATAATCTTGAAGATCAGGAGTTGTTCAGGCAATAGCTTATAGCCACAGCCCGCAGCCTGAGAGCAAAAGAATGGCAACTTAAGGCTGAACAGGACAACCTCAACGATCGATGGACGAGAGTCCTCTTAACTGAGGAAGGATACGATACCGGTCTATTAGACCAACCTAAGAGCTATCCACGCAGAAGGCTGCTGCCACAATTCGAGGATGAGCTCACTGATATGCCATCTCCCAAACATACCCCATACGACAAGCCAGACCGCCCTCCTCAAGGACGAGACAGGACGGCTGACGACATCGGTTATAGGCCAACGATACCCTGAAGACGAGGAAAAGAGCCAATAGAGCCCGACGACAGGTTTGACCAGCGATGCGACCTGTACTATAGAGCATATCGTACAAGACCCATCTATGGATCCAGAGGGTACTCACCCGATAGACGGGAAGGGTACCGGCCCTGGCTCAATCGCAATAATAGAGGCCAAGAATGAAACCGGGCTAGAACAGATGTTGATTACCGGTGCGACATAGCTCGGGTCAGAGGCGCTGCCCACCCACTGTGCTTCACGGACGAGGTGATGCAGCATCAGTTCCCGGAGGGGGTTAAACCCGTGAACATGGAGCAGTACGATGGGACAACTGACCCAACCGTATGGATTGAGGATTTCCTCCTCCACATCCACATGGCGCGAGGAGATGAACTCCACGCCATCAAATATCTACCCCTAGAACTTAAGGGCTAGCTCAGTGCTGGTTACACAACCTCTCGGAAAACTCCATCAGGTGCCGGGAAGATCAAGAGGATGCATTCTGATCTAACTTCCAGGGCACCTATGTCCGGCCACCGGACTCCTCTGACCTAAGAAACGTCGTCCAGAAGCCAGGAGAGTCCACGCGACAATTCTGGAATCGGTTCTTGACCAAGAAAAACCAGATCGTTTACTGCCTTGACATCGGGGTAATAGCCTCCTTCCAACACAACATTCGGGATGAATGGTTGGCTCGCCAGCTGGGCCAGGACAGACCAAGGACAATGTCAGCCCTTACATCACTCATGACTCGCTTTTGCACGGGCAAGGATACCTGGTTAGCAAGGCGGAGCCACAACTCCGAAGACCCCAAAACCTCCAAAGTTCGGGATAGAAACGGGAAACTAAAGTGCAACAAGAATAAGCGCCGACACAACAATAGTGATGCCGATGATATGGCCGTTGATACTTCCATTTTGCATCATGCTTTTATATTGATATTTATTGCATTATGGGATGTTATTACATGTTACGGTACAATACTTATGCCTTTTCTCTCCTATTTTACAAGGTTTACATGAAGAGGGAGAATGCTGATAGCTGGAATTCTGGACTAGAAAAGGAGCAAATCTGGGAGACCTATTCTGCACAACTCCAAAAGTCCTGAAAAGTTACGGAGAATTATTTTGGAATATATAAAAAATATTGGGCAAAACAAATACCAGAGGGGGCCCACCAGGAGGTCACAAGCTTGCCAGGTGCGACCACCCCCTGGTCACGCCTAGGTGTCTTGTGACCCACCTGGCAGGTCCCCGACTCCCATCTTTTGCTATATGAAGGGTTTTGACCTGGAAAAAATCGTAAGAGAGCTTTCGAGACGAAGCGCCACCGTCTCAAGGCGGAACTTGGGCAGAACCAATCTAGAGCTCCGGCGGAGTTGTTCTTTTGGGGAAACTTCCCTCCCGGAGGGGGAAATCGAAGCCATCATCATCACCAATGATCCTCTCATCGAGAGGGGGTCAATCTCCATCAACATCTTCACCAGCACCATCTCCTCTCCAAACCCTAGTTCATCTCTGGTATCCGATCTTTGTCTCAAACCTCAGATTGGTACCTATGGGTTGCTAGTAGTGTTGATTACTCCTTGTAGTTGATGCTAGTTGGTTTACTTGGTGGAAGATCATATGTTCAGATCCTTTATGATAATTAATACTCCTCTGATTATGAACATGAACATGCTTTGTGAGTAGTTACGTTTGTTCCTGTTATAAGTAATCATGTGAATTTGGTATTCGTTCGATATTTTTATGAGATGTATGTTGTCTCTCCTCTAGTGGTGTTATGTGAACGTCAACTACATAACACTTCACCATTATTCGGGCCTAGTGGAAGGCATTGGGAAGTAATAAGTATATGCTGGGTTGCTAGAGGGACAGAAGCTTAAACCCTAGTTTATGCGTTGCTTTGTAAGGGGCTGATTTGGATCCATATGTTTCATGCTATGGTTAGATTTATCTTAATTCTTCTTTCGTAGTTGCGGATGCTTGCGAGAGAGGTTAATCATAAGTGGGAGGTTTGTCCAAGTAAGTGCAGCATCCAAGCACCGGTCCACCCACATATCAAATTATCAAAGTAGCGAACGCGAATCAAATGAACATGATGAAAGCTAGCTTGACGGAAATTCCCATGTGTCCTCGGCAGCACTTTGCTTCATATAAGAGTTTGTCCAGGCCTATCCTTTGCTAAAAAAAGGATTGGGCTACCTTGCTGGACCTTTTCTACACTTGTTACTTGCTACTCGTTACAAATTATCTTATCACAAAACTATCTGTTACCGATAGTTTCAGTGCTTGTAGAGAATACCTTACTGAAAACCACTTGTCATTTCCTTCTATTCCTCGTTGGGTTCGACACTCTTAGTTATCGAAAGGACTATGATATATCCCCTATACTTGTGGGTAATCAAGACTCTTTTCTAGCGCCGTTGCCGAGGAGTGAAGCGCCTTTGGTAAGTGGAATCTAGTAAGGAAAAATTTATATAGTGTCCTGAAATTTACTATCGCTTGTTATTATGGAAAATAATCCTTTGAGGGGTTTGTTCAGGGTATCTTCACCACGACCGGAAGCACAAAGAGTTTCTCCTCAACCGACTTAACGTACTGAAAATATTTATTATGAAATTTTTTGGGTATGATAGAGAAACTACTGGCTAATCCTTATGGAGGAGATGGAACACTACATCCTGATTTGCATCTGATCTATGTGGATGAAGTTTGTGGATTATTTAAGCTTGCAGGTCTGCCCGAGGATCATGTCAAGAAGAAGGTCTTTCCTTTATCTTTGAAGGAGAAGGCATTGACATGGTATATGCTATGTGATGATATTGGATCTTGGAGCTACAACCGATTGAAAATGGAATTTCATCAGAAGTTCTATCCTATGCATGTGGATTCCATTTTCAGCCAATTGAACTTCTGATCGGTAGGATAGAACTTGTGATGAAATTATATCTATAATTTTTGGCCTCATGAAGGAGAAAGAATCGCTCAATCTTGGGGGAGGCTTAAGTCAATGTTGTATTCATGCCCTAATCATGAGCTCTCGACAGAAATTATTATTCAAAATTTTTATGCTCGGCTTTCTCGTAATGGTCAATCCATGCTCGATACTTCTTGTGCTAGTTCCTATATGAAGAAAGATATTGAGTTCAAATGGGATTTATTAGAAATAATTAAACACAACTCTGAAGATTGGGAACTCGACGAAGGTAAGGAGTCAGGTATAAACTTTGAGTTTGATTGTGTTAAATCCTTTGTAGACACCGATGCTTTTCGTGAATTTAGCACTAAATATCGACTTGACTCTGAGATAGTAGCTTCTTTCTGTGAATATTTTTCTGCTCATGTTGACCTCCCTAAGGACAAGTGGTTTAAATATCATCCTCCCATTGAAGTGAAAGTAGTTGAACCTATTAAAGTTGAAGAAGAAACTATTACTTATAATCCTGTTATTCCTGCTGCTTATATTGAGAAACCACCTTTCCCTGTTAGAATAAAGGAACATGCTAAGGCTTCAACTGTGGTTCGTAACAGCTATGTTAAAACACCTATGCCCCCTGAACAAATTAAGGTTGAGCCTAGTGTTTCTATGGTTAAAAATCTCTTCATTGATAATATTGATGGGCATGTTATTCAATTCTGTGATGAAGCTGCTAAAATTGGTAGACCTGATGCTAAAGATAAACATAGACATATTATTGGCACACCTGTTGTTTCTGTTAAAATAGGAGATCATTGTTATCATGGCTTATGTGATATGGGTGCTAGTGTGAGTGCAATTCCCTTTACCTTATATAAATAAATTATGAATGATATTGCACCAGCTAAGTTAGAGGAAATTGATGTTACAATTAAGCTTGCTAATAGAGATACTATAGTACCAATTTGGATTGTTAGAGATGTTGGAGTCTTGTGTGGGAAAATAAAATATCCTATTGATTTTCTTGTCCTTGGTTCCCCACAAGATGATTTTTGTCCCATTATATTCGGTAGACCTTTGTTGAATACTGTTAATTCCAGGATAGATTGTGAGAAGGAAACTGTTACTGTAAGTTTTGGGGACACGTCTCATGAGTTTAATTCCTATAAATTTCGTAGACAACCCCATGATAAAGAATTGCCTAGTAAGGATGAAATTATTGGTCTTGCTTCTATTGATGTGCCTCCTACTGACCCTTTAGAACAATATCTGCTAGACCATGAAAACGATATGCATATGAATGAAAGGAATGAAATAGATAAGATTTTCTTTGATCAACATCCTATTTTGAAACACAACTTGCCTGTTGAAATACATGGGTATCCTCCTCCACCCAAGGGTGATCCCGTGTTTGATCTTAAACAATTACCGTATACTCTAAAATATGCTTATCTAGATGAAAAGAAAATATATCCCGTTATTATTAGTGCTAACCTTTAAAAGCATGAAGAAATGAGATTATTGAAAACTCTGAAGAAGCACCGAGGTGCTATTGGATATACTCTTGATGATCTTAAGGGCATTAGTCCCACACTATGCTAGCATCAAATTAATATGGAGCATGATGCCAAACCAATTGTTGATCACCAATGACGGTTACATCCTAAAATGAAAGTAGTGGTAAGAAATGAAATAGTAAAGCTCCTGGAGGCAGGTATTATTTATACTATTGCTGATAGTAGATGGGTTAGTCCCTTTCATCGTGTCCCTAAGAAAGGAGGTATTACCGTAGTTCCTAATGATAAAAATGAATTGATCCCTCAAAGAATTGTTACAAGGTATAGAGTGGTAATTGATTTTAGGAAATTAAATAAAGCTACTAGGAAAGATCATTACCCTCTACCTTTTATTGATCAAATGCTAGAAAGACTATCCAAACACACACATTTTTGCTTTCTAGATCGTTATTCTGGCTTCTCTCAAATACCTGTGTCAAAAGAGGACCAAGAGAAGACCACTTTTACTTGCCCTTTCGGTACCTTTGCTTATAGACGTATGCCTTTTGGTTTATGCAATGCACCTGCTACCTTTCAAAGATGTATGACCGCTATATTCTCTGATTTTTGTGAAAGGATTGTTGAGGTTTTCATGGATGATTTTTCCGTTTACGGAACTTCTTTTGATGATTGTTTGAGCAACCTTGATCAAGTTTTGCAGAGATGTGAAGAAACCAATCTTGTCTTGAATTGGGAGAAGTGCCACTTTATGGTGAATGAAGGTATTTTCTTGGGAAACAAAATCTCCAAAAGAGGTATTGAAGTTGACAAAGCCAAAGTTGATGCTATTGAGAAAATACCGTGTCCTACAGATATCAGAGGTATACGAAGTTTCCTTGGTGCTGCTAGTTTCTATAAGAGGTTTATTAAAGACTTCTCTAAGATTTCTAGGCCTCTCACTAATCTTTTGCAAAAAGATGTTCCATTCGTTTTTGATGATGATTGTGTAGAAGCATTTGAAATTCTTAAGAATGCCTTGATTTCCGCTCCTGTTGTTTAACCACCTAATTGGAACCTACCCTTTGAAATTATGTGTGATGCTAGTGATTATGCCGTTGGTGCTGTTCTAGGACAAAGAGTTGATAAGAAATTAAATGTTATCCATTATGCTAGTAAAACTCTAGACAACGCTCAAAGAAACTATGCTACGACTCAAAAGGAATTTGTAGCAGTTGTGTTTGCTTGTGATAAGTTCAGAACTTATATTGTTAACTCCAAAGTAAGTGTTCACACTGATCATGCTGCTATTACATATGTTACGGAAAAGAAAGATGCTAAACCTAGACTTATCAGATGGGTTCTTCTACTACAGGAATTTAATTTGCATATTGTTGATAGAGAGGGTGCTGATAACCCCGTAGCAAATAACTTTTCTTGGTTAGAAAATGTTCTTGATGACCCACTACCTATTGATGATAGCTTTCCTGATGAACAACTAGTTGTCATAAATGCTTCGCGTAATGCTCCATGGTATGCTGATTATGGTAATTACATTGTTGCTAAATTTATACCGCCTAGTTTCACATACCAACAAAAGAAGAAGAAAATCTTCTATGATTTACGACATTACTTTTGGGATGATCCACACCTTTATAAAGAAGGAGTAGATGATGTTATTAGACATTGTGTACCCGAGCATGAACAAGAACAGATCCTACACAAGTGTCATTCCAAGGCCTACGGAGGACACCACGCTGGAGATAGAACTGCACACAAGGTATTACAATCTGGGTTTTATTGGCCTACCCTCTTCAAGGATGCTCGTAAGTTTGTCTTTTCATGTGATGAATGTCAAAGGATTGGCAATATTAGTAGACGTCAAGAAATGCCTATGAATTACTCTCTTGTTATTGAACCATTTGATGTTTGGGCTTTTGATTATATGGGACCTTTTCCAACGTCCAACGGATATACTCATATTCTAGTTGCTGTTGATTATGTTACTAAGTGGGTAGAAGCTATTTCAACTAGTAGTGCTGATCGTAACACCTCTATTAAAATGTTGAAAGAAGTTATTTTCCCTAGATTTGGAGTCCCTAGATATTTAATGACTGATGGTGGTTCCCACTTTATTCATGGTGCATTCCATAAGTTGCTTGCTAAGTATGATGTTAATCATAGAATTGCATCTCCTTATCATCCTCAGTCTAGTGGTCAAGTAGAATTAAGCAATAGAGAAATTAAATTGATCTTGCAAAAGACCATTAATAGATCTAGAAAGAATTGGTCTAAGAAACTTGACGATGCATTATGGGTATGTCTCCATATAAAATGGTTTATGGTAAAGCATGTCACTTACCTCTAGAGCTAGATCACTAAGCTTATTGGGCAATCAAAGAGCTCAATTATGATTTCTAACTTGCTGGTGAGAATAGGTTATTTGACATTAGCTCACTTGATGAATGGAGGACCCATGCCTATGAGAATGCCAAGTTGTGTAAAGAAAAAGTTAAGAGATGACATGATAAAAGGATACAAAAGCGTGAATTCAATGTAGGTGACCATGTCTTGCTATACAATTCTCGTTTAAGCTTTTTTGTAGGAAAACTTCTCTCTAAATGGGAAGGGCCTTGCATTGTCGAGGAAGTATATCGTTTCGAGGCCATCAAGATCAACAATGTAGAGGGCACAAATCCGAAGGTGGTAAACATGCAAAGAAACAAACATTATATCTCAGGTACTCCCATAAATGTTGAAACCAATATTATCAATACCATAACTCCGGAGGAGCATATTAGGGAGACCTACCGAAACATTTCAGACTCCGAAAAGGAATAGGTATGTGGTACGGTAAGTAAACCGACTCCAAAAATTTCCCAACAATTTTTTTCTCAGTTTCGGAATAAATAATAAATTAGGAAAATTTAAAGCAGTCCGAAAAGTGCACGAGGAGGTGACAAGCCTGCCAAGCGCGACCACCCCCTGGCCACGCCTAAGTAGCTTGTCACCACCCCGTGCACCCTTCGGACTCTGTTTTCTTGTGGTATACTCCTTTGTGTCGGCAAAAATTCATTATCTAATCTCCCGAAGGTTTGGACATCCGTATCACGACAATACCTCCTGTTTTTGTTTTGAGTTGTTTCTGCAGCAAATTTAGAGCAAGATGTCTTTGCAAGAGTCGACCGGGGAGAGCCATGTCTCTCACCCGACACCGGAGCCCGGAGCATACAACGAAGCCAATCACATTGGGAAGGCCACAAAGGAAGAGATGGAGGCTGACTTGAAAAGGGTGGATGCTATGGAGGAAGACCAGGAAGTCACTTCTTGTCTTCATCCCGGAGTCATGTTGGATGAACTTTAGAGCTCAACAATTCCAAATTCGGTCATCCCTCCCAATGCTAGATTTCTTAATCTATTCTTCGGTTGAATTTTGCTTTTTGTTCTCCTTATGTAAGCAAGTCCGAGAGTTATATAATGAAAAGTAGTTTTGATGTGAGACTTTGCTTGCTTGCTATGATCTTGAGGAAAATAAATAAGAAATAAAAGAAGAATAGAGTAAAAGCAAAGAGTATATATGATGATCTTATGGGGAGTGATGACTTCACATCCAAGAAGTATGTCAGTTGAAATTTATTGGGAGTTGACAAACATGGCGATTGGTCATTGGGGCAATTAAAAGGAAGTAATAAAGAAAGAGAGGTTCACATATAAATATATTATCTTGGACATCTTTTATGATTGTGAGAAGTCATTAAAATATTTTATGTTAAGAAGTTGATGTTGGACAAGGAAGACAACATAATGGGTTATGTTTGCTTATTTCTGAATATAAGTTATATGGTTATAGATCCTCCAACATGTAGTGCTTGCTTCCACCTCACACTAGCCAAAACTTCCGCACCAAGTAGAGATACTACTTGTGCATCTAAACACCCTCAACCCAGTTTTGCCATGAGAGTCCACCATACCTACCTATGGATTGAGTAAGATCCTTCAAGTAATTTGTCATCGGTGCAAAAAGCAATAAGAATTGCTCCTAAATATGTATGATCTTTTACTGTAAGGGAAATAAGCATTGTACGAACTTGTGATGGTAAAGAAATAAAAGCGACGGACTGCATAATAAAGGTTGCTATCAGAAAGGGAAATACAACACAATGTTCCTTTGCATTAAGGGCTTGCGCATCCAAAAACAAAAAGCGCATGACAACCTCTGCTTCCCTCTACGAAGGGCCTATATGTTACTTTTACTTTACAAGTACTTACCTTTATGCAAGATTCATGGTGATCTTCACCACTTCCTATATTTGCCCTTTTCGCTCGGCAAGCATTATGTGTTGGGGAATGATCTAAACACATATATCCACTCGGAGGTAGGTGATCATGAGTTATTATTGTTGACATCACCCTTGAGGTGAATAGTTGGGAGGCAAAACTATAAGCCCCTATCTTTCTCTTTGTTCAATTGAACTTTTGACCTCATGAGTACCGCATCAGTGTTAGCAATTATGAACCACCAAAAGATGATTGAGTATGTGGATTTGCTTTACAAGCTCTTATATTGATTCTTTTTGATGTTATGATAAAATGCAAATTGTTTCAATGACTAAGAGCATAGCTTGTTGATTGTCAATAGAGTTCTTGGTTCATACTATACCCTGTGAATGAATTGTTACTCAAATATGAGAAATTATATATAAATAAGTATTGTTGTTCTAAAGATGATCATGATGTCCTCAAGTCCATATTTTATTTTATCGACACCTCTATTTCTAAACATGTGGACATATTTATTGACCTCGACTTTCGCTTGAGGACAAGCGAGGTCTAAGCTTGGGGGAGTTGATACGTCCATTTTTGCATCATGCTTTTATATTGATATTTATTGCATTATGGGCTGTTATAACACGTTATGGTACAATACTTGTGCCTTTTCTCTCCTATTTTACAAGGTTTACATGAAAGAGGGAGAATGCCGACAGCTAGAATTCTGGACTGGAAAAGGAGCAATCTGGGAGACCTGTTATGCACAACTCCAAAAGTCTTGAAAAGTTACGGAGAATTATTTTGGAATATATAAAAAATATTGGGCAAAACAAATACTAGAGGGGCCTCACCAGGAGGTCACAAGCCTGCCAGACGCGGCCACCCCCCTGGTCGCGCCTAGGTGGCTCGTGACCCACCTGGCAGGTCCCCGACTCCCATCTTTTGCCATATGAAGGGTTTTGACCTGGAAAAAAATCATAAGAGATTTTTTGGGACGAAGCACCATCATCTCGAGGCGGAACTTGGGCAAAACCAATCTAGAGTTCCGATGGAGCTATTCTGCCAAGGAAACTTCCCTCCCGGAGGGGGAAATCGAAGCCATCATCATCACCAACGATCCTATCATTGAGAGGTGGTCAATCTCCATCAACATCTTCACCAGCACCATCTCCTATCCAAACCCTAGTTCATCTCTTGTATCCGATCTTTGTCTCAAACCTCTGATTGGTACCTGTGGGTTGCTAGTAGTGTTGATTACTTCTTGTAGTTGATGCTAGTTGGTTTACTTGGTGGAAGAACATATGTTCAGATCCTTTATGATAATTAATACTCCTCTGATTATGAACATGAACATGCTTTGTGATTAGTTACGTTTGTTCCCGAGGACATGGGATAAGTCTTGTCATAAGTAATCATGTGAATTTGGTATTCGTTCGATATTTTGATGAGATGCATGTTGTCTCTCCTCTAGTGGTGTTATGTGAACGTCGACTACATGACAGTTCACCATTATTTGGGCCTAGGGGAAGGCATTGGGAAGTAATTATAAGTAGATGATGGGTTGCTAGAGTGACGAAAGCTTAAACCCTAGTTTATGCGTTGCTTCGTAAGGGGCTGATTTGGATCCATATGTTTCATGCTATGGTGAGATTTATCTTAATTATTCTTTCGTAGTTGTATATGCTTGCAAGAGAGGTTAATAATAAGTGGGAGGTTTGTACAAGTAAGGGCAGCACCCAAGCACCGGTCCACCCACATATCAAATTATCAAAGTAGCAAACGCAAATCAAATGAACATGCTGAAAGCTAGCTTGACAGAAATTCGCATGTTTACTCAGGAGCTCTTTGCTTCATATAAGAGTTTGTCCAGGCCTGTCCTTTGCTACAAAAGGGATTGGGCTACCTTGCTGCACCTTTGCTACACTTGTTACTTGTTACTCGTTACAAATTATCTTATCACAAAACTATCTGTTACTGATAATTTCAATGCTTGCAGAAAATACCTTACTGAAAACCACTTGTCATTTCCTTGTGCTCCTCGTTGGGTTCGACACTCTTACTTATCGAAAGGACTACGATAGATCCCCTATACTTGTGGGTCATCAGCCGTTAACGCCAGCTTCCGCAATTCCCGACCCGGGCAGCAGAAGAAGCCTCCTAAAGGCAATCACGACAGGCCCATCACATTGGACAAGATCATGGAGAGGCCTTGCCAAATCCATGGCACTCAAGAGAAGCCTTCCAACCACACCAACTGTAACCGTTGGGTATTCAAACAGGCCGGCAAACTCACATCCGAGGATCAAGGAAAGATCCCACACAGTGAGGACGAGGAAGAGCCTCAGTGTGTGATTGGTGACGGACAAAAGAAGTTCCCTCCAGAGGTGAAAACATTAAACATGATATATGCCACCCATATACCCGAGAAGGAGAGGAAGCGCGCCCTTCGAGAGGTCTACGCTGTAGAGCCTGTAGCCCCGAAGTATAACCCATGGTTGGCATATTCAATCACCTTTGATCGACGTGACCACCCGACCAGTATCCATCATGGTGTTTCGGTCGCCCTCGTCCTAGATCCCATTATAGATGGGTATCACCTCACTAAAGTCCTAATGGATGGAGGAAGTAGCCTTAACCTAATTTACTCAGACATGGTGGAAAAGATGGGTATAGATCCATCAAGGATCAAACCCAGCAACACTACCTTTAAAGGAGTGATCTCAGGCGTCGATGCCCGGTGCACGGGCTCCGTAAGCCTGGAAGTAGTGTTCGGCTTGCCCGACAACTTACGAAGCGAAGACTTGATCTTTGACATTGTACCTTTCCGCAGCGACTATCATGCCCTGTTGAGTCGTACAACGTTCACGTGCTTTAACGCCGTCCCACACTACGCATACCTCAAGCTCAAGATGTCCGGCCCCAAGAGGGTCATCACCGTCAATAGCAACACAGAGCGCTCCCTCTGAACCGAGGAACATGCGTTGGCCCTTGCAACCAAATTCCATTACAATGATTCTTGACAAACGTCGACACCTGCCATTAAGGCACGTAAGGTTGGGAAACGAGCTCGGTTTCGGCCCGAACTCTCAGAACCTTCTTCTCCTCGTAAATGGGGACTCGACCCCATCACACAACCCTAGGACCAACAAAGCACGTGCCAAGGAGGCACAACTTTGCGCTCAAAATTCCATGGGCAACGGTGGGGAAAAAAGGGCAAGTGTTTGGATGGACCGAACTACTACCATCAAATGTCTTTGGACACACTGCAGGTACCATCAAGGGCATTCTAAAGGCGTAAAGCTCATCCACACTTTGGCGACCTCTCAAGATTTTGTTTGCAAGATCCGTTCAATGAACAATACCATTGATTGAGGTACACAACTCCCTAGGAGACGCGGGAGCAAACAAGCGACAAGGCACATCGAGGATGTCAGGTCACCCATCGAAGACCCCTGGTACAACCACTCCTGTAAAATTTATATTTCAAATACCTGTGAACAGTTGCCTCGGTAATTTGAGAAATAAGAGTTGTTGAGAAAAATATAAAACCATTATACATGGCCGTCTCGCTGTCCTTTTCGGCACATATTCTATTTTCTCCCTCTTGTTGCCAAACTGTTCGGTACATTACGACGCAACTGGCTAATAGATTGGGGGCTCGAGTTTTAAAAAATTGCCTTATGCACAATTGATTATGCATTTGGCGTCTTGGAATTTGCTTCATATGCATTGGTTCCAAACTATGTCTTGGGTCAATAGCTGGGTTGCCCGACTCCTGTGCTTGCCTCTTTACGTTTCGCTCGTTCGGCTAAAAGGGCAAAGGGAGAATCTCTGCGATTGTGTTTCCAGCTAGCCTGGTCAAGCACCTCAGGGGAGAAAGCCAAAAACTAACTGTCATAGTATGCGAGAACTGGTCTGTGAATCCGATCTTAAGTGTTACACTAAAGACCTCGTCAGAGGTTATTCCATATTATACGATGGTTTGGTATTCATACAAACCATGTGATATCGGCTTTTAGCCGCGGTTCATCCGAACATCACAAATAACTTGGGGATAGTCATCAGCCCCCCGCATTACTTTCTCGTGCCCCTACAGCTAAATGAAAGCGTCCTGGTCTGCCGCACACCACCTCCTTAGGGTTCCGATAGCTCGGCCAAGGGATATAGTGCATAGGTAGAGACACCCCGTGTAGCATCTACGTGGGGGCTGAAGCCGGTGACTCATAGCTTTTAGTTTCAACGACCACACAGGAGTTATAAGGAATGCAAAACATTAAAAAACATGATAAACCATGCATCATAACCATAAAATGTTAAAAGGTCTTTAGACATATTACAATACATCTACTCATAATGTTTTCTTTTGAGCACTGCGCCTCTATTGCCCGAGCACCCTCCATCACTACGGATAAGTATCGCCAGGACACCAATGCTCCTTTCCAGGCGGTGGAGGAGTGGTGGCTATATTTGTCGGAACAAGACCCGGCCAGTGCACCTTGGCCCTTGCGAAGGCCATCCGAGCTCCTTCGATACAAGAGGAATGCCTTAGTGCATCGATCCGAGGCGAGGTGTCACTCAGCTTCGGCACGAGGCCGAAGTAGAGATATAGAGATCCTTCATGGCCGGCTGCGCCATCCGATGCAGTTCCATCAGCTGCTTCAGCTGCTCGACAAGAAGAGGAGAGCGCTCGAAGGCTTCGAATTGCGCCCAAAACAGTCGAGCTTCATCTCCCTATCCCCACGAAGAATAGAACTGGTTCGCGTCCGCTGTGCTCTTCTGGAGGTCGGAGAAGGCGCCTGAGGAACACCACACCTGGGTAAGCAAATCGAACTTGTTATCCCCGAAGACATACTATAGTAAATACGGCTTACCATCCATGATAACCTTTTCTTGGTGGACTGGCTCCTCAAAGAACCGCCTATCCACCCGCTCCTTTTGGATATCAGATTTCAGAGTGGATAGTTCAGCGGCCTGCTGCTTACCTTTCTGCTCGAGGTCCTCGCACTTGTGGCCGGAATCTTTGAGCTCCTGTTGGATTTCCTCCAAACGAGCCTCATGCTTGGCGCTGGTGGCTTTCAGAGCGGAAAGCACGACAACCGGTTGTTCGGCCGCCCCCCTCTCGTCCACGGCCTCCTACTTCGCCTTCTACAACTCGGCCTTATGCTTCTCAATTTGTTTCGCTGAGGCTGCGTAAGCATCAAACATATAAATACTAGGTCAAAGGTGTGGTGATGAAAAACTCGGATATTATAATCCAGCTTACCTTGTGCCTCGTTGAATCTCTTATTCAGAGCGTCAAGCTCATCTTCAGAGCTCTTGAGCTTCTGATTTAGCTCGTCTAGCTCGGTGGCATTATCAGCCGCCGCTGCCGATGAAGCCTGGAAAAAAATCCCTATCATGTTACATGGCTTCAAACCTCCGAACTCTCATAAATATGATCCTATGTCCGGTCCTCCTGAGGGCTGTTAGAACGTTCCGAACAAATATCGTACATTGTTCGGATAATGGTCTATGATTGACCTCCACGCGAGTTTTTTTCAAACTCACTTAGGGCTCGAGGGCTGCCATGTATATAACGATAACACAGCGAAATTAATATTTCACAAACAGTGTATTACGTGGCTCACCTGGAAGCCTGTCAGGAGACCGTTGAAAGCCTCCTTCAGTCCTCTATCAACGGACTGAATGCTTTGTAAAACTGCACCCATAAGGGTGCGGTGTTCCTCGAAGATGGAGGCGCTTGATAGAGCCTCCCCCATCACCGGTCAACCATTGCTTGGTGGCGCCAGTGGTGATCGGTTCACCCAATCTCCAACCAGGGATTGAAACGGTGCCTCTGGAGGCGTTGTGCGCACCGGAGACGCCCTTGGAGGGGACTGGACTTCCCCTCGCCAGGTCTCCTTAGTATCCGGGAGGGGCTCCTCCCCTAGGTCTTTGGTGGCCAAGGCGTTAGCCTGGACCATGATGTCATTGCTGCCACCACTGGTGTTTGTCTCCAAAGGAGCCTGCTGGGATGACACTTCCATGGCATCCTTCATGGCACCCGGAGGAGTGGGATGCGATGTGGTCCCACTCTGTGCTAGCTCGGCGGGAGGGGTCTTCCCGTCCGAAACTTGGTTGGTGGGGAGAACGCGTGGTGGGTTGCAAACCAATAGGCGCTCACATGTCAATAACATTTAAAAACTTAGCCTTAATACCTCAGGAAGTCTTCAGAACCTTACCATCGAGCTGGGGGCTTGACCCTTAGGTTCCTTTGTGGAACCTTCTCGAAGTCCTAGGACTTGGTATCCGAGTCCGAACGTTCGTCGGACATAATCAACTGTGTCCGACGCGCTTTCTTCGTGAGAGGAGGAGGTACCTCCTCTATGGCGTCCAATGATGCCACCCTCTTTTTTGCAAGGGGGAATCTCCTTCCCCCTCGTCCTCATGCTCCTCCTCTTGATTAGAGGAAGCATGGGTTTCTTCGGACACAACGTCTGGCTGGTCCCTGATGCGAACACCTCCCTGGTTCTTGTTTTTCTTCTTCTCTTTCTTTTCTGGCGCCTTGTAAGGCGCCACGACGAGCATCTCCGACAGCAGCTTGGACCTGGGGTCTTCAGGCTATGGAGGCAGGCAGTTGATGCCCGTGGCCTTGCTCAACCATTTCTGCAAACGTGATCGGAAAGTGCTTATATTTTCTTCTGGAAAAATAGAGCCGATCAAACAAAACTATGTTATACCTGGAAGGAGGGTTATCGACGTGTAGACCCCGATCCTCCTCCTTGACTGGCCAGTTCTCCCGAGCCTTGAACAGTAATGTCTACTACACAACCTTCTTCTTATAGACTCGTGTTTGGCCTCCAAGCGCAGAGTTTTGTAGGACAATGGCAATTTTCCCTCAAGTGGATGACCTAAGGTTTATCAATCCATGGGAGGCGTAGGATGAAGATGGTATCTCTCGAACAACCCTGCAACCAAATAACAAAGAGTCTCTTGTGTCCCCAACACATCCAATACAATGGTAAATTGTATAGGTGCACTAGTTTGGCGAAGAGATGGTGATACAAGTGTAATATGGATGATAGATATAGGTTTTTGTAATTTGAAAATATAAAAAAAGCAAGGTAACAAGTAACAAAAGTGAGCACAAATGGTATTGCAATGCTTGAAGACAAGGCCTAGGGTTCATAGTTTCACTAGTGCAAGTTCTATCAACAATACTAACATAGTTGAATCATATGTAAATACCTCTCGTGCGACAAAGAGTTCACTCCAAAGTCACAAATAGTGGAGAACTAACGAAGAAATTATTATAGGGTATGAAAGCACCTCAAAGTTATCTTTTCCGATCAATCTTATGAGCTATCCCTACAAGTGTCACAAACAGTCCTAGAGTTCATACTAAAATAACACCTTAAGATACACATCAACCAAAACCCTAATGTCACCTAGATGTTCCAATGTCACCACAAGTACCCATAGTCTTGATTATACAAGTGGGAGATCCAACTACAAAGAAACAGGCAGTCTGATACACATTGTTATGGTATCTTTCACCTCTCTTTTTTGATTTGACATCTCCCATCCTTTCTTTGACTCATTTTCTTTCTTTATATGGGAAATTCTCCGAAATGACAATTGAATAGGTGTGGAAGTTATAATTGTAAATAAATCACGATCGAATCTATGGAAGCATTGGTTTATACATTCCTTTTAGTTTCGACTTTAGGGATACTTTGTTTTGCTATATTCTTCCGAGAACCACCTAAGGTTCCACTGCCTTCTTTCCTTATTACGACTCCTATCCTTAGATAAAATACGACGTTTGAGTTTGGACATAGCCAATTGCTACTTACGGTGCTCGGCCTTTTCAAGCAATGGAAGGCAGACTTGAATGCCAATCAGACATGGCCATAAGCTTAGATAATATCACTACTTTCTCTTGTTTATCACTTAATAAATAGTCTTATTTGTCCCAGGGAGCGAGGAGAGAAGATGACAGGTTAAGTATAAAAAGGTGGGTCATTGTCCCAACGTAGTAGTATTTTTGTTCTGTTTTTAGCTGATCTATATAAAAATATCACATAATTTCAGATTCATCATGTTCAATCCAACACAAAGAACTTCAAAGAGTGCCCCATAGTTTCTACCGGAAAGTCAAGACAAAAACGTGTGCCAACCCCTATGCATAGATTCCCAAGGTCATGGAACCCGCAAGTTGATCACCAAAACATACATCAAGTGGATCCATAGAACATCCCATTGTCACCACGGACATCCCATCGCAAGACATACATCAAGTGTTCTCAAATCCTTAAAGACTCAATCCGATAAGAAACCTTCAAAGGGAAAAACTCAATTCATCACAAGATGATAGAGAGGGGAAACTCCATATGATTCCTCTATATTAATAAAGCTCGCGTTACATCAAGATCGTGCCATCTCAAGAACACGAGAGAGAGAGAGAGATCAAACACATAGCTATTGGTACATAACCTCAGCCCTGACGGTGAACTATTCCCTCCTCGTCATGGATACCGCCGGGATGACGAAGATGGCCTCCGGTGATGGTTTCCCCCTCCGGCAGTGTGCAGGAATGGGCTCTCGATTGGTTTTTCATGGCTCTGGAGGCTTGCGGTGGCGGAAATCCCGATCTAGGTTTCTTCTCGGAGACATTAAGAAAGATGACATGATGTAGAGGGATAAACTCAAGAAATATGGTGAAAACCCCATCTTGTTACCCTTGATGGCAACAATACAATACATGCCTCGCTACCCCTACTATGTCACTGGGTGAGGACACTGCAAGATTGAAACCAAAACCAAGCACTTCTCCCATTGCAGGAATTACCAATCTAGTTGGCCAAACCAAACCAATAAATCGAAGAGACTAGCAAGGATATGAAATCATGCAAATAAGAATTCAGAGGAGATTCATGGATAATCTAAACATAAACTCACAATTCATCGGATCTTGACAGACACACCACAAAAGAGGATTACATCGGATAGATCTCCATGAGGATCATGGAGAACATGGTATTGAAGATCAAAGAGAGACAAGAAGCCATCTAGCTACTAGCTATGGACCCGTAGGTCTGTGGTGGACTACAAACACCTCATCGGAGGGTCCATGGAGTTGATGCATATGCCCTCCATGATCGAAACCCCCTCTGGCAGATTACCAGAAAAGGCTCCAAGATTGGATCTCTTGAGAACGGAGGCTTCCGGCAGCGGAAAAGTATTTTCATGGCTCTCTTAGATGTTGGGGGGAATATTTGGGTATTTATAGGCGACAGAATAGGGTTAGGAGACCTGCCAGGAGGCGACAAGCCCACTAGACGTGACCAGGGGGCGCCTAGCAGGCTTGTGGCGCCCTGGCACCTCCCCTGACATGCACTCCAAGCTTGATCGACTTGTTTCCTTCTAGAAAAATTCCTTCCGAAGGTTTTATTCTGTTTGGACTCCGTTTAATATTCCATATCCGCAAAACTCAAAAACAAGGAAAAAACAGAAACTGGCACTTGGCTCTAGATTAATAGGTTAGTCCCAAAAATAATATAAAATAGCATATTAATGGATATAAAACATCCAAAACAGATAATATAATAGCATGACATCATCAAAAATTATAGATACGTTGGAGACATATCAGCATCCCCAAGCTTAAGTCCTGCTCGTCCTCGAGTAGGTAAGTGAAAAAAACAGAAATTTTGATGTGGAATTCTACCTAACATATTTATCCATGTAATATTCTTTATTAATAAAGCTCGCGGTACATCAAGATTGTGCCATCTCAAGAACACAAGATAGAGAGAGATAGAGATCAAACACATAGCTATTGGTACATAACCTAGCCCCGATGGTGAACTACTCCCTCCTCATCATGGAGACCATCGGGATGATGAAGATGGCCTTCGGTGATGGTTTCCCCCTCTGGAAGGGTGTTGGAATGGGCTCCCGGTTGGTTTTTCATGGCTTTGTAGGCTTGCGGCAGCGGAAATCCTGATCTAGGTTTCTTTTTGGAGGTTTCTATATTTATAGGAATTTTTGGCATTGGAATCACGTCAAGGGGTGCCATGAGGCGGTGACAAGCCTGCTAGGCGCGACCAGGGGGTGGTCGCGCCTGGCAGGCTTGTGACCTCCTTGTGGCTCTTATGGCCCAACTCCAATGCTTCGGGGGTCTCTTTTGGTCCAAAATAAGTCATACTCAATTTTCATCCATTCCGAGAACTTTTATTTCTGCACGAAAAAAGTACACCATGGTAGTTCTGCTAAAAACAACATAAGTTCGGGTTAGTTCTAATAAAATCATACCAAAACCATATATAATTATTGTAAACATGGCATGAATACTTCATAAATTATAGATACGTTGGAGACGTATCAGCATCCCCAAGCTTAGTTCCTGCTCGTCCTCGAGTAGGCAAATGATAAAAGAAATAATTTATGAAGTGTGAATGCTAGCATAGTGCATAAATTTGGTCAATGATAGTTCCAAACACTTTTCTAGCATCATTATATATCATAAACGGTATCTCATCTCATAAACCTTCTCATGATGAAATACCAAGCTATCCACATGTTAAAGTATAGACTAACAAACTATGCTTTCAATCACCAAAAAATTGCAATTCATCTTATTTTCAGGAAGGGTCTATGTAAGAGCTTTGATTTAGAAAATTCCACATACTCAACTATCATATAGTCTTCTATGATTTCTAACACTCAAAGCATATTTTTAGAGCAAATGGCATCTTTTGAACACAAAGAAAGATAGGGGCTTAAAGTTTCGCCTCCCAACTTATTTATCACATAGATAATTGTCAACGGTAATAATTCATGATCAAATATATTTGAATGGCCATATATGCTTGGATCTTTCCCCAACACAAGACGCTTGCAAGGAGAAAAAGGCGAAATATAGGAAGTGGTGAAGATCACCATGACTCTTGCATAAAGGTAAGTACATGAAAGTAAAAGATAGACCCTTCGCAGAGGGAAGCATTGATTTGCAGAGGTACCTGAGCTCGAGCTTTTAAAACAGAGATGAATAATAATTTTGGGCGGTATGATTTCATTGTCACCATAACAACCAAGAGATCTTGGTATCTTCCATGATAGATACATTATAGGCAGTTCCCAAACAGAATGGTAAAGTTTTTACTCCCCGTCCACCAATCAATCACACTCCACGGCAAGCCGAATCGATGAGTACCGTCCATACTAACAACATTCCTGGGGGAGTTTTGTTTAATTATTTGCATTTTTTGTTTAATTTCGGGACTGGGAATCCCTATTACCAGCCACTTTCTCGTGAATGATAGTGAATCTACACATATCGTGAGAATAACCCACCTAGCATGGAAGATATTGTCAGCCCCTAGTCATTATATGAGCGATTAGGGCATACAAAACAGAATATTATTTGAAGGTTTAGAGTTTGGCACATGCAAATTTACTTGGAACGGCAGGTAAATACCGCATATAGGTAGGTATGGTGGACTCATATGGAACAACTTTGGGTTTAAGGGTGTTCGGATGCACAAGTAGTATTTCTACTTGGTGCGGAAGTTTGGCTAGTATCAGGTGGAAGCAAGCACCACACGTTGGAGGATCCAAAACAATATAACTTCTATGCAAATATACACAATCATAACTCATTACGTTGTCTTCCTTGTCCAACTTCAACTAATTTTCTCAAGTTTAAAAATAATTAATGGGTATTCATAATCATGAATATGTCCAATATAGTATACTTACATGTTAAATCTCTCTTCCTTCAATATTCTTTCATGAATGCTTCAAGTGACCAATGCGGTGTTTGCTAACTTTCAATAAATTTTACCACCTATACTTTTCATATGTGAAGTCCTTAATCCCCATGGGATAAGCATATAAAACATGTATAATTTTAGGTTTATGATATTCAATTCATTCAACCCTCTACTCATAGGATATAAGTGAAGCACGAGAGTAAATGACAAAACTACTCCAAAACATATAAGTGAAGATCAATGAGTAGTCAAACAATTAAGTAGCTATTGTTGGAAATATGCCCTACAGGTAATAATAAATTAGTTATTATCATATTTCCTTGTTCATGATAATCGTTTATTATCCATGCTATAATTGTATTGATCGGAGACTTAGATGCATGTGTGGATACATAGACAAAACCATGCCCCTAGTATGCCTCTAATAGAATAGCTCGTTAATCAAAGATGGTTAAGGTTTCCTAGACATGGACATGAGATGTCATTTGATAACAGGATCACATCATTAGGAGCATTGTGTGATGGACAAGACCCAAACTACAAACGTAGCATATGATCATGTCAGTTTACTGCTATTGTTTCCTGCATGTCAAGTATTTGTTCCTATGACCATGAGATCATGCAACTCATTGACACCGGAGGAGTGCCTTGTGTGTATCAAACGTCGCAACATAATTGGGTGACTATAAGGGTACTCTACAGGTATCTCCGAGGGTGTCTGTTGGGTTGGCATGGATCAAGACTGGGATTTGTTACTCCGTGTGACGGAGAGGTATCTCAGGGCCCATTCGGTAATACAACATCACAACAAGCCTTGCAAGCAATGTGACTAAGTGTTAGTCATGGGATCTTGTATTACGGAATGACTAAATATAATTGCCGGTAACGAGGTTGAACTAGGTATGCAGATACCGACGATCGAATCTCAGACAAGTAACATACCGAAGAACAAAGGGAACATCATACGAATTAACTGAATCCTTGACATAGAGGTTCGACCGATAAAGATCTTTGTAGAATATGTAGGAACCAATATGGACATCCAGGTCCCGCTATTGGTCATTGACCGTAGAGGTGTCTCGGTCATGTCTACATAGTTCTCGAACCCGTAGCGTTTGCACACTTAAGGTTTGGTGATGTTTCGGTAGTATAGAGTTATGTATGGTGGTGACTGAAGGTTGTTCGGAGTCCCGGATGAGATACCGGACGTCACGAGGAGCTCCGAATGGTCCAGAGGTAAAGACTGATATATAGGAAGTCCTATTTTGGTCGCCGGAAAAGTTTCGGGCTCATCGGTAGTGTATCGGGAGTGTCAGGAGTGTACCGAGAGACCATCGGGAGGGGTATTTCGACCCAAGAGGCTACATAGGCTTAGGGAGAGTGAATACCAGCCCTTAGTGGGCTGGTGGAAGTCCCACACAAGGCCCATGCGGCTGGGAAGAAAATCCAAAAGAGAAAAAGGTGGAAAAAGGCAAAAAGACCAAAATAAGGAGGAGTCCTAGTCCTACTAGGATTGGAGGAGGATTCCTCCTCTCCTCCCACTTCGGTCGAAGCCTAGAGGGATTGGCCCTTGCGCCAAGCCTCCTCCTCTCTTCCTCTTATATATACTAGAGGTTTTAGGGTTTTTGCACTAGATTTTCAGCCACGTGCTACCCTCTCCTCTAGTGCATAGTTTCTCCTCCAGATCGGTTTTCTACAGTGCTTAGGCGAAGCCCTGCCGGAATAGCTCCACCACCATCGCCGCAACGCCGCCGCGCTGCTGGAGAACTAGTATACCTATCCGCTCCCTCTTGCTGGATCAAGAAGGCAGAGATCATCATCGAGCTGTACGTGTGCTGAACGCAGAGGTGTCGTCCGTTCGGCGCTAGATCGGAAGGACCGTGATCAAGATCGCGAGACGGATCGTGATGAGTTCGCGGGACGGATCATGATGAGTTCGTGGGATGGATCATGATTGGATCATGGGACGGATCGTGATGAGATCGCGGGACGCTCGGCGATTTGGATCGCAAAGACATTCGACTACACCAACCGCGTTTCTTATGCTTCCCGCTTAGCAATCTACAAGGGTATGTAGATCCACTCTCCCTCTCGTAGATGCTCATCACCGTGGATAGATCTTGCGTGTGCATAGGAAATTTTTTGTTTCCCATGCAACGTTCCCCAACAGTGGTATCAGAGCTAGGTCTATGTGTAGATGAGATCTCGAGTAGAACACAAAGAGTTTGTGGGCGTTGATGCTTAGATTGCTTCCTCCCTTGGTCGTGTTTTGGTTCAGCGCTATTGTGGGATGAAGCGGCTCAGACCAACCTTACTCGTACGCTTACGAGAGACCGGTTCCATCGACTGACGTGTAACTTTGTTGCACAAAGATGGCTGGCGGGTGTTTATTTCTCCTACTTTATTTGGATCGGATTCGACTAAGGTGGTCCTTGAGAAGGTTGAGAAGCAACTTATGTATCACCGTTGTCATTTATGCGTAGGTGAGAATTGTTCTTGCTAGATACCCATAGCAGCCACGTAAAACATGCAACAACAATTCGAGGACGTCTAACTTGTTTTTGCAGGGTATGTTGTGATGTGATATTGCCAATTACATGATGAGATATATGTGATGTATGAGATGATCATGTGTTGTATAGAATATCACGACTTGCATGTCGATGAGTACGGCAACCTACATGAGCCATAGGGTTGTCTTTAATTATTGTATGACCTGCGTGTCAATCATTAAGCGCTATGTAATGCTTTACTTTATCGCTAAACGGTAGCAATAGTAGTAGAAGCATGATGGGCGCGACAACCTCGATGGCAACACATTGATGGAGATCAAGATGATGGAGATCATGGTGTCATGCCGGTGACGATGGAGATCATGTCGGTGCTTTAAATATGGAGATCAAAAGCACAAGTTCATAGCCATATCATGTCACTTATGATTTGCATGTGATGTTAATCCTTTTATGCACCTTGTTTTGCTTAGGACGACGGTAGCATTATAAGGTGATCCCTCACTTAATTTCAAGATAAATTGTGTTCTCCACGAGTGTGCACCGTTGCGAAAGTTCATCGTGTCGAGACACCACGTGATGATCGGGTGTGATAGACTCTACGTTCACATACAACGGGTGCAAGCCAGTGTTGCACATGCAGAACACTCGGGTTAAACTTGACGAGCCTAGCATGTACAGACATGGCCTCGGAACACAAGAGACCGAAAGGTCGAACATGAGTCATATAGTAGATATGATCAACATGATGATGTTTACCATTGAAATCACTTCAACTCACGTGATGATCGGACTTGAGTTGGTGAATTTGGATCATGTATCACTCGAATGACTGGAGGGATGTCAATTTGAGTGGGAGTTCTTAAGTAATATGATTTATTGAACTCATTATCATGAACATAGTCAGTAGTGTCTTTGCAAAATTATGTTGTAGATTACTAGCTCACGCTGTAGCTCCCTTGAATTTTTATACGTTACTAGAGAAATAGAGTTGAAAGATGATGGTAGCAATATTGCGGACTGGGTCCGTGATCTGAGGATTGTCCTCATTGCTACACAGAAGGCTTATGTCCTTAATGCACTGCTCGGTGCGCCAACCCCTCTAGCATCGTCTGTAGATGTTGTGAACATCTGACAAGCACGTTCTGATGACTACTTGATAGTTTAGTGCGTCATGCATTATGGCTTAGAATTGAGGCTCTGAAACGTTTTGAACATCACGAAACATATGAGATGTTCTAAGAGCTGAAATTAGGATCTCAGGCTCGTGCCCGTGTTGCGAGATATGAGATCTCCAACAAGATTATTTGCTTGCAAGATGAAAAAGAATAGCTCAATCATTGAGCATGTGCTCAGATTATCTGGGTGCTACAATCGCTTGTATCGAGCGGGAGTTGATCTTCCAGATAAGATAGTGATTGATATAGTTCTCCAAGTCACTGTCACTAAGCTACTAGAACTTGGTGATGAAATATAAAATGCTAGGGATAGAAATAATGATCCCTGAGTTGTTCGCGATGTTTGACACCGTGAAGGTAGAAATCAAGAAGGAGCATCAAGTGTTAATGGTTAGTAAAACCACTGGTTTCGAGAAGGGCAAGGGCAAGGAGGGAAACTTCATGGATGGCAAGTCAGTTGCTGCTCCAGTGAAGCAACCCAAAGTTGAACACAAACCTGAGACTAAGTGCTTCGATTATGAGGAGAGCGGTCGCTGAAGCGGAACAACCCTGGATACTTGGTATATAAGAAGGCTGGCAACGTCGACAGAAGTATATTTGATATACGTGTTAATGATGTGTACCTTGCGAGTACTCCTAGTAGCACCTGGGTATTGGATACCGGTTCGGTTGCTAAATGTTAGTAACTCAAAATAAAAGTTACGAAATAAACGAAGAACTAGCTAAGGGTGAGGTGATGATGTGTGTTGAAAATGTTTCCAAGGTTGATGTGATCAACATCGCATGCTCTCTCTACATTCGGGATTAGTGACGAACCTAAATAAATGTTATTTGGTGTTTTGCGTTGAGAATGAACATGATTACATCGTGTTTATTGCAACACGGTTATTCATTTAAGTTAGAGAATAATGGTTATTCTATTTACATGAATGATACCTTCAATGGTCATGCACCCAATGAGAATGGTTTGTTGAATCTTGATCGTAGTAATACACATGTTCATAACATTTATGCTAAAAGATACAAAGTTAATAATGAAAGTACCACATACTTGTGGCACTGCAGCTAAATGTCATATTGGTATAAAGCACATGAAGAAACTCCATGCTTATGGATCTTTGGACTGATTCGATTTCGAATCGGTTGAGACAGGCAAACCATGCCTCTTGGGCAAGATGACTAAGGACCCCGTTTTCCGGTTTGATGAAGCAGGCAAGTGATTTATTGGAAATGATACATGTTGATATATGCAATCCAATGAGTCTTGTAGCGTGCGGTGGATATCGTTATTTTCTTACCTTCACTAATGATTTGAGTAGATATAGTGTATATTTACTTAATGAAACACAAGTCTGAATCATTTGAAAGGTTCAAGCAAATTCAGAGTGAAGTTTAAAGATCATCATGACAAGAAGATAAAAATGTCTGCGATATGATCGTGGGGGTGAATATCTGAGTTACGAGTTTGGCATACAACTTAAGACAATGTGAAATTTGTTTCACAACTCACGCCACCTGGAACACCATAGTGTGATGGTGTGTTCGAACGTCATAGTCATGCTCTATTAGATATGGTGCGTGCTATGATGTCTCTTATCGTTTTGCTACTATAGTTTTGGGGTTATGCATTAGAGACAACTACATTCACTTTACATAGGGCACCATCTAAATCCGTTGAGATAACACCATATGGTTTGATAGAAACCTAAGCTGTCATTTCTTAATGTTTGGGCATGCAAAACTTATGTGAAAAAGGTTTTCACATAATGAGCTCGAACCCAAAGAGGACAAATGCATCTTCATAGTATACCCTAAGAATAGTTAGGCAAACCTTCTATCTCAGATCTAAGCATACAGTGTTTGTTGCTAAAACTGGGTCCTTTCTCGAGAGAGAGTTTCTCTCGAAAGAATTGAGTGGGAGGAAGATGGAACTTGATGAGGTTGTTAAACCCTTTGTTTCAACCAGAGAGTAGCGTGGCACAGAAAGATGTTTCTGTGGAACCTACGTCACTTGAAGAGGAAGTAAATGATGATGATCATGAAGCTTCAGATCATGTTGCTATCGATCCTCGTAGGTCGACAAGGATGTGTACTGCTCATGCGTGGTATGAAAACCCTGTCTTGGAGGTCATGTTGTTGGACAACGATGAACCTAAGAGATATGGAGAAGCGATGATGGGCCCGGATTCTGATCAATGGTTAGAGGCCATGAAATCCGAGAAAGGATCCATGTATGAAAACCAAGTATAGACTTTGGTAGACTTGCTTGTTGAATGGCAGGTCGTTGAGTACAAATGGACCTTTAAGATGAAGACAGACACTAATGGTAAACGCCACTATTTTTAAAGCTCGACTTGTCACAAAGAAGTTTCCGCCAAGTTCAAGGAGTTCACTACGATGAGACCTTCTCACCCGTAGTGATGCTAAAAGTCTATTGGAATTATGTTAGCAGTTACTGCATTTTTCAATTAAGAAATCTGGCGGATGGATGTCAAAACATCATTTCCTTCCTTGAGGAAAGGTTGTATGAGATACAACCAGAAGGTTTTGTCGGTCCTGAGGATGCTAAAAGGTGTGCAAGCTCCAGTGATCCTTCTATGGACTAGAGCAAGCATCTCGGAGTTGGAATATACGCTTTGATGAGATGATCAAAGTTTTTGAGTCTATACAAAGTTTATGAGAAACTTGTATTTACAATAAAGTGAGTGGGAGCACTATAGAATTTTTGATAAGCATATGTGGTTGACATATTATTGATCAAAAATGATGTAGAATTTCTGGAAATCAAAAACGGTTGTTTTAAAAGAGTTTTTCAAAGGAAGACCTGGATAAAGCTACCTAATTGTTGAGCATCAAGATCTATAGAGATAGATAAGGGTGCTTGATGAGACTTTCAATGAGTACATACCTTGACAAGATTTTGAAAGAGTTCAAAATGGACCAGTCAGAGAAAGAGTTCTCGCCTGATTTGTAAGGTGTGAAGTTGAGTGAGACTCAAAGCTCGACAACGGAAAAACAAAGAGAAAGGACGAATGGCGTCCCCTATGCCTTAGCCATAGGCTCTGTATAGTGTGGCATGCTGTGTACCGCACCTGTGTGTGCCTTGCCATGAGTCCGTCAAGGGGTACAACAGTGATCCAGGGGTCAACGGGGGCTCGCCCTCGTCTCGGGCGCTGCTCGTGCCCGACCTCCAGGAGGCGAGGCCATGGCGACGACCACCAGCGGCGGGGCGAGCTGCGGCGAGGAGAGACGGGGTCCGGCGAGGAGAGACGGGGTCCAGCAAGGGAGACGGGATCCGGCGGGGGAGACGGGATCCGGCCAGCAGCGGCGGAATCCGGCCGGCGGCAGCGCTTGGCAGCGGCGGGAGCAGCAGGAGCTCCCGGCTACTCCATGGCGGTGCACCTACGGGAGAAGGGAGCTCCGGGGTTAGGGGAGAGAGGGAGAGAGGAAAGAGAAGGGAGAGGCGAGGGGAGGAACTTCGGCCAGGTCCGGCGGCGAGCTGCGGCGGCTCCGGCGAGCTGGCGCGACGGCGGCCACGGGGAGTAGTGGGAGGGCTCGGGCTGCCATGGAAGGAGCTCCGAGAGAGCTCCAGATCGGCCAGATCGGGCCCGGATCGGCTCAAACGGGCCCATATGGGCTCGGGCAGGCTGCTGGAGGTGGGAGAAGGGGTTGGCTAGGGTTTGGTGGCATGCGGAACGAGGTGAGCTAGGGGGTATAAATAGGGCTAGGGCTAGGGTTACGCACTGTCCGTTTTTGGTCTGTCGGGTGTCGATCCGACTTCCGAAAGCGGAGGGTCGGGGCTACGGCGGCTGTGCAGAGGGGCAAAGTGGGGAAGAGAGAGAAGCGGTGCGGCATGGCACGATGATTTAAAACAGCGAGAAACATCCGACGATAACCGATGACCGCACTCCTACGGATTACCGACGGGGTACCTAACTAACTCAGAACGCGACGAAAATCGACGGGAGGTCTACCTAAGCTATAACAAGACCGCACGACAAGTTTCAACTCGATCCAAGAATATTTTTGCGCGCGCTTAAAAACAGTTTTATTTAAAAGATGTCGCAGGCGCGTGCGTGTGTGGTTGGTCTCGAAACGGGCAACAACACGAACGGAGAGAACCGACAACTACGAACGAATGCAAGTTTTCGAAAACGGGAGATGATGCAATGCAGATGATGCGATGATGAATGCGACAACCAGATGAACACATGTTGAAAATGGAAACTAAAGCGGAATCTTCTGGAATCTTCTGAAGCGTCGGTCCCGGGCTGTCACAACTCTCCTCCACTACAAGAGGATCTAGTCCCGAGATCTAGAATGAAAAGGGGAAGAGAAAGAGCAAAAGGTAAACTTAGTTGCTTCTTTGACAAATAAATGAAACCAATGAAACATGAAGGAAGCAAAGAGATGAAGACTGAAGAGCAAGCAAGAATTGACAGAAAATTTCGACATCACTTCGGTAGGAAAGAGATGAAATTTTTGATATTATGGAAACAAATTGAAAGAGAGGCACCAAACTTCAGTTGGATTAGAATCAAACTTCAAAAGATGAAAGGATCATGAAAAGATTTGGCAGCACTCCGGTTAAAAGAATAAGAAAAGAAAGAATATGATCTTGAAATACAAGATAAAAGATCGCATAGAGGAACAACACATGGCCTCCGGAACAAAAGAATAGAAGTAAAATCCTTGGGAAGAAGAGAACTGAAAAGAAAAGACAACTTCTAGCACCAAAGAATTTGAGAAGAATGGATGAACAGAGTTGTTGAAACACCAACAACGAAAAGAACAGCTTGTTGTGGGCTTATAAACAACATCTCAAAATGATGTGAGAGCAATGAGGTGACAACCTGCGACAACAGAAATAATTGATTGACTGAGAGCAACAAGATAAGCAAGCTTCTTTCACCAAGAGGAGGAGGAGAAAACTTGAATCATTTAACACCATGAAAATGATTGTTTATGACACCATGATAGCAACAATCCTTAGGAAAAGCTTAAGGTGAAATAAAACCCAAGATAACTCCGAGAAAACGTGATGGGTTAACTTATCTTATTCTTGATTACTTTCCTTCGAGACTCCTAATAGTCAAGAATTTAATAACACCATCTCCAAGAACATGGAGAAGGAATTGAACTTAGAATCCAAGATAAGGAACACTTGAGCACCTCCAACAAGAATCTTGAAGAGACTTGAAAAAGGAAGATATCTAGAAGAACCACCAAGAAGAACCTCCAGAAGAACTCTGAAACAAAAGGATGATAGAAAGAATTGAAGGATGCAAAAAGAACAAGATTGAGGCCTTGCTATGAACTAGAAGAAGCTTCGGGACAGGATACTTGAGGAAAAAAACTAGGAACTCCGGAAAGAAAGATGACCACTTGGGATAAGGAATTTGATATTATGAACAACTCCGGAAGGAGAATTGAAATCACTTGATGAAACAAGAATAAGAATTATGATATGACTATCCTTCATCAAGTTAAATTGATGACAAGCAACGGATTCACACATCACTTATTCTTCTTGAAAAAGAATGAACAGAGAGAGATAGATCACAAACTTGAAGAGGTCTTGCACGAGAACATCGGAAAAATTCGAAACAAAAGAGAAAAAGCCAATGAATGATATAGCATGAGAACAAAGAGAGCATGATCCACCTGATAGAAAACTTCACAAGGCACCGGAAAGAATTGGGAACAAAGAGCACACATGAGGATGAAGGGATCAAGAACAGCTTAATAGAAACTGAACACGGCACCGGAATAATTGAGATACGAATGAAGGAACAACAATTGAGAAGAATTTGAGAACGAAGGCTGAAAGCTGAGAACGAAGAAATCTTCTGAAATGATGGCCTTCGGAGGATCAGAAACAAGAAGAACACTAAATGCTCCGGATGGATATGGGAGAAATGACTCATGATCAAAACAATTGAGATGATAGCAAAAGCTGAAACCATGAATCTTTGGAAGAATGAACAATGATTTAAGAGAAACTCTCCTTCGGTCTTCAATGCAGAGAATGCTGACGAGAACCAACAACATGAATTACTAAGACACTCCGGAAGAATGAATAAGGAAAGGTTGAGCCAACAATGAAAATGATTTAAAAGCGATCTTGAAGAAAGAATATGACTGATGAAATTCATTCTTACGTCATATTTGAAGAGAACTTGAGAACATCTCCAGAAAGATTATAAGAGTCGGGTATGATCCTAGGAAAAGACTTGTGGGTTATGGGCCCACTCAAAAGAAACCACCGTTGAAACAATTGATTGAAAGAGATATTGCACCGGTAGAAATTGAGAACTTGATGATATGAGACCCTTGAAATAATTTGAAAGGATAAGAATGAAAATGAATATCTTTTGAGATATCTTCAACGCTCCAGACAGAAAAGAGAGGAGACTAAACAAGAGATACTTGGAAAAGAATTCCGACATGGAAACCATTAATGAATAAAAAGGCTATGATGAACACCACGAACTTGAATTGAATCCACCAGAAAAGAAACCAAAGATGAATACTAATAAATGATAATTTGAGCACTGAGCATCTTCATAAAGAATCACCGGAGAGGAATAACAACAAGAACAAACAATATGAGGATAGATCTTGAAATGAAACTCTTGAGAATCTCCACAAGAAATCACCGGAAACAAGATAGAAGAAAAGATAGAGGAAGCAATACATGAATAGAAAAGACACTTGAATGAGAATTTAATCATTGAAGAAAAGGGTGGGAGGGCGGGAGGGCGGGAAAAACAAAGAAAACTTGAAACAGATGAGACAACTCTGGAACGAAATAAGAGGAATGATCTTGCAATATTGGAGACGATAGAATTCAATTGAAGAGAAGCACACCGGTTGAAAAGAATTGATATGATAACTTGATTGGGCAAAAGAATTAGCATTCCCATAGGAATATGAGAATACTACTAGCAAGATATGAATCACCACTTGACATCGAAGCAACTTGAATTACCATATTCAAAACGAAACAAAGGATGAGGCTTATGAAGCAAGCCAGAAACAAATACATATCCACTATGCACTTGTTGGAAAGATAATTCTAGGTAACTACTTGAATTCCCACCTATGAACTTCCGAAAACTTTCTTGTTTATGCAATTCGGGTTGCGGAATCAGGAACCTGCCCTAGGCAATCAGCTGCAACTGCATCCGCAACCTTCCACACCATAATTCAAGAAATTTCGCAAACTCGTCTAATCTTGAATCCTCGAACTCACAACGATACTAAACCATGGTGGTACCCCGGACGCCTCCCCAGTACTGGGTGACTCCGACCTTATCTCACCATGATAAGTATTGAAGCAATTCCGAACATTCTCCGTCCTGAGATACTAAGAAAACTGAATGATAACGATGTGCCAACATTCCTCGGAGCTCAACTCCCCGGAAGAAATCAAGTCAGACAGGAGGCACCAAGACAGAACCCTGTCACATCGGCATCATATAGTTTCCAAAATACCCGCGTGATCCTAAAAAAATTTGAGCGAGAAGAGGAGTAGAATCAAAATTCCTAAGTCGAATACCTCACCAGAGCATAGAAGAGGAGTAAAAAGAATCCTATTCTCCGATATAACAAGACTCAAAACAGTTTTCACTAGACTCGACTCGGCCAAGTTCGATCAATCAAGGGGGCTCCTAGGTTGGTACAGGCTCCGATACCAACTTGTCACGCCCAAGATGCGGTCTTATCCTTATTTGGCACGAGGGCCTCAAAGGGGATAGAAGCGCATCTCGATGTGTACGCAAGAATGCATATCATTACAAGTACATGTACAGAAGAGATGAGTATATGGAATTGGCTTACACTCGCCACAAGCTACATCAGAGTCACAGCAACACAATAACATCTTAAATATCATACATAAGAGCAGGGTCCGACTACGGACGAAATCAAATGATAAAATGACATCCACCCTTGCTATCCCAGGCTGCCGCCTGGAACCCATCCAAGATTGATGAAGAAGAAGACGAAGAAGAACTCCAAGTCAAATCAAGCAACGCGCTCACGTCAAATCATCACATTACCTGTACCTACAACTGTTGTTGCAGTAATCTGTGAGCCACAGGGACTCAGCAATCTCATTTCCAAGGGTGTCAAGACTATTAAAGCTTAATAGGTAAGGTATGGTTAAGTGGTGAGGTTGTAGCAAGCGACTAAGCATATATTTGAGTGGCTAACTTACGAGTACAAAAATTAAAGTCTGGTGGTCTACGCATAACGGACGCGAACTAGTAATGATCACTAACTGATCCTCAACACCTACTTACGTCAATCATAACCCCATTGTGTTCTCTTCCGGATAAGGACTCATGAGAAGAGGCAGTCACGGTTACTCACACGGTTGGTGTATTTTATTAGAGTTTACTTCAAGTTTACTATGACCGGGTGTTAAACAAATTCTCCAAGTTTGCCACATAACCGCGGGCACGGCTTCTCGAAAAGATTTAACCCTGCAGGGATGCTCCAACTTATCCATCACAAATTAACCACACGCAGCGGGAATAACCTTAACCACGAATCTCGTGATCTTCCTAGGCAATTCCAAAGGAAATCCAACACCTCGAGATAACCCAAAGATAATCAGAGTTCCTCACTCAGGACGTTCGAGAAAGGTAAAACAAATCCAGCAAGGCCGCCCGACGTGTCGACGAACCCGATAGGAGCCGCGTATCTCGTTCTCAAGGCACGACCAGATGAGCGCAGCATACAGTGGCCTGATAGAAATCTCCCGATTTGCCTCGGGTTGGCCCCGCACACGACTCTAGTTTGGACCAACACTCATGAGGAGCACTGGCCCGGGTTGTTGATTAATTATCCACGGGGTCCGGAAAAATATCCCCTATGCAAGTTCATTAATTAGGCAAATGTAGTACCAATGTTGGGCCTTGCTAGACAAGTTTTAATCTAACCCAAAAATCAAGGGGGTCCCCATAACAACCCCGAGCATGTTAGGAGCGCTCATTTATGGAACATAACACCGGTTCACAAGTAACTAGGGGCGGCAAGAGTGGAACAAAACACCAAGCAAAAGGCCAAGCCTTCCACCCTTTACCAAGTGTATATGTGCATTAATTTAAATAGCAGCAATATTGTGATATAACAAAAGAAGGTCCATGTTGGCACACGGAAGCAAATGCACCTGCAACTAGCAATGCTATAAGAAGGGGCTGAGCAAGCGGTAACATAGCCAAACAAACGTTTGCTGGGACGTGGTAGGTTTAGAGGCTTATCATGGCAATGTTGGGAGGCTTATCAAACAGGTGGTAGGTAGCAAGACATAACGATAAAAGATGAGACAACTAGCATGGCAATGATAGTAATGGTATCCAGGGAAATGTGTCATCTTGCCTGAGATCCCGCTCGAAAGAAGAACGAATCCATGAAGAATAAGAACCAACATAGTCGAACGAATCCTCACACTCCGAACGCTTTTGGAACTCTATCGAGAAGAAGCCATCCGAAACAAACAATCAACACAAGATACACCACAACATATGCAAGACACGATGCACAACAATATGATGCATGTTCGGTTTAAATATGCAATGCATGACAAATCACCACAACCAAATACTACACATTAAAGTGAAGCTCAATATGCAACGATTTGCATATTGACGAAACTCCACATTCGAAATATTTAGTTCACTCTTGTTAGGTACATGACAATATTAAATGTTGTTAAACATGGCAAGAGGTGAAGCATAAGTAAACTATCTATCTAGGCATATTAAATGAGGCCGGAAACAACTTATAGCATTTCCGAAATGACCCCATGTGTTAATTATGAATTTGATCCAGATCTTCCCTAACACAATTTTGTATTGGTTAAACAGCAGAATAAAGCATACCATGTTATTCTACACATCATTCTAGTCGATTTACATATATAGAACATCTCAAACGGAGCTACGGTCTACAAGATATGAGCAACACAAGATGCACATGGCATGAAGGCAAATGCATGGGGAAAACATTCACAAACACTTCAAATCATGAATGCAACAGGTTATTATGAAACTACAAGAGATTCTAAGCAAGTTTCATATATGGAATGCTCAAAACGGAGCTACGGTTCAACCACAATCAACAAAACAATTTTTTGTTGAAATCTGCCAAAAACAGCAAGATCGCATTTTGAACATGTGAAAACAACATGTTACATTAATCTAAAATACACAAACTAAGTATGGGGCAATATCATACAACATCCAGTTCATTTCATCTTCACAAATCATATTCAAAACATGCATGGATCACTTGGTAGGAAGCTCACAAGAAGGCTACTCGAAAACAGATTCAGACTTAGTGAAAATAGCAGTTTTAGACAGTGCAGTTTTTATCACGAAGGCATATTGACAGCAGTAAAACTATATGATACAAATCATGAAATGGCATGAAACTTAATAGCATACTAGAGGGCAATATCAACAACAAATAACTTCATTGCATCAACCTCAAAAGAGGTCTAGATCACTAGCAAATCACATGGCAAGACAGCAACAAAATATAACAGATTCCAGACTAAGAAATATTTTGGACCCTGAAAATAACAGATTTTCATAGCAAGTTGACAACAGCGAAACAACACCTAAACATGCTTTTCTATGACAAACAAAATGCCCATGGGCTAGGACACATATCAAAGAGAAACTTTCATGTTAAAAATTAATTCATATCATGCCCGGATTAAATCACACGAAAATAACAAAAGGCATCATGACATACATGACATGCACACCAACATGCTCAAATGGCTAAACTAAATGCACAGATAATGTCTATGGATTTTTCTACCCCGAAAACATATATAATATGCATGGGTTCATGTGGAAAATTAATCACAATTAAATATTCGGGTAATAGGCATATTCGCGTTAAAGCAATCCATCAATGCAAATAATATGCAAACATGATGAAACTATTTATCCCATGCATGAAAAAGTGGTGTGAATGAGATGAACATTTTTTAAGATGGGATATTATTAATTCCAATGCACGTTTATTAATGACGAAAATGCAATTATGCAAAATGACAGGAAAATGACATGTTAATTACTTTGGACATGGATGCGAATGACATATTAATAATCTACGTATTATTCTAAACATATTTCATGTTAAAGTTATTTTGATACGATGCACGGAAAATTAATTATGGTGTTTTAAAATGCAATGGTTTTAAAATGAATAAAACAGAAGAAAAGAAAAAAAACAAAAAGGGGGGGCTGGCTCACCTATGGGCCTTGGGCCCATCCGGCGGCAGGGAGGAGGCAGCTGGCCGTTGGGGAGCTGGGCCGGGCGAGGCCCAGCCGGGCGCTGGCTGGGGTCAACGGGGGCTCGCCCTCGTCTCGGGCGCTGCTCGTGCCCGACCTCCAGGAGGCGAGGCAATGCCGACGACCACCAGTGGCGGGGCGAGCTACGGCGGGGAGAGACGGGGTCCGGCGGGGGAGACGAGATCCGGTGGGGGAGACGGGATCCGGCCGGCGGCGGTGGGAGCAGCAGGAGCTCGCGGCTACTCCATGGCGGCGCACCTGCGGGAGAAGGGAGCTCCGTGGTTAGGGGAGAGAGGGAGAGAGGAAGGAGAAGGGAGAGGCGAGGAGAGGAACTCCGGCCAGGTCCGACGGCAAGCTGCGGCGGCTCCGGCGAGCTGGCGCGACGGCGGCCACGGGGAGCAGCGGGAGGGCTCGGGCTGCCATGGAAGGAGCTCCGGGAGAGCTCCGGATCGGCCGGATCGGGCCCGGATCGGCTCGAACTGGCCCAGATGGGCTTGGGCGGGCTGCTGGAGGTGGGAGAAGGGGCTGGCTAGGGTTTGGTGGCACGCAGAACGAGGTGAGCTAGGGGGTATAAATAGGGCTAGGGCTAGGGTTACGCACTGTCCGTTTTCGGTCTGTCGGGTGTCGATCCGACGTCCGGAAGTGGAGGGTCGGGGCTACGGCGGCTGTGCAGAGGGGCAAAGTGGGAAGAGAGAGAAGCGGCACGGCGCGGCACGACGATTTAAAACAGCGAGAAACGTCCGACAATAACCAATGACCGCACTCCTACGGATTACCGACGGGGTACCTAACGAACTCAGAACGCGACGAAAATCGACGGGTGGTCTACCTAAGCTATAACAAGACCGCACGACAAGTTTCAACTCGATCCGAGAATATTTTTGCGCGCGCTTAAAAACGGTTTTATTTAAAAGATGTCGCGGGCGCGTGCGTGTGTGGTTGGTCTCGAAACGGGCAACGGCACGAACGGAGAGAACCGGCAACTACGAACGAATGAAAGTTTTTGAAAACGGGAGATGATGCAATGCAGATGATGCGATGATGAATGCGACAACCAGATGAATACATGCCGAAAATGGAAACTAAAGTGGAATCTTCTGGAATCTTCTGAAGCGTTGGTCCCAGGCTGTCACAACTCGTGAGATAGGTTAGTACACATAAGAACAAATCAACACTTCATGTACTGCCAAGACAAGTTGCGCAATAATTTTCAAACATTAGGTATTGTATACTATCATTTCCACAATTTATATTTATCAATATAGGCTATGTAAACTATAGGATAAGTAGATAACAAAACTATACAGCAATCTGTCCAAACAGAACAGTTTGTAGAAATTTATGAAAACAGTGTAACTCTGTAACTCAAAAAATTATTCAAATTTAGGACACACTATAAAAATTATATGAAAACACTGTAAAAATTTCAGAAACTTTCCACGTTCCAGTAAAATATGAAAATTCAAAATACTACAACAGAAGTTTCTGCTTTTACCCAGCACATATCAAAACATGCAATGCAAGCGTCCTAAAGGCAATTATTGGAAATTTTTATTGAAAAACAACATTATAAATAAAACCTAACATATAACAACAAAATAAAATGACGCTCCAAGCAAAACTCATATTATGTGACGAATAGAAATATAGCTCCAAGTAACATATACCGATAGTGTTGAAGACGAAAGAGGGGATGCCTTCTGGGGCATCCCCAAGATTAGGCGCTTGATTATTCTTTGTATATTACCTTGGGGGTTCCTTGGGAATCCCCAATCTTAGGTTCTTGTCACTCTTTATTCTCCTCATATAGGTGTCTCGCCCAAAACTTGAAAACTTCAATCATACAAAACTTAACGAAACTTCGTGAGAAGGCTTAGTGTGGTAAAGATAAATCATTCACTTAGGTACTGTCAAGATAAGATTAATAATTACTACCACATGATACCTACTGTATTACATCATTCCCACAATTTATATTACTCAATATAAGCTATAGGAACACTTGAAACAAGCAAACTATGCATGCAAAACAGAATCTATCAAAAACAAAACAGTCTGTAAAGATCTGAATGGTCACCATACTTCCCTGACTCTAAAAATTCTCAAACATTAGAACAACTCAATTAATTTGCATATAACTGTTTTGTAGAAATTTCAGAATTTTTTGACTCTACAGTAAAATCAAATAATTCATTTATTGGATGCAAAACTTTCTGTTTTTGCACAGAATCAAACAAGCAAGTATCCACACTATCCCAAAGGCCTTACTTGGCACTTTATTGAAATAAAAGACACAAAACATGATTACTACAGTAGATTAATCATGTTAACATATAAAAACATAAGGTAAAAGTGTTGGGTTGTCTCCCAACAAGCGCTTTTCTTTAATGCCTTAGGCATGATAATTTCAATGATGCTCGTATAGGAATAATAATTGAAACATGCAAAAGAGCATCATGAATCTCATGACAAGCACATTTAAATCAAACCCACTTCCTATGCATAGGGATTTTTTGAGCAAACAATTTATGGGAACAAGAATCATCTAGCATAGGAAGGCAAAACAAGCATAACTTCAAGAATTTGAACACATAGAGAGGAAACTTCATATTATTTCAATTCCTACAAGCATATGTTCCTCCCCCATAATAATTTTCAGTAGCATCATGAAGGAATTCAACAATATAACCAGCACATAAAGCGTTCTTTTCATGATCTACAAGCATAGAAAATTTGTCACTCTCCACATAAACAATTTTCTTCTCATTCATAACAGTGGGAGCAAACTCAACAAAATAACTATCATGAGATACTTGATTGACATAACCACTTTGAATATTAAAATCACGATGACAAGTTTCATGGTTGTCATTACTCTTTATAGCATACGTGTCATCAAAATAATCAACATAGATAGGAGGAATGTCATAATCATAATAGTTTTGCTCATCAAAATTTGGGGGACTAAAAATATCTTCTTCATCCAACATAGCATCCCGAAGCTTGTGTCTTTGCATATCATTAGCATCATGAATATTCAGAGAATTCATACTAACAACATTGCAATCATGCTCATGCTACCTCTCGAATTTGCGTTGGTTTTCCCTTGAAGAGGAAAGGGTGATGCAACGAAGTATATGGTGGATGTTTTGAGGAAGGTATATGGTGGCTGTTTTGAGGAAGGTGTATGGTATACCGGCGAAAGTTGCGCGGTAATAGAGAGACTAGCAAAAGTGAAAGGATGAGAGTGCGTATAATCCATGGACTAAACATTAGTCATAAATAACTCACATACTTATTGCAAAAGTCTATTAGTCATTTAAGCAAATAATTAAACGCATGCTCCTAGGGGGGAGGTTGGTAGGAGTTAACCATCGTGCCCCCCGACCCTCACACAAAGGCCGATAATCTATAAACAAGTCATGCTCCGACTTGCTTACATAACGGTTCACCATATGTGCATGCTACAGGAGTCACAATCCTTTACATAAGTATTTTTACAAAATCACAATTTACTTCCTAACATGTCTCTTAACATTACCATGTTTATATCTCAAAACTTTATGCAAGGAATCAAACTTCTCATAAATACTCAATGCACTTAATATGTAAGTTTTTGTTATATCCCTCTTGGATGCCTGTCATATTAGGACTAAATTCATAACCTAAAACAATTACCATGCTAATTTTAGAAACTCCCAAAATAATATAAGTGAGGTACGAGAGTATTTCTATAGAACGCAAACACTACCATGCTCTAAAAGATATAAGTGAAGCACATAGAGCAAAATTGCCTAACTGAAAAGATATAAGTGAAGCACATAGATTATTCTAATAAATTCATGATTCAACATGTCTCTCTAAAAAGATGTGTTTAGAAAGTATGATTGTGGCAAACTAACTAGCAAAGACTCATATCATACAAGACGCTCCAAGCAAAACACATATCATGTGGTGAATAAAAATATAGCCTCAAGTAAATTTACTGATGGATTGAAGACGAAAGAGGGGATGCCTTCTGCGGCATCCCCAAGCTTAGGCTCTTTGGCATCCTTGAATATGACTTGGGTTTCCTTGGGCATCCCCACTCTCAGGCTCTTTCCACTCCTTATTACATAGTCCATCAAACCTTTACCCAAAACTTGAAAACTTCACAACACAAAACTTAACAGAAAACTCGTGAGATCCGTTAGTATAAGAAAATAAATCACCAGTTTATCTACTGTTGTGAACTCATTCTTTATTTATATTGGTGTTATACCTACTGTAATCTAACTTCTCCATGGCTCATACCACATGATACAACCCAAGGATTCATCAAAATAGGCAAAAAAAACTCAAAGAAAACATCATCTGTCAAAAACAGAACAGTCTGTAGCAATCTGGAAACTTAGTATACTTATGTAACTAAATAAATTCTGAAACATTAGGAAAACCTGGGAAATTTATATATCAATATTTTGTAAAAATTGCAGATCCATTAGACGCTCTGAAAAATCTGAAAAATTCCTGGACTGAGCGTAAAAGTTTCTGTTTTTCAACAAGATCAAATCAACAACTACCATAGATCACCCCAAAGGTTTTACTTGGCTCAAACACTAATTGAAACACCAAAACACAATGATTACATAAGTACTAATGTGGGAAACACTAAAAAACAGAAGCAAAAACCGAACACAAAAATTAAATTGGGTTGCCTCCCAACAAGCGCTATTGTTTAACGCCCCTAGCTAGGCAAAACACAATAGATCTAGGTATTGTCATCTTTGGTATGCAATCCAAAAGTATCTCTCATAATAGATTCATAAGGCAATATTATTTTATTTCTAGGAAAGTGTTTCATGCCTTTCCTTAATGTAAATTGGAATCTAATGTTTACTTCTTTCATGTCAATAATTGCACATATCGTTCTATGGAAAGGTCTACCATGAATAATAGGACATGTAGGATTGCAATCTATGTCAAGAATAATGAAATATATGGGCACATAATTCCTATTGGAAACAATAAGAACACCATTAATCCTTCCCATAGGTTTCTTAATAGTAGAATCCGCAAGATGCAAATTTTGAGAGCAATCATCAAGATCATGGTAACCTAGCACATCACATAAAGTTTTCGGAATAATGGAAACGCTAGCACCCAAATCACACAAAGCATGACACTCATAATATTTTATTTTAATGTTATAGTAGGTTCCCATTCATCATGAAGATTTCTAGGAATAGAAACTTCTAGCTCAAGTTTTTCTTCAAAAGATTTCATCATGGCATCAACTATATGTTTAGTAAAAGCCTTATTTTGACTATAAGCATGACGAGAATTCAACATGGATTGAAGCAAGGAAATACAATCAATCAAAGAGCAGATATTATAATTAAAGTCCTTGAAATCCAAAAGAGTGGGTTCATTGCTATTTAAAGTTTTGACCTCTTCAATCCCACTTTTATCAATCTTTGCATTAAGATCTATAGACTACGAATGATTGGGACACCTTTTAACTAAAGTTGACTTATCTCTAGTCCCATATTTATCAATATTTATATTGGAAAACAAAGATTCAATAGGAGTTACATCAATCACTTTAAGATCTTCATCATTATTTTCGCGAGAAAACACCTTTTCAAGCCATTCACGTTTAGCACGAATTCTAGCGGTTCTTTCCTTACTTTCATCAATAGAAATTCTCATGGATTTTAAAGACTCATTAATATCATGCTTGGGTGTAGTAGATCTAACTTTCAAAGAATCAATCTCAAACGAAATTCTATCAACACTCCTAACCAAATCGTTAATCTTGAGCACTTTTTCTTCAATAGAAGCATTAAAAACTTTTTGTGAACCAAAAAAATCTTCAACAATATGCTCAAGATAAGAGGGCATCTTATTATAATTTCCATAAGAATTGTTTTAGGAATTACCATAATTAGTAGAGGAATTACTAGGAAATGGCCTAGGGTTGAAATTACCTCTATACGCATTGTTACCAAAATTGTTCCTACCAAAAAAATTCACATCCATAGAATCATTATTATTTCCAATCAAAGAAGACAAAGGCATATCATTAGGATCAAAAGGAGCACTCTTACTAGAAAACAATTTCATCAATTCATCCATCTTTTCACTCAAAGTATTTATTTCTTCAATAGTATGCACTTTTTTACTAGTAGGAGATCTTTCGGTATGCCATTGAGAGTAGTTTGTCATGATATTATCTAGGAGATTAGTAGCTTCCCCTAATGTGATATCCATAAAAGTACCACCCGCGGCAGAATCTAAAAGATTTCTAGATGCAAAATTCAAGCCCGCATAGAAAATTTGTATAATCATCCATAAACTCAAAACATGCGCAGGACAATTCCTAATTATCGGTGCACCAGAGTTTCGGGGTCTTCTAGTGCCCCTTACTTGTGCACGAGTATTCGAAGCCATGCCCATGGCAAGGACGGCCAGGGGTTGTGGGACGCAAGACCAAAGACATCAAGGAAGTCAAGAAAGCATTCAAGCCAACAATCAGGACCGCAGATCTTGCCAGGATGGGACCCCGGCAAGATCTTGCCAGGATGGCCTATGGAGCCCCGGCTAGGAGTGCACCCGGCAAGGCCTCGCCATCCTGCCAGCACAGAGGCCAGGTGTCATCCCACCTGTGCACGTGTCGAGGCATCGGCGATGGAAGGGTATAAGCGGTGCCGATGGGACGGGTTCCTATCCCGTCCCGTAGAAGGTTAGGGATGCCTAACGGAGCATTAAATACGTTTGTCTTACACCGTCAGTGTTAGGTATGATAACACGATAGAACTGTACACCACGTGCACGCACTGTACGCCACTGTTGGGATCCCCTTGGTCGTATAAAAGGAGGCCCAAGGTGTTACGAGAGGGGACTTTTGGGACTTATAGCTCCCACCTTCTCTGGCTCATTCGGCATGAGTAGAAGCTGTGTACTGTAGTGCTCCCACCTGAGCTAGAACTCATCCAATACAACCAAGCAAGAGTAGGGTTTTACACATCTTTGTGACCCGAACCTGGGTAAAATCCCGCACGTTATTCATCAGATCTGCACACTGTGCGAGCCTTCTTCCCTGCCGAACCGTAAAGGGATCCTCCCGATCCCATAGGTGTCGTTCTCCTGACATCTTTGGCATGCCAGGTAGTGGGAGAGGTTGCGTGGACCTGATCTGGTGACTAGCGTACCAGTTCCTTCATAATCATCATCGGCATGTCCCCCGAGAGGAAGGGTTTGACGGCGGTTGGTCCATCCACGTCCGATGTCCCTGTAGCTACAAAGACAAGCGACGGTGTAGACACGGGTGACGGAGGCGGAGGTTCGGAGCTTCCGCGATGTTCTGATGATCAAGGCCAAAGAAGCGGCGACGCCGGCCGCAAAGACGCTCACGGCGATGGCGGGAACCCACGTGCCGCTGGGTCTCAGGACGGGGTTGTACCGCCTGGGGGCGGTATGGTGAACTCCAGGGACGGAAGGGCAACTTCCAGGACACCCACTCCGGCGCGCATGCCGCGACCTTTCCAGGACGCGCACGAAGAGCAGCACAGCGGTGTTGATGGTTCCCAACGTCCCCACAAAAAAGCTCCTGCACATCGCTCCCAAGATGCACGTGACCAGCATGCTAATGTGAGTGGCGTGCAATTGCGGGACCGCAATGGAGCTCCTTCTAACATGGTTAGGAGTCAGAGCTCCACACGTTCTTTGCGCCGTTCGCTGCCGACCATGTCAGAATAAGTAATGGCGAGGGCACAACTACTCCTGAACTTCCCTCCTACTGCAGAGAAGCTCGACGAGTGGAGAGTCACCATTCAGAGCCTCCTCAGCCTCGCCAACAAGTTCTGATCCACCGAGCTGGCTCGCACCAGTGGCGAGAAGGCCGGAGGCGGTGCGACCATGGTACACTCCCCTCCACAACAACAACGCTGGTCACCGACTCGACGGACCAACGCTTGCGATGGTTACTCGACGGCGTCGTCCGATCCACGGACTCACCACGATCAGCATCATGTTCTTCGGGAACAAAGCAAAGAAGACGCTCGGACTACAATCGAGCGATGGCGGGAAGCGCGCCATCAATCTGATAAGCGCGTGGGACCCACTGTAGACAAATCCGCGCCAGGGTATCCTATCACCCTACCTTATGAGGTGGGTTGTCTAGCGTTTACCCGTGAGCTGCGGCGAGTCCAGTGGCCCAACTCCCGAACATTCAAGCCAGAGGTCCCGGAGAAATATGACGGCAAGACACACCCATTGGAGTTCTTGAGCATCTACACCATTGCGGTGCAAGCTGCCGGGGCTCGCGATGATAAGATACTCGACAACTACTTCCTGTTGGTGAATAAGCCCAACATCAGGTCATGGTTGATGCACTTGCCGGAAGGATCCATTTCTTCCTAGGCAGACCTGTGCCACGAGTTTGTTGGCGCCTTTACCGGATATCATCAAGCTCCTAGCCAGGAAAGGGATTTACATCTAATCCCCTAGAAGGAGGGTGAGACTTTGCGCAAGTACATCCAGAGGTTCAACCGCATACACCAAAACATACCAAACGTTCATCCTGCCGCTGTTATTAGCGTGTTCCATCAGAACGTGCGCAACCGCATGATGCTGGAGGAGATGGCGATGAACAAGGTCAGGGATGTTGTCGAGCTCTATGCTCTAGAAGACAAATGTGCTCGAGATGAAGAAGGGAGGAGGCTCCCTGGCGAGGACACTTGCGTAGGGGTCAACTCTGAGGATTAGGACACCGCCGTCCTAGCAAACAAGGGCTGGCGGCATAATAGGAAGCGCATGGGCAAGGCTGTGCTTGCCGTCGAGGGATCCGGCAACCCCGGCACTGCCATGAAGGCCAAGGTTGATGACCCCGGCAAAGATGTTGCCGGGTGCACCTCCTGTCAGGCTTTGGCGGCTGCTGACAAGCCGGAAGGCTCCGTCAAGCATTATCGCAAGATCCATCTCACCAAAGGCCATGATCTCCAGGACTGCCGGCAAGTTGAGCAGCTTGCCAAGAAGCAAAAGGCCGAGTACGAGAGTCGAGACAAGGAGAAGGGCCAGGATGGTGCGGAGGGGTCCGGCAAGAAGCGCGGTGGCTGAGGAGGTCACCGCGGCAAGGCCAAGCAACAGAAGGAACGACCCTCTCGTGGCTATGACAAGCAAGAGGGGGATGCTGATGACATTGAAGAGGACGACGAGTCTAGAAAGCAAGAATTCCAGAGAGCTACAAACGCCATGTGCGTCGACGGAGGTGCCTCGTTGCATTCTTCCCACCGCCAACTTATAGTGGATGCGTGAGGATAATGCGATTGAGGCATCTGTCGGCTCCCGGAAGCCTTTTAAATGGTCCAACAAGCCTATCATTTTCTATGTTGAGGATCACCATGATCGTGTAACTGCGGTTGGGTGTTTACCGTTGTTGGTCTCACCAACGATTCGCAACCTCAAAGTGATGAAAATGATAGTTGATGGTGGAGCCGGCTTGAACTTGATCTCGCCCGACGTGATCAAGAGATTGCAAATTCCTGATGGAGATCTCGAGGAAATGAGCTCGTTTCAGGGGGTCAATCTAGGAAAGAGCCAGCCCAAGGGAGAATCATGCTTCCGGTAACATTTGGTAGCAAACTGAACTTCAGGACGGAGAAGGTTGTTTTTGACGTCGCCAAGATTCCGTTGCCATACAATGGGATCCTTGGCCGTCCAACGTTAGCCAAGTTCATGGCAGCATTGCACTATGCCTACAATGTATTGAACATGCCCAGGCCGATGAGCGTCATCACTGTCAAGTCTGACAAGAAGGACACGCTTGTCTACGCTGATCAACTCTACCGAGAAGTAGTTGCAACATCTGCCGCCAAGGCACTTGCTCCTGCCGCTGAAACTCCCGGGATAAAGAAGCCGGGCAAGACCTCTTGCACAAACTCCGGCAAGCGCACTTCCTCAGAGTGTTGCGCTCCTGTTGAGGACGTGCCAGAGAGTTCCACCGGCAAGAGCAAGAAGTCCAAGGCAACTCCACGAGAGACTAAGAAGGTGCCCGCCAAGGAGGATGGTATGGGAGGAACTTTCGCCACAAGTTCCACCCTTGACGACAAATAGGAAAGCGCGCACGTCGCCTTCCCGCGGGTGAATGTCGATGTGTTTGCATGGCAACCATCTGATATCCCCGGTGTTCCCAGGAAGCTGATTGAGCACCACCTTGCAGTTTGTCCACACACGTAGCCCATCAAGCAGATGGTCAGGAAGCAGGCTTTGGAGCGGCAACAGTTTATTGCCGAAGAAATCAAGAAATTAGAAGCGGCTGGCTTGGTTAGAGGAGCACTTCACCCAACATGGTTGGCCAATCCAGTTGTAGTGCGCAAGGCGAATGGGAAATGGAGGCTATGTATTGACTACACAAATATCAATAAAGCCTGCCCCAAAGATCCTTTTCCCTTGCCATGCATCAACCAGATTGTGGACTCCACCGCCGTTTGCGACTTGTTGTCTTTCCTTGACGCCTATTCAGGTTATCATCGGATTTTCATGGCCAAGGAAGACGAAGATAAGAACGCATTTATCATCCCATGTGGTAGGTATTGCTTTTTGCGTATGCCTTTCGGCTTGAAAAGTGCTGGTTCCACATTTGCAAGAGTGGTCTAGATTGGTTTTGAGCCCCCACTACATAGAAATATGGAGGCTTATATGGATGACATAGTGGTCAAAACCAAGGACAAGGATACACTCATATCAGATTTAGAAGAAATATTTTCAAATCTGCGCAAGATCAACTTGAAGCTCAACCCTGAGAAGTGTATGTTTGGTGTCCCATCCGGCAAGCTTCTCGGGTTCTTTGTATCTCAACGTGGAATTAAAGAAAATCCCGACAAGATCAAAGCAATTCAGCAAACTGAAGCGCCAAGACGTGTCAAGGATGTGCGTCGTCTTGCCGGCTGTGTTGTCACTCTGAGTAGGTTCATTTCGAAATCTGTCGAGCGTGCCCTGCCCTTTTTCAAAATATTGAAGAAGGCAGGTCCAATGAAATGGCCTCCGGAAGGAGAGGCAACGCTGCAGGATTTGAAGAAGTACCTCTCCTCTCCACCCGTCCTAGTCGTGCCGAAACCACAAGAGTCGTTGCTGCTATATCTAGCAGCAACAAATCAAGTGGTGAGTGCTGCGTTAGTGGCTGAAAGAGAAGTTGATGAAGAAGCAGCGGCAGCGATAGGACCGCCGAGCGACGAGCCAGGATGTTCCCCGGTAGGGTCTAGTGCCGACAAAGCAGGATCTACGCAGTCAAATGAAACAATTTAGAAGAAGAAGATGGTGCAGCGCCCAGTCTGTTTGGCCAGCTCCCTTTTGCAGGGGGCTAGGTCAAGATATTCTGGCATGCAAAAGTTGCTCTTCGGCCTCCTTATGGCCTCAAGGAAGTTGTGCCATTACTTCCAGGCACATGAGATCACCGTTGTCACTCACTTTCCGTTGCAGCGGATTTTGCGGAACCCAGATGCTACCGGCAGGATTGTGGAGTGGGCTTTGGAACTTTCAAGCTTTGGTCTCAAGTTTGAAAGTACCTCGACTATCCAGAGTAGAGCCTTGGTAGAGTTCATTGCGGAATGGACCCCAACGCCAGTTGAAGAAGTTCCAGAGTCAACTCTCCCCAGCAAGGAAACAAATCAAGAGTGGATCATGTATTTTGATGGGGCTTTCTCGCTGCAAGGCACCGGTGCTGGAGTGCTGCTCCGAAGAGCACCTCAAATGTGTGATTCAGATGCACTTTCCTCAAGAGAGGTCAACAAACAATACTGCAAAATACGAAGGGCTGCTTGCTAGTCTTAGGATCGCGGCAGACCTTGGGATTAAGAAACTTATTGTCAGGGGTGATTCTTAGCTTGTCGTCAAGCAGATGAATAAGGATTATCAGAGTCCGATGATGGAAGATTATGTAGATGAAGTGAGAAAGTTGGAAGAACATTTTGATGGGCTATAAATGGAGCATGTTCCTCTTGCAGAAAACAATGTTGCTGATAGCCTGTCAAAGTGTGCTGCCCTTAAGTTGCCTGTGGAACCAGGAACTTTTGTGCTTCGACTGACTCAACCATCCGCTACACCATCAATTGGACAAGAGAAAATAAGAAAGTTGAGTTCCGGAAAGTATTTCCTGGCAGAGCTCCCATAAGTCGCCGGCGAGGAAGTTGTCGGGAACGACGCCAGGCTTGCCGGTGAGCTTCATGCTCCGACAGGGCCTCATGCTCTTGCCGTGGAAGCATACGCTCCAGCCAAGCTTGCCGGGGGACAACGGGCTCCGGCAGGGCCTCGAGCCCTTGTTGTTGAGATAAATGCTTCCTCGGTAGAGGATATGCCTTTAGTCCTTATTGTCGAGCCCCAGGCTCCAGCATGCACACAACACATCGTACATTTCCTTCAAATAGGAGAACTCCCCGAGGAACAAGAAAAAGCGGAGAAAGTAGCCCATTGGTCTAATATGTACCAGTTCATGGACAATGTCCTATACAGAAAGAGGCCGAATGGTGTGAAACTCAAGTGCATTTCTCGGGAAGATGGACTGGAGCTGTTGGCGGAGATACACGGAGGCATATGTGGCTCCCTTATAGGATCTAGAGTGCTTGCCGATAAGGCATTCCGACAAGGTTTCTTTTGTCCCACTTCCCTCTAGGATGCAACTGCGCTAGTAACGAAGTGTGAAGCATGCCAGTTTCATTCGAAGAAATTGCATCAACCAGCTCAAGCTCTTCAGACAATCCCTCTCTCCTGGCCATTTTCGTTCTAGGGACTCGACATCTTGAGCCCCTTCCCCTGTGCTACCGGGCGCTATGAGTACTTGTACGTCACAATCGACAAGTTCACAAAGTGGCCGAAAGTGTAAGCAGTGAGAAAGGTGACCGCACAATCAGCCGTCAAGTTCTTCAAGGGAATAGTTTGCTGCTTCGGTGTTCCGAACAGGATCATCACCGACAACGGCACACAGTTCACGAGTTGCACCTTCATGCAGTATGTCAAGGACCTTGGAGGCAAAATCTGTTTTGCTTCTGTTGCCACCCAAGGAGCAACGGCCAGGAGGAAAGGGCTAATGCTGAAGTGTTGCGAGGCCTCAAGACAAGAAATTTTGACAAGCTGCACAAGTGCAAAGGTGCTAGATTGATGAGTTGCCGGTGGTTCATTGGTCAATCAGGACAACTCCAAATCGAGCTAGCGGCCAAACACCCTTATCCCTAGTATATGGGGGCGGAATCAGTTCTCCCCATAGAACTCATATATGGGTCACCTCGAGTGCTCGCTGATGATGAGCTTGAGCAAGAGCAGTTGCGGCAAGATGACGTTACGCTCCTTTAGGAAGATCGTCTTCGGGCTGTTGTGCGAGCTGCGCGCTACCAGGAAGCCTTGCGCCGCTACCATAGCTCCAAGGTTCATGCCCGAAGTCTTGAGAAAGGCGACCTTGTTCTTCGGCATGTTCAGTCGGCCAAGAATTCAAACAAGTTGACACCAAGTGGGAAGGCCCTTATCAGGTAGTGCGAGTCACCAAGCCTGGCGCAGTCTGCCTAGAGACTGAGGATGGCATCCAAGTGAGCAACTCCTGGAATATCGAACATATTCATAAGTTCTACCCATGAGGTGCGGTTGCCAGGTCCCTTGGCAACCACCTTTTGTACAAGTCTTGCCGCTGAAGCATGTAATCCTTGGTACAAAGCCAGGCACAAAACCTGTGCATAGTTGAATAAAGCTAAGTATTTTGCAAATCTTGTTGATTCTCATGTTTACTTATGTACATTTTTGTTTGAGATATTGTATTACGCTTACTCCCGGCAAGAGATAACGGACCGCCAAGGTTCCATATCCCTATTTTCTCTTCTTTCTTTTTCTCAAAGGACAGAAGGTTACCTCGCGTGCAGCTTTGCCGGGGGGGATGGTGGTATGGATACCGACAGGCGACGTTCAAGGAAAACATCTTGCCATAAGGAGTACGGCAACGAAAATTTAAGTTGTAGAAACTTTAAAGCATATTTTTGTTTTGTTGTTCTCCTTGAACGGTTTCAACTTTTGTATGGAAAACCTGCACGCGAAGGAACCTTGTCATAATCGGTCGCGCCCTTACTCTGTTTCGAGTCCGCTCAACAACTTAAGTGGTTGCACTAAAAATGTCAAGGTAACCTTGTCATGATTAGTCGCACCCTTACTCTGTTTTGAGTCTGCTCAACAGATTAAGTGGCTACACTGAAAATGTCAAGGTATCTTGCCGGTAGCGGCCCAACCAGTAGGCTGCTAAAGTCCTGCACCTAGTGCTCGCGACAAGGGTGTGTGTGCTGGCAATTCTCCAATCAAGCGTAGGGTGAATGCATACAAAAAGAAATTAAGCAAGGGGAATAGCATAGCATTTGTTCAAAGCATAGCAAGTTATATTACATCAGTCTTGCCGCGATTCTAACATAAGATATACTGTTCTTGGCATGGATGGCAGCTAATCCGGCGATCACCTTCTACCCGTTTGACTTGGCTTACCCTGTCGAGGATGGGCGCGACAAGTTCCTCAAGTGCCTTGACATCTACATCCCTCAACAAGCGGTCGAAGACGTTGGAGAAGTTGATGCCGGGGTTGTTGTGCGCCACCTTGATGAGCACCTTGTGGAGAACGGCCTTGCAGAGTTTGTGCGATTCACTGGCCGGATAGGATGTTCGGTCAGAGTGAAGCTGCTCCAGGGCTTCAAGCATGTGGTCGAAGAACATGGTCACCTTGGCACTCGTGGACACTCTGTCGTCAGAAGAGCACCTGAAGCCTTCTAGGCCCATGGTGGATAGTTGTGTGGCAAGCTTCTCCGCGACGTCGACGAGCTTCTCAGTCTAGACTTGTATTCCCCGCACATAGTCGTTGTGGGCGGCATCAGCACTCTTGACCAGCCCCTTATCCTCTCGGAGATCCTTCACCAGAGCCTTCTCGCGGCTCCTGGCGGTCTCAAGAGTCTCGGTCAATGTAGCCAGCTTCATTTTCAGATCATTGATGGATTCACTTGCTGAAGAGAGTTGTTTGGCCTTGTCAGATATGGTAACCTGCATCTCCATCAGGCTGTGGAGGGCTTTGCCTCTTTCAGTCTCGAGTGACGAGATCTTCTTGCCATGATCCTCAAGATTTTCCTCCAGCTTCCTCACCCTCTCCTCCAGCAAGTTCTTGGCGGCCTCTACAGCTCCAGCAGCATCGATGGCCTCCTTCAACTTGTCGGCGTGATCTGCAGTTAGAGCTTCGAGCGTATCCTTGTGTTTCTGCTCCAGCTCCTAGGTCCGCCGCGTGACAAGACCTTTGATCTTCGCTTCCTTGCCATGAAGCTTGTTGGCAAGCGCCTTCTCGCAGGTGACAAGATCGTCCTCATGGGCATCAAGCATGTTGGTTAGCCTCCTCTTGCGCCTGCTTGATGTCGGACTACCTCAAGAAGAGTTCTCTCTAGCCTTGGCTCAGTCGCTCTTGACCAGACTGCAACTCCTGGAAAGCTTAGGCGAATCAGGCCTATGTTTCCTCGACACGATTCTCAAAGTGTGCCTCAGTCGCTTCCATAACTGCTGCCCTAGAGTCCAGTTTCTCCTTTTGGGCGTGGTAAAGCGCTTGAAGCTTTTGGAAGTTGTCGCCCATGGTTTGGAGGAGTTTCTCTTCTCGGGATTTGCTGCTGCTGGCACTTGGTTCATCAACAATCTCGAGCCCGACAGCAGTAATGATCTCCTCGTCAAAAACTTCCCCTTCAGATGGCACCCTTGTGCCTGCCGTGCCAATGATGTTGATGAATAAGTTATCACCAATCTCGAGGTACCTGCTTGACGAAGGAGCTTTGGATGTAGACGGCCGGTCCTCGACGGCCGCCTCCCCGACAGCTAGCGGCTCCGTGGCCGGCGTAGCGCCTGCTGCTCCTGCGGCAGGAATACCATCAGTACGTTCAATAGCCTCCTCGCCGGCCTTCTCGACACACTTCTTGGCGGCCTCCTCCTGCGTAGCTTTGGTAGCCTCGGCACTGGCGGCCTCGGCGGCAGCACTCTTGGTGGCTTCGGCGGCTCCGGCAGCGGCACTCTTGGCAGCTTCCTCAACAGCGATCATGTCAGCCTTGGCGGCAGCATCCCTGGCAGTCTCCTCGATGATGGTGTCAACATCCATGCGCTCCTTCGGGGGAATGTCTGAAAGCTAAGAAAACAAACCAAACGAGATTGAGGTGGAAGTTCAATAAGACAAAAAAGAAGGACATAATAACAAGTACCTGCGCCAACATCGGTTGCTGGTGTAGACCTGCCAGTGCCATGCTTGCCGGCCCTTCCTCATCGCAATAAAGCGCACTGGAGGAAGTCCTTGCCGAAGATCCATCTTTGGGCGGTGTAGATGATGGAGGCGGCATATCAAGGATGGCCTCCGATGGTTCTCCTTGTCGCTGCTCTCCTCCTGCACGTCTGGTGATGTCAGCAGCAAAGATGCACACCCCGGCACTTGCCAGCGGGAAGTGAGTAATGGACTCATGCTGGGGGTTGCGCCGGGGCTGAGTCAAGGGCTGCATCGCGGGCTAGCCTCCGGGTTGACGGTGGTCGTCTTTCGCGCACCTGAGGTGCTTGCCAACGGCTCCTCACCCGTCGAGGTCTTTGCCCTCTTTGCTACCCTTTGCGCCAATGTTTCTGCATCCCTGTGGATACAAACCAAAGCAAAGCAAATGAGTTAAGTAAAACCAAAAATTCAAAAGGCAAAAGATGCGACAAGATCCTTACTCCTCATCTTCTTCTCCCGAGCTAAGGGCAGAGAGGTCGAAGGCGACTTCCGCCATAGTGCCCGTGGGGGGAGGTGGAGGGTGCTCTGGGTCGTTTGACCACAGCAGACGTAGGTTGCTGATGAGCTCCTTACCGCTGAGTGGCCTTGCCGATCGCCCTCTTGCCGGGGGCTACACTACTCGAAGAAGCTTGGCGGACCGGAATCCCAGAAGCAGCGCTCCGAAGGATGTGCCTCTTCCTTGGCTCAAGAGTCAGGGACTCCTCGAGCAGTTCCTCCTCGACTGTGTCTTCGGTAGGACGGCCACCGGCAGATGTGCCGCCCTGCTCCTCAACGGTCCCGCCCTGCCCGACAAGATTCTCATCTGACAGCATTTCCCCTCCAATGGCTTCCTCTTCCAAGAAGCCGACGCTGCCGGCCTCCGCGGAAAGATTTTCTTCCTCCGCCCTGCTGGCAATGTATGCCATTTCTTCCTCACTAGTGGCGCGGATGAGGTCCTCTTCTTTGCGGATAGCCTTGTCCATCAAGTTATCAAAGAATTGTTGCGCCTGCTCCTCAGGTGGTTCAATCCAAGTCGCGTCAAGGTTGTGAGCGTCAAACACCGGCATCATGGCTATGATTGAACCTAGAGCATAGTTGTTACACAGAGGGATTATACTTGCCGGCAGCCTACATACCATGTCAGCCCTGAACAGTTTCTGGCAGAGAGCTGCGTGCTACATAAATGTCAGGTTGTTGTTCATCCGGGGCGCAGCCTCATGATGTCTGTCGCGTTTCAGAATTCCCAGGCTGGCCTCCCCTTGTTCTGCAAAGGGGCGATCTGCTGGCGAAGGAAATCGATGCCTATCATCTCTACTGTGAGACCGGCAGTTCTGAGGCAGTGAATCCTGGTAGTCACAACTGTGAGTTTCCCATCCTCAGGGTCGAGGGCACTCCAGTCGTTGCCGCACACCATCTTGGTTTGCCATGGCGAGCAGAAAGGCTGAAAGTTCTCCTCCTGAATCCAGCACCATTTGCCTCGCCACTCATCCCACTTATCGCGGTAAGCCCTGTTTGGAATCCAAGTGATGGAACCAGAAAGGGCTTCGCCTTGTTGTATGTGGGGAATGAAGTAATGGCGGAAAAGGGCGGTGCTAGGAACAACTTCAGCAAATTTTCGCAAAGGTGAGCGAAAACTAACATTCATTTCACGACATTCAACGTAAAATCCAAGAGTTGGAAGCTGTAGGTGAGCATGATGTCGTTGAAGAAATTCGAGAAAGGGGGCAAAGCCCGCAGTAAAAATAGTCGGCAAAGAAGTGATATTTATCTGGGCCGCCACTGGAAGAACTTGGACTCACGCGGATGGCAGGATGCACTTTCGTCTCCGTCGCCCACATGTTCTGGTATCACTCCCTTAGAGCGCCCGCATCAAGCACCGGTGGAAACACGACGTGCTCCTTTCGCATCCTTGCCAGCTTGGTCTCCGAGACAGCGGTTTCCGCCTCCTTTCCCTTGCTAACCTTGGGCGGCATGGTGGCTATGGAGGTGGAGGTTGAGGATGGAGACGGCGTGGAGGCATGGATGAAGAGGAGGAGCTCTGTTTCGGGCTTGAGGAGGAAGACAATGACGATTCTCAGATTGGAAAAGACAAGAGGTAAATGAGCAGCGCCTCTGCGGTTTCCTTTCTATTGGGAAGGCACGGGGCAGCCTCTTTACTAGATTAATATGGAAATGCTTCGTGGGAGCGCCGCTGTAACGGTCGTGCCGCGCATGTCCCTCATGTCCCGCATTCAAGGGGCATCATGGGGAGGCGCAGTAAGCGGAATGATTGCAACCGCAGGCTCCGGCCATGCATGCCCATGCACTGTTTGGGCCTAGCCCAACAACGCCTCGTGCCATGTGTGGCCCATGCCCGGGGGCTCCTATCGGTGCACTAGAGTTTCGTGGTCTTCTAGTGCCCCTTACTTGTGTACGTGCAGTCGAAGCCACGCTCGAGGCAAGGACCGCCAGGGGGCTGCGGGACGCAAGACCAAAGACGTTGAGGAAGTCAAGAAAGCATTCAAGCCAACAATCAGGACCAAAGACCGAAGGATGGGACCCCAGCAAGTGTTGGAAATATGCCCTAGAGGCAATAATAAAATGGTTATTATTATATATCCTTGTTCATGATAATTGTCTATTGTTCATGCTATAATTGTTTTAACCGGAAACCGTACTACATGTGTTAATACATAGAACATAACATGTCCCTAGTAAGCCTCTAGTTGACTAGCTCGTTGATCAATAGATGGTCATGATTTCATGACCATGGACATTGGATGTCGTTGATAACGGGATCACATCATTGGAGAATTATGTGATGGACAAGACCCAATCCTAAGCATAGCACACGATCGTGTAGTTCGTTTGCTAAAGCTTTTTCTAATGTCAAGTATCGTTTCCTTAGACCATGAGATTGTGCAACTCCCGGATACTGTAGGAATGCTTTGGGTCTGCCAAACATCACAACGTAACTGGGTGCTATCCCCAAAAGTGTCTGTTGGGTTGGCACGAATCAAGACTGGGAATTGTCACTCCGTGTGACGGAGAGGTATCTCGGGGCCCACTCGGTAAGACATCATCATAATGATCTCAATGTGACTAAGGAGTTAGTCATGGGATGATGTGTTATGGAACAAGTAAAGAGACTTGCCGGTAACGAGATTGAACAAGGTATAGAGATACCGACGATCAAATCTCGGGCAAGTAACATACCGGTTGACAAGGGAATTGTATACGAGATTGATTGAATCCTCGACATCGTGGTTCATCCGATGAGATCATCGTGGAACATGTGGGAGCCAATATGGGTATCCAGATCCCGCTATTGGTTATTGATCGGAGAGGTGTCTCGGTCATGACTGCATGGTTCCCGAACCCGTAGGGTCTACACACTTAAGGTTCGATGACGCTAGGGTTATATGGGAATAGTGTACGTGGTTACCAGAGGTTGTTCGGAGTCCCGGATGAGATCCCGGATGTAATGAGGAGTTCCGGAATGGTCCGGAGGTAAAGAATCATATATAAGAATTGAGGAATTGGTCATCGAAAGTGTTCCGGGCATCACCGGTAATGTACCGGGGCCACCGGAAGGGTTCCGGGGGTCCACCGTGAGGGGCCACCAGCACCAGAGGCTTGCATGGGCTGAAGTGGGAGGAAACCAGCCCCTGGGTGGGCTGGTGCGCCTCCCACCAGGCCCAAGGCATTGCAAAGGAGCAAGGGGGCAAACCCTAGCACAGATGGGCCCTAGGCTCACCCTAGGGCGCCTCCCCCTCTCCCCTCTCTTGGCCGCCGGCCCCAAGGGCCATCTAGGGCTGGACGCCACCCTAGGGTGGGAACCCTAGGGGTGCACACACCCTCCTCCTCCTCCTATAAATAGTGGAACCCTTGGGGCTGTTGGAGAACAGACCAATCTCTCTCGGCACAGCCCTACCCCTCCTCCTCCTCGTCCTCTGTAGCGCTTGGCAAAGCCCTGCCGGAGTACCACGCAGATCCATCGTCACCACGCCATCGTGTTGTTGGAGCTCTCACTCAACCTCTCCTTCCTCCTTGCGGATCAAGGCGTAGGAGACGTCATCGGGCCGCACGTGTGTTGAACGCGGAGGCTCCGTTGTTCGGTGCTTAGATCGGAATCCACCGCGATCTGAATCGCTACGAGTACGACTCCATCAACTGCATTCTAGTAATGCTTCCGCGTAGCGGTCTTCAAAGGTATGAAGATGCTCTACCCCTTTGCTTGTTGCTAGTATTTCCTAGATTGATCCTAGTGACACATAATTTTTTTTGAATTGTTACTACGTTCCCCAACAGTGGCATCATGAGCTAGGTCTATGCTAGATTCTATGCACGAGTAGAACACAAGTAGTTGTGGGCGATGATTTGGTCAATTTTCTTGCCGTTACTAGTCTTATCTTGATTCGGCGGCATTGTGGGATGAAGTGGCCCGGACTGACTTTACACGTACGCTTACGTGAGACTGGTTCCACCGCCTGACATGCACTTGTTGCATAAGGTGGATAGCGGGGGTCTGTCTCTCCCACTTTAGTCGGATCGGATTCGATGAAGAGGGTCCTTATGAAGGGTAAATAGAAATTGTCATATCACTGTTGTGGCTCTTACGTAGGTAAGAAACGTTCTTGCTAGAAACCCATAGCAGCCACGTAAAACTTGCAACAACAATTAGAGGACGTCTAACTTGTTTTTGCAGGGTATGCTATGTGATGTGATATGGCCAAAAGGATGTGATGAAATATATATGATGTATGAGATTGATCATGTTCTTGTAATAGGAATCCTGACTTGCATGTCGATGAGTATGACAACCGGCAGGAGCCATAGGAGTTGTCTTAATTTATTGTATGACCTGCATGTCAATCAAAAACACCATGTAATTACTTTACTTTATTGCTAACCATTAGCCATAGTAGTAGAAATAATAGTTGGCAAGACAACTTAATGAAGACACGATGATGGAGATCATGGTGTCGTGCCGATGACGATGGTGATCATGCCACGCCCCGAAGATGAAGATCAAAGGCGCAAGATGATATTGGCCATATCATGTCACTTTATGATTTGCATGTGATGTTTATCATGTTCTTACATCTTATTTTCTTAGAATGACGATAGCATAAATAAGATGATCCCTCACTAAAATTTCAAGAAACATGTTCCCCTAAGTGTGCACCATTGCGAAGGATCGTTGTTTCGACGCACCACGTGATGATCGGGTGTGATAGATTCTAATGTTCGCATGCAACGGGTGTAAGCCAGATTTACACACGCGAAACACTTAGGTTGGCTTGACGAGCCTAGCATGTACAGACATGGCCTCGGAACATGAGAGACCAAAATTTCGAACATGATTCGTATAGTAGATGCGATCAACATGGAGATGTTCACCATTGATGACTAGTCCATCTCACGTGATGATCGGACACGGCTTAGTCGATGTGGATCATGCATCACTTAGATGACTAGAGGGATGTCTATCTGAGTGGGAGTTTGTTAAATAATTTGATTAGATGAACTTAATTATCATGAACTTAGTCTAAAATTGTCTTTACAATCTATCTTGTAGATCCAATGGCCCATGCTAATGTTGCCCTCAACTTCAACGCATTCCTAGAGAAAACCAAGCGGAAAGACGATGGAAGCAACTATACGGACTGGATCCGTAACTTGAGGATCATCCTCATAGCTTCCAAGAAATTCTATGTCCTTGATGCACCACTAGGTGACGCACCCATTTTCCCAGCAACTAAGGACGTTATGAACGCCTGGCAGTCGCGTAGTGATGATTACTCCCTGGTTCAATGCGGCATGATTTACAGCTTAGAACTGGGGCTCCAAAAGCATTTTGAGCAACACGGAGCATACAAGATGTTCCAAGAGCTGAGAATGGTTTTCCAAGATCATGCCCGGGTCGAGGGATATGAAGTCTCCGACAAGTTCTTCAGTTGTAAGATGGAGGAAAATTGTTCTGTCAGCGAGCACATACTCAAAATGTCTGCGTTGCACAACCGCTTGTCTCAGCTGGGAGTTAATCTTCTGGATGACTTGCTTATTGAAAAAATCCTCTAGTCACTTCCACCTAACTACAAGAGATTTGTGATGAACTACAATATGCAAGGGATGGAGAAGTCCATTCCTGAGTTATATTCGATGCTGAAATCAGTGGAGGTGGAAATCAAAAAGGAACATCAAGTGTTGATGGTGAGCAAGACCACTAGTTTCAAGAAAGGCAAGGGTAAGAAGAACTTCAAGAAGGACGGCAAAGAAGTTGCCACGCCTAGTAAATCAGTTGCCGTGAAGAAGCCCAAGAATGGACCCAAGCCTGAGACTGAGTGCTTTCATTGCAAGGGAACCGGTCACTGGAAGCGGAACTGCCCCAAGTACTTAGCGGATAAGAAGGTCGGTGACGTCAAAGGTATATATGATATACATGTTATTGATGTGTACCTTACCATTGCTCGTAATAGCTCCTGGGTATTTGATACCGGTGCGGTTGCTCACATTTGTAACTCAAAACAGGAGCTGCGGAATAAGCGGAGACTAGCAAAGGACGAGGTGACGATGCACGTCGTGAATGGTTCCAAGGTCGATGTGATCGCCGTCGGCACGCTACCTCTACATCTACCTTCGGATTAGTTTTAAACCTCAATAATTGTTATCTAGTACCGGCTTTGAGCATGAACATTGTATCTGGATCTCGTTTGATGCGAGATGGCTACTCATTTAAATCCGAGAATAATGGTTGTTCTATTTATAAGATAGATATGTATTATGGTCATGCCCCGCTGGTCAATGGTTTATTTTTATTGAATCTCGAACGTGATGTTACACATATTGATAGTGTGAATACCAAACGATGTAAGGTTGATAATGATAGTCCCACATACTTGTGGCACTGCCACCTTGGTCATATTGGTGTCAAACGCATGAACAAACTCCATGCAGATGGACTTTTGGAGTCTCTTGATTATTGACACATGCGAACCATGCCTCTTGGGCAAGATGACTAAGACTTCGTTCTCCGGAACAATGGAGCGAGCAACCAACTTGTTGGTAATAATACATACCGATGGATGTGGACCGATGAGTGTTGAAGCTCGCGGTGGCTATCATTATGTTCTCACCCTCACTGATGCCTTGAGCAGATCTGGGTATGTCTACTTAATGAAACACAAGTCTGAGACCTTTGAAAAGTTCAAGGAATTTCAGAGTGAGGTAGAGAATCAACATGACAAGAAAATAAAGTTCTTACGATTTGATCGTGGAGGAAAATATTTGAGTCACGAGTTTGGCACGCACTTAAGGAAATGTGGAATTGTTTCACAACTCACGCCGCCTGGCAAACCTCAGCGTAATGGTGTGTCCAAACATCGTAAACGCACTCTATTGGATATGGTGCGGTCTATGATGTCTCTTACTGATTTACCGCTATCATTTTGAGGATATGCATTAGAGACTGCCGCATTCACTTTAAATAGGGCACTGTCCAAATCCGTTGAGACGACACCGTATGAATTATGGTTTGGGAATAAACCTAAACTGTCGTTTCTGAAAGTTTGGGATGCGATGCTTATGTCAAGAAACTTCAACCTGAAAAGCTCGAACCCAAATCAGAAAAGTGCATCTTCATAGGATACCCTAAGGAAACTATTGGTTATACCTTGTACCTCAGATCCGAAGGAAAGATCTTTGTTGCCAAGAATGGATCCTTTCTAGAGAAAGAGTTTCTCTCGAAAGAAGTAAGTGGGAGAAAAGTAGAACTTGATGAGGTAACTGTACCCCCTCTCGAACCAGAAAGTAGCGCAGCACAGGAGATTGTTTCTGTGGTGCCTGCACCGACTAGAGAGGAAGTTAATGATGATGATAATGAGACTTATGATCAAGTTACTACTAAACTTCGAAGGTCCACGAGGACACGTGCCGCACCAGAGTGGTACGGCAACCCTGTCCGAAATCATGTTGTTAGACAATGGTGAACCTTCGAACTATGAAGAATCCATGGTGGGGCCAGATTCCAACAAATGGCTTGAAGCCATGAAATCCGAGATAGGATCCATGTAGGAGAACAAACTGTGGACTTTGGTGGACTTGCCCGATGATCGGCAAGCCATAGAAAATAAATGGATCTTTAAGAAGAAGACATATGCAGATGGTAATGTGACCGTCCATAAGGCTTGGCTTGTCGCTAAGGGTTATCGACAAGTTCAAGGAGTTGACTACGATGAGACCTTCTCACCCATAGCGATGCTGAAGTCCGTCCGAATCATGTTAGCAGTTGCCATATTTTATGATTATGAGATCTGGCAAATGGACGTCAAAACAGCATTCCTTAACGGTTTCCTTAAGGAAGAATTGTATAGGATGCATCCGGAAGGTTTTGTCAATCCTAAGAATGCTAACAAGGTATGCAAGCTCTAGCGCTCCATCTATGGGTTGGTGCAAGCATCTCAGAGTTGGAACATTCGCTTTAATGAAGTGATCAAAGCGTTTGGGTTTATACAGACTTATGGAGAAGCCTGTATTTACAAGAAAGTGAGTGGGAGCTCTATAGCATTTCTCATTTTATATGTGGATGACATATTGTTGATGGGGAATGATATAGAACTTTTGGTAAGCATAAAGGCCTACTTGAATAAGTGTTTTTCAATGAAGGACCTTAGTGAAGCTGCCTACATATTAGGCATCAAGATCTATAGAGATAGATCGAGACGCCTCATTGGTCTTTCACAAAGCACATACCTTGACAAGATATTGAAGAAGTCCAATATGGACCAGTCCAAGAAGGGGTTCTTGCCTGTACTGCAAGGTGTGAAATTGAGCACAGCTCAATGCCCGACCTCAGCAGAAGATAGAGAGAAGATGAGTGTCATCCCCTAAGCCTCAGCCATTGGCTCTATTATGTATGCCATGCTGTGTACCAGACCTGATGTGAACCTTGCCATAAGTTTGGTAGGGAGGTACCAAAGAGATCCCGGAATGGAACACTGGACAACGATCAAGAATATCCTTAAGTACCTGAAAAGGACTAAGGAGATGTTTCTCGTTTATGGAGGTGCCGAAGAACTCGTCGTAAAGGGTTATGTCGATGCTAGCTTTGACACAGATCTGGATGACTCCAAGTCACAAACCGGATACGTGTATGTTTTGAATGGTGGGGCAGTCAGCTGGTGCAGTTGCAAGCAAAGCGTCAGGGCGGCATCTACATGTGAAGCGGAGTACATAGCTGCACAGGAAGGAGTCTGGATGAAGGAGTTCATCACCGACCTAGGAGTGATTCCCAGTGCGTCGGGCCCGATGACTCTCTTCTATGACAACACTGGAGCTATTGCCATTGCTAAGGAGCCCAAGTTTCACAAGAAGACCAAGCACATCAAGCGTTGCTTCAACTCCATTCATGATTACATTCAGGAAGGAGATATAGATATTTGTAAAGTACATACAGATCTGAATGTCGCAGATCCGTTGACTAAACCTCTTTCATGAGCGAAATATGATCAGCACCAGAACTCAATGGGTGTTCGATTCATCACAATGTAACTAGATTACTGACTCTAGTGCAAGTGGGAGACTGTTGGAAATATTCCCTAGAGGCAATAATAAAATGGTTATTATTATATTTCCTTGTTCATGATAATTGTCTATTGTTCATGCTATAATTGTATTAACCGGAAACCGTAATACATGTGTGAATACATAGACCACAACATGTCCCTAGTAAGCCTCTAGTTGACTAGCTCGATGATCAATAGATGGTCACGGTTTCATGACCATGGACATTGGATGCCGTTGATAACGGGATCACATCATTGGAGAATGATGTGATGGACAAGACCCAATCCTAAGCATAGCACAAGATCGTGTAGTTCATCTTCTAAAGCTTTTCTAATGTCAAGTATCATTTCCTTAGACCATGAGATTGTGCAACTCCCAGATACCGTAGGAATGCTTTGGGTGTGCCAAATGTCACAACGTAACTGGGTGGCTATAACGGTGCACTACGGGTATACCCGAAAGTGTCTGTTGGGTTGGCACGAATCAAGACTGGGAATTGTCACTCCGTGTGACGGAGAGGTATCTCGGGGCCCACTCGGTAAGACATCATCATAATGAGCTCAATGTGACTAAGGAGTTAGTCATGGGATGATGTGTTACGGAACGAGTAAAGAGACTTGCCGGTAATGAGATTGAACAAGGTATAGAGATACCGACGATCGAATCTCGGGCAAGTAACGTACCGATTGACAAGGGAATTGTATACGGGATTGATTGAATCCCCGACATCGTGGTTCATCGATGAGATCATCATGGAACATGTGGGAGCCAATATGGGTATCCAGATCCTGCTATTGGTTATTGATCGGAGAGGTGTCTCGGTCATGACTGCATGGTTTTCGAACCCGTAGGGTCTACACACTTAAGGTTCGATGACGCTAGGGTTATATGGGAATAGTGTATGTAGTTACCGGAGGTTGTTCGGAGTCTTGGATGAGATCCCGAATGTAACGAGGAGTTTTGGAATGGTCCGGAGGTAAATAATCATATATAGGAATTGAGGAATTGGTCACCGAAAGTGTTCCGGGCATCACCGGTAACGTACTGGGACCACCGGAAGGGTTCTGAGGGTCCACCATGAGGGGCCACCAGCACCAGAGGCCTGCATGGGCCGAAAGTGGGAGGGAACTAGCCCCTGGGTGCGCTGGTGCGCCTCCCACCAGGCCCAAGGCACAGCAAAGGAGCAAGGGGGAAACCCTAGCGCAGATGGGCCCTAGGCCCACGCTAGGGTGCCTCCCCCTCTCCCCTCTCTTGGCCGCCGGCCCAAGGGCCATCTAGGGTTATCCGCCGCCCTAGGGTGGGAACCCTAGGGGGTGCACCCCCTCCTCCTCCTATAATTATTGGATCCCTTGGGGCTGTTGGAGAACAGACCAATCTCTCTCGGCGCAGCCCTACCCCTCCTCCTCCTCGTCCTTCATAGCGCTTGGTGAAGCCCTGCCGGAGTACCACGCAGCTCCACCGTCATCACACCATTGTGCTGTCAGAAATCTCCCTCAACCTCTCCTTCCTCCTTGCTGGATCAAGGCATAGGAGACGTCACCGGGCTGCACGTGTGTTGAACACGAAGGCGCCGTTGTTCGGTGCTTAGATCGGAATCCGCCGTGCTTTGAATCGCTATGAGTACGACTCCATCAACTATGTTCTAGTAACGCTTCCGCTTAGAGATCTTCAAAGGTATGAAGATGCTCTACCCCTTTGCTCGTTGCTAGCATTTCCTAGATTGATCTTGGTGACACATATTGTTTTTGAATTGTTACTATGTTCCCCAACAGCAAGATCTTGTCGGGATGGCCTACGGAGCCCCGGCAAGGAGTGCACCCGGCAAGACCTCGCCATCCTGCCAGCACAAAGGCCAGGTGTCATCCCACCTGTGCACATGTCGAGGTGTCGGAGATGGAAGGGCATAAGCGGTGCCGATGGGACGGGTTCCTGTCCCGTCCCGTAGAAGGTCAGGGACGCCTGACGGAGCATTAAATGCGTTTGTCTTACACCGTAAGTGTTAGGTACGATAACATTGTAGCACTGTGCACCCCGTGCACGCACTCTACGCCACTGTTGGGATCCCCTTGGTTGTATAAAAGGAGTCCCAAGGCGTTACGAGAGGGGACTTTTGGGACTTTTAGCTCCCATCTTCTCTGGCTCATTCGGCATGAGTAGTAGCCGTGTACTGTAGCGCTCCCAGAACCTGAGCTAGAATACATCTAATACAATCAAGCAGGAGTAGGGTTTTACGCATCTTTGCGGCCCGAACCTGGGTAAAATGCCGCGCGTTATTCGTTAGATCTGCTCTCTGTGCGAGCCTTCTTCCCTGCCGAACCATAAAGGGATCCTCACGATCCCATAGGTGTCGTTCCCCTGACACTAATCATTAATTTCATCCTCTCCCAAGATTGTGCAACATGTTCATGATCAAGTTGCTTAAAATTCATTATATTGTTCATAAGGGAGATAATCTTAGCGGGCGGAAAGTACTTGGAAATAAAAGCATATTTACATTATTCCATGGATCAATACTATTTTTAGGCAAAGATGAAAACCAAGTTTTAGCACAATTTCATAGTGAGAACGGAAATAGCTTTAATTTAACAATATCATTATCCACATCTTTCTTCTTTTTCATATCACACAACTCAATGAAAGTATTTAGATGGGATGTGGCATCTTCACTAGGAAGGCCAGAAAATTGTTCTTTCATAACAAGATTTAGCAAGGCAGCATTGATTTCACAAAATTCCACACTAGTGGCGGGAGCCATAGGAGTACTAATAAAATCATTATTATTAGTATTGGAAAAGTCACACAACTTGGTATTCTCACACATCGTGACAAAGCAGGCAATCAAGCACACAAGCAAACGAAAGGCAAACAAAAGAAGGGCGAATAAAAAGGGAAATCTTTTTGGTATTTTTTGAAAATCGTTTTAGAAGTGGGGGAGAGGAAAACAAGAGGCAAATTGCAAAGAAAGTAAATGCAAGAGATGAGTTTGTGATGGGTACTTGGTAGGCTTGATGTGCATCCTCCCTGGCAACGGCGCCAGAAATCCTTCTTGCTACCTCTTGAGCTTGCGTTGGTTTTCCCTTGAAGAGAAAAGGATGATACAGTGAAGTAGATACGTATTTCCCTCAGTTTTGAGAACCAAGGTATCAATCCAGTAGGAGGAACAAGCAAGTCACCAATGGATGCACCTACACAAACAATCAAACTCTTTGCACCCAACGCTATAAAGGGGTTGTCAATCCCTTCATGATTATTTGCAAGGATTAGATCTAAAAGAGATAGATGTAAACGAGCGCAGAAAGTAAAAGGAAAGTAAATGGCAGCTAAGTATAGATCTGAAAGTATATGATGGAAAGTTGACCCGAGGGACATAGATTTCACTAGAGGCTTCTCTCTTGAAGACAAATGTCATGGTGGGTAAACAAATTACTATCAAGCAATTGATAGAAAAGTGAATAATTATGTAGTTATCCAAGGCAATGATCATGCATATAGGCATCACGTCTGTAACAAGTAATTTGAAATGATTCTGCATCTACTACTATTACTCCACACATCGACCGACTCGTACCTGCATCTAGAGTATTAAGTTCATAAAGAACAGAGTAAGACATTAAGAAACATGACATGATGTAGACGGATAAACTCAAGCAATATGATGAAAACCCCATCTTGTTACCCTTGATGGAAACCATACAATATGTGCCTCGCTACCCCTACTATGTCACTGGGTGAGGCACTGCAAGAGTGAACCCAAAACCAAGCACTTCTCCTATTGCAAGAATTACCAATCTAGTTGGCCAAACCAAACCAATAACTCGAAGAGACTTGCAAGGATATGAAATCATGCAAATAAGAATTCAGAGAAGATTCAAATAAGATTCATGGATAATCTGAACATAAACTCACAATTAATCTGATCTTGACAAACACACCACAAAAGAGGATTACATCGGATAGATCTCCATGAAGATCATGGAGAACATGGTATTGAAGATCAAAGAGAGAGAAGAAGCCATCTAGATACTAGCTATGGACCCGTAGGTCTATGGTGGACTACTCACGCATCATCGGAGGGGCAATGGAGTTGATGCAGATGCCCTCCATGATTCAAAACCCCTCCGGCAGATTACCGAAAAAGGCTCCAAGATTGGATCTCTCGGGAACGGACGCTTCTGGCGGCGGAAAAGTATTTTCGTGGCTCTCTTCGATGTTGGGGGAATATTTGGGTATTTATGGGCCATAGAATAGGGTTAGGAGACCTGCCATGAGGCGACAAGCCTGCTAGGCGCGGCCAGGGGGGCGCGCCTAGCAGGCTTGTGGCGCCGTGGCACCTCCCCTGACGTGCACTCCAAGCTTGATCGACTTGTTTCCTTCCAGAAAATTCCTTCCGAAGGTTTTATTCCATTTGGACTCCGTTTAATATGCCATATCTGCAAAACTCGAAAACAAGTAAAAAAAAAGAAACTCCCCCTTGGCTCTAGATTAATAGGTTAGTCCCAAAAATAATATAAAATAGCATATTAATGCATATAAAACATCCAAAACAGGTAATATCATTGCATGACATCATCAAAAATTATAGATACGTTGGAGACGTATCAGCTCATCACTCAAAGATTTAGTGCCAAACATTTTAATAACTTCTTCTTCTAGCACTTGAGCACAATTTTCCTTTCCATCATTTTCACGAAAGACATTAACAAGATGAAGCATATGAGGCAACCTCAATTTCATTTTTTGTAGTTTTCTTTTATAAAATCAAACTAGTGAAAAACAATAAACTTAAAGATTTGATTTCAAGATCTAAAGATATACCTTCAAGCACTCACCTCTTCGGCAACAGCGCCAGAAAAGAGCTTGATGTCTACTACACAACCTTCTTCTTGTAGACTCGTGTTGGGCCTCCAAGCGCAGAGTTTTGTAGGACAATGGCAATTTTCCCTCAAGTGGATGGCCTAAGGTTTATCAATCCGTGGGAAGCATAGGATGAAGATGGTCTCTCTCGAACAACCCTGCAACCAAATAACAAAGAGTCTCTTGTGTCCCCAACACACCCAATACAATGGTAAATTGTATAGGTGCGCTAGTTCGGCGAAGAGATGGTGATACAAGTGTAATATGGATGGTAGATATAGGTTTTTGTAATCTGAATATATAAAAACAGCAAGGTAACAAGTAACAAAAGTGAGCACAAATGGTATTGCAATGCTTGAAGAAAGGTCCTAGGGTTCATACTTTCACTAGTGCAAGTTCTCTCAACAATACTAACATAGTTGAATCATATGTAAATACCTCTCGTGCGACAAAGAGTTCACTCCAAAGTCACAAATAGCGGAGAACTAATGAAGAAATTATTGTAGGGTATGAAACCACCTCGAAGTTATCTTTTCCGATTAATCTTATGAGGTAGCCTATAAGTGTCACAAACAGCCCTAGAGTTCGTACTAAAATAACAGCTTCAGATACACATCAACCAAAACCCTAATGTCACCTAGATATTCCAATGTCACCACAAGTACCCATGGGCTTGATTATACGATATGCATCACATAATTTCAGATTCATCATGTTCAATCCAACACAAAGAACTTCAATGAGTACCCCAAAGTTTCTACCGGAAAGTCAAGACAAAAACATGTGCCAACCCCTATGCATAGATTCCCAAGGTCACGAAACCCGCAATTTGATCACCAAAACATACATCAAGTGGATCAATAGAACATCCCATTGTCACCACGGATATCCCATCGCAAGACATACATCAAGTGTTCTCAAATCCTTAAAGACTCAATCCGATAAGAAAACTTCAAAGGGAAAACTAAATTAATCACAACAAGATAGAGAGGGGAAGACTCCATATGATTCATCTATATCAATAATGCTCGCGGTACATCAAGATCATGCCATCTCAAGAACACAAGAGAGCAAGATCAAACACATAGCTATTGGTACATACCCTCAGCCTCGAGGGTGAACTACTCCCTCCTCGTCATGGAGACCACCACGATGATGAAGATGGCCTCTCGTGATGGTTTCCCCCTCTGGCAGGGTGCCGGAACAGGCTCCCAATTGGGTTTTTGTGGCTCTGGAGGCTTGCGGCGGTGGAACTCCCAATCTAGGTTTATTTTCGGAAGTTTCTATATTTATAGGAATTTTTGGCGTTGGAATCACATCAAGGGGTGCCACGAGGCGGTGACAAGCCTGCTAGGCGTGGCGAGGGGGTGGCCGCGCCTGGCAGTCTTGTGACCTCCTCGTGGATCTTCTGGCCCAACTGCAATGCTTCGGGGGTCTATTTTGGTCCAAAAAAATCACACTAAATTTTCAGGCCATTCCGAGAACTTTTATTTGTGCACAAAAAATGACACCATGGTAGTTCTGCTGAAAACAATGTCAGTCCGGGTTAATTCTAATAAAATCATACCAAAATCATATAGAATTATTGTAAACATGGCATAAATACTTCATAAGTTATAGATACATTGGATATGTATCAAACAACACCTTCCACAGCTTCTCTCGAGTGGTGTGGAAGAGCCGACGAATAGTAGGCTCATCGTCAAGCCGATAAGAGCACATGGGAGAATCCCGGAGCTGGCAAGGGAGGATACGCCACCGAAGCATAATCTGGACCAAGTTGGCCAGCTCTATCTCTCCTTTGATCATGGAGGCGATGCACCTCTCAGGTTATCCACCTCCGTATTCGATCCCTAGTCGAGGCCCTTCCGAAGCCATGAGGTCAATCTGGTGGGGGGACCGGATCTGAATTCGGTCGGTGCATCTCGGCCTTTCTCCCTTGGCTCGGTGGTATAAAACCACTCTTTTTGCCAAGTATTATGGTGTCGATGAAGGTGTCGGATGGCCATCCGACGCAGGGGAGTTTGCCGATGAATTCCCCGCTACAGTCTACGTGTTCGCCTGCGACACACTTCAGCTTGATATTGAATATCTTGAGCCATAGTCCAAAGTGCGGTTCGACCCGTAAGAAGGCCTCACAGACGATGATGAAGGCCGATATGTGCATGAAGGAGTTCGGCAGGAGGTCGTGGAAGTGGAGTCCTTAGAAGAACATGAGTTCCCTAACGAAGGGGTGGAGCAAGAAGCTCAGTCCCCGGATGAAGTGGGGGGGGGGTGAAGTCCACCCTCTCTCCCGGCTTGGGAGTGGGAATCACCTGGCCCTTCTCCGGCACTCGGTGGTAGATGTTGGCAGGGAGGTAGTAGGCGTCCTTGAGGTCCCGGATGTCCTAGTCGGTGACCGTGGAAGCCTCCCACTTGCCATTGGAACCATCCATGACCAAGCTTGGAGGGGGAGTTGTGGAAAACCTAGATCTATGCTTTGGAAGCTCAGGAGATTGGGGAAGCAATGGATGTGAACTAGAAGCGCGGTTAGGCCTTGGGGTTTTCTTTCCCTTTTATGAGGCTTTTCGCCGGTTAGCCTCCCTTTACTGCGTCGTGAATCCCTCCGCTTCCCAAGACATGTGTATCGCTATACGCGCATAATCAAACATTTCTCGTGTGAAACGGAGCACAATCTATGCATTGATGGATCGTGCTGATGAAAACGACCTCGAACCGCGAATCGAGTTTTTGCAACTATTTTGGCGGTCGTGGTGGTCTGTGACCTTTCGTCAGAAAGGTTGTCAGGGAACACTACTTACTCCTTGACTTTTGGCCTTCGAGGCCGAGCTATTCATGGTGTTCGGATGAACCTCTGATCGGAAAACTACATGTCATCGGAGGACGAACTAAACTCGGAGGGAAGAACTCGCCTCACAAGCCGAAGACTCTAATCATACGAAGCAGCTGGAGCTAAGACCCTTGGCGTTGGAGGCAAGTTTGGGGGCTACTGAGGGAGTCCTGGTTTAAGGGGTCCTCGGGAGGCCGACCTGTTTCTTATGGGCTGGACTATATGGGCCGCTTGCCGAGCATTGGATCGATCAAAGGCCCCGTCTCCAGGAAGGAAGCTTCGGGAATCATGACGTATCCTCCATGTTTGGAGTAGTGAATAGGCATGTTTATCCCTTTGACGTGTAACCGACCATGTGTAAACCCTAGGTACCCTCCGCGTCTATATAAGCCGGAGGGTTTTAGGTTGTAGGACAGAGAACAACTCATCTAGGGTTTAGCTATTCGATCTCGAGGTAGATCAACTCTGTAACCCACATATCATCAATACAATCAACTAGGACGTAGGGTATTACCTCCATAGGAGGGCCCGAACCTGGGTAAACATTGTCTCCTTCGTCTCGTATTACCATCGATTCTAGTCACACAGCTCGGGACCCCCTACCCGAGATCCGTCGGTTTTGACACCCACACCAGCTTCCATGCAATGCGTTCCATTGGAATATAACGGGTCCAGGATGATGGCATCACCGTAGGAAACGGCCGCCTGCTATGCTACGAAGCACCGATACTTCAAAAATCTGTGTATCGCCATATAATACTTCGCCAATACTCCGATACGCCAGATACGGCTTAGATACGGGTATCCCCAAGTATCACTTTTTTTAATTTAAAACTAAGAGAAAAAATATCGATACGGGTATCCCGGAAGTATCGCCGTTCAATACTGCTCCTGCCTTGATATATCGTTGATCCGTTCATATAGGTAGTGGATGTGTGATGTACTAATGTAATAGTTGGATAAAAGTGCTTGTTAAGGATGTTGCTTGTTGAATAAAATTACTTGTTATTGTTGGTTTGCTGCTTTTGATGTTTGTGGGTTGTTGCCTCCTATTGCTAGGAAAGAAGATACAAATATACAACATGACATCTTTTAGTTTTCTTCATCACCATTTGAGCATTATTAATGTGTATTGCTTGCTGATTTTAATATCATCATGTTTATAGGTAATAGTTCCTATTTATAGTTAAAAAGGAACTCAAAAGAGATTGTGCTCTCGATATTGTTATCAAGAAAAAAACTACTAAAACGTTGGGAGAAGGGTAGTAGGGCAGTATTTTCATCTCTAAATTGTTATCAAGAAAAAAATTGGGTTGGGTAGTTCGTAGCCGTGTTACCCTTCGATGATGGTGAGATTTTTAAAATGAAAAACAACGAGACGTGAAAGCAATTAGACAACCGGTGAAGCGGTATTTTGATCCCATCTCACATGTTTTATTATATTAGTTGTATTACATATATTTTATTATTGTTTATATATATTTACCGTATCGCCGTATTATTGTTTTTAGAAATTGCCGTATCTTATATAACCATACCCGTATCGCCGTATCAATGTCGTCGTATCGGTGCTTCATAGCTGCTATGCACCTGGTCCGCGCCCCGATTTTCAAACTATACACCCGATAATACATGAGGCAGCCCATATCTCGCTGAAAACGAGCGTCTACCCATTCCGTGGAGTAAATTGCAGAAACCATCATTTTAAATGCTACTGTAGGTCGGTAGAAAATACTACAGTACTACTCTACATTTTTCTTTACAGCAAACACCACGTAAAAATGATTGTTCGACGGATTTGGTTCGACTGAACATGATTATGACAGATGGGGCCCTCCCGCCAGGCTGACGTGGTACCACTTAACATATCACACGTAATGGCGCTGTTTGATAATATTATCATCATGTGTTGTCTTGTGGGGTCCACTTGTCATTGGAAGAAAAAAACTGGTTTTCCTATCATCACCGCCCGCCGCAAATCTCATTCACAAGTCGAGCCGTAGTCAGTCCTGCCCATGGCCGAGGCAAACGCCGATGTCGTCGTTGCCTAGGTAGACGCGGATGCCACAACCGCCTTGTCGCCCACGCCTGCATCCTTCGCTGGGTCAACCGCCTCGCCAAGATGAGGGTCGTCTTCATCTGCGTCATCCCCAGCAGTGGCGTCGGCAGGCAGCAGGTGCGCCGCAAGGGGGAGCAGCAACCCGCCCCCGTCAAGAGTCGCCCCGCGCGCCAGGCCGCCGCGCCCCCGTGGTCCAGGGCCATCTTCCGCTCCAACAGCAGCGGGTGCGACAGGTGCGGCGAGCAGCAGTAGGTGCGACAAGCATCAGGGGCGGCGAGTAGCAGGCGCATCAGCAACAATGGCGGCTAGCAGCGGGCGCGGCGGGCGCAATAGCATCAGGAGCGGCGAGCAGTCGGGGCGACGAGCAACGGGCACAATAGCAGTAGGGGCGGCAAACAGCGGGCGCGATGAGCAACAGGCGCAGCAGCAGCGAGGCGGGGCATCGTGGGTCTGGCGGGAATGCCCCAACCCCGACTGGACGAACTAGTGCGGCGCCGGGAGGTTGCCGAGCTCCAGCGTTGCCAGCTGGTCCGGGGGCCGAGCACTGGCTCCTCTGCCTCGACCATGGTGGATGGCGGCCTATGGCCCGGCCGGGGTTGGAACGAACGACGGACTTTTCTTGACCAGATTGTTTTCTCTTTTTGTTTCAATGACAGGTGGACCCCACAGGACCACACATGATGACAATATTACCAAACGTCCTTGTTACACAGGCGACGTTAAGAGGTACCACGTCAGCCTGACTAGCGGGCCTCATCTGTCATAAATGCGATGAACATAGCCAAATCTATCGATCAATTGTTTTTGCAAAACAATTACACAAAATGTGATGTTTTCAGCAAAAAAAGTATGATAGTGTTTTTTTGTTAACCTAGCCTTTAAAATAGTGATCACATGCAATTAACTCTGATTCGTGACCAGGCGGGCTCGTCCGCTTCTTTTTTCCGGTCACCGCGGCCGGCCTAAAATCTCCCAATGAAGATGATCACATTCATCGCAAGTGATAGTCAGTGATAATCTGGGCATGGTCCCGCCCCCTAAGATGAACCGAGCGGCGAGCACTGCCACTTGCAACCCAAGTGGCGCCTCACACTGATTGAAAACCTATGATGTTTAGTGTGCATCCTGAGAAAACTCACCATTCTGACCAAGCAATCGCGTCGTGGTGGGATCACCTAGCTTAACTATTTGCACGGACCACAAATATAGGTGTTGGAAAACTCCAAAAGCTTGGAAACGACTTGCAATGCAACTGCTGATCAGCCTCAGACTCAAATGTCAGGATGGATGGGTCATGAAAATGGGACTAGGACGGTTTCTTAAACGGGTCTTAGATGGTCGGACTGACCGGCACCCCTTATATCCATCTGAAATCAGAATGGATATGGGGACGTCTGGACGCGTTCGAATATGTTCGTCACGTCGAACTGATGTTGGGGTCCCACACGAAATTTTTCGGAAACACGACGATCTGACGTACATCTTCTCTGATAGGGATGTGAACGCCAAGTGGCATCGCTCGGCTCGTCGCCCGAGGTCAAATGCGGCAATTTAAGCCAGTCGGTGTCTCCCAACCCTAGCCGAATTCATCTTCTCCCCCCCTCCGCGCCGCTAGCCAAAGCACATCCACCAGCTCTCTTCCGCTTCGCCGTTCGTCCCACGACGTCCGGCTTCGCCATGGCTCGACGAAACAAGACTACCTACGCTATGCTCACGTTGAAGCACCGCTTCCAGATCGAGGAGCAGATCCGGACGAGGCGCACCGCCCGCATCATTGTCGGCCTACCTTTGGACTCGTCGGGGCGGTAGGAGGAGGAGGAGGAGGAAAAACATCCTATTTCCGATGGAGGAGGAGCACCTGGAGTAGGTAGTAGGAGGAGGAGCAGCTAGAGGAGTAGTAGGAGGAGGAGGAGCTGGTGGTGGAGGAGGAGCTAGCTCCAGCTCCGGGCTTCAACATGGAGGACGCGGAGGCCGAGTTTGCGGTCGCCCAAACGGATGAGATGGCGAAACATCAGATCATCCTGGAGACCATCTAGGATGAGGCCTATGTGAAGGACAACCGGCACATCATCCGGTAGCAGCGGGCGGCGACAACACGGTTTTTGTTGAACTCGATGCGGAGGCAGAGGCGGAGCAGCCGGCGAAGCCGCCGGAAACGGAGTTGCGGCTGCCGCCCATGTAACCGGAATCGGACAAGAAGATAGTGGATATCTCCGACGTGAATTAGGATAGTTTAGGTTATTTGATTTACGTTGTATGTCATTTACATGTTTTTGTATGGATTTAAGATATGTCACGTGAGGTATCCAGATGCAAAAAAGCAAATTTAATATTTGACCGATTTATGCGTTCAAAAACATTCGGGGTCGGCTGTCTGGTTGTAAATGCTCTGAAGACCAGATTCACTGAAACAAAAAGGCAAGACGACGACACTCGGCGACCCGGTCCCGGAGTCGAAGTCTTCGGCGTACAATCATATCCCCCCCTGCCCGCTCCCCCTCCTCTCTCTCTCTCGAGCTGCACTCCGTGCGCCACTATGGAAAGGGTGGGGTGGTAGATTCTGAACAAGGATCTACGCACTGGGAGTTGCACTTGAGTCAAGGTAATCCATATCCCCTCTCTGAATCCATTACTTACCGGTTCCCATTTCTTCTTAACATTGTATGTACATTTTTTTTCGAAAATAACATTGTATGTACATGGATGCTTGTTAATTGCGAGCACCTGATGCGGATAAGAAAGCATCCATGATACTCTCCCACCATTAATTTTCAAGTGATATGTGATTGAAGGGAGAGATATATGGGGAAAAGCAGATTTCGGGTATGAACTGTTCAGGTTGATCTTGCGTAGATCTCGATCCAAAGTGACAAATATTCGGAAACGCGCACAAAGATTCGGGTATGAACTTTTCAGAAGATTCTCTTAAAAGAAAATGCGCAAAGCGTAAAAGTATGTGGCCATAAGTCCAGAGTTTCTCAACAGATTTGACAATAAGCAACACATCTGTCAGCTCCCATGGGAATCACTTCTTTATATCGGCGATTGGGTATGGCAGATTCTTACCGATAGCTCACGGACATGGCAGATTCTTTCATGACCTCTCGCGTTAGTGAGTTCTCTAAGACATCCACAAACTACTTGTGCTTCAACGGCATGTCGACCAGCATTCAGCCGTTCGGTGACACGATCTGGTCGCCGGCGACCGAGTTCAAGCTGCACTCGTTGCGGTGCCGAACCGCGGACTTGGGCCACTGTGGGCACCGACTCGTCTTGGCCATCGCGATGTCCCTGGTGGACGATTTCTCCCATCGGAGACTAATATACATTCGTGTGTTCTTGCGGGTTATAATATACATAAATGCGTCAAACAAATGATTAAGGTTTTTTATGGTTAAAAATCATTTTTTTTCTCATATGTTTGGACGTGTTTGCAAAACTTAAATGTCTGGACAATCCAAGCTGCCTCATATACAATCCATATGTGGGGAACAAATATGATTGTTCAAACTATCCACCATGTTGCCTCTAACGCGTGTCCCCAACACAAAAAACTCACCCCACTGCATCCTCCTCTTTTCCTATCATACCGTTCACTTCCTGCTCGGTTTCCCGTCGCAGCGGGACGTTTCTCTTTGGAGTCCTCGCCTTTAAAACCGGATGACGCTCATCTTACCTTTGTCATGGCGCACTCTCTTCTTCACACCTTACTTTCACATAGACCGTCAAGAACGAGTCTCCCATCAACCGTCCCACTCTCCGCTCTGATCCTCCCATCCCCCCCCCCCCCCCCGCGCGTGTTCGTGCCGATCTGGCACCGCCATCAAGGGGGAGGAAGTGTGTGTTGCCCGTGACCCCCCCCCCTCCCCCTCCGAGACAAGAAGGCATATTTGATTTCTCATAAGTCATTTCCACGTTGTAACATACATTTGAATGTCGTGCATTACCACGAAACAAAAATATGATGTCTGTTGTTGGACGTGCAACTAATATGTCGTCGTGTGTGTTATTAAATCTTGGAGCATACAACCAATGCATTTAGCATTCTATCCTAACCGAAAAAACCTCCATTATCAACTCTTGAAAAAACCAACCAATGCATTTAGCCTTGTATCCTAACCAAAACATTGTACTACTTGATGAAAACTAATATCTACTCCCTCATGCAATTTGCTGCAAAACCATCACTAATGAATGCAATTTGCCACATTTTCTAGAGGGGGACAGCCCGATGCACATAGCTCTCGCTTGCGCAGTGTCCGAAGAAGGGTCCGACCACTTCTCTATAGGAAAATTATCTTGCTCAGATAGTCGTAATTGAACAGATCAATCCCAACCCTCACCCGCTCACTCTTAACCCTCATTCTTATCATAAAATTTATTAAACCGTGTTCAAAATGAGCCAGTGATCGACACCGTCGTGGCAGGCCAGTGGCAAGGGACAAGGGAAGCAACCGCCTTCCCCGCATTCCCATCTTAGTGTTATGGACCCCCTCTATAGCAAATTTCATCAAAATTGATTTATGCCATTGCCATGGTACGATAGCTCTTCAACTTATTCACACTAATTTTATTAATCCGCTCCCTTGCATGTGAAAGACATATGTTCTCCCATATTTCACTATATGATGCAAGGGTAGTTACCTAGGAATGCTAATTTACCCCCCAATACTCAAATTCCATCAAGATGCACTTTCACCAATCTTCTCACATGAGAAATATTATATTACTACAAATATCTACACACCATGATGGCACGGGCCGGTCTATTACTTTGTTTAATATGTTTTATAACACAAAACAAATAATAAAAAATAATACATTTTTAATAGCAAGATAAACATATTGCGCCATGAAGCAAATGCATCAGTGCATACACATCGATATGTTCTCCCTAGTGGAAATCTATCGGATATTTTTGCAGAACCGACCATACCTTCACATATCAACTCTATTTTTTTAGTTCATATCGGCTAATATTACAACCACTACTATGGTGTCTGGTTCTTCTTGAATCCTCATCGACAACTATCATCTTGTCCTCCTTGAATCCTTGTCTCTAGCAATCATCGTGACATTGCACCATCGTAATGGTTGCTGCTAGGAATTGTGACACACACAACATGGTTTGTTGTCATGTGTCCGACATAACTACAAAGTCTCCATTTGAGCCTGAAGTGCTTTTGTTAGGAAATTTTGGTCAGTATGCATGCAAGGAGTAATTAATTTAATGGTTGAACTATCATGTGTAATGATAATAAAAGGAGGGATGTAAGTATATATGTATGGCCCAAGAAATTGACAACAATAATTAAACTTTATTTTTCATGCAATTATATTTCTATGATATTGTTCATATAATGCTATTTTCATTACCAAACTCCAATATTTTCTCACCGTTTAAGAGTGTCACCTCCTTACCGTTACATGAATTAAAAGGGATATGAATTTCTTTGCTTCACTTCAGGCCATGTAGAAATGTAATGACTAAAACTACTAATAAATTTAATGGTTCTAATAAAGAGATATCCAGGGTTGACTACATAGATAAGGAAGTTAACAACAAAGATGAACGAAAGGGGCGTTTTCGGTGGAGGCAATGCGGGAGGGGATGGAGGGAAGGATCACCCTAGCTGCCTCGCGTCTCCATTGGGTGGGGGGGGGGGGGTTGGGGAACCAAGGAGGTGGAGGAGGACAGGACGACTACTACGGAGGGGTCGAGTAGCGCCATAGCTACAATCTGCATACCAATGATTGAGTAGGGGGTGGTGGATAGAGAGCCCTTACGAAGCTCCTCGTAGCCCGCGTCATGGTCATAGACACACCCTACCCTAGGGTGAGGGGATGGTGGCGGCTTCGTTGTCCCATGAGTCAGGGCCTTGACCAGGGCGTGCTCGATGAGGTTTATGGCGGCCACCAACTGATGGTGGCAGGAATGGCGCAGGGGCAGCTATGAGGAAACCTAAAAGAAGATGATCGAGCGATAGGAGGATTGGCAAGATCGACAGAGGAATATTTTTTAGAGAGGGATGAGTTGGGTCGACAGAGGGAGGGGAATTACGTGCGAGGAAGAACAGCCAGTGTCAAAGGGGTGGTGGAAGGTGAGGTGAAATTAAACCATTGAGTCAGAATTTAACCAGCTGGTTGGCTACTTGTTTGTGGGTACTTAACCGGAGTGGATAAATTCAAACCGATGTAGAAATCCAACTGGGTTGTGTTATCAAACATTGATTCCTTTTCATATATTTGGCATTTGACTATTGATTAGAGATCCAAGTGATTGATTCATTTCCATAACAACATTATTACATTTGGCAAATAAAAAGCGGATTAAGTATATCATTGCGCTAACAACCAGTTTAAATAAATTGGTGGGACATGAAAAATCGGTGGGGGGAGGTTTAACCTGAATCAAGAAGATACTACCAACTAACCATGACATACATGTTTATGCTGATTTTGATATGCTAATAGCAAAATAATAGATTGGTTATAAAAAGATGAAACGGAATAAAGGAAGTAAAAAACATAGCAAAAATTGAAAAAAACGCACTCACGCTTCAAAAGGCAGGATTTGATTTTATTTGGGTATGAATAGTAGAAGTCAAGAATAATTTGGATTTAGTTGAGATTTTTTTTAAGATTTGATTTGAATGAGTTAATGCATGACGTTGTTTTAGGAAAGTCGAATGGGTCGGTTGTAAGACACTCATGGGCATAATATAGTTTTGGTTGGAGTGATGCGGGACTACTAACTTCCCCTTTGGGACAGGAAAAAACGGTGGGGGAGGTTTAACCAGTTTAAATAAATTGGTGGGACAGGAAAAAACGATGGGGGAGGTTTAACCTAAGTGAATACGATGCTACCAACTAACCATGACGTACAAGGTTGTGCTGATTCTGATAGTATGCCGATGACAAAATAATAGATTGGTCATGGAAAATGAAACGGAAAAAAGGAAATAAAAAACATAGAAAAGTGAAAAAACACACTCATGCTTCAAAAGGTAGGATTTGATTTGATTTGGGTACGAGTAGTGGAAAGCAAGGGAAGTTTGGGTTTAGTTGAGATTTTCTTAAGATTTGATATGAGTGAATTAATGCATGACGTTGTTTTAAGAAAGTGTCGATTTGTTTGAGTTAGTGCACGTGTCAAATGGATCGGTTGTAAGACACTCATGGGCATAACATAGTGGTGGTGAGAGTGAGGCGAGACTATCAACTCCTCTTTAGGAGTAGATATTACCAAACATTGATTCCTTTTCATAGATTTGGTATTTGAATATTGATTAGAGATCTGCGTGATTGATTCCTTTCCATAACAACATTACTAAATTTGGCAAATAAAACCGTATTAAGTGGATCATTGCGCTAAAAACCAGTTTAAATAATGATTTGTGGGACAGAAAAAAAATCGGTGAGGGTGCATAATGAAGATGATGCTACCAACTCACCCTAACGTATAGGTCTGTGCTAAGTCTGATAATATGTCGATAATAAAATAATAGATTGATCATTAAAAAAGAAATGGGAAAAAGGAAACAAGAAAAACATAGAAAAAAGCGGAAAAACGCGCTCACGCTTCAAAAGGTAGGATTTGATTTGATTTGGGTATGCATAGTGGAAGGCAAAAAAGTTTAGATTTGTTTTTTTTAAGATTTCATACAAATGATTTAATGCATGGCGTCGTTTAAGAAAAGTGTCGATTTGTTCGAGTTAGTGCATGTGTCAAATGGGTCGGTTGTAAGACGCTCATGGGCATAATGTAGTGTTGGTGAAGTGAAGGAGACTACCACCCCCCTTTTAGGAGTAGAGATGGTGAGGTAGTATTTCTTAACTAGTAAGCATGCAGGTGCAACACCGTGTAACCGTGTGAAAGTAATTTGCTCATTCATCTTAGAGCATCTACAGCCGCCAACATCAAATCCGGGCCATCAAACGTCCGCGGATGCGACCGTGTCACTGACCGGTCACGCCTCATATTTGCTGCTTTGCATCCGAATACCTCATATGACATTCCCTCAATTCATACAAACCATGCGAAATATAACCTATATTTGTCTAGACTACACTTCGTCGTCGTCGAAGATGTCCACGACATTCGTGTCGAGTGCCTGGTAGTTGGACCCATCGGAGGGCTCCTACTCCTCCTCATCCATATGCGTGAGCATCTCGTCGACGTCCGCTGCGCGCTCCGCCTCTGCCTCCTACAGACGAAGGCGCTTGGCCTCCGCCGTCGATTTCAACCGGAGGGAATCAAGTATGTCTAGTGATCTGCTTGCAGATCCACAGCCCTAGCGTCCCCACGTCCTCCTCCACCTCCTCCCCTACCTCTTCCTCCTCCTCCTCCAAGTACTCCTCTGGATGCGGTGGATTCGGAGGTAACCCGCGTCGATCCGGGCTTTGCCTGGATCTGCCCAAGGAGCTAAAGTCGGTGCTCCAGCGTTAGATGTGTTCCCTGGCGTTGTGGGGGCATGGCTACTAGGTAATAGAGTTTATCTATGACATTCAGGGCACAAATTAGTACATCATCTTGGCACATCAGAAAAAATAGAGTTTATCTATGACAGGAATCATCCTGAACCAAATCAACAGATGGATGTAGGATATGCCACAGTTAGGAGCAATACACAATTGTCGAAGCAACATGACATCAAGCAGGATAAGCCGTACTTGCAAGATAGTATAACAACAAATGGAGAAAGTACAGGAAAGAAACAGATCATGCATGGAGACTTGGTAGAGAGGTCGTCAAACTGGAACCCACCTTTGAAGTCAGTGGCCATGCATAGCAAGATGTTGCCCACGGTGCAATCTGTGCCTTGCAAGTAAGAATATGACGCCTTGCGGAGGCAATGAATACTTCAGTAGTGGCAGCAGTGCCCAACCTAAGAGGCGGCCAGCAGGGGCTGCAGTAGCAGCACACACCAACGGCAAGCCAAGGCAACCTAGGAAGCGGAGGCGGCAACAATGACTTGCTAACCACGGGGCAGTCTGCCAAGCATAAATCCCCTTCTCATAAGTTGTAGCCATGACCGAACAAGATCTCGCAACGCTACTCCCATTCCTCAAATCACATACCAGTGAGAGGGCATACCGGTGCAGAGAAGCCCTTGCGAAAATATTATTTAGTTAGAAGGCTGGCGGCTGATGAACATTGATTTTAGAACTGTAAACACATTCACATAATGTTACAGTTAATCCCAAAAATCTAGTATTGAACTATCCAGAAAGTGACCTAAAATGGTGAAAAGTTGAGAACACAAAGCAAGGAACATCATCAAAATATTCCTCCAATTGAGACACTACTACAACAAGAGAATGGAACTGTCAGGTAATCTTGGCATCAATGCTGATGTTCCTCCAGCTGGCTTCGTTCTCTTACTATCAGAGAATGGAACTAATTCATTTATGACCAAGCGAAAATATCTACCGTGCAAGAGCCTTGTGACAAATATAGAAAAAAGATTGAGATGGTTACCTCACAGAATTCCTGCAATTTGATGCTCACGTCGACAACAAATACTTCAAAGCGGATAATTAACTGAAAGGTGAAGCAGAAATATGAATTACTAACCATTACTTGATGACCTATCTACACAATTGAGAGATAATGTATGTAATATTATGCTTATTCATATGAGAATATCAGTATCACAAAGATGGATGTGTACTTTCCTGCTCCTAGACCATGAACTAAAGGGTTATTATTTGCTTCTCTTCCTTCCTTCGTACTGCATGGAACCCAACATTACTCATACTACTTTTTTACGTAGTTAAAATAAAGAATAATAGAAAAGTCTGAACAACTTCACACAAATAAAAGGGCATATATGATGGAACACATCCAGTCAACAAATTGTTCTCGCTGGAGAGGACATCAATATAAGATGAAAAGCATCAATCAACTTTTAAGTTGAACGCAGACTAAGATGCAGAACGTAATCATTTGTCATCCTTTGTCGTCTACTTTGATGCCCAATCTGCATACCCGCTTGACAAATAAACCTGAGTCAATTGTTCAGTCCATATATATATAGAACTCCCGAGGTGTATCAGATTCATCACACATAGTTGAATAATGCTGCAGAACAGTTGTACTAAAGCAAAAAATGCAGAGTAGAATTATCAGAAGTTTACCTAATGACATGGTATTTATTGTTGCCGTTGCACACACGGTGGATCTTGTTCTTCCACCTGCAGTTAGACAAACAAATACGTGCTTGCGATAATTGCGGAAAAACTTGTACATGGGCATGTTCTCTTGTAGCAGGGATTAATAGCTGGACATCACTGAAAATGCATAATGCAGGTGATATTGACATAGTTTATCAGAAAAAATTAATGTGCAAATTAGCAAATGCCGTCCGTGCATAGTAGCATCAAGAGGTGAAAAACAAGTGAACTGTAGCACCATGAAACCACTGAATCAACAAGGATAGTTAGAAGGCAAGATATTTGATATGAGAACTCAATTAACCTTTTATCTGGCACCAGCTTTGCATTAGATCAACTTCACCGAGAAAAACAACTTCTACGTAGCATTGTGCTGCCCACTCAAGCTCTCACACCGTGGAGGCCTGACACATACCAAATTCAGGGGACCATAGTGGAGGCCTGACTACACACCGTGGCAGCTGGTCAGGACAACTTCCCTAAGACATGTAGCTTTCATAGTAGACTTGAACAATGATGCTTAACAACTTGTACTACACATACGTGTAATTAAACACTCCTCCAAGTAATCAGATACCCTAAGAAAGCAATGCTCACAGGAAGTAAAATTCTGAAGGAAACTCTCAAGCAAACCTAAGAGCTAGACTGCGGTCACGTAAAATATTAAATATGTCAGACAGACTTCAGATTTTATGCAAACCAATTAGGAAGTTCAGTAACAAACAAGTATCGATTAGAGACCAGGAGGTTTAATTCATCGGTGAAGGCCGGATCTATTCGATTTGCTAGGAAGGACCTGGGGGATGGGGGGCGACCTAGGAGGGCGTCGAGTACGACATCGCGGACGCGGAGGTTGAAGGCGCGGAAGTACACCTCCTGCCCAGCTGCGAGGCCTTCGGCAAAGCGGCGACGGACGGAGCCCAGGAGGCGCCTTCCCTCGATTCTCCTCTGCGGGTTCTGGAGGCACTCAAGCACGACCGTGGCGGCGCCGTATGCCTCTTCCCCGGCGGTTTGTGGCCGGATCTGGGCGTGCCTCGCAGGGACAGGGAAGGAGGGAGCGGCGACAGAGGAGAGGGGCCGGGAGTCGGGACCCGTATGCGGGTCGGGAGGAAGAAAGGCAAAAATCGGTAGTCCGTTTCGAAAAAAAATCGGTAGGGAAGGGCACGTACGTGATGTGGGAGTGCAAAAACCACATGAATTTTTTGTACATTCAGATTAGGGGTTTTGTTAGTTACTCCCTTCATTCCTAAATATTTATCTTTTAAAAAATTTATTATGTAGTACATACAGATGTATACAGACATAATTTACAACGTAGATTCATTCATTTTACTCTATATGTAGTCTATAGTTGAATCTCTATAAAGACAAATATTTAAAAACGATGGGAGTACTGACAAACATGCCCGTACGTTGCAACGAGAGAAAAGAAAAATCATTCTTCATACACACACTCGACGACACCAGCAAATCATTTGAAGTCTTTCATGTATGAAAAACAATATGATAAGTGATGTTGTGTACAAACATAATGATAGGCCGATTTTTTAAGTGCACTGAAGTTGTATCCGATTTATTAGACAACAAAAGTATTTCCCTAGTTGCCGGTATCAATTCACGTTTTCATTGCATTCATTCTCAGTGATACCCATCAAATAGTGCATTATGTTCAAAATAGCAACGCACACTTTAATACTCAATGATAGCATGTGCATAAACGTATTATTTTTTGTCTTCTTGGTATATGTGTTTGTAAACGTAATTTAAGTCAAGATTTAATTTGATAGTAAACAAATAAGTTATCTTCCGCAAAAACAATCAATCTATACAGATATGTATAACGAATAGGCATTTTGGAAATACCCCATATAAAGGAAATTATTAATCAAGGGTGCAACATAAACATAATTTTAGAAATAATTAATATGCAGTATAATATCATATTTGGAATCTACACATTTTTCTGAGCTGTTTTTGTATATAACATTCTTATTTTGAAGTTAGAATTTGAAATACATGAATATTTAAAAAAATATTAAATCTGTCTGAAATTGCAACACTAAGTGGCCCATTTGCTAAGATGACACTTGGGCGAGGCAGTTTTATTTTTCACCAACGTGAAATAAGGGAAAAGGCAGAACAAAAAATGGAAGAAGGCGGGATCAAACCCGGTTCTCCCAGATAAAAGGTTAAGACTCCAACCAGTTGGGTGCATCCGCACTAGTAATGTGTGGTGGGATACATATGTAGAAGAACCAAGCACGATGGCCAGCGACTTAAAAGAAACGAATCGTTTTTCCACTTACCGGTTGTATGGCGAGTAATTTCTGCCAACTTCGAGGGTAATTTGAATGACGATGCACAAGCAGAAGCACCCCATGCTTTATTATTATTATTATTATTATTATTATTAGATAGGTATATAAGATATAATAAAGATTAGATTAATATGATAAAAAATAGTAATAAAAATTAAATTAAGGTGGAATTTGCATTGAAAAATCTCCGTTAAGAATAGAGATCTTTCATCAAGACTGACGGTAGATAATTTAAAACTGCACCTACAACTGTTATGGGAAATCAACACGTCCAACTACTGTACCGATCAGACCCTGTTTTCGCCCTCCAACTGGCACACGAAAAACGCTGCATTTCCGCACGCCTGTGACTGCAGGAGCGACCGAGTGATCTGATATGATTTCATTTTCATCTATAGGATCATGGGAAATAAAAAAGGTTGGATCGGTGGACGGTGACACATTCGTTCTCTCTGGGCCGACGCATATGATGCCCCCGCCCAAAGCTGGTGGACACTCATCTCCGGAGATAGAAATTGACTGGTATGTTCTAGCACTCCCGTAGTGAATCATGTATATATTCATGGAAAAACATTTGTCCGGTTTTTCCTCTATCAGTACCTCATGTGAAGTCTGTCCTATGCCATATCAAGGGTCGATTGATAATAGTCACTATGTTTCAATATGTAGATCAGGAGTGTGGTTTGTCCCAGCCACCCACTTTTCGAATGTTTAATCATTGGGCAAGCTTTCATGCTAGTGACCTAAAGCATCCTATATTTGTTGTTCCATATTTGTTTACAGAGTGAGTAGGTCACTGGTTGAAAGACATGTTTCTGAATACAATTGAACTCAAAACCTAACCAAAGCCTGAGAAAGAGACTTGAGTAGGTCTATCAGGCAAAGATAAAAATTGCAGACAAGTAAGCACCAGAAAAGCAAATACGCATGCACGTACAAAATGGCAATGTTGAAATAAGTCATGTACAACTACGTACATACATTCTTCGTTCCTAAATAAGTAAACATAAATCTTTTTAAAGATTTCACTACGCACTACATATAGATGTATATAGACATATTTTAAAGTGTAGATTAACTCATTTTGCTTCGTATGTAGTCTGTAGTGAAATCTTTACAAAGACTTATATTTAGGAACGAAGGGGTACTTCACATTCCTTCTCTCTTTTTTTCTTCTTGAATCATGAATGCTACATTTATCAGGAGAAAGAATGTTACCTTTTTTATGATCCAAGAAGATATGTATTGCTAGTTAAATGCATTCACCTTAGATTGGACATAAAATGATACGGTAATTTATTGATTTTCGAGACAAAAGATACTTGTAATGGTGCTACCAATAATATACATTGTCGTAGGGACACATTTACACACATCAGGTCTGGAGGGTACTGATAGTTGGGTTACTCTTTGCCCAGATTTTCTAGTTAGCAGCCCGAAAGCTGATTGTAACCGAACCATATTTCCTTGAATAAACCCCCCTTCGATGCAAAAAAAAAAAAGGTCCACATCATACTTTTTTTCTGCGGGGAGGTCCACATCATACTCACAGCTACAGATTACTACGATGCAACATAGGCACCTAATACCACATCTGGAACAACAATACATAAGTACGCAGATCCATCTCATAACGTTATTTGTGGAAACTGAAAATGTAAACAGTTGGATATTCATGAAGTCGAATAAAGTGATAACCTGAAAATAAATCTCTATGATCAGATCAAAATATACAGAATAAGGAGTTGTATGAGGTATCAAGTGTTTCATGCAATTCATGCGTGGTATAGTTATACGGATGCAACCCATACCTGATTTGGGAAATTTAAAGCAGCTACAAACAACATACACGGGAGTATCACCTATGTTTTGAATTATAAGACGTGTTGGATATTTTAATATGGATGATATAAGGACAGAAATGAGTGAACAATAAACAATAAAACACGCGATTTAGAAAAAAATAAGTTAGATCTTATAATTCGGAAACAGAGGGAGTAGTATCTTAGCACCAGGCCAATTATGGGCAGGCTACAGTTTTCGGTTGAGAGCCCCGTTGTGATTCAGAAAAACTTGTGTTTCCTCTACAAAGTTTAAAAAAATACAAAGTTATAAAAAACTTGACCACACAGTGCAGGGGAAGAGATTTACAGGTCGGCTGTCCTGGTGTCATGGTGGGGGCTTCGGTGTTGCAATCACTGGTTCACAACATCAATGGTTCCAACGCTGACCAAATCAAACGACCATGTGGACGCGCATTTGACGGATGGGGATGCTCAGTCAGGGCATGTGCAATGGCGAGAGAAAAAAAACTGAGGTGCTGTTTGGTTTCTGCCCTTGGCCGTCCAGCCAAATCATTGGCGCTGTTGGCGTGCCAGAATATTGGCGCAGGATTCACACGCCCTCGCTTCTACCAACTTTTTGGCGCAAGCGAAGAAGAGGGAAGCTGGGGCGCGTTGGCGAGCCAATAATTTGGAACCCACCCAAGCGGCTTCTCCAGCTTGGTCAACGACCAATACTTTGGTCCGGCAGCGCAGGGCTTCAAACCAAACAGCCTCTATGCCGCATCAAACATCTAGGCATCAGAGGATTGAGGCTATTGCACATACACGCTCATTCCAATGGTAACTACACTAGTGCTGTCTCAAATGCAGCATTGTTTGTCCTCACATGTTCCTATCTCTTTCACGTTTTTCCTCATCCTTCCCTTCTTTTCCACCCTCTCTTCCACTTTTTCAATCCACGAACCAGCCTTCTCTGCAAGCTTCACCTGGCATGTTAAAGCAATGGTCCTGCTGCCACTATGGCATCCGAGCCTAGTTGGCCTACGAGGGATCACATTTGAAGCTATGCATTGGTCATGTCCTTATCTGTCGGATCTCGCATGGCACGTCCCATAGAGTATATGTGAATCTAGGAGTGTCTTTTCAATCTGCATATTTCGTACATGCTAAGGGCATCTCCAATGGTGAACGTCAAACCTCCCGCATACGTTCTGACTGCTTGGTCCGGACGTGTTCTGCCATCTAACGCGGTCTTGTATCAGCCCAGACGCACTTTTTCATGCAAATTAGAGACTAAGTGGGGGCAGGGGTTGCAGGCGTCCAGACCGCTGCAACGCCTACACCTGACTGCTCTAGCCTACCCAACGACCGCACATGCCTCTCTAGCGCATTCCTTTCAATGCATGCGCCGCTTCTCGTGCCACATCAATGCCAGCTCAGAGCATGCAATGGCAGACATTGATGCCGCGCAATGTGACCAAACGAGAGAGTGGCGCTGACCGACAAGACCTCTCGGGAGTCGCCGCTTGAATGCGGACGCAGCTTCCCGAGGAACCAACTCCGACCACCGCGTCGGATTGAAGCGATTGACCGCCTGGTCAAGACTTTATAAGTCGTGCTTCGACGTCATCCACATACCACTCACCTCATCCCTCCGCACGTCCTGACCCTCCCTCTTCCTCCACAACTCTAGTGATGGGCAAGTCGTGGGCCTCAACGGCGGCAGGCGACGGCTCCAGAAATGGCCCCAGAGGATCGTGGCAACGCCGCCTTCGAACTCCGGGGTCGTCGTCCTCATCGACGGGCGGCCCCTCAATGAAGGAGGAGATCGTCATCTCCTCCGGCAACAAGGAGGACCAATCGTCGCCGCATCAGTTTATGTCGTGGACACATTGGGTTGTGTACACTGCCACTGATGAGGAGTACGAGCAACAAATGGAGGTGATACTTGCTACTTGTAATGGCATTGGGATTTCCCCGAAGAGGAAAGGTGAAGTAATATAATAGCAATGAGTATTTCCCTCACTTGAGAACCAAGGTTTATTGAACCAATAGGAGAATCACGCAAACAACTGTCGACATCACTTACACACAAAGAGCAAATACTTGCACCCAACGCGGGCATGAGGGTTGTCAATAAATCCCCTTGTACTCATTAACAAGAAGGATTAAATCTTAGTGATAGAGTGATAAATTGTGAAGTAAAATAAAATTATATAAATTGCAGCAAGGTATTTTTGGTTTTTGTAATATGATTAAAGTATACCCGGAGGCCATAGTTTTCACTATAGGCTTCTCTCTCGTAAGCATGGCAAACGATTAGTGGACAAATTACTATTGACCAATTGATAGAAAAGAGCATAGTTATGATGTTATTCATGACATGATCAATTATATAAGCATTACGTCATGACAAGTAGACCGACTGCTGCCTACATCTACTACTATTACTCCACCAATTGACCGCTATCCAACATGCACCTATAATATTAAGTTCATGACAAACAGAGTAACACTTTAAGCAAGATGACATAATGTAGACAGAATAAAACCAAGCAATATGATTAAACCCCATCATGTTATCCTTAGTAGCAACAATACAATACGAGCCTCGCTACCTCTTACGTCACTGAGTGAGGACATCGCAAGATTGAATCCACTAATATGCGCTACTTCCAGTGAAGATCGATAGATCAACTTGGCCAAAGAAAATCCATAGATCGGAAAGCATTACATAGATATATAAACCACACACAATAAAGTTCAGAAAAGACTCAATTTCTTTCAATTAATAATTTGATCATAAATCCATAGTTCATCGGATCCCAACAAACGCATCGCAAAACAAGATTACATCCAATATATCTCCGAAGAGAACATGGTATTGAAGATCAAAGAGAGAGAAGAAGCCATCTAGCTAATCACTATGGACCCGTAGGTCTATGGTAGACTACTCACACATCATCGGAGAGTCAATAAGCTTGATGTACAAGACCTTGTGATCGATTCCCCCTCTGGTAGGGTGCCAGAGAAGGCCTCCAGATGGGATCACAAAAAGAACAGACACTTGCGGTGGAAATTTTTTGCTCTGGGTGGCTCTATGGGGGTTTCCAAATAATTGGAAATTTATAGCGATCGAATTAGGTGAAATGGAGCCACCAGGGGCCCACAAGACATCAGGGCGTGCCCTACCCACCCCCACCCCCGGTTGCGCCCTGTTGTCATGATGCCTCCTCATAGGTCTTCTGGTCCTCCCGGAAGCTTCTAGTCCTCTCTCGAAGTTGCTAGGGTGTCTTATGGTCCAGAATTTTTTTAAAATTGTTTCATAGCGTTTGTACTCCGTTCATTATTGATTTTCTATAAAACCAAAAACGCAGAAAACATCAAATTGCACTGGTCACTGGGTTAATAGGTTAGTTCAGAAAAATGATATAATATTGCATATAAAGTATCTAAGATTGATAATGTAATAGCATGAAACAATCAAAAATTATAGATACATTGGAGACATATCAGCATCCCCAAGCTTAATTCATGTTCGTCCTCGAGTAGGTAAATGATAACAATAGATTTTTTTAGGTTGAATGCTACCTAGCATGTTTATCATGTAATATCCTTGGCATAATGAATATTAAGAAATGATAAAGTAATTAATATCAATATAATAATATCTATAAATATAGAAACATAATCATTGCTATTAAAAATATACTAGGCTTAACGAATGTTATCCCTACTCATTGAATTATGTAAGCATGACATGCCTCCATCTTCCTAACATAAGTACAAACCATGAGCATCATGGTGTCAAGTCAAGCAATTGGATCATACTTTTTCACGCGCTTCAAAATTTTCAACTCCACTCAATAAATGAGCATGAGCCATGGACATAGCACTTCAGGTGGAATAGAATGCGGCGATAGGGATTCATTAAGGGAAGACAAAAATGAATAAACTATCGCATCAACTAGGCGGATCAACTAGCAATGGAGAGGCCCATCAATCAATATGAATGCGAGGAGTAGGGATTGCCATGCAACGGATGCACGAGAGCTATAAGTATATGAAAGCTCCAACTTAAACTAAGTGGGTGTGCATCCAACTTGCTTTCTTAAGAAGACCTCAGGCATTTGAGAAAGGACATCATCGGAATATACAAGACAAGTTCTATAATCAAAAATTCCCACTAGTATATGAAAGCGACAAATTAGGAGACTTTGTATGTGAAGAACATGGTGTCACTTTGAAGCACAAGTGTTGTAACAAGACAGTAACACTACCCCTTCTCTTCTCTTCTCTCTCTCTCTCTCTTAAGTCCGAAACATCATCCTCATTCTTTGGATGACTCGGTAGTCTCCATCATTATTTTACCTCACTGGGGCAGTGCTCAAATAATGATGATCATCGCACTTTTATCTACTTACAACTCGATAAGCCTAGAACAACATGACTCGATATAAATGCCGCTGGCAGTGTACCAGGATGTGCTATGATCTAACATAACATGTAATACAGTGATGAGTGGTGGCTTTGCCACAAATACTATGCCATCTCTATATGATCATGCAAAGCAATGTAATCATGAACACACATGTCATAAAACGGAACGACGGAAGTTGCAGGGAAACATATCTCGGAATGGCTATGGAAATGTCATGATAGGTATGTATGGTGGTTGTTTTGATGAAGATATAAGGAGGCTTATGTGTCATCGAGCATATCATATCACGGGGTTTGGATGCACCGGCGAACTTTGCACCAACTCTCGAGGTGATAAAGGACAATTCATGGTACCGAAGAGGCTAGCAATGGCGGAAAGGTGAGAGTGTGTATAGTCCATGAACTCACATTAGTCATAAAGAACTCATATACTTATTGTTAAAGTTTTATGATCCCTTGAAGCAAAGTGGTACTGACATGCTCCTAGGGAGGAGGTTGGTAGGAGTTAACCATCGCGCGCCCCAACTCAAAATGCACAATGATATCAACGAGGAATAAAAATGCTCCAACCTCCCGGTCATGCCATGACCTATACTTGAATGAGTAGTTAATAACAAGATTTAATATCGATATCTTTACTAACCAATGATCATGAACCTAAACCCTTTCATATTACTACATTAATATAATCAAATCATATGAATCATATTCAGTGATCTACATGGAAGTTTTTATTATCTCTCTCTTGTACACCTGTCATTTTCATACTAGTCTTTATAACCCGTGCACATTACCACTTCCTATTTAAGACTTTCAAAAAGATTTAACTGAATCATGATAGTGTAATATTTTCTATGAAATATATAACCACCATTGTGCTCTAAAGATATAAGGGAAGCACATGAGCAACTACATAGCTCAAAAGATATAAGTGAAGCACATAAAGTATTCTAACAAATGATAATGAATGTGTGTCTCTCTCAAAAGGTGTGTCCAGCAAGCAATGACTGGGGAAACTAACAAGCAAACAAAATAAAACTATGGTACAATACGCTCCAAGTAGAACTCATATCATGTGATGAATAAAACTATAGCACCAAGTAACATACTGATGAATTATGGACAAAAGAGGGGATGTCATCCGGGGCAACCCCAAGATTAGACGCTTGGGTCTTCTTTGAATATTACCTTGGGGTGCCTTGGTCATACCCAAGCTTAGGGTCATTGAAAGGACATGGATGTCGCCTAGAGGGGGGGGGGTGAATACACGCTTTAAAATAATTATGGTTTAGGCTTGAACAAATGTGGAATAAAACTAGCGTTTAATTTGTCAAGCACAAAACCTAAAACAACTAGGCTGACCTATGTGCATCAAAAACTTGTGCTAAGCAAGATAAACAACTAAGTGATACCAAGATATATAACGAGAAACAATATGGCTATCACAAAGTAAGGTGCATAAGTAAAGGGCTCTTGTAAGAGATAACCGAGGCATGAGGAGGCGATGATGTATCCTGAAGTTCACACCCTTGCGGATGCTAATCTCCGTTTGGAGCGGTGTGGAGGCACAATGCTCCCCAATATGCTACTAAGGCCACCGTAATATCCTCACGCCCTCGCACAATGCGAGATGTCGTGATTCCACCAAGGGACCCTTAGGGGCGGTCACCGAACCCGTACAAATGGCAACCCTTGGGGGCAGTCAGCGAACTCGTACACTTTGGTAACCCTTGGTGGAGGTCACTAGTACTCCGTACAAATTGCTCGAGGCAATCTCCACAACCCAATTGGAGACCCTTACGCTTGCCCGGAGCTATACACCATAATGATTGAGCTCCGAGACACCACCAACCATCTAGGGCGCCAAAGCACCCAAGAGGAACAATCTCTAGGGTGCTCAAACACCCAATAGTAATAAGCTTGTCAACTTCACTTCCACATATCACCGTGGAGAACTCAGACCAATGCACCTAATGCAATGGCAAGAACACACGAAGTGGTCAAGTCCCTCACTCCCAAATTCGACCACCACAACAAAAACTATGGAGGAATATGAGAGGAAGAACAAGGAGCTCCCAAAGAACTCCAAGATCTAGATCCAAGGGGTTCCCCTCACATAGAGGAGAAAGTGATTGGTGGAAATGTGGATATAGATCTCATCTATCTTTTCCCTCAAAAAGGAGCAAGAATCATTGGAGGGATTGAGTGTTAGCAAGCTCTAAGAAGGTCAACAATGGGGGAAGAACACGATCTCAAAGTATAGGGACCATTGGGGAAGAAGGCCCCCTTAAATAGGTCCCCACGAATCCGCCTGTTATGTGCAAAATAACATAGGAGCAGTACAACCGCTATGCGCATGGTACAACCGGTCAAAGTAGACAAACCTACATGTAGGAAAAGCAATACGAGGTACAACCGCCCGGGGCACCGGTAGTACCGGTCAAACTGGAACAACCGGCCCACAACCGCCCCAGAACCGCCCCGCAATAGAAACTAGTCCGATCGTAGAGCGGTACATGGATAGTACAACCTTCAGACCAATTCTGGAGCGGTACAACCACTCCAAACACAGGTTGTACCGATCGACCGGTACAATCGACCGGTACAACCTCTCGATGAACTGGTACAACCTCTCTATGTAAAACAGGTAAGACTAAAATAGACATAATTTTCTCATACAAGCTCCGATTTGAGCAAACTCAAGCTTGTTGGATAAAGGACAACAAGAGCTATCCAAAAACAATCAATGGAGAATAATTTCCACTAGGAAAAGGAAGATGACCTTCCCAATAATTATCCGGTAAATCTCCAACATCAAAAACATCATAGAAGATGCATATGGACTCCATTTTTGATGAAATCGAGCTTGTCACGAAGATGACCATAAGCTATAAAACTCATAAAGAGAAACAAAAAACAAGAACCAAGAAATATGATGCAAGGATGCAAATGGTTTGAGCTCCGAATGAACGATATGATCAAGCTGCTCACTTGAGAGCCCCCTTGGTAGTACGACAACGACCTATAACCCGGTCTCCCAACTACCACCATGAGACCGGTAAAATAGAAAACCTAACAAGGGCAAAACGATAAGTTGCACATGATCCACTTGAGCTATATGATGACAATCTTAACTTTCTCAAGATGGACCACCTTTCTTGATAGCGCTGGCTCGATGAAGACAAGTTGATTGCTCCCCCATACTCCACTATGGGTGAGCCACTCTACGACACATCCTCACAAGTCCATTGTCAGCATCAGGTGGCTGCCGGGAAGCCCCACTGCGACACCGGTCCCTTTCTATCGGTCGAAGCCCAATTTTTACGACTCCAACAATGGACCCGACAATGATGACAATGGATCCACTAGCCATGTCAGCATTGCCTACAAGGTCACCGTCAAGTATATGGTGATGTAGGGTTAGGTTTTTGTTCACCATATGAAAAATTGTCTGGTTTTATGTAAACATTATCCTAGTTTAAATGAATATCATCCGGTTTATTCGAGTTTGAAACAAATTTATTCAGTTTCGTTAACATTCATTTGAAATGCAACCGGACATATGCAATAAAGATAGAATTTGTCTAAAATAGAACAATACATAATGTTGAGATTTTTACCATAATTTTGTAACTCTAAAAATTCTAAAAAATTATGACAACCGAAACAATTTTCAACCTAATAATGTGTAAAAATATCAGCAATTGATCATGCTCTAGTATAGAGTGAAAATTCAGTAGTAGACCTAGAAGTTTTTGTGTCTACACAGGGTCAAATCAACACATGTTCAAACTATCCAAAAGGCTTTACTTGGCACAAAAATCAAAAGAAAATATACAAACACAATTACTACAATAGCAGTAATCATGTTGATACACAAAATATAAAGTAAAACAAAAGATAAATATTGGGCTGTCTCCCAACAAACGCTATTGTTTAATGCGCCTAGCTAGGCCTAATGTGAAGTTTCACGACTTTATCATCCTTCAATTCTTACTAGGAGGTTTAGCAAGCATATCATTGAGGACGACACTCCTAGGTACAAAGTTTAAAAAGTTAGTATCAAAGATAGGTTCCTTTCTGATTTTCAGAAAATTGGGGTGAACACTTATAATTATGAAATCTTCCTTCCCTTTGCTAGAGTGTCACTCTTGATAGGTTTAGGAACCTTTGTCACACAAACATAGTCTAGATTTTTGGGAATAGGAGGTCAGTATTGATTTTAATAGAGGAAAAAGTGGAACACAAAGCATTAACAACCTTTTGTATCTTATCAATTGTAGTGGGACTTCGTTATACTCTTTCGGTAATTGGGTCGTTTTATTTTAGTACTTCTAAAATGTTCCCTACCATAGAGCTCAACTTAGTCATATGATTATGCACCTTTTTATCCAAATTTAGAAATTGCTTCATAGTTGGCAGTTTGTTTTCAATGATATCCAACCTTTGCATAAGTTAATCCAGAGTCAATATCGTTTCATTAATAATAATATTTGGTGCTTCTACTAAATTCCCCATAGCATTAAAGGCATCCAAAGGGTGACTACTCAAGAAATTCCTCAAGTAATAGTGTTCACACGAATATAAACCAAGTAGTAACACCCACATAAAAGTTTCAGAGTATTGCTTACGAGTATATCTTTTTTAAGGATCACAAGTCCTATGCCAAACATATTTTAAACTTTCTTTGCCCCATTGTTTAAAATCAAGCATTTAATTTTAAGGGGTAGAAGCAACAAGTGAATAACTAGTCATAATAACAAGCAAAAAGTAACAAAAAAATGATACTTTTTGCAAAGTAAACTAATAAAGAAAAAGGCAAGGAAAATAAAACAAGCAAATTGATAAATATGCGTGAGGCACTTAGGTTATTTGTTGAAGCCTCCCCGACAATGGCACCATAAATCCTTCTAGTACTTGGTGTAGGTGTTGGGTTTCCCTAAAGAAAAAGGGATGAAGCAGTATATTAGTAGATAGTATTCCCCTGAATCAAGAACCAAGGTTATCAAACAAATGGGAGACACCACACGTATAACACCAACAATACCTGCACACACACACAAAGCAAATGCTCGCACCCAATGAGGTTAAGAGGGTTTAATCCCCTTGTCCTCACCAATTGCAAGGATTAAATCTGATAGTGTTAGTTAGATAACAAAATAAAATAAGAAGAAAATAAGAACATCAAGGAATTTTTGTTTTCGGTATTTAATACAAAATGGACCAGATGACCATAGTTTTCACTAGGTGCATTTCTGTCATGATCATAATATAGTGGGTATACAAAAATGCATAGTTATGGTTCTGATTCTTGTTGGGGAACATTGCATGGGAAACAAAAAATTTCATACACACACACAAGATCTATCCATGGTGATGAGCATCTACGAGAAGGGATTGGATATACATACCCTTGTAGATCACTAAGCGGAAGCGTTAAGAAACGCGGTTGATGTAGTCGAACGTCTTCACGATCCAAATCGCCGAGTGTGTCCCGCGATCCCATCATGATCTAGCTCGCGATCCAATCACGATCCGTCCCATGATCCCATCATGATTTGTCTTGCAATCTTGATCACGGTCCTTCCGATCTAGCGCCGACCGGACGACACCTCCGCGTTCAACACACGTACGGCTTGATGACGCCTTCACCTCCTCGATCCAGCGAGTGATGGTGAAGTAGTAGAGAGTTCCGGCGGCATGACAACATGGTGACGGTGTTGGTGAAGAACAATCTCCGCAGGGCTTTGCCAAGCACAACGGAAACTATGATGGAGGATAAACTAGAGGGACGGGGTTGCCGGCACACGGCTTGGGGTTTCTTGATGTGTTCGAGGTGCTAGCCCCGCCCCTTTATTTATATGCTGAGCCCTGGGGTCGAAACTTGGAGAAAACTCCTCCTCAAGGTCGGTTTGCCCACAAGGCAAGAGTCCTCCTCAGACTCCAGGACCAGACGCCAAGGTCCTTGGCGTTTGGCCCCAGACGCCAGAGTCCCTAGCGTCTGGCCCCTGGCCTTTGCAAAACACCTTTTGCACCTTCCTAAAGCCTCATGGGCTTTACCACTTGGCCCAAATAAAGTGTTCTTGTACCCCAAACATTTCGGGAAACATCCGAAACTATTCCGTTGAGTTCCGGAACTCTTCCGGAGACAAAACACTATTATCCCATATATCAATCTTTACCTCCGGACTATTCCGGAGCTCCTCGTCATGTCTGGGATCTCATCCGGGACTTCGAACAACTTTCGGTCACCAACATAATAACTCAACTATACTTATACCGTCACCAAACATTAAGTGTGTAGACCCTATGGGTTCGAGAACTATGCAGACATGACCGAGACACCTCTACAACAATAACCAATAGCAGGACCTGGATGCCCATATTGGTTCCTACATATTCTACGAAGATCTTTATCGGTCGAAACTCTATGTCAAGGATTCAGTTAATCCCGTATAATGTTCCCTTTGTTCTTTGATGTTACTTGCCCGAGATTCGGTCGTCGGTATCTATATACCTAGTTCAATCTTGTTATTGGCAAGTCTCTTTACTTGTTTCGTAATTCAAGATCCTATGGCTAACACATTAGTCACTTTGCTTGCAAGGCTTGTTGTGATGTTGTATTACGGAGTGGGCCCCCACATACCTCTCCGTCACACGGAGTAACAAATCCCAGTCTTGATGCATGCCAACCCAACAGACACCCTCGGAGATACCTATAGAGCACCTTTATAGCCACCCAGTTACGTTGCAACGTTTGATACACACAAGGTACTCCTCCGGTGTCAGTGAGTTGCATGATCTCATGGTCATAGGAACAGATACTTGACATGCAGAAAACTGTAGCAACAAACTGACACGATCATATCCTACGTTTATAGTTTGGGGCCTATCCATCACATCATTCTCCTAATGATGTGACCCCGTTATCAAATGACATATGATGTCCATGGCTAGGAAACCTTGACCATCTTTGATCAAGGAGCTAGTCTAGTAGAGGCATACTAGGGACATAATGTTGTCTATATACCCACGCATGTATTTAGTTTCCAATCAATACAATTATAGCATGGATAATAAATTATTATCACAAAAAAGGAAATATAATAATAACCAAATTATTATTGCCTCTAGGGCATATTTCCAACAGTCTCCCACTTGCACTAGAGTCAATAATCTAGTTCACATCAACATGTTATTTACATTGTTATGAATCTAACACCCAATAAGTTCTGGGGTTCAATCATGCTTTGCAGGTGAGATAGGTATTTAGTTAACGGTTCTTTGACATTCAGATCCGTGTGTACTTTGCAAATCTCTATGTCATATTGTAGACACTTCTATCGCACTCCACTTGGAACTATTCCAAATGGCTGCTCCACTATACGTATCCGGATTGCTACTCAAAGTCATCCGGATTGGTGTTAAAGCTTGCATCAACATAACCCTTTACGACAAACTCTTTATCACCTCCATAATCGAGAAATATTTCCTTAGTCCAATAGTTACTACGGATAATTTTGACCGCTGTCCAGTGATCCACTCCCGGATCACTCTTGTACCCCTTGACAGACTCATGGAAAGGCACACACAGGTGCGATACACAGCATGCCATACTATATAGAGCCTATGGATAAAGCATAGGGGACGACCTTCATCCTTTCTCTTTCTTCTGTCGTGGTCAAGCTTTGAGTCTCACTCAACTACACACCTTACAAACCAGGCAAGAACTCCTTTGACTGATCCATTTTGAACTCTTTCAAAATCTTGTCTAGGTATGTACTCATTAAAAGTCTCATCAAGCATCTTGATCTATCTCTATAGATCTTGATGCCCAATAATTAGGTAGCTTCATCTAGGTCTTCCTTTGAAAAACCTTTTTCAGACAATCGTTTATGCTTTCCAAAAATTCTACATTATTTCCAATAAATAATATGTCAACCACATATACTTATCAGAAATTCTATAGTGCTCCCACTCACTTGATTGTAAATACAAGTTTCTCATAAACTTCGTATAGACTCAAAAACTTTGATCACCTCATCAAAGCGTATATTCCAACTCCGAGATGCTCGCTCCAGCCCATAGAAGGATCACTAGAGCTTGCACACCTTTTAGCATCCTTAGGACTGACAAAACCATCTGGTTCCATCTCATACAACCTTTCCTCAAGGAAGGAAACGATGTTTTGACATCCATCTGCCAGATTTCATAATTGAAAAACGTGGCAACTGCTAACATAATTCCAACAGACTTTACCATCACTACGAGTGAGAAAGTCTCATCGCAGTCAACTCCTTGAACTTGTCGTAAATTTCTTTGTGACAAGTCGAGCTTTATAAATGGTGGCATTTACCATTAGCGCCTGTCTTCATCTTAGAGGTCCATTTGTACTCAACGACCTACCGTTCAACGTGCAAGTTTACCAAAGTCCATACTTGGTTTTCATACATGGATCCTTTCTCGGATTTCATGGCCTCTAACCATTTGTTAGAACCCGGGCCCATCATCGCTTCTTCATAGTTCGTAGGCTCATCATTGTCTAACAACATGATTTCCAAGACATGATCACCGTACCACTTAGTTGAAGTACGTATCCTTGTCAACCTACGAGGTTCGACAGTAACTTGATCCGAAGCTTCATTATCATCATCATTAACTTCCTCTTCAACCGGCGTAGGCTCCACATAAACATCTTTCTGCGCTGCGCTACTCTCTGGTTGAAACAAAGGTTCAACAACCTCATTAAGTTCTATCTTCCTTCCACTCAATTCTTTCGAGAGAAACTCTTTCTCGAGAAAGGACCCATTTTCAGCAACAAACAATTTGCACTCAGATCTGAGATAGAAGGTATACCCAACTGTTCTTAGGGTATTCTATGAAGATGCACTTTTTCGCTTTGGGTTCGAGCTTATCAGACATAAGTGTCGCATTCCCAAACTCTAAGAAATGACAACTTAGGTTTCGGCCAAACCATATGGTGTCATCTCAACGGATTTAGATGGTGCCCTATTTAATGTGAATCTAGTTGTGTCTAATGCATAACCCCAAATCGTCAGTGGCAAAACGATAAGAGACATCATAGTTCGCACCATATCCAATAGAGAACAACTACGACGTTCGGACACACCACCACATTATGGTGTTCCCGGTGGCGTGAGTTGTGAAACAACTTTCACATTGTCTAAAGTTGTATGCCAAACTCGTAACTCAAATATTCACCTCCACGATCATATCATAGACATTTTTATCTTCTTGTCACAATGATCTTAAACTTCACTCTGAATTAGTTTGAACTTTTCAAATGTTTCAGACTTGTGTTTCATTAAGTAAATATAGTCATATATAATCAAATCATGAGTGAAGGTAAGAAAATAACAATATCCACTGCGTGCTACAACATTCATTGGACCACATACATCTACATGCATTATTTCCAATAAGTTACTAGCCCCCTCCATCATACCGAAAACGGGGTCTTTAGTCATCTTGCCCATGAGGCAAGATCCGCATGTCTCAACCGATTCCAAATCGAATGAGTCCAAAGATCCATCAGCATGGAGTTTCTTCATGCGCTTTACACCAATATGACATTTAGCAGCAATGCCACAAGTATGTGGTATTATCAATATTAACTTTGTATCCTTTGGCATCTATGTTATGAACATGTGTATTACTACGATCAAGATTTAACAAACCATTCTCATTGGATGCATGACCATTAAAGGTATTATTCATGTAAACGGAATAACCATTATTCTCTAACTTAAATGAATAACCCTATTGCAATAACATGATCTAATCATGTTCATGCTTAATGCAAACACCAAATAACATTTATTTAGGTTCGTCACTAATCTCGAAGGTAGAGAGAGCATGCGATGTTGATCACATCAACCTTGGAAACACTCTGAACACTCATCGTCACTTCACCCTTAGCCAGCCTTCGTTTATTCCGTAGCTTTTATTTCGAGTTACTAACATTTAGCAACCGAACTGGTATCCAATGCCCTAGGTGCTACTAGGAGTACTAGTAAGGTACACATCAATAACACATATAATAAATATACTTCCGTTGATGTTGCCAGCCTTCTTATCTATCAAGTATCTAGGATTGTTCCGCGTCAGCGACCGTTCTTCTCATAATAGAAGCACTCAGTCTCAGGTTTGGGTCCAACCTCGGGTATCTTCACTGGAGCAGCAACTGACTTGCCATCCATGAAGTTTCCCTCCTTGCCCTTTCCCTTGCCCTTTTTGAAACTAGCGGTTTTACTAACCATCAACACTTGATGCACCTTCTTGATATCTACCTTCACGGTGTCAAACATCGCGAATAGCTCAGGGATCATTATTTCCATCCCTGGCATTTTATAGTTCATCACGAAGCTCTAGTAGCTTAGTGAAAGTGACTTGGAGAACTATATCAATTACCATCTTATCTGGAAGATCAACTCCCACTCGATTCAAGTGATTGTAGTACCTAGACAATCTGAGCACATGCTCAACAATTGAGCTATTCTCCTTCATCTTGCAAGCAAAGAATCTTGTTGGAGATCTCATATCTCACAACACGGGCACAAGCCTGAGATCCCAATTTCAGCTCTTAGAACATCTCATATGTTCTGTGACGTTAAAAACATTTTGGAGCCTCAATTCTAAGACGTAATGCATGACGCACTGAACTATCAAGTACTCATCGGAACGTTCCTGTAAGATGTTCACAACATCCATAGACGAGGCTAGAGGGTGTGGCGCACCGAGCGGTGCATTAAGGACATAAGCCTTCTGTATAGCAATGAGGACAATCCTCCGATCACGGACCAGTCCGCAATATTTCTACCATCATCTTTCAACTCTATTTATCTTGGAACATATAAAAGTTCAAGGGAGCTACATCGTGAGCTGGTAATCTACAACATAATTTGCAAAGACACTACTGACTATGTTCATGATAATGAGTTCAATTAATCATATTACTTAAGAAATCCCACTCAAATTGACATCCCTCCGGTCATTCGAGTGATACATGATCCAAATTCACCAACTCAAGTCCGATCATCACGTGAGTTGAGGTGGTTTCAATGGTGAACATCTTCATGTTGAGCATATCTGCTATATGACTCATGCTTGACCTTTCGGTCTCCTCTGTTCCGAGGCCATGTCTGTACATGCTAGGCTCGTCAAGTTTAACCTGAGTGTTCTGCATGTGCAACAATGGCTTGCACCTGTTGTATGTGAACATAGAGTCTATCACACCCGATCATCACGTGGTGTCTCGACACGATGAACTTTCGCAACGGTGCACACTCGGGGAGAACACGATTTATCTTGAAATTTAAGTGAGGGATCACCTTACAATGCTACCGTCATCCTAAGAAATACAAGGTGCATAAAAGGATTAACATCACATGCAAATCATAAGTGACATGATATGGCCATGAACTTGTGCTTTTGATCTCCATCCTTAAAGCACCGACATGATCTCCATCGTCACCGGCATGACACCATGATCTCCATCATCTTGATCTCCATCAACATGTCGCCATCGGGGTTGTCGCGCCCACCATGCTTCTACTACTATTGCTACTACTCAGCGATAAAGTAAAGCATTACATAGCGGTTAATGACTGACATGCAGGTCATACAATAATTAAAGACAACCCTATGGCTCCTGCCGGTTGCTGTACTCATCAACATGCAAGTCGTGATATTCTATACAATACATGATCATCTCATACATCACATATATCTCATCATGTAATTGGCCATACCACATCATAACATACCCTGCAAAAATAAGTTAGACGACCTCTAATTGTTGTTGCAAGTTTTACGTGGCTGCTACGGTATCTAGCAAGAACAATTCTCACCTACGCAAAACCACAACCGTGATACATAAGTTGATTTTCAACCTTTGCAAGGACCGCCTTTGTCGAATCCGATCCAACTAAAGTAGGAGAAACAGACACCCGCCAGCCATCTTTGTGCAATGAAGTTACACGTCAGTTGATGGAACCGGTCTCTCGTTAGCGTACGAGTAAGGTTGGTCCGGGCCGCTTCATCCAACAATACCGCTGAACCAAAACACGACAAAGGGAGGAAGCAATCTAAGCATCAACGCCCACAAACTCCTTTGTGTTCTACTTGAGATCTCATCTACACATAGACCTAGCTCTGATACCATTGTTGGGGAACGTTGCATGGGAAACAAAAAATTTACTATGCACACGCAAGATCTATCCATGGTGATGAGCATCTACGAGAGGGAGAGTGGATCTACATACCCTTGTAGATCGCTAAGCGGAAGCGTTAAGAAACGCAGTTGATGTAGTCGAACATCTTCGCGATACAAATCGTCGAGCGTCCCGTGATCCCATCATGATCCATCTCGCGACCTGGATCACGGTCCTTCCGATCTAGCGCCCAACGGACGACACCTCCGCTTCAACACACGTGCGGCTTGATGACGCATTCACCTCCTTGATCCAGCGAGCGATGGTGAAGTAGTAGATGAGTTCTGGCAGCACGACGACGTGGTGACGTTGTTGGTGAAGAATGATCTCCGTAGGGCTTCGCCAAGCACAACAGAAACTATGACGGAGGATAAACTAGAGGGACTGGGTTGCCGGCACACGGCTTGGGGTTTCTTGATGTGTTCCAGGTGCTAGCCCCACCCCTTTATTTATATGCTGAGCCCTGGGGTCGAAACTTGGAGAAAACTCCTCCTCAATGTCGGTTTGCCCACAAGGCAAGAGTCCTCCTCGGACTCCAGGACCAGACGCCAAGGTCCTTGGCGTTTGGCCCCAGACGCCAGAGTCCCTAGCGTCTGGCCCCTGGCCTTTGCAAAACACCTTTTGCACCTTCCTAAAGCCTCATGGGCTTTACCACTTGGCCCAAATAAAGTGTTCTTGTACCCCAAACATTTCGGGAAACATCCGAAACTATTCCGTTGAGTTCCGGAACTCTTCCGGAGACAAAACACTATTATCCCATATATCAATCTTTACCTCCGGACTATTCCGGAGCTCCTCGTCATGTCTGGGATCTCATCCGGGACTTCGAACAACTTTCGGTCACCAACATAATAACTCAACTATACTTATATCGTCACCAAACATTAAGTGTGTAGACCCTATGGGTTCGAGAACTATGCAGACATGACCGAGACACCTCTACAGCAATAACCAATAGCAGGACCTGGATGCCCATATTGGTTCCTACATATTCTACGAAGATCTTTATCGGTCGAACCTCTATGTCAAGGATTCATTTAATCTCGTATAATGTTCCCTTTGTTCTACGGTATGTTACTTGCCCGAGATTCGGTCGTTTGTATCTCTATACCTAGTTCAATCTCGTTATCGGCAAGTCTCTTTACTCGTTCCATAATACAAGATCCTATGGCTAACACATTAGCCACTTTGCTTATAACGCTTGTTGTGATGTTGTATTACCTAGTGGGCCCCAAGATACCTCTTCGTCACACGGAGTAACAAATACCTCTCTTGATCCATGCCAACCCAACAGACACCCTCAAAGATACCTATAGAGCACCTTTATAGTCACCCAGTTACGTTGCGACGTTTGATACACACAAGGTACTCCTCCGATGTCAGTGAGTTGCATGATCTCATGGTCATAGAAACAGACACTTGACATGCAGAAAACTGTAACAATAAACTAACACGATCATATGCTACGTTTATATTTGGGTCTTGTCCATCACATCATTCTCCTAATGATGTGACCCCGTTATCAAATGACATCTCATGTCCATGGCTAGGAAACCTTGACCATCTTTGATCAACGAGACAGTCTACTAGAGGCATACTAGGGACATAATGTTGTCTATAAACCCACACATGTATTTAGTTTCCAACCAATACAATTATAGCATGGATAATAAACGATCATCATGAACAAGGAAATATAATAATAACCAAATTATTATTGCCTCTAGGGCATATTTCCAACAATTCTTTGTGGGATAATTCATATATAGGCATTACGTCTATGATAAGTAGACCGCTAAACTTACTGACGCCTACTATTATTACTCCACTCCATGACCGCTATATAGCATGCATTGCAAGATATTAAGTTAATAACAAGAAGAGTAATACTTAGAGCAAGATTACTAATGTAGACAAGATAAGATCAATTAATATTTTCCCATCCCGTCGTTTTATCCTTAGTAGAAACAATACAATACATTCCTTGCAACTCCTCTCATCACAGATTAAGGACACCGCAAGTTGGACCCACTCCTATGCACCACTCCCTATGAATATATACTCGTTTTCTTAGCAAAATAAAACTTATAGATTAGAAATCATACATAGCTATCAAATTACCCAAAATAGATTAGAGAAGATGCAATCACTTTCAATGAATACTCTGATCGTAAACCCATCATTCATCAGATACCAAGATCCCAACGAACACACCACGATAATTACATCAAATAGGTCTCCCAAGATTTCATTGTATTGAAGATCATAAAGAGATATAGAGATAGAAAGAGAGAGAGAGAGAGAGATCTTACTACTTCTATGGACCCAAGGTCCTGTGGGGAACTACTCAGACATCATCATGGAGGCAGAAAGGTGGATGAAGATGTCCTATGTGATGGATTCTCCCTCCGGCAGCATTCTAGAAAAGGGCTTTAATATCGGATCACACAGGAACAAAGGCTTGCGACAAGGATAAAATTGTTTTGGGTCTGGTAGTTTCTGGACTTTAGAGAATACATAGCGCAGTAATTAGGTAAAACGTTGCCACATGTGACCCACAAGCTCACAAGGCTCCCCCGGGGCCACTTGAGGGTGTTCCTCCCTTGGCCATCGTCTGGACATCCCCGAATCTTCTAGGGTCTCTTCTGGTCCAGAAAAATTACCAAAAAGTAAAATCTTATTTAGACTTTGTTTGGTATGGTCTTTCTATGAAACAAAGAAATCTGCTAAAAAGCAAAAAACCTAAACTAGGCACTAAGTTAATAGGTTAGTCCACGAAAACATTATAAAATGACTCGTAAAACATTTAAGATTATGAAAAAAATTCAGAAATTATAGGTACACTGGAGACATATCAACAATGGCCATAGGACTCCTGCCGGTGATGAGAGAGACATCTATGGAGATTCTCTGACAATGGATGATTGACACCGGAAGTGACATTCGATGGGGATGACGATGGTGAGGTTATCCGCATAAGTTAATCCTCTAGCTACGGTTGTGCATGGTTCAAGTGCGGGCACGATAGTGATTGTTGGGAGGTGTGCAGAAGCTCACTCATGTGATATGTTCAAGAGCAAAATTGTCATAGAGATACAACACCCGGAGGGGAAAAGTTTGGGTAGGGCGAGGAGACTCGGTACCCTCGTTTGCTGATGAAATTAATGGCGGCAACATAGTACAGGAGCTACAGGGGACGAGATATTGAAACTTTGTGTGAAATGGATATAGGATATGATGATGAATAGATATATGGAGTCAAGTGCAGGTGAGGGGCAACAAATCGGTCGATTGATTCGATTCAATTTTGGTTCGGCTAGACGGGCCTCTCCTGAGCACGACTAGGACAAGGTGATAACATGCGGGCCTTACATGCCAGTAGAGAGAGAGAGAGAAGAAAAGAAAGAGAGCTATGGTGCTGGAATGCTCTGATGCAACAAAATGGGCCGGCCTACTGCTGCTTCGCAAATGGGGCAAAGATAGTGATGGGGCGAGGTGAACTCCCGGGCACAACAGGTTTAAAATAGGTTTTACTATCTCCTATTTATTTTATTTACAGAACTTTTTATGGCTCAAAGAATGAACCAAATCATTTTCTAAAATAAACCAGATCATCCACAGAAACAAACATAGTCACGCATTGTACCTCTTTTGAGTAATGCCTGAGTCGCAGCATCAAGGTGTGACCCAAACATCAAGGTCTGACCCAAATTGAGCAAAGGTAGCCACTTCGCGATAAAGCTGGTTGAACATTTTTTTCACGTGAAATACTTCTATAAAATACATATAATATATTATAAACCATATTTGGACATTTATAAATATTCCACAAAAATAATTTGGGGTAATAAAAGAATACCAAAATATTTTTCAACTCCAACTAAAAATCTAAATAATACTCAAGGTGGTTTCAACATATCATTTTGAAGAATTCATCTTATCTTCGCTCATAGTTGCTTTTAAAATTTAAAGTATCCAATTTAAAATCCAATATTTGTGAAATTTATTTTATTCCCTCTCAATTTAATATTCATTTAAACTCCAAGAGTTTCAAATCCTAGTCGAAAAGTAACTAAGAGAAAGCATCGCAAGGAAATTTTAATTAATCGTACTTAAATAATTAACGTTCCTATTGAGAATTTTGGGATGTTACTCACGCGTCCTTGGAAAATATCCAAGGCTCACATTTCGTTGTGATTTCTTTCACACCCTTCGCACTAATAGGTTGTGCTTCGGCTAGAGACATGGTAATGAAACCATGTTCTTCCTGTTGAACACTCTTCACCCATCTAACATGGAACAATGGCATCGGATAATTTTAAGCATATTTACATTCCTAGATATCTTCGATCCTTTTGTAGTATATTTTATTTTCATCTTCGGTCAAGGAAGGTATCATATCACACAATTTCTGGCAACACGGTCTTTGCCTTTGGTCTCTGTATAGAACGTGTATCCATTGATATCATATCATTGGTAAGTGGCGATAGTGCATGCGAGGCCAACTGGCAATGCATATATGGGATTTGCATTGGCAATACCTGATGGCAGTTGTTTGTCCCTAATTCGCTCTTTGAACCAAGCCAAAAATTTGGAGTTGTGCTCATGATCTTAACCTCGGTCCTGCCTCCCTGCCATTGTGTGCCCTTTCCTTAAAGTGTCATTGTGATTCTATAGCCAAGGAAAGACTGTATCTGTGTTGTAACACTACTATGTGTGCTTTGTTTATGTCTTGGCATCAATTTTGTATATTAACATTTAAATCAAACTTCAATTGTGAGTGACCAACTCCTTCGAGCCTATCAACATGCTGCCTAATGGGCATAACAATAAATTGATCATCATCAATAAAATTTTTGCAAAATGATATACACTCCTCGGCCAGATAGGCATGAACGATGCTTCCATCCAAACGGTCCTTGTTATGAACATATACCTTCCCTATTCCATTGATCGTTTCTAAGGGGAACATGGTATGCAAGAATACCGGCCCATCGTCATTAATCCCAGGGACAGTATGAACTAGCAAATGCACCATAACATCAAAGAATGCGGGAAGGAAATATATGTCAAGTTCACATAGTATTGTAATGATATCTTCTTGTAGTCATACGAGACGCTTCACACAGATTGACTTTCGAGAGATAATGTCAAAATTTTAGCAGAGGTCAAGAAGTGTGTTGCGGACATAATCGTCACTATCCCTCTGAATGAACTGGAAGTAGTTGGGTCATTATCACAAGATAGTCATGGGAAATTATTTTTGGAGTCTAATATATGTGCACTATCACTGAGCAACCAAAAGTGACTTTGATACCGTTGGGGTAGTTGAAAACTTGAGCTAGCTCATCCTCATGGAGAGTGAATCAACTTTAGGGGCAATACTCATCCTTGGTTTTGGCCACAGTTTTGCCCTGGTTTGTCTCCTTTATTTTAAGGGTTGCAAGTTATAAGTCTTCCCTAATAACATTGTATTTCAAATCTTTTCTCGCCCTCGACCCATCTTTACTCTTTTCTCGCATGTTGAAGAGTGTGCCAAGCAAACTCTCACGCACATTCTTTGTGATACACATCATATCTAGGGCATGTGACGTACTAAGGAGTTACAGTACGTCAACTCCCAGAAAACACACTTCCTTTTCCATACTTTTAGATAATCTTCTCCTTGACGTTATTTCTCTTATTTCCTGACTTAGGGCACTCTATCCAATTTTTTAGCAAACAATGGATTTCTACTCCCTGACTCTCGTGTCGTGGCCTTCAGGTCTCATCCATGTTGTTGAACAGATCTCTATGACGTCTCCACTTGTCATATTTGTCAAGCCACCTTTGATGGCCCATGAATAGTGTATTCTAATAACCCACACATATAGGGGATTTGTTGTAGCCCTTTCGATAAATAATAGTGTCAAACACAATGAGGTTCTAAAGGTAGAATTAATATTCTCCCAAGTTCTATCGACCACCGATACAACTCTACACACACTAACGTTTACTTTACCTAGAAAAGGAATAGGAAGACTTGGTAGGTGCAATGGGATAGGTATGCAAAATAATAAAGGTGTTGTATTAAATTAAAAATAAAGTAAATGTAGTGAGTGTGGAAAAGTGGTGGTAGGATGTGTGAAATTGTCCCTAGGCAATTGGATATAAAACGTGTGATAGTCATCATACTTATGAGGGAGTGGCTTAAGCTAACATACTCTTCGTACTTGGATGCTTTTGATTGGAACTCCACCAAGCATCTGCAACTACTAAGTACTCATTAAGGTAGAAACCAACTATAGCATTAAGTTAAAAGTCCCATTTAATGACATATGAAACACCTCGCAAACTCAGGTTTAAGCTTTTATCACACCTACAACCCACTATAAGAAATCATTAATATACTGCAACACCCTATAGAGGGAACCCTCACATTTGCGCATGATGGCGGTCACTGTAGGACAACACCATAATAACATAAAACTCATATCAACCATACCTATTGGTGTAGTAAACAAGGGGGTTCTCACAACCCCTGGACACGCACCGGCAAGTCACAGCCTCCGGGCGGGAAGGGCATGGCAGTGAAGAAATCCGCCTATAGGACATATCCAGGACCCAGGCTTTCGGCAAGGATTACTTGCCGAGAACAGGTCTACGCATCACCGGCAAGTTCAAGGCTGGCAAGATCAAGATATGATTTCCGGGAAGCGGGCCTTCCTGGAGAAGACCTCCACGCAGGTCACCAAGAAGCCTCAATGTTGGACTCCCGGCAAGATGCTTGTCGGGGGAAAGCTGGAAGCAAATGCAAGAATTTCAAGAAGGCATTCAAGTCAATAAGTAGAAGACAAAAGGCCAGAAGCTAGGACCCCGGCAAGATCTTGCCGGGATGGCTCATGGAGCCCTAGCAGGACCCGCACCCAGCAAGAGCTTGCAAGCCTGTCACCGCTCCAGCGCAATGACAAACCTGTCAGACAGGTCTTATCCTCCTGAGTACGTGTCAAGGCGCTGGTGATGAAGGGGTTAAGCGGTGTTGATGGGACGACCTCTTTTTTTTGTCCTCCTATGCTGTCAGTGTTAGGTATGATAACGTTGTAGCAATTGTACACCTCCTGTATGTACTGTACGCCACTGTTGGAGACCCCTTAGACATATAAAAGGAGGCCCAAGGCATAGCTACAGAGAGGAGGACATTCTGGCTCAGATGCATGCGTAGCGGCTGTATACTGTTCACCACATAGCGCTCCTGGATCTAGACCTCAAAAACTCATAATACACTAAAGCAGGAGTAGGGTTTTATGCTTCTCAGCAGCCCGAACCTGGGTAAAAGCCTCGCGTTGCTCGTTGGATCTCCTCTTTGTGCATTCCCTCTCCCTACCAAACCGTTAAGGGATCAATGCGGTCCCATAAGTGTTGTTCCCCGACATCTTTGGCGCTCCAGGTAGGGGAGAGGGTTGCATGAACCTGATCTAGCAATCAACGCGTCGGTTTTTGATCATCTTCATTGTCATGGCGCCCAAGAAGAAACGGGGGTGGCTGGAATTCTTTGCGAAAGCTAAGTCCTAAAACTTTAATTGCTTTTTGTTGTTTAGTTTGAACCTATGCGTGAGGGAGCGCTATTGAAATACTCGGTGCTCCTGGTTGTTCTGGGTCCACCCAGCAACACAGATGTAGCCGTAGTTGTTTCTAGAGCGTTAAGCTCCCGAAGAGGCGGCATTCTCGATAGGCTGCTAGACAGGACCTGATCCTAAGCACCACCGACTAGGACGTGCGCATTCGGGGAGTATTCCAATAAGCGTAGGTATTCATTGTACAAAAATGCAATCGTTCAAGGGAAGGCCTAGATAAGTTTTATCTTCAGATTTCTGCATAAACCCGTATACTGAGGAGTCTTCCCGGGGATAGTCGCGCTCCTAGTTGCTTCGAGTCCGCTCGGCAATGTGAGCAGCTGCACTAAAGCTGGGAAGGTAAATATTTTTGGGAGGCGGCGTTCCCGGCAAGCTGCTAAGGACCCGTTCCTCAAAGCGCTGCTGACTGGATCGTACGCACCGGAAGGTGTTCCGGCAAGCAAGGGAATTTTTAGCACGAGTCAAAATTACAACGAATTAATCATTAACCAGAAGCTAATTAACTTATTGTGCTAGAACAATGTTGTGGCATTTCATGCCCAATCAGTGTTGCAGGAATACACATGGAAGGTGAGCTCGGGGGCTGGCAGCGCCCTAGAGAATAACTTTCTTGAGAGCCGCCGGCCATCACCATGGGCGCGGACTTGCTATGAGAGATGGACAACAAGAAGAGCTAAGTTACAAAGATCTGTGACAATTACATTTCTTTTGCTGTCTTCACTTGCTCCTTACACCAATACGCTAAGGAGCCTTCCCGGGGCCAATAGCACCCCAAGTTGTCTTGAGTCCGCTCGACAAGTTAGGCGGCTGCACATGCATCGGGAAGGTAAACCTTTCCGGGAGGTGGCGTTCCCAGCAAGCTGCTAAGGACCCATTCCTCAAGCGCTGCTGGCTGGAGCGTGCACACCGGAACGTTTTCCAGCAAGCGTGGGTCGTCTTGATTGATTTTTCGTCCTTGTACATGAATCTGCACGCGAAGGGACTTTGTCATGGTTAGCCCGCGCTCTAGTTTCGCCTCGAGTCCGCTCGGCAAACTTTGCAGCTGTGTTCTGGCCCAACAAGTCGCCTAGCCGGTGGCGGCATTTCCAGCAGGCTACTAAGGACCTGTTCCTCAAAGCACTCGCGGCAAGTGTGCGCACCGGCAAAGTTTCCAAACTGCGTAGGATATAAGATATATGCAAGGACGGAATTGATCAAGAGGGAAGCAAGCATTCATTTAACATAAAGGAACATGTGTCACATCCACAAATATTGGCCTAACTAAGACAAATTGTTTCTTTATATGTGGCATTGCAGCAACAGGTATGAGAAAAGTACTTCAGTCCCGGTAATTGCTTTATTCTCAGCTGCACGCGGCAGTCGGGAAAGCCAAGGACGCCGTGCTGGAGGCCGGCAAGACGGCAGTGAGACATTCGCAGTAGATGGCAGCGATAACAGAGATGAGCGTATGAATCGAGCACCGCACCCGCAGTAGCCTTTTTAGGGAAGGCACGCGGGCTAGCTCTTCATCGCATGGTATGGCACTCCCTCTCGGGCACATAACTCCTGCTGTCGTCCTGCTCTGTATGCCCACGCTGCCGGCAAGCCCAAGGCCCGAGAAACCACAAGCTCTCTTGCAACGTCATCAGTGTGCAGTTAAAAAGTCATGAGTGGTGGTTTCACCATGCGTGTGCCGGTGCGAGTTTTTTGGGCCTAGCCCAGACAAACAATATGCACGCTTGTCCGGCCCAGGCCCGGGGGCTCCTATTGGTGTAGTAAACAAGGGGGTGTTCACTACCCCTGGACACGCACCGGCAAGTCGCAGCCTCCGGGCAGGAAGGGCATGACAGAGAATAAATCCGCTTATAGGACATATCCAGGACCCAAGCTTCCGACAAGGATTACTTGCCGGGAACAGGTCTACGCATCACCGGCAAGTTTAAGGCCGGCAAGATCAAGATATGATTTTCGGGAAGCGAGACTTCCTAGAGAAGACCTCCAGGCAGGTCACCAAGAAGCCTTGATGTTAACCTCTATTGGTCAGCCTCTTAGCGTTGAGGAGTTTGCCAACTTTGTCATCAAGGGTCTCGACGCCGAGTATGACAATCTCGCAGAGGCCGTCCACAACGCCAAGCCACCGATGCCCCCTCACGAGCTCTACTCCTGCCTCCTCTTCACCGAGCAATGTGTCGAGGCTCACCGCTCCTCCACCACCATCACAGCGCAGCCGGCGGCCTACTGGGCCTCTTGTGGCTAGCGCCAGCCTGCCCCTCCGTCGGCTGGCAAGGCCGCCCCACCCCCTGCATCGACCTCGGGTGGGGGCCCCAACGTGGGATGAATGGACCCTCGTGTGTGTCAGCTCAGTGGATGCGAAAAGCACATCACCTCCCGGTGTCACCGCCATTTTTGGAAGAGCTTTCTTGGTATCGGTAATGACGGCAAGGGCAATGAGCGCCAGTTTTCCATGGCTGACTTCGGCCACCCCACCGCCGCCCCGGCTACCCATGCCTCCACCAAGGGCAAGGATCCGCGCATCGAGCAGGGGTACATGCCGTCCTACCCCGTTGATCCAGCATGGTACATGGACACCGGCGCCACAGATCACATGACGAACAAGCTCAGCAAGCTCGCCACCGACTAACCCTACTACGGGCACGATCAGGTTCACACCGCCAATGGTGTAGGTATGCCCATATCTCACATTGGCCAAGCATTTCTTTTAACTAGTCATCCCTCGAGGCAGATCCATCTTCGTAAGATTTTGCAGGTACCCTTTGTAACTCGTAATCTTTTATTCGTCCCTAAGCTCACCCTTGATAATAGTGTCCTATGTGAATTTCACCCGTTTGGTCTTTTTGTTAACGACCGAGCAACCCGGGACATTCTGCTTAGTGGTCGCTTGAGCCAAGGCTTGTACCGTTTGGAGGATCCATCCGCCCCGCATGTCTTCAGCGGCGTTCGTGTGTTGCCGTCCCAGTGGCACTCTCGCCTTGGTCACCCCGCCATCCATATCGTTCGCCACATACTTCATCGCCATGAGCTACCGTTAGAGTCTAGCAATAAAGAGATGTCCATGTGTGATGCGTGTCAACAAGGCAAAAGTCATCAACTTCCATTTGTTTCATCTACTAGAGAAGTAAAGAGTCCTCTTGAAATTGTGTTTTCTCATGTGGCAGCACAAACATCTGTTAGTGGTGACAACTACTATGTCAGCTTCGTTGATGCTTATAGTCGTTTTACATGGCTTTTTCTCCTTAAATGCAAATCTGATGTGTTTGACATATTTATTCAGTTTCAATTGCATGTTGAACGTCTACTCAAGTATAAAATTCTTCATGTTTAGTCAGATTGAGGGGACGAGTATCGCAACCTCAACACTTTCTTTAATAAGCTTGAAATTTTAACACAATTATTTCTCATAATTAGCTTCCTTGCACCCGAAGGAGAGGTCAAACCGACCTAGGGCTTGGCCACAAGCCAGGGACCCACACCTACCCCATTAGCACCATGGTGGCTTGTGAGGCTCATGAGCCACATCTTGCGTTGATTCTTGCGCCGTAAATTCAGATATGTTCTACTAAAAATCTACATTAATTTTTAGGTCATTCCAGCTCCATGAATTTTTCACCCAAAATCCCAAAAATAATAGAAAACAAGAAATTTCCTTTGGCACTGGGTTAATAGCTTAGTCCAAATAATAATAAAAATAACAATTTTTGCCAAAAATATGTAAAAATGGTATAATATATGCAAGAATCAAAAATTATGCTTACGTCATCAAAGTCCCCAAGCTTACTTCCTGCTCTTCCTCAAGTAGGTAAATGATAAAACAAAGATAATTTTTGATCTTGCATCCTACCTAGCACAATCTTGATCAAATAGGTTATTGTGATAGGAATGTAGGAGAAAAGTGATTCATGGGAATGGTGCGGAGAAAAGAAAGGGGTCGAAGGAGGATGAGTGTCGGCTATGGTTGTGGCTAGAGTATATATAGCACGATGAATGGCAATGGTGGGTGGCATGTGGTGTCGGAGTTGGTTTCTTAGCAACTCATGTCATTAATGCGGGAAGCAGAGGGATGGATGTGTGGCCATGGTGTTTGAACTCGGGGCAGACATGTGCATCGAGAAGGGGCCTATGAGACGCTCTCTTGGCCGGAGCACTGCTTTAATGAAGGTGCAAGTGAGAGGTCGCGTCCGCTCTTTCCGGGCATGAAGGCGGCCACTAAGCTATGGAGCGACATTGGACATTCGGTCGGGAAGCTCGTGTGGGCGAGGAAGCACCCGCTTTTGACCATTTCAGAAGCCAGTTGTGCTCTATGTGTTCGACACATTGTCCAATCCTGTTTTTGTGATTTATTTGCAAGGAAAACAATGAATTATAATTCTTAATCGGACGACGAGCATGGATCGATAGAGATTGATAAAATGATTCAAGATGAGTTCTTTGATTTATATGATTCTGATGAAGAAGTGGACACGATCATGCTCATGAGCATCCAAGAGAAAATGGACCGACATGTGGAGCATATTCTGAACTTCAAGGGTTCAATAAAAGGGAGAAGATTGACCAATCAGAATAGGGTCTTCGGAGCACAGCTACCGCACAAGGACTACTTTGCTCCAGACCCAACTTTTTCGCATGATCCATGGTTTCATCGCCGTTTTCACATGCGGAAACCATTGTTTTTGCGCATTATGGAGGGAATGGTGGCACACAATGAATACTTCAAGATAACAAGGGATTGCTGTGGCCAACTATCTTTCTCTACTAAGCAAAAATGCATCATTGGTCTGAAATGCTTGCACTTGATACTGCAGCCCATGCCGTTAGTGAGATAGTATGAATGGGAAAGAGCACATTCCTGAACACTACTGTCAGGTTTGCTCGCACCATGGTGCAGTTGTTTGGAGCATAGTATCAGACAGAACCAAATGTGCAAAACACAAAAAAGTTGTTGCCTATTGGAGAGGCCAGAGGGTTTTCGGGAATGCTCGAATAAATTGATTGCATGCATTAGTAATTGCTGAATTACCCCAAAGTTATGCGTGGAATGTATCAAGGTCACTAAAGATGCCACCGTCATACTTGAAGCGGTGGCATCACATGACTTATAGATTTGGCATGCTTTGTTTCAAATGCCGAGTTCTCACAACGACATGACCATATTCAATGATCATCTATGTTCAGGAGGCTTTGTAACGGGGGTCACCCCTACGCATTTACAATGTCAACGACTATGACTACAACATGGGACACTATCTTGCCGATGACATCTATTTTTAGTGGGCAGCGTTTGTTAAGACCATATATGAACCACATGACAACAAACAAAGCCACTTTGCAACAATGCAAGAGGCAGATATGATGGATGTGGAGAGTGCATTCAGAGTGCTTTAAGCTCATTAAAGAATTTCTCGTGGAGCTGCAATGATGTGGGCATCGAAAACTTTGTGGTAGAGCTCATATTTTAGTAGTGCACTTAAAATAAGTTTTATTTAAGTACTATGTATTTTCGCTACCAACATTTGTTATTTACGTGTAACGTTGGCATTTATAATGGACGTGCATGGATTTACATGTATTTGAGAGTTTGTGTTGAGGTATGTGGCTGCCGGGCACGAGATATATGTGGCGGTCAGGATGTGTTCGCGGACGTATAGGGGGGCGGATTTGTCAAGTTAGACTGTAGATGCTCTAAGGCCAACTCCAAGCACAAACGCAAAAGGACGTCCGTTTTGTCCGGATTATATATATTTAGGTCATCCAAAGGGGTCGTATCCGACCTCTTTTGTGGTTGCGTCGCTAGTGCGCCCAATAGGCCAACGCATTTGGTCCGCTCGGCCGAGAGCCAAATGTACACATCTTTAACCAAATAAATTACGACAATATCATAATAATAATTACTTGTACAACTGAATAAAAGCAACAAGGTTTACAACCAAATTTAAATTGTCACAAAGACATCGAAAGAACATGAACCGATACATCTACTGATTACCGAGGTGAGTCCACATGTGCTCAACCAAGTTATTTTGGAGTTGAATGTGAGTTTGCCAACCCCGCATTTCATGGCGAAAATTGGGTGAACTATGCAAACTTTGCTGGTTCTTTCTGCTCAAACACAATTTTTTACCCTGATATTGGAACGCTTGATCATAAATGTGTTCATCACGCTCATCCTCCATGATCATGTTATGCATGATCACACAATAAGCCATCACCTCCCAAAGATTCATGGTGCTCCATGTTCTAGCAGGGGTCGAATGATAACCCATCGAGATTGAAGCACATCAAAAGCATGTTCTACATCCTTCCTAGTACTCTCTTGTGCTTGGGAAAATCTATGCCTCTTCTCTCTTTAGGGATTTGGATATTCTTTTCACAATAGTTGACCATTGAGGATAAATACCATCAACTAGGTAGCATCCCTTGTTATACCGGTGGCCATTGATCTCAAAGTTGACCTCTATGTAGCGATGTTCTGCAAGCCTTGCTGAAAGGATGTAGATGTCTCCTAGAGGGGGGTGGGGTGAATAAGTGCTTGAAATTGATTACGATTTAGGTTTGAACAAATGCGGAGTAAAACTATCGTTTAATTAGTCAAGCACAAAGCCTAAAACAACTAGGCTCACCTATGTGCACCAACAACTTATGCTAAGCAAGATAGACAACTAAGTGATAGCAAGATATATAACAAGAAACAATATGGCTGTCACTAAGTAAAGTGCATAAGTAAAGGGCTTGGGTAAGAGATAACCGAGGCACGAGGAGACGATGATGTATCCCGAAGTTCAAACCCTTGCGAATGCTAATCTCCGTTCGGAGCGGTGTGGAGGCACAATGCTCCCTAAGAAACCACTAGGGCCATCGTAATATCCTCATGCCCTCGCACAATACAAGATGTCGTGATTCCACTAAGGGACCCTTGAGGGTGGTCACCGAACCCGTTCCAACAAGGTTGGGGCAATCTCCACAACTTAATTGGAGGCTCCCAACGACACCACGAAGCTTCAGCACAATGGATTGTGGCTCCGAGGTGACCTCAAATGCTTGGGGCAATCTCCACAAGCTAATTGGAGACCCCGACGCTTTCCCGAAGCTTTGCACCACAGTGATTGAGCTCCGAGGCACCACCAACCGTCTAGGGCGCCAAGGCACCCAAGAGGAACAAGCTCCAGGGTGCACAAACACCCAAGAGCAATAAGCTTCTCAACTTCTCACTTGCACGTATCACCATGGAGAACTCAAACCTATGCACCAAATGCAATGGCAAGGGCACATGGAGTGCCCAAGTCCTTCTCTCCCAAATCCCACTACAACAACTAATGCTATGGAGGAAAAAGAGAGGAAGAGCGAAGAAGAACACAAAGAACTCCAAGATCAAGATCCAAGGGGTTACCCTCTCAAAGAGGAGAAAGTGGTTGGTGGAAATGTGGATCTAGATCTCCTCTCTCTTTTCCCTCAAGAACTAGCAAGGATCATGGGAGGGATTGAGAGTTATCAAGATCGAAGAAGGTCAACAATGGGGGAAGAACACGAGCTCAAGTGATAAAGGGCAATGGGGAAGAAGACCCCCTTTTATAGGGCGCCCCAAATCCAAATGTTATGTGCACAGGTCGTGCAGAAGCGGTACTACCGCTCGGCTAAGCGGTACTATCGCTTAGCACGGTAGTTCCAAGGAAAGCAGGCAAAACGGTAGAAAAACCCGAGGCGGTAGAGCCGCCGAAGTGTTACTACCGCCCTACCCAGCGGTACTTCTGCTGGGAGGCAGTAAGACTCCAGACCGCAGAAATAAGCGGTAGCAGCAGCGATACTAGAGAGCGGTAGTACCGCGCGGGTGGTACTAACGCCCTACTACCGCCCACTACTAGCATCCAGAAAACCACGCTGTCCAGAGAACAAAATATAAGCGGAAGTAGCAGTGGTAGAACATAGCGGAAGTACCGCCGAAGCGGTACTACCGTGCTATCGAGCGGTACTACCGCCTTTTCAGAGAAAAAAAAGCTTTGGCACTGAAACTGCCATAACTTTCGCATACGAGCTCTGAATTGAGCAAACTCAAGCTTCTTGGATAGCACATGACAAGTACTATCCTAAGAAGAGGCAGTATGAAAATGCCAATGGTATAGAGATGTGAAACCTCTATGAATGTAGAACCGGCAAAACTCCAACATCGAAAACAACATAGAAGATTCATATGGACTCCGTTTTCGATGAACTTGAGCTTGTCATGAAGCTGACCATAAGCTCAAGAACCTACAAAGAGAAAAGCCAACCAAGAACCAAGAAAGGTGATGATGCCAAGAATGCAAAGGCTTGAGCTCTCAACGAACGATACGATCAAGCTACTCACTTGAGAGCCACCTTGATAGTACGGCTATCGATCATATAACCCGGTCTCTCAATCTACCACCATGAGACCGGTAAAATAGAAAACCCTATCAAGGTCAAGTCTTTACCTTGCGCATAGTCCACTTGAGCTAGATGATGACGATATTGACTTCCTCAAGATGGACCACCTTTCGTGATTGCGTTGGCTTAATGAAGATTAGTAGATTGCTCTCCCATACTCCAGTATGGGTGAGCCACTCTTCGACACATCTTCAAAAGTCCATTGTCACCACAATGAACGACAAGCTTCAAGCATGATCTCTCTGTGATGCTTCACTTGAATTTGCACACCGCAACCTTGATGACGATCACCACTTGATGTCATCCTCCATGGATTGTATGTGATCTTCTTATTGAAGCAAGCCCATGTAAACATACCTAACCCCACAAAGAACACTCACAAGGAACATGGGTTAGTACACAAAGCTTAATGGACAATGCTTACCATACCATGGGATCACTTGATCCCCCTCGATACATCTTGTATGCTTCGTGTGTTGATCAACTTGATTCACTCTTTGACTTAGTCTTGACCAACCTTGTATCTTATCTTCTCTCTTTATAAAGATGATGTCTTGAAGGTAAACATGAATGCTCACACAATCGTCTTCAAGACATGCTTGCAATAAGCTCAACTCTCACAATGACCAATCTTTAGATAAACCTTGAATACCACCTTGGTCACAATATAAACTCCTTGAAACCAACACATGTACTTCAAGAAGTGCATATGGACAAATCCTTCGAATATAACTCAAGGCAACCATTAGTCCATAGGGATTGTCATCAATTGCCAAAACCACATATGGAGAAATATGCTCTAACACTTGCAAACACTGGAGAATGCTGAAGTACATTGCTCTCATTGTGAGAACCATCCATGATTAAAAAAGAGTGCCAAATCCAATGATCTTGTGAAGCCACTACTTCTACTATGACAGTCCAACATTTCACATGTCCCTTGTGTTGTACCTACCAAGCAAATGGACAGCTCTTCCACTTTCAGTGCATACAATCTATGCTACCAAGCATTCTAAAAAAGCCTCTATCTGCATTGATCGCCAACAACCGGACTGTATTCGTGGCTGGTACTCAGGGCCAAACACTGCCACCATGGCCTTGCAGCCTTGCAGAACGTGTATATTGACGAGGGACATGTGGAATTAGTCATGCAGATATACTCATCGACAAGATCATCAAGAATTCTTTATAGAAGCATACGAATAACCGCAGAGCATTTCTAATAACAGGAGAAACCAACCTTTCCAAGGGCATCCTCCTTGACTCAAATAATCATCATATGCTATCAATCCCTCCCAAATAGGACTGAACACATGCCTCGTCATCCGGAGATGGGGTTTGATGAGTGGGGACATGCACTAAAAGGAATCGACAAAGAGCATACAATGCCCACTTTATCTATTACGATTCAACACCGGAGCATGGTCAGGGATTGATCCCCTGACCCTCGGCCGCTGCCTACAGGGTGGTCATTGAAGACCAATGCAACAACCACAAGCTCCTCATCGTCCGACAACTAATCATCCAATGAATAAATAAAGTTATTGAAAAAAACCCAATCCCCACTACCCATGGTACCTTGCGAGCAAAGTGTCGAACACCTTGCGGTCGTGGTGAAGATGCGGTTGGTGAAGAGTACCCCGGTTTGTCCGTACATGCAGCATGCCTGTAGAAGAGGAGACGAGGGCGGCCGATGACCTTGGAGCGCGAGGCGGACAGTGTTGGACGCGACGGGTGACGCTGGTGGCCGTGGTTTCTCTAGTACTGACGACGGCGAGAAAGGCCACAAAGGCAGGCAAAAACTCCCCCGAAAGTGGCTGGCGAGTGTTGCGGGGGGGGGGAGGGGGGGTTGTGTGGATGAGGCGGGGCTAGTGTGCGGCAGGCCTGGGCAGCGACGGAGCGGCCGAAAAATGGGCGACGGCGAGGGCGGAAGGGTGTATGCCGTGGAGGGAAGAAAGGAAAGGGCGTACGTTTCACCGGCGCGAGAGGGCCAAAGGTAGGACAAAGAGAATGTTAGATTGTGTCCACTTCATGTTTGCGCGAATGCAAACAGTGTCAAAATTTAGATCGAGCATGGATCATTGGCAAATAAAAAACGGACGCTCGTGTGTTTGGATCCAACGTGTTGGACCGTTATTGCTGTCTATTTTGCTCCACAGCAACGTACGCGACTAAGGAAGTCTGCGTCGGAGTTGCCTAAGTGCAAACCACCGAGGCGCTGGAACAAAAGAGCTTAAGAGGGACGTTGAGGCGGACACGAAAATAGCAACCTACATAACCTTCCATAAACTTATTCTCTCCCATGAATTTAACTGGGGTGGGCCCAGCCCCTTCAAAGAAAAAAACTGGGGTGGGCCCAGCCGTTAATCCTTGCACAATTATTTTGTTCCACTTCAGCCGGTAAGATAAATTACGTACAAACTGTACGTTGGTATAGCAAAAGCTCGGGCGGACAGGACGCGTACGGGAGACGAACGCTGCGGACGGGCGACGATGACCGGGATAGGGCTGGCCCAAAGCGCAAACATGCTCGCACAGAATAAAACAGGCAAGGAAAAGGTGTCCAAAATAGCCACCAATTCAGTGGCTGATATGAATCGTACTACTCCGTCTTAGATCTTATAGAGGTACTATACCTCTGTCAAGTAATATAAAATCGTTTTAGGTCACTAAAGTAATAATCTAGAAAGTCACTGCTACTTTACGAAGGGAGTAGTAAATAATCGTATCGTAAAATGCCTCTTGAATCTTGAGCTATGGATGTGCAGAAAACACGCCGTCACCTTTGTTCCTGGGCTACATATATATGAATACGTTGGACCTAACTAGTTACTTCCTCTGTTTCAAAATAATTGATTTAACTTTAGACTGACTTTAATGTAAAATTGAGTTATTTATTTTGGGATGAAGGGAGTACAAAATGATGTGATGTTGATGAAAACATGTTTATACCACAGGAAGAACGAGGAGCACCGCCGATGCGTCATGGCCTGCCTTGTCAAAGCCATTTGCATCCTGGAGAACGACAAAACCCGCAGCAGTGAGAAGAAGCTGGCGGGACCGTGGTCGGAGAGTTTTGGTTTCCGTTTGGTGGAATCGTTCGATGACGGACAAGTTCATCTTCGGTGCCATCTTCGAGTTCATTCACAAGTCTGATGCTGCCCCTCACTACGTGGTTGCCTTCCGAGGCACCATGGCAGCTCACCCCATGGGGCTTCGAGACCTGTTCGAGGACTGCTTGGTCGTGTTCAATGCTCTGACCGACTCCAGCCGATTCGAAAACGCGCTAAAGAAGGTCCAGGAACTGACGGGCGACGCCAAGAACGCCCCAAAAGTGTGGCTTGCAGGTCATTCACTTGGTGCGTCGCTGGCGCTGTATGTAGGGCTAGACTTGATGAAGAAGGGCCACAGTGTCCCGACCTTCCTCTTCAACCCGCCACACGTGTCGCTGGCAGCGGCGATTGACGGGTGTCTCGAGGGGGAGGACAAGACCAAACTGTACGTCATGAGCTATGGGCTGAAATTCGTGCTCGGGCAGGTGCTCGTTTCGCACCGCAAGCGCACCAAGGAGCTTTTCGAGCAGCTGTCCCCGTGGGTGCCGGAGATGTACGTCAACCCAAATGACCCCATCTGCAAGGGGCATATCGAGTACTTCGAGCAGCGGGAGCGGGTGGGTAAGAAGTTCGCTCGCATCGCCCAAACAGCGGCGAGACTGTCCTACCGTGATATGTTCTTCTCCATGTTCGGCAACCCGAGGGTGCAGCCCCACCTGCTGCCATCGGCGAGCCTGAACTATAGCAGCCACCAGGACAATCACTGCCTTCGCCAGTGGTGGGAGCCGAATGATGATCTGGAGTTGCACACCAAGGGTTTCGCCTACCGGTCAATGGCTCCGTGTGATGTCGCTGGTCCTGATCTGTAACTTTGTTAAAACTATGAGTATGTACTCCCTCCGTAAACTAATATAAAAGCGTTTAAAATACTATTTAGTAATTTGAACACTCTTATATTAGCTTATAAAGGAAATACTGAATAATGGGTACATCAGGCTTTTCGGCCCTGGTTCTTTGTGCTTATGGTGCAAATTGCTACACTTGGTGCCCTCAAACTCCTTTCACTTCATTTGGTGCTCATGCACTTTTCCTTTCAATTAAAATGATACCCAACACGTTGTTACAGGAATGGGTTGTAATATATTATTTTTCAAATAAAAATACATACTATAATTTATCGTGTTTCATTATTGCATATTAATTCGCAAAAAATGCATTAAATATAAAAATCATAATCTGCACTACTTAGGCTGATTCCAATGCACAATGCATTGATGTTTAGATGAGATGCTAAGCATATTAAAGGGTTTAGCAACCAAACATTCCAATGCATAGGTTCTTAGCTTCTTGTTGCTAAGCTTTCTTCATTTAATTAGTCATGGGATCATAGTGGTATGTAAATTTGTGGCCTTTCTGTGGCATGTTCATAGCAACTAAAATGCTCGGACCACTCCTGCTGAGTGATCTTGCTCAAGAGCTTCAAGTGCATCCTTCAACTCCACAACAATATCCTCGGGGAAGGAGTCTGGCATATCCTCCTGTACAAAGTTATGTTAAAAAGTTGGTTTAGAAATCACACTCACATACACATTTCTATTATATGGTTCAGTCTATCAGTTAGGCAGGACGCAGAGCAAAAACTGCAGAGAAAAATCTTATCTAAGCATGGACGGGAGGGAGCACGAGCTGAAGCTGAACACAGAAGAGATGGAACGGTTCGGCACTGCATACTGGATCCAATTAAGTGCATTTCTGCCTAGGTGCCTGCGCTAGGTGTCGTTTCTTCGTGGGGTACCGATTCCTTCTCTCTTTGCTTTAATTAACACGCCACGCCAGATTTTTGCTTAGGTGGATAGCTTAGCACCGTTACAGCCTGAAGCATTGGGATCGGCCTTATAAAAAAGCAAACATGATGGGATACATATAATCTCACACATTAAATTGCCTCCAACCAACGACCCAGATAATCCATAGCTCAAGACAATCCCACACACCGTCCAACTCCTCGTATAACTAGTATAATGTTCGTACGTTGTCACGGACCATGAACTTATTTTTATCAGTTACAAACATGATGGCAATGCATGTTAAAATTTGCATGCATAGAAATTATAACATGTAACAATGAGAAGTAATTGAAACCCACTTCAATGATCGAACTAATTATCTCTTACAAACTAAGATCTATTTTTATACCTTAAAATCCCAGATCTAGGAAGCGTTATAATTTTTTTTTGAAAAGGAGGATGACTCCCGGCCTCTGCAAGCACGATGCATGTAGCCATATATTATTAATAAAACAACATCCAGCAGCCGAACACCTTCGACCCAGAAATAAAACGGAAAACAAACCCTGAGGCCATATACCTCGCGACAGTAACTCCTCCAGATAACCACTAACCCTATGATACAAGAAACAACAAAAATGAAAAATACACAACTCCTAAGCTACCCCTTCAAGAAGGAATCGCCGCACGTGCGCCGATGATGCCGAGTCCACCACAAGGATGAACTTCGGATTTTCATCCCCACCACCTTCAGCAAGGACACGACGCATGCGCGCGACGACATAGCTCGATAAGTGATCTTGTGTTTCCATCGGAGTGCATAAGCTCGTCGTTGAAGCTGTCTGTACCATCCGCCTTTATCCATGTACGGACACCTCAATAGTTGGATACCTCTGGAGGAGACAACGGAAGACAAAGACGTCGCATATCGCCTGCCTTCCGCTACTGTCGCACCACCTTCGATCCAACAAGAATAGGCTAAACATGACACCTTCGCCAGAGCCGCCGTGCATCACCTGCCAGTAACAGGCATGACCTGACGTCTCCACATAAGATGCCGTGCGTAGCATCCGCCGGTAGCACATCCACCGGTGGCTTCACCTGTCGATGACAGGTATCGCCCGACAACTCTGAGAGAGGCTCATGTGTCACCTACCGAGCCGCATCAACCCGGTATGTTGATGGAGTGGACGTCCCATACCGCCACCAGCCTCAGAAGGCCGTCACCATCTCGAGATCCGGACTCCGAGTCGCCCTCATGACCCCGGAGTCCGCCTACATTGATGAAAAGGGCCGCCGCCCCGATTCCGGGCGTTACAGGGAGAACCCACTATCACGTCGGCCGTTGTCGTCGCCCATACAACGGCAACCGCCATCGCGATCCCGCATCAAGCGTCGTCAACGCCGTAGGAAGCTCCGTCCGCCACGCGCATCCTGTGACGAGCCCGGTCACGGGATCCCAAGATCCGCCGCCACCGATGCCGCCACAAAGACCCACCACCTGGCCCGTCATTCCCGGCGGAAGGGACGCAACCACCACCATGGTCGGATCCGGCCAGCCGTAGCCATCACCACCGTGAAGACCGGATCCGGGCTGGACGCCACCGCCACCACCGCCACGGGCCACGCCCATCCCCACCTCCATCTTCTATCCCCATCCAGCCGACCAACACGCCACGACCAATCAATCTACCTGCGCTGCCAAGCGCAGCCGCCGGGATCCGTTGTACTATCGTGCCCTAGATCCACAAGACGGCACATCGCTGAAGCCATCGTCCTGCACCGCCCGACATCATGCGAGGAGAAGGGTATCCCCGCCTCCGCCTCGACCGGATCGACGACGCATGCCGGCGGCAGGAAGGGGAGGCAGCTGGATGCGGCGGGCTAGGGGCGGTGGCTGGGGTTCGCCACCTCGGTCGCTCGCGGGAGCGATGCGAGGGGGTTACTTAATGGAGTGTGATATAAAAAATTAGCCGAAACATCCGGAAATGCAATTCGGCTCTTAGGTCTAGATGAACATGGAATCTTGACCGACCATATGCCTCGTGATGTGCGCACAACCTTGTATCCATTTCGTATTCGATGGACAGAAATCCACTTGCGACCTCACCCACCACATTTAATATATGACTCTTCCCACACCCCATGTAGCCTCTTGGGTCGAAATACCCCTCCCGATGGTCCCCCGGTACACTACCGGCACTCCCGGTACACTACCGATGAGCCCGAAACTTTTTCGGTGACCAAAACAAGACTTCCTATATATCAATCTTTACCTCCGGACCATTCCGGAGATCCTCGTGACGTCCGGGATCTCATACAGGACTCCGAACAACCTTCGTTCGCCACCATGCATAACTCTATACTACTGAAACGTCACCAAACCTTAAGTGTGCAGCCCCCGCGGGTTCGAGAACTATGTAGACATGACCGAGACACCTCTACGGTCAATAACCAATAGCGGGACCTGGATGCCCATATTGATTCCTACATATTCTATGAAGATCTTTATCGGTCGAACCTCTATGTCAAGGATTCAGTTATGATGTTCCCCTTGTTCTTCGGTATGTTACTTGTCCGAGATTCGATCGTCGGTATCTCCATACCTAGTTCAACCTCGTTACCGGCAAGTCTCTTTACTCATTCCGTAATACAAGATCTCATGGCTAACACTTAGTCACATTGCTTGCAAGGCTTATTGTGATGTTGTATTACCGAGTGGGCCCTGAGATACCTCTCCGTTACACGGAGTAACAAACACCAGTGTTGATCCATGCCAACCCAACAGACACCCTCGGATATACCTGTAGAGCACCTTTATAGTCACCCAGTTACGTTGTGACGTTTGATACACACAAGGAACTCCTCCGGTGTCCGTGAGTTGCATGATCTCATGGTCATAGGAACAGATACTTGACATGCAGAAAACAGTAGCAATAAACTGACACGATCATATGCTACATTTGTAGTTTGGGTCTTGTCCATCACATCATTCTCCTAATCATGTAATCCTATTATCAAATGACATCTCATGTCTATGACTAGGAAACCATAGCCATCCTTGATCAACGAGCTAGTCTATTAGAGGCACACTAGGGACATGTTGCTGTCTATGTATCCATACATGTATCTGAGTTTCCGATCAATACAATTATAGCATGGATAATAAATGATTATCATGAACAAGAAAATATGATAATAAAAATTTATTATTGCCTCTAGGGCATATTTCCAACAGAAAGCATCATAATTGAAGTTTTTTCCATTGAATACATGCCTTCCTACCTATAAGAAACAAATATGAGCTTCTCTGAATTGCAAGGAGCATCAACTTATGTACGAAGTAAAAAAATGCTCCAACAAATATGAGCTTCTCTTTGTTAGAGAATGAAGCAGGGAGTAAAAAGATGAGAATATTTTATCAATTAGCACAGAAAACTAACCATGAGAAGATTTGACATCGCCTCTAGCAAGGACATGATCGAACTCGATGGCATGGATGTCGTACAAGCCTTAGGAATCAGATTGTTCGCTTCTCTTTGTACTGGACCAGTCTGGGAGTAATCAGATGCATACCCACCCTTGAAGGCTATGTAGAGTTCGAGTACTCTTCCTCCGATGTACGCAATAACACCTGCATGTTGCCGCTGCGCCTTCTTCGTGGAAGCACCGTCTCCCTTGACGAGCTTAGATCCGAGTAGCCGTCGGTGGAGTAGTAGTTCTGCTTTTCGGGCATGTTGTCGTATCTGCATAGGGGCATGGTCGTGCGACGTCCGAGCGAGGCCTACGACGTAGTACCTACCGCAGCTGCAGACCTCAACCTCCTTGTCCATGCCGGAGGCTTTGGAGGTGCTCCCGTCTGTGACTTGCAGCGGCATCGACGCGCGGGGCATTTGACCGCTCCTGAACTTCTGTGGCGATGTCATGAGGCCGCTGCTGCCTGCTCACCCCCCGCACCAACTTGAGCGCGTCCCGATCCAGGGTCCAGCCCCTCTGTGAACAACATCGCCGGCATCCAAATGGCCAGCCACCCTACCACACCACCAACAAATCCACACACCAAATCAGCGAGGAACCCAATTGCTGCGTCCATAAATCGCGGTGACCGAAAAAAAGCTCGCCAAAATGCTGGTGGATGAGACCCGCTCATACGGAGAGTTGTATGTGGAGAGTTTTGATTATATGGAAAGTATTGATTAGAAGGAAAGTGTTGATATTTTGTTCGTTTTCTTGGCTGCTTGTGTTCGCTGATGAAAATGCGGTAGAAAGAGAATTTGTTTGACATGATTTAAATGTTAGTATCCATAAAAACCCATTATTTGTTTCCTGAAAATCTGTTATTTGTTTCCTAAAATAAAAAACACTAATGAGAAGGATTGGTTGATTTAGATAAGTTAGAAAAGTTAGATTAAAATATATTATTTGTTTCCTAAAAATTTGTTATTTGTTTTCTAAAACAAGTTGCATTAATAAGAGGGATCAATTGATTTGGATAACTTAAGAAAGTTAGATTTTCAACGTTTAGCAAAGTCCTGGTTTGTAATAAAGAGTGGAGAGAAAAATAAACCGGTGGACCAGATGGGGTGGAGGGAGGAGAGACGAAAAAGAACCATACTAAAATGGAAGACGAAAAAAAACGTGGATACTATTCAGCCAACTGAGCATTTAGGAATAGAGATAACTTAAGAAGGTTAGATTCATGATTTGTTAAACGTTAGGAAAGTCCTGGTTTGTAATAAAGAGTGGAAAGAAAAATAAACCGATGGACCAGATGGGGGTGGAGGGAGACAAAAGAACCACACGAAAATGAGAGACGAAAAAACACCATGAATACTATTCAACCAACAGAACATTTACGAATAGAGATAACAACGTTAGAGAGGAAAGAAGATAACAACATCCATCTCGTCCAATACAAACACACGAGTACACGACAAAGGAAAGATGAAAAACATCACATTATCTCATCAAAACATCTTAATTAGAAATCAAACCACACTAATTAGGAAATAAATCATGCAACATCATCTCATCACAAAACCTTAATTAAAAATAAAACGGCTAATTCAAAAACAAAATGATGCGCAATTTCACTAAAAAAACACATCAAGCCAGAAACCATGCGTTGCCGAAGTCCTTTCGCAACACCCGCCGGTCCATCAGCCCCCCTACCCGGCGACTCCGCGCACTTGCGAACTCCCTCCCGACGTCCTCACACCTACCCCGCCGGCGTACCTCGCCACCCTGTGCCCGCCCGGCTAGCAGCGCCTGCGATCACTCCCGTCTACGTGGTCAGAACCATCGCCGCCTCTGTTGCTCCCGCCGCGACGCAACGCACATTCTGGATTTTAACAAAATGCTGCACTAGAAAACAAAATGCTGATACCATTCTAGATTCTCCTCATTTGGAAACTTTTAAATATTTTGTAACTCAAAAACGTCAATCTAATTAAAAAAATCATTTTCACCTAATTTTTTTGTCGTGACAAGACCTTCAAAATTAGATACCATATTGGTATGTTTCAGCGACTTTATTTTGGGTCAAAAAGTTATGCGCATGGGCTAAGTAAGTTATCAATTTTGTTTGGCATATATTACAATGTTATTTACACATGAGTTATTGGGATGTGTTTTTCAACAACAGAAATGGCCGCATAAAAAATATCGCTACCTTTGCATGTGACTTATCCACTTTGTTGTGCGTATATAACCATGTTGTTATTTACATAGAAGATATAGGGGTATGTTTTTCAACAATTCCCCCCTTTCCGAACCATAAATTACCACGTTCTTTCTACTCTGATATGCGTAAAATATCATGTTATTTGTATAGAAGTTATCGGGAGCCGAGGGGGAGGGGGTATGTTTCCAAAAAATCTTTTTCCCTTGTAAAATGTTATCGATGTGTTTGTACATCGGTGGGTGTCAAAACCATCAGACCTCGGGTAGGGCCCCGAGCAGTGAGATCGTATTGATGGGTAACAGGAGACAAGGAATATACGGTGTTTACCCAAGTTCAGTCCCTCTCGATGGAGGTAAAACCCTACATCCTCCTTGTTGTATTATCGATGTTGCAACGTACATAGTTGATCTATCTCGAGATCGTGGAGAAATGGCTAGCCACAACTCTTGTTTGTGATGCGCCGTTTATCACCAACGTCAGCACTAATATTTTCAAATAGTGCCGACGTTGGATGAATTCGTACGCCATAGATATTCGATTAGTGCTAGCATTTCACATTAACCCCGACGTTGCACATTAGGCCCATTAGGCCCATGCCAGCACTAATCTGTCTAAACCCAGCACTACCGCGCCCCCACTCCCACTCTCTCTAGCCCCAACTCCCTCATCCTCCTCTTGATCCCCGTCGCCGCTGCCTAGTCCGACGCCTCATGTCGACCTGCCCGATTGCGTGCCCGATGCTGCCCGTCGCCGCCCCTCCAACGCCGCGCCTGACGCCGCCCATCCCGACGCCACGCCCGACACTGCCCGACCCGTCGCCACGCCCGACGTCGCCGACCCAACGTCGGTCCTCTAACGCTTTTAGGTATTTTAGATGTAGATCCATCCATTTTGTTAAAACTTCCTCCATTTACTCATTTATGTAGTAGTACAATCTACTTTTATAGGATAAATTCGTTAATTTTTTTCCATTTACTCATTTATGTAGTAGTACAATTTATTTTTATGGCCCCGATTTGCGTCGGCATGGACAAGAGACGGATACACGCGACGCCCGCCTACTCCTCCCCCTATCCCGTTAGTTGGTGGTACATTGGCCATCCTCTCTAAGCCCAGATCGACGGCAATCCCTCATGGGCCTCCGCCGCATCGTCGTCGCCGCCCATTTGCCGGTGCCCCTGCCAGCAGCCGGTGTCGACACCCCCCAACGTCGCCACCTCGCTGCTACCACCGTCCCGACGCCGCCGCGAGCAGAAAGCCGCCTCGCCGCCCTGCCAGCTCCTTCGTCCTGATGCCGGCCCACTCGTCAGACGTCTGCACGCCTGTAATCTGGTCCAAGGGAGGTGTGTGTCTCTTCGTCGGCCAGCTCCTTCGTCGACACCCTCAAGCTGTTCGACGGTTTGCCAAGGTACAAAATGGATTCCGCCGACGAGTTCTTTTTCCATAATTTCCTTTGCGACTCCGACGATTCCTCGTCCGGGGATGAAGAAGAGATCTTGGCTATCACGGTCCATCACCGCCTTAATAGTCAGCGACGGTTGTTTCGTGGCTCGATCCCGGGACACCTTCTGGTGTTGAATCGCAACCGAGAGAGAGCGCCCATTTCCTTCTTTGGAATGTCTACTTTGACACAATCAACCCATTGTTCAAACATCAGAAATTCTGGCGGCGTTTCCGTATGGCTAGGCATGTTTTCAACCGTAATAGAGAAGGGGTGATCGGATACGATAACTATTTCGAGTGCAAAGAGGACATCCTTTGAAAGATTGGCTTCTCATATTATCAGAAATGCACTGCAGTCACCCGGATGTTTGCGTACAGAGTGCCCGGTGATCTCATTGATGAGTACGTCCGTATGAGCAAGTCTACGTGCCTAGAGTCCACATACAGGTTCTGTAGGGCTGCGATTGCTTTGTTTGGCCCTGAGTACTTGAGAGAGCCGATTCCTAAAGATACAACCAACTTGTTGGCGATGAATGCCAGCAAGGGCTTCCCAGGGACAATTGGTAGCATAGACTGCATACACTGGGAGTGGAAGAACTGCCCTTCTGCTTGGCCAGGACAATATAAGGGCCATGTCAGAGCTTGTAGGGTGATACTTGAGGCCGTGGCCTCACAGGATCTCTGAATCTGACACTCTTTTTTCGGCATGACTGGATCACACAATGATATCAACGTGCTTCAACGCTCGTTGGTGTTTGCAAGTCTTGCGGAAGGCAACAACCCGCCAGTGAATGTTACCATGAAGGGCCACAACTACACAAAGGATACTACCTAGGTGACGGTATCTATCCTCGGTAAACTACTATTGTGAAGACAACCCCTAACCCTGTTGGAGAGAAGAGGAAAAAATTCTCCCAATAACAAGAGAGTGCTAGGAATGACGTCTAGCGTGCCTCTGATGTTTTGCAATCTCGATGAGGCATCGTCTGGTACCATATTAGGACTTGGAGCACCAAGAAGCTATGGGAGGTGAAGACAACTTGTTTGATTATGCACAATATGATCGTAGAAGAAGATGAGCATCCGAAACGTATCTACGATCAAGAGTTTCAGTTTCAGGGTGAGAATGTTATGCCTGAGCATGGAGGAGCAACAACGTTCGAACAGTTCACCCAATTTCATCAAATGCGTGATCGGGAAACTCACATACAACTACAAAATGATTTTGTTGAGCATATGTGGGCCCATGTTGGCAACCAATAGATGTATCTTTTTTTACACGTATTTGAGAAAATTTAATTTTATTTGGTTTATAAAATTATGCTTAATTTATTTGGTTGTAAAACTATGCTTTATTGGTTACGAAACATCTATTTTGTATATGTTTGCTTGTCAAATAATACAAAATGTCTGCATATTTATTGAAAAAAGGCAACCAGCCGACCACGCAGGTAAATATGGGTCCACGCGTTGGACGCACTACCAATCCAAATATTAAATGGGGCGAATGTCTAATGAACGGTCGATCCAAACAGACAAAAAAGATCGTCCGTTTAGGTTCACACGTTGGAGTTGCTCTCAGTGGAGTTGGAAGGCTTGCTGATCCAGCCTCCATCAATGGTGCTCTGCATTACTATTATGCTAACCCAATTGGCCATGTGATTCTGAATCTATGTTTACGTACGCCATTGACCGTGGTTTGTTTGTTGGTTAGCCGTCGTTCCGATCCCATGTTGGACTTGTTGAGCCGTTACTCGATTTGTTGACGAGAAGAGTAGTTGGATGATCCAAACAAGAAAAGAAACATGTTTTAGTCGATGATCGACACGACAAGCATGAATGAGCGCAGCCACCACAATCCAGCCGCCAACCCTCCATTTCTCCCCCATGCCGACGACTCGATATGAAGTACTACTAAACCATGACTCGTCTATAACGAAAAGACTGAGCCAGAGTGAGGACGCACGATCCGCAGCCGGGCACGTACCTGGAACCTTCGGTACTACCACAGGAAGGCCAGTCTCCTCTGGTTGTCTGATACCAACGACTTGAAGGTCTCTCTGGCTCGCACTTCGCACGCGCGCCTATTCTGGTGATCACGTCGCATTCACAGACGCATGCACTTTCTTCCTTGTAAGCAACTGAATTTTGAGCCCCTCGATTCTGACCTTCCATTTTTCCATGAGCGGCACCTGTATCATATTTGCACACCTCCAGCCGTGACACCATCAGCTGCAAGTGCAAGGTTTTCTTGACTTGCAGGCCAAGAAGAGGCAGGAATTCTCAGCTCGTCATCCGGTCACTCAGCACCCCCGTGCGTCTTTTAACATGGCCGATTGGTCAGCAGATGTACACGCGCCATTGGAATCTCTCTTTCCACCGCACCATGCATACACATTCTGCGAGCTCAGCAAACACGTCAACCCCACCGACCCGGCCCTACCACCAGCACCCCTATAAATACGCGCTCGCACACCCGACGAGCTGCACCAACCAATCAACCAACCTTCCGAAAGCAGACTCGCTAGTAGTTTCTTCAGAGTTCAGCGCAGCCTACACGAGCGGCATCTTCAATTCTCGGCAGTTCTCTGTGATGGCATCGTCGTCGGGGCGGCGCGCGGTGGTTCTGGCGGCGCTCGTGGTCGTCCTTCTGGTCGCCGGATCAGGCCTTGTCGGCGCGGCGCGGCCGGCGCCGGCGGAGAGGAGTGGGCACGGCGCGATGTACTCGGCGGTGTACCCGGCCGCGGTCCTGGTGGCGGACAAGGCGAGGGAGACGGTGGAGATGCTCATGGCGAGGCTGCCGGCCGGGCCCAGCCCCAAGGGCCCCGGCCACTAGCTACGCACGGACGGCAGCGGCGTCGCTGATCGACCGGTCTGATCTGCCTGTGAATAGTTCAGGGTATAGACACATAAAGGTTATAGTACTAATTTCACATAGATTGATACATAGCATGATGATTCTTTGATACTTTTATTCTTGTTTTCCCTTCTCTTCTTGGAAATTGTTCATACGAAGATTCAAGATTGTATATGGAGTGTGAAGCGGCACAGTCGGTCTTGTTTGAACTCACTAATCGGCAACCTAGCTCGTCCTTGATGAGTTGTGGCCGTTGAAGGTAGAAACTTGTTCATGTTACACGTGTTATTATCTGCTTTGTTGCCTGATGTTTCCTGCCATACGTCTCATAATCGGACGCATAGCCTATACAATGACGAGGCTGTTAAACTCTGAAACTGTCAAAGTCTGAACTCGCATGTTGTCACTTTCTCACACCACGTGCCAACGTGCAACAGAGTATCTCCACGTCAAGACTGAGATCTTTTTTGTTGGTTGCGGAAAGACTAAGACTTCAGTGACTGTAATAGTTAGCCGTCTCCCAATCCCATGTACATGGAGTATGTTGAAATTACACCCTGTCCCACATCAGAGAAGAAAAAAACATTAAACGAAATCTCTACTCCTAGAGGAGTTGCTAGTCTCGTCTTACTTTCACCAACCCCTCGGCAAACCGTATGTTATGCCCACGAGAGATTTACATGCAACTTTCGCTCAAGCGCAGCCAATTTAGACCGTTCCATTTGATGTGTGCACTAACTCAAACAAATCGTCATTTTAAAAACAACACAATACATTAACTCAATCAAATCAAATCTTAAAAAATCTCAACTAAATCCAAAATTTTCTTGTCTTCCACTACTCATATTAAAATCAAATCTTACCAAAACATCAACAATAATCAAAGTTGGTCGGTCCATTTGACGCTTGCGTGCTTTAACTCAATCAAATCAACACTTTCCAAAAGACAACAACATGTATTAACTCATTCAAATAAAATCCTAAGAAATCTCAACTAAATTCAAATTTTCCTTGTCTTCCACTACAGTAAAATCAAATCAAATCTTACCAAAACATCAACAATAATCAAAGTTGGTCAGCCCATTTTGACGCTTGTGTGCATTAACTCAACCAAATCGACAATTTCCAAAAGACAACAACATGCATTAACTTTTTCAAATAAAATCCTAAGAAATCTCAACTAAATCCAAATTTTCCTTGTCTTCCACTACAGTAAAATCAAATCAAATCTTGCCAAAACATCAACTATAATCAAAGTTGGTCAGCCCATTTGACGTGTGCGCGCATTAACTCAATCAAATCGACATTTTTCGAAAGACAACAACATGCATTAACTTTTTCAAATAAAATCCTAAGAAATCTCAACTAAATCCAAATTTTCCTTGTCTTCCACTACAGTAAAATCAAATCAAATCTTGCCAAAACATCAACTATAATCAAAGTTGGTCAGCCCATTTGACGTGTGCGCGCATTAACTCAATCAAATCGACATTTTTCGAAAGACAACAACATGCATGAACTCATTCAAATAAAATCTGAAGAAATCTCAACTAAATCGAAAATTTCCTTGTCTTCCACGCTCTTTAATGGAACTTTCGTTTTAGCTGGTCGTGACTAAGAAACCACCGGCTTTGCTTGGTGGGCTGGGAATGCCAGACTTATCAATTTGTCCGGTAAACTACTTGGAGCTCACGTAGCCCATACCGGATTAATCGTATTCTGGGCCGGAGCAATGAGTAAAATCAAATCAAATCTTGCCAAAACATCAACTATAATCAAAGTTGGTCGGCCCATTTGACGCGTGCGCGCATTAACTCAATCAAATCGACACTTTCCAAAAGACAACAACATGCATTAACTCATTCCAATAAAATCTTAAGAAATCTCAACTAAATCCAAAATTTCCTTGTCTTCCACTAATAGTAAAATCAAATCAAATCTTACCAAAACTTCAACTATAATCAAAGTTGGTTGGCCAATTTGACGTGTGCGTGTGTTTTTTCTTTCTATCTTCCGTTTTTTTTGCTGTTTTCTTAATGAAGAATAGAATTGGTACAAACCTGTAAGCCATGATGAGCTTGTAGTGCACCTCCACTACACCACAACACTATAAAGCTGTCATGCATTCCTCGGCATAACTGTGCATTAGCGACACATTATCTGTCCATTACAACGCTGACACATTGGTCGTCAGGGGTGCTCTGGAGTTCCAACGTTTCTATCTGTCGACAATGCATAAAGGTTTGCAGACATACCATGTGTCGGTGTATGTTTCTTTACAGTTGCATTGTCTGTCGGCTTTTCTTTGCGATAGCAAAAGTGTCGGCATTGCTTGTGCTAGGTCACCTGAAAACAATGGTGCGACAATAGAGTGGCACGCGCGAGAGGCGAAACCCCCAAATTTCCATGAAGTCTCCCATTCCCACGCCAGCACCCCTCGGAATCAGGCTGCAAGTGGGACTGCCCACGTATTTATGTGGGCTTATGTGGGTAACCCACAAAAGTTACATGGTCTATTTGCGGAGGTCCGCTTGACCACATAATTTGTAGACAAAACGAAACACAATAGAGTAGATCAATCGCTAAACTAACTCACAGGAAGGAAGCTTCATAAAGCAGCTGCATGCTGATCGGGCTGGATTTTATTATGTGAAGCTCGCAGTCAACAACCTGCTCCTGCGGGCCTTGTTAGTTCAGTCGAGATCCTATGCACAATTGTTGCTCGCCTTCAATCAGCCGCTCCGTGAAACCTTGCCAATCACCAGATTTAACCATTCATCTCTCTTCATTTCACTCTTAAACTTAAATTCAGCTCCATTCCGGTTAAACCCTCCCTTCCCCCAACTGATTTTTTCTATCCCACCATGTCGGGGATATACCCCGCGGTATGACCCGGGAGACAGATGACTCTCCGGTTGTGAGTCCCCGGATGATTCTCCGGTTGTGAGTCTCCGGATGACTCTTCGGTAAGTCACCGGATGACTCTCCGGTTGTAAGTCCCTGAAGATGAGTCTCCGGTTTAAGCCGCCCAGTGTAAGCCGCCTGGGTAAGCCGCCCGGTGACTCAGAAGCCCATGAAGAGAAGCCCACGATGATAAGTCACAAGAGGAAGTCTCAATCCGACTTAGACTCTACATGTAAGCCGCCCCTTCAGCTTATATAAGGAGGGCGGGTCACCCCAAGAGGGTCAAGTTTTTAGACGTCTCAAGAGACAAGTCTTAGATAGACAAGAGATTAGAGACTCGTGAGGAGAGGTAGCAAACAACACCTTTGTAACTGAGAGGTCTTCCTCATCATTAATGCCAGACAAGCAGGACGTAGGCTTTTACCTCCATCGAAGGGGCCGAACCTGGGTAAACTCCGCGTCTCTCGATTCCGATCAACCCCTCTCAAGCCGCCACATAGCTGCGCTTCTACCCCGAACCTAAGTCCGTTCACCCGAACATCTGTCGTGACAAATCCACGATAGTTGGCGCGCACCGTGGGGCCGCGCAAGGTGGTGTTGAGTTCTTGGAGGGATCTTTCCCAGGGATCGCGAAGTTCGCAATGTTTTGATGGAAGTTCAGCCGACACACAATACAAATCAGCTCCGAGTTCATCGACGGGTATGCATTGCGTTTTAGGGTGATATCAAGTTCAACTTTTTGTTCATCAAGGGTTAAGGCAATTCTGGTACGGCCCTCGATGCACAGCATCTCACCTTACGGGGAATTCAATGATGACGTGCTCCGCTGGTTTTGTACTACGGCCAATTATGTTGAGATAAACAAGGAAAGACGCCGCCAAGAGAAGTGTCAAGCCAAAAGGAAAGAGAAGCAAATCTGCTGTTTTCATTTCTAAAAAGTACACAAACGGCAGGTGTGGAAGAAGAGATTCGGTCAAAACAACTGCGACCCGGAAACGGATCCGGCCACGACCCGAATTTTCTTCCAGCGGCTGCTCGCGCTCCGAGTCGCCGGCTTATCGCGCTCTATCTGTTTCCGCCGGTCTCAGCCGAGCCGATTCCGAGCCGCCTTCCACCTTGGTGAGTTACCCATCTGCCGCTAAATCCAAATAGGAATATGATTTGTTGGACAAGAAGTGTTGCACTACGAAATAAGCTAACCCGTAGAATCAATCTGTTGGAAATATGCCCTAGAGGCAATAAATAAAGTGTTTATTATTATATTTCCTTGTTCATGATAATTGTTTATTATCCATGCTAGAATTGTATTAATTGGAAACATAGATACATGTGTGGATACATAGACAAAACACGATGTCCCTAGTATGCCTCTAGTGAACTAGCTCGTTGATCAAAGGATAGTTAAGGTTTCCTAGCCATGGACATGAGATGTCATTTGATAATGGGATGACATCATTAGGAGAATTATGTGATGGACAAGACCCAAAATACAAATGTAGCATATGATCGTGTCAGTTTATTCCTGTTGTTTTCCGCATGTCAAGTATATGTTCCTATGACCATGAGATCATGCAACTCACTGACACCGGAGGAATACTTTGGGTGTATCAAACATCGCAACGTAACTGGGAGACTATAAAGGTGCACTACAGGTATTTCCGAGGGTGTCTGTTGGGTTGGCATGGATCGAGACTGGGATTTGTTACTCCGTGTGACGGAGAGGTATCTCTGGGCCCACTCGGTAATACAACATCACAACAAGCCTTGCAAGCAATGTGACTAAGTGTTAGCCACAGGATCTTGTATTACGGAACGAGTAAAGAGACTTGCCGGTAACAAGGTTGAACTAGGTATAGAGATACCGACGATCGAATCTCGGGCAAGTAACATACCGAAGAATAAAGGGAACGTTATACGGGATTAACTGAATCTTTGACATAGAGGTTCGACCGATAAAGATCTTCGTAGAATATGTAGGAACCACTGTGGACGTCCAGGTCCCGCCATTGGTTATTGACCATAGAGGTGTCTCGGTCATGTCTACATAGTTCTCGAACCCGCAGGGTCTGCACACTTAAGGTTTGGTGACGTTTCGGTAGTATAGAGTTATGTATGGTGGTGACCGAAGGTTTTTTGGGTCCCGGATGAGATCCCGGACTTCACGAGGAGCTCCGGAATGGTCCGAAGGTAAAGATTCATATATAGGAAGTCCCAGTTTGGTCGCCGGAAAGGTTCCGGGCTAATCGGTAGTGTACCGGGAGTGCCGGTAGTGTACCGGGAGACCTCCGGGAGGGGTATTTTGAACCCAAGAGGTCCATGGGCTGTGGGAGAATAATAACCAGCCCTGAGTGGGCTGGGGAAACATCCACAAAGGCCCATGGCGTAGGGGAAGGGAATCCTAAAGGAAAAAGAGGAAAAATCAGCCAATAGGGAGCAATCTTACTCCAACTAGGATTGGAGGTGGAGTAGGATTGCTCCCCTCCACTTCGGCCGAATCAAAGAGGCCCTTGGCCTTGCGCCAAGGGCTGCCTCTCCCTCCCTCCTATATATACTAGTGGATTGGGTGGTTTTTGCACACAACTTACGGCCACGTGCTACCCGTTTCACCGGTGCTCCTCTAGATAGTTTTCCGCCGCGCTTAGGCGAAGCCCTGCCGGAATAGCTCCACCACCATCACCAGAGCGCCGTCATGCTGCCGGTGAACTCTCTCTCCTCTCCACCTCCTCTTGCTGGATCAAGACAGTGGAGATCGTCATCAAGCTGCATGTGTGCTGAACGTGGAGGTGCCGTCCGTTCGGTACTAGATCGGAAGGATCGTGATCAAGGACAGGAGACGTTCGTGATTGGATCGCGGGACGGATCGTGACGAGATCGCCGGACGGTTCGTGATTGGTTTGCGGGACGGTTCGTGATTGCATCGCGGGACGCTCGGCGATTTGGATCGCGAAGAAGTTCGACTACACCAACCGCGTTTCTTAACGCTTCCCGCTTAGCGATCTACTATGGTATGTAGATCCACTCTCCCTCTCGTAGATGCTCATCACCATGGATAGGTTTGTGTGCGCATAGGAAATTTTTTGTTTCCCATGCAGCGTTCCCCAACAGTGGCATCATGATCTAGGTTGATGGTTCGATGAGATCTCGAGTAGAACACAAAAGGTGTGTGGGCGTTGATGCTTAGATTGCTTCCTCCCTTGGTCGTATTTTGGTTCAGCGGTATTGTGAGATGAAGCGGCCCGGACCAACATTACTCGTACGGTTACGAGAGACTGGTTCCCGCGACGCAACTTGTTGCTTAGCTGGCTTGCGGGTGACAGTTTCTCTTAGTTTAGTTGGATCGGATCTGACAAAGGCGGTCCTTGAGAAGGTTGAAAAGCAAACTATGTATCACCGTTGTGGCTTTGCGTAGGTGAGAATCGTTCTTGCTAGAACACCCGTAGCAGCCACATAAAACTTGCAACAACAATTAGAGGACGTCTAACTTGTTTTTGCAGGGTATGTTGTGATGTGATATGGCCAATTACATGATGAGATATATGTGATGTATGAGATGATCATGTGATGTATAGAATTTCACGACTTGCATGTCGATGAGTATGGCAACCGGCAGGAGCTATAGAAGTAGAAGCAGCTGGCGCCTCAACCCCTATGGCAGCACATTGATGGAGATCAAGATGATGGAGATCATGGTGTCGTGCCGGTGACGATGGAGATCATGCCGATGCTGTGAAGATGGAGATCTTAAGCACAAGTTCATGGCCATATCATGTCACTTATGAATTGCATGTGATGTTAATGCTTTTTATGCACCTTGTTTTGCTTAGTACGACGGTAGCATTATAAGGTGATCCCTCACTTAAATTTCAAGATAAAGTTGTGTTCTCCCCGAGTGTGCACCGTTGTGAAAATTCGTCGTGTTGAGACACCACGTGATGATCGGGTGTGATAGACTCTACGTTCACATACAACGGGTGCAAGACAGATTTGCACACGCGGAAACACTCGGGTTAAAATTGACGAGCCTAGCATGTATAGACATGGCCTCGGAACACAAGAGACCGAAAGGTCGAGCATGAGTCATATAGTAGATATGATCAACATAATGATGGTCACCATTGAAGCCACCTCAACTCACATGATGATCGGACTTGAGTTGGTGAATTTGGATCATGTGACACTCAGATGACTTGAGGGATGTCAATTTGAGTGGGAGCTTTAGTAATTTGATTAACTAAACTCATTATCCTGAACAATAGTCTAAGTAACCTTTGCATATTTATGTTGTAGATCAATGGCTCGTGCAGTAGCACCCCTGAATTTTAATGCGTTCCTAGAGAAAGCTAAGCTGAAAGATGATGGAAGTAACTTTGTTGACTGGGCCCGTAATGTGAGGATTATCCTCACGGCTTCCCACAAACTATATGTCCCTGATGCACCGCTTGGTCACAAACCCGCAGACATGCCATCCGAAGACGTTAAGAACGCTTGGGAGACACGTGCTGGAGATTACTCAATAGTTCAATGTGCAATTTTGTATGGCTTAGAACCGGGACTTCAAAGACGTTTTGAACGTCATGGACCACATGAGATGTTCCAGGAGTTGAAGTTTATCTTTCAGAAGAATGATCGGATTGAGAGGTATGAGACCTCCGATAAGTTCTATGCTTGCAAGATGAAGGAGAACGGGTCTGTCAGTGAGCATATACTCAGAATGTCTGGGTACTTGATTCATTTGGCGGAGTTGGGAATTTAACTTCCGCCATAAGCAATCACTGATAGAGTTCTTCAATCGCTGCCACCTAGCTACAAAAGCTTTGTGATGAACTATAACATGCACGGGATGAACAAGTCAGTCGCCAAGCTGTTTGCGATGCTGAAAGTCGCTGAGTCTGAAATCCAGAAAGAACATCAAGTGTTGATGGTCAATAAAACCACTACTTTCAAGAAAAACGGCAAAGGCAAAGGCAAGAAGGGTAAAACCAAGAAGGATGGCAAAGCAGTTGCTACTCCTGTAAAGAAGCCTAAGCATGGACCTAAGCCGGAGACTGAGTGCTTTCATTGCAAGGGAACTGGTCACTGGAAGCGGAACTGCCCCAAGTACCTGGCTGAAAAGAAGGCGGCCAAAGACAAACAAGGTATATATGATATACATGTTATTGATGTGTACCTTACTAGCTCTCGTAGTAGTGCCTGGGTATTTGATACCGGTTTGGTTGCTCACATTTGCAAGTCAAAACAGGAACTACAGAATAAATGAAGGCTGGCGAAGGACGAGGTGACGTTGCGCGTGGGAAATGGTTCCCAGGTTGATGTGATCGCCATCGGCGTGCTCTCTCGTCAATTACCATCGGGATTAGTTATGAACCTGAATAATTGTTATTTAGTGCCTGCGTTAAGGATGAACATTATATCCGGATCTTGTTTATTGCAAGACGGTTACTCATTTAAATGAGAGAATGAAGGTTGTTCTATTTACATGAGTAATATATTTTATGGTCATGCACCCAATGTGAGGGGTTTATTCATCTTAAATCTTGATAGTGATGATACACATGTTCATAACATTGATGCCAAAAGATGTAGAGTTGATAATGATAGTACCACTTTCTTGTGGCACTGCCGTTTAGGTCATATTGGTGTAAAACGCATGAGGAAGCTCCATGCTGATGGACTTTTGGAGTTACTTGATTTTGAATCACTTGACACATGTGAACCATGCCTCATGGGCAAGATGACTAAAACGCCGTTCTCTGGAATAATGGAACGGGCAAGCGACTTGTTGGAAATCATACATACCGATGTGTGCGGTCCAATGAATGTTGTAGCGCGTGGTGGATATCATTATTTTCCCACCTTTACTGATGACTTAAGTAGATATGGGTATATTTAATTAATGAAACACAAGTCTGAAACGTTTGAAAAGTTCAAGCAATTTCAGAGTGAAGTTGAAAATCATCGTAACAAGAAGATTAAATTCCTACGATCCGATCGAGGAGGTGAATATCTGAGTTACGAGTTTGGTAGTCACTTAAGACAGTGTGGAATTGTTTCACAGTTAACACCGCTCGGAACACCACAGCGTAATGGTGTGTCTGAACTTCATAATCGGACATTATTAGATATGGTGCGTTCTATGATGTCTCTTGCTGATTTGCCACTATCGTTTTGGGGTTTTGCATTAGAGACAGCTGCATTCACTTTAAATAGGGCACCATCGAAATCCGTTGAGATGACGCCATATGAACTGTGGTTTGGCAAGAAGCCAAAGTTGTCGTTTCTTAAAGTTTGGGGATGTGATGCTTATGTCAAAAAGCTTCATCCTAAAAAGCTGGAACCCAAAGCGGACAAATGCATCTTCATAGGATACCCGAAAGAGACAGTCGGGTATATCTTCTATCTTAGATCCGAGGGCAAAGTGTTTGTTGCTAAGAACGGAACATTTCTAGAGAAAGAGTTTCTCTCGAAATAATTGAGTGGGAGGAAAATAGAGTTTGATGAGGTTGTTGAACCTTTACTTCTACCGGAATGTAGCGCAGCACAGAAAAGTGTTTCTGTGGAGCCTACGACGGTTGAAGAAGAAGTTAATGATGATGATCATGAAGCTTCGGATCAAGCTGCTAATGAACCTCGTAGGTCGACAAGGACGCGTGCTACTCCTGAGTGGTACGGCAATCCTGTCTTGGAGGTCATGTTGTTAGACAACAATGAACCTACGAGCTATGAAGGAGCGGTGATGGGACCGGATTCCGAGAAATGGTTAGAGGCCATGAAATCCGAGATGGGATGCATGTATGAAAACAAAGTATGGACATTGGAAGTATTACCTGAAGGGCGAAAGGCCATTCGGAACAAATGGATCTTTAAGAAGAAGACGGACGCAGAGGGTAATGTCACCGTCTATAAAGCTCGACTTGTGGCAAAGGGTTTTTCACAAGTTCCAGGAGTTGACTACGATGAGACCTTCTCACCCGTAGCTATGCTAAAGTCCGTTAGAATCATGTTGGCAATAGCTGCTTATTTCGACTATGAAATTTGGCAGATGGATGTCAAAACAGCGTTCCTCAACGGTTTCCTTGAGGAAGAGTTGTATATGATACAACCAGAAGGTTTTGTCGATCCAGAAAATGCTGGCAAAGTTTGCAAATTCCAGCGATCCATTTATGGGCTGGTGAAGCATCTCGGAGTTGGAATAAGCGCTTCGATGAGGTGATCAAAGCGTTTGGGTTTATACAAGTTTATGGAGAAGCTTGTATTTACAAGAAAGTGAGTGGGAGCTCTATAGCGTTTCTAATATTATATGTGGATGACATATTGCTGATTGGAAACAATATAGAATTGCTGGAGAGCGTGAAGGAATATTTGAACAAAAGTTTTTCAATGAAGGACCTAGGAGAAGCTACTTTAATATTACGCATTAAGATCTATAGGATAGATCGAGACGCTTAATAGCACTTTCACAGAGCACATACCTTGATAAAGTTTTGAAGAAGTTTAAAATGGAACAGTCCAAGAAGGGGTTCTTGCCTGTGTTACAAGGTGTGAAGTTGAGTAAGAATCAATGCCCAGTGATTGCAGAAGATAAAGAAAAGATGAGTGTCATCCCCTATGCTTCAGCCATAGGCTCTATCATGTATGCAATGCTGTGCACAAGACCCGATGTCAGCCTTGCCATAAGTATGGCCGGAATGTTTCAAAGTGATCCTGGAATGAAGCACTGGACGGCGGTCAAGAATATCCTTAAGTACCTCAACAGAACTAAGGACATGTTTCTCATTTATGGAGGTGATGAAGAGCTCGTCGTAAAGGGTTACGTCGATGCAAGCTTTGACACTGATCCGGACGACTCTAAGTCACAAACCGGATACGTATTTATTCTTAACGGGGGTGCGGTAAGCTGGTGCAGTTCCAAGCAAAGCGTGGTAGCTGATTCTACGTGCGGAGCGGAGTACATCGCAGCCTCGGAGGCGGCGAAGGAAGGTGTCTGGATGAAGCAGTTCAGGACAGATCTCAGAGTAGTGCCCAGTGCACTGAATCCAATGAGCCTGTTCTGTGACTACACTGGTGCCATTGCTCTAGCCAAGGAACCAAGGTTTCACAAGAGGACCAGACATATAAAGCGAAGCTTCAACTCCATCCGATATTACATCGAGGAGAAGGACATAAATGTTTTCAAAGTGCACACGGATCTGAATGTTGCACACCCGTTGACTAAACCTCTTCCAAGGGCTAAACATGATCAACACCAGAACTGCATGGGTATTCGATTCATTACAATGTAAAACACATAGTGATGTGAGCTAGATTATTGACTCTAGTGCAAGTGGGAGACTGTTGGAAATATGCCCTAGAGGCAATAAATAAAGTGTTTATTATTATATTTCCTTGTTCATGATAATTGTTTATTATCCATACTAGAATTGTATTAATTGGAAACATGGATACATGTGTGGATACATAGACAAAACACTATGTCCCTAGTATGCCTCTAGTGAACTAGCTCGTTGATCAAAGGATAGTTAAGGTTTCCTAGCCATGGACATGAGATGTCATTTGATAACGGGATGACATCATTAGGAGAATTATGTGATGGAAAAGACCCAAAATACAAACGTAGCATATGATCGTGTCAGTTTATTGCTGCTGTTTTCCGCATTTCAAGTATATGTTCCTATGACCATGAGATCATGCAACTCACTGAAACCGGAGGAATACTTTGGGTGTATCAAATGTCGCAACGTAACTAGGTGACTATAAAGGTGCACTACAGGTATTTCTGAGGGTGTCTATTGGGTTGGCATGGATCGAGACTGGGATTTGTTACTCTGTGTGACGGAGAGGTATCTCTGGGCCCACTCGGTAATACAACATCACAACAAGCCTTGCAAGTAATGTGACTAAGTGTTAGCCATGGGATCTTGTATTACGGAATGAGTAAAGAGACTTGCCGGTAACGAGGTTGAACTAGGTATAGAGATACCGACGATCGAATGTCGGGCAAGTAACATACCGAAGAACAAGGGGAATGTTATACGGGATTAACTGAATCCTTGACATAGAGGTTCGACCGATAAAGATCTTCGTAAAATATGTAGGAACCAATGTGGACGTCCAGGTACCACCATTGGTTATTGACCATAGAGGTGTCTCGGTCATGTCTACATAGTTCTCGAACCCGCAGGGTCTGCACACTTAAGGTTTGGTGACGTTTCGATAGTATAGAGTTATGTATGGTGGTGACCGAAGGTTGTTCGGAGTCCCGGATGAGATCCCGGACGTCACGAGGAGCTCCGAAATGGTCCGGAGGTAAAGATTCATATATAGGAAGTCCCAGTTCTGTCGCCGGAAAGGTTTCGGGCTAATCGGTAGTGTACCGGGAGTGCCGGTAGTGTACCGGGAGACATTCGGGAGGGGTATTTCGAACCCAAGAGAACCATGGGCTGTGGGAGAATAATAACCAGCCCTTAATGGGCTGGGGAAACAGCCACAAAGGCTGATGGCGCAGGGGAAGAGAATCCTAAAGGAAAAAGAGGAAAAATCAGCCAATAGGGAGCAATCCTACGCCAACTAGGATTGGAGGTGGAGTAGGATTGCTCCCCTCCACTTCGGATGAATCAAAGAGGCCCTTGGCCTTGCGCCAAGGGATGCCTCTCCCTCCCTCCTATATATACTAGTGGATTGGGTGGTTTTTGCACACAACTTACGGCCACGTGCTACCCATTTCACCGGTGCTCCTCTAGATAGTTTTCCGCAGCGCTTAGGCGAAGCCCTGCCAGAATAGCTCCACCACCATCACCGGAGCACCGTCACGCTGCCAGTGAACTCTCTCTCCTCTCCACCTCCTCTTGCTGGATCAAGATGGTGGAGATCGTCATCAAGCGGCACGTGTGCTGAACGCGGAGGTGCCATCCGTTCGGTACTAGATCGGAAGGATCGTGATCAAGGCCACGAGACGTTCGTGATTGGATCGCGGGACAGATCGTGACGAGATCGCGTGACGGTTCGTGATTGGTTTGCGGGACGGTTCGTGATTGGATTGCAGGACGCTCGGTGATTTGGATCGCGAAGAAGTTCGACTACACCAACCGCGTTTCTTAATGCTTCCCGCTTAGCGATCTACAAGGGTATGTAGATCCACTCTCCCTCTCGTAGATGCTCATCACCATGGATAGGTTTGCGTGCGCGTAGGAATTTTTTTGTTTCCCATGCAATGTTCCCCAACACAATCTACCTTTGGACTCTAGGCCGGCCTTGCTAGTGCATTCAAGCAATGTTGGTCCCGTGGAAAAGTTACTTCAAACACGGTCAACCAAGGTCAAAATCGTTACTGTTGGAAATATTCCCTAGAGGCAATAAATAAAGTGTTTATTATTATATTTCCTTGTTCATGATAATTGTTTATTATCCATGCTAGAATTCTATTAATTGGAAACATGGATACATGTGTGGATACATAGACAAAAACACTATGTCCCTAGTATGCCTCTAGTGAACTAGCTCGTTGATCAAAGGATGGTTAAGGTTTCCTAGCCATGGACATGAGATGTCATTTGATAACGGAATCACATCATTAGGAGAATGATGAGATGGACAAGAACCAAACTACAAACGTAGCATATGATCGTGTCAGTTTATTGCTACTGTTTTCCGTAAGTCACGTATATGTTCCTATGACCGTGAGATCATGCAACTCACTGACACCGGAGGAATGCCTTGTGTGTATCAAACGTTGCAACGTAACTGGGTGACTATAAAGGTGCTCTACAGGTATCTCCAAGGGTGTTTGTTGGGTTGGCATGGATCAAGACCGGGATTTGTTACTCCGTGTGACGGAGAGGTATCTCAGGGCCCACTCGGTAATACAACATCACAACAAGCCTTGCAAGAAATGTGACTAAGTGTTAGCCACGGGATCTTGTATTACGGAACGAGTAAATAGACTTGCCTGTGACGAGGTTGAACTAGGTATGGAGATACCGACGATCGAATCTTGGACAAGTAACATACCGAAGAACAAAGGGAACGTTATACGGGATTAACTGAATCCTTGACATAGAGGTTCGAGCGATAAAGATCTTCGTAGAATATGTAGGAACCAATATGGACATCCAGGTCCTGCCATTGGTTATTGGCCGTAGAGGTGTCTCGGTCATGTCTACATAGTTCTCGAACCCGCAGTGTCTGCACACTTAAGGTTTGGATACGTTTCGGTAGTATAGAGTTATGTATGGTGGCGACCGAAGGTTGTTCGGAGTCCCATATGAGATCCCGGAAGTCATGAGGAGCTCCGGAATGGTCCAGAGGTAAATATTCATATATAGGAAGTCCCAGTTTGGTCGCTGGAAAAGTTTTGGACTCATCGGTAGTGTACCGGGAGTGCCGGTAGTGTACCGGGAGACCTCCGGGAGGGGTATTTTGACCCAAGAGGCTTCACGGGCTGTAGGACAGTATTAACCAGCCCTTAGTGGGCTGGTGGAATAGCCACAACAGGCCCATGCGTCTGGTAGAAAGAAACCCAAAGGGAAAAGGTGGAAAAAAGGCAAAAAGGAGCAATCCTAGTCCTACTAGGATTGGAGGAGGAGTAGGACTCCTCCCCCTTGGCTTCGGCCGAAGCCTCCTTCGCTTGGGGGCAGGTCTGCATCTCCTCCTCCCTCCCTCTTATATATACTAGTGGAATAGAGGGTTTTTGCACATAAATTACGGCCACGTGCTACCCGTTTCACCGGTGCTCCTCTAGATCGGTTTTCCGGAGTGCTTAGGTGAAGCCGTGCCGGAATTGCTCCACCACCATCACCGAAGCTCCGTCACGCTACCGATGAACTCTTCCTCCTCTCCAGTTCCTCTTGCTGGATCAAGACGGTGGAGATCGTCATCAAGCTCCACGTGTGCTAAACGCGGAGGTGTCGTCCGTTCGGTACTATATCAGAAGGATCGTGATCAAGGGCACAAGACGATCGTGATTGGATTGCGGGATGGATCGTGACGAGATCGCGGGACGGTTCGTGATTAGATCACGAGATGCTCGGCGGTTTGGATCGCGAAGAAGTTCGACTACACCAATCGCATTTCTTAACGCTTCCTGCTTAGCGATATACAAGGGTATGTAGATCAACTCCCCCTCTCAGAGATGCTCATCACCATGGATAGGTTTGCGTGTGCGTAGGAATTTTTTTGTTTCCCATGCAACGTTCCTCAACAGTGGAATCATGATCTAGGTTGATGGTTCGATGAGATCTCGAGTAGAACACAAAAGGTTTGTGGGCGTTGATGCTTAGATTGCTTCCTCCCTTGGTCAATTTTTGGTTCAGCGGTGTTGTGAGATGAAGTGGCCCGGACCAGCATTACTCGTACACTTACGAGAGACTGGTTCCCTTGACGCAACTTGTTGTTTAGATGGCTTGCGGATTGCAGTTTCTCTCACTTTAGTTGGATCGGATCCGACAAAGGCGGTCCTTGAGAAGGTTGAAAAGCAAAGTAATGTATCACTGTTGTGGTTTATGCGTAGGTGAGAATTGTTCTTGCTAGATACCCATAGAAGCCACGTAAAACTTGCAACAACAATTAGAGGACGTCTAACTTGTTTGTGCAGGGTATGTTGTGGTGTGATATGGCCAATTACATGATGTGATATATGTGATGTATGAGATGATCATGTGATGTATAGAATTTCCCGACTTGCACGTCGATGAGTACGGCAACCGACAGGAGCCATAGGGTTGTCTTTAATTATTGTATGACCTGCGTGTCAATCATTAAGCGCTATGTAATGCTTTACTTTGTCGCTAAACGGTAGCAATAGAAGTAGAAGCCGGGCTGGCGCCACAACCCCAATGGTAGCACATTTATGGAGATCAAGATGATGGAGATCATGGTGTCGTGCCGGTGACGATGGAGATCATGCCAGTGCTTTCAAGATGGAGATCTTAAGCACAAGTTCATGGCCATATCATGTCACTTATGAATTGCATGAGATGTTAATCCTTTTATGCACCTTGTTTTGTTTAGTACGGCGGTAGCATTATAAGGTGATCCCTCACTTAAATTTCAAGATGAACTGTGTTCTCCCCGAGTGTGCACCGTTGCGAAAGTTCGTCGTGTCGAGACACCACGTGATGATCGGGTGTGATAGACTCTACGTTCACATACAACGGGTGCAAGCCAATGTTACACACGCAGAACACTCGGGTTAAACTTGACGAGCCTAGCATGTACAAACATGGCCTCGGAACACAAGAGACCGAAAGGTTGAGCGTGAGTCATATAGTAGATATGATCAACATAATGATGTTCACCATTGAAGCCACCTCAACTCACGTGATGATCGGACTTGAGTTGGTGAATTTGGATCATGTGACACTCAGATGACCTGAGGGATGTCAATTTGAGTGGGAGCTTTAGTAATTTGATTAACTAAACTCATTATCATGAACAATAGTCTTAGTAACCTTTGCATATTTATGTTGTAGATCAATGGTTCGTGCAGTAGCACCCCTGAATTTTAATGCGTTCCTAGAGAAAGCTAAGCTAAAAGATGATGGAAGTAACTTTGTTGACTGGGCCCATAATCTGAGGATTATCCTCACGGCTTCCCAAAAGTTATATGTCCTTGATGCACCGCTTGGTAACCAACCCGAAGACATGTCATCCGAAGACGTTAAGAACGCTTGGGAGGCACGTTCTAGAGATTACTCAATAGTTCACTGTGCAATATTGTATGGCTTAGAGCCGTGACTTCAAAGACGTTTTGAACGTCATGAAGCATATGAGATGTTCTAGGTGTTGAAGTTTATATTTCAGAAGAATGCCCGGATCGAGAGGTATGAGACCTCCGATAAGTTCTATGCTTGCAAAATGGAGGAGAACGGGTCTGTCAGTGAGCATATACTCAGAATGTCTGGGTATTCAACTCGTCTAGCGGAGTTGGGAGTTGCCCTTCCGTCGGAGGCGATCACTGACAGAGTTCTTCAATCGCTGCCACCTAGTTACAAGAGCATTGTGATGAACTATAACATGCACGGGATGAACAAGTCAGTCGCCGAGCTGTTTGCGATGCTGAAAGTCGCTGAGTCTGAAATCCAGAAAGAACATCAAGTGTTGATGGTCAATAAAACCACTACTTTCAAGAAAAACGGCAAAGGCAAAGGCAAGAAGGGTAAAACCAAGAAGGATGGCAAAGCAGTTGCTACTCCTGTAAAGAAGCCTAAGCATGGACCTAAGATAGAAACTGAGTGCTTTCATTGCAAGGGAACTGATCACTGGAAGCGGAACTGCCCCAAGTACCTAGCTGACAAGAAGGCGGCCAACGACAAACAAGGTATGTATGATATACATGTTATTGATGTGTACCTTACTAGCTCTCGTAGTAGTGCCTGGGTATTTGATACCGGTTCGGTTGCTCACATTTGCAACTCAAAGCAGGAACTACGGAATAAACGGAGGCTGGCAAAGGACGAAGTGATGATGCGTGTGGGAAATGGCTCCAAGGTTGATGTGATCGCCGTCGGCACGCTCTCTCTTCGATTACCATCGGGATTAGTGATGAACCTGAATAATTGTTATTTAGTGCCTGCGTTAAGCATGAACATTATATCTAGATCTTGTTTATTGCAAGACGGTTACTCATTTAAATCTGAGAATAAAGGTTGTTCTATTTATATGAGTAATATCTTTTATGGTCATGCACCCAATGTGAGGGGTTTATTTAGATTGAATATTGATAGTAATGACACACATGTTCATAACATTGATGCCAAAAGATGTAGAATTGATAATGATAGTATCACTTTCTTGTGGCACTGCCGTTTAGGTCATATTGGTGTAAAACGCATGAGGAAGTTCCATGCTGATGGACTTTTAGAGTCACTTGATTTTGAATCACTTGACACATGTGAACCATGCCTCATGGCCAAGATGACTAAATCGCCGTTCTCTCGAACAATGGAACGGGCGAGTGACTTATTGGAAATCATACATACTAATGTGTGCGGTCCAATGAATGTTACAGCGCGTGGTGGATATCGTTATTTTCTCACCTTCACTAATGACTTAAGTAGATATGGGTATATTTACTTAATGAAACACAAGTCTGAAACATTTGAAAAGTTCAAGCAATTTCAGAGTGAAGTTGAGAATCGTCGTAACAAGAAGATTAAATTCCTGCGATCTGATCGAGGAGGTGAATATCTGAGTTATGAGTTTGGTAGTCACTTAAGACAGTGTGGAATTGTTTCACAGTTGACACCGCCCAGAACACCACAATGTAATGGTGTGTCCGAACGTCGTAATCGTACCTTATTAGATATGGTGCGTTCTATGATGTCTCTTGCTGATTTGCCACTATTGTTTTGGGGTTATGCATTAGAGACAGCTGCATTCACTTTAAATCGGGCACCATCGAAATCCGTTGAGACAACGCCATATGAACTGTGTTTTGGCAAGAGGCCAAAGTTGTCGTTTCTTAAAGTTTGGGGATGTGATGCTTATGTCAAAAAGCTTCAGCCTGAAAAGCTGGAACCCAAAGCGGAGAAATGCGTCTTCATAGGATACCTGAAAGAGACTGTCGGGTATACCTTCTATCTCAGATCCGAAGGCAAAGTGTTTGTCACTAAGAACGGAACATTTCTTGAGAAAGAGTTTCTCTCGAAAGAATTGAGTGGGAGGAAAATAGAGCTTGATGAGGTTGTTGAACCTTTACTTCAACTAGAGAGTAGCGCATCGCAGAAGTTGTTTTTGTGGAGCCTACGACGGTTGAAGAGGAAGTTAATGATGATGATCATGAAGCTTTAGATCAAGCTTCTGTTGAACCTCGTAGGTCGACATGGACGCGTACTACTCCTGCGTGGTACGACAACCCTGTCTTGGAGGTCATGCTGTTGGACAACAATGAACCTACGAGCTATGAAGGAGCAGTGATGGGCCCGGATTCTGACAAATGGTTAGAGGCCATGAAATCCGAGATGGGATCCATGTATGAAAACAAAGTGTGGACTTTGGAAGTATTACCTGAAGGGCGAAAGGCCATTCAGAATAAATGGATCTTTAAGAAGAAGACAAACGCGGACGGTAATGTCACCGTCTTTAAGGCTCGACTTGTTGTAAATGTTTTTTCACAAGTTCAAGGAGTTGACTATGATGAGACCTTCTCACCCTTAGCGATGCTTAAGTCTGTCAGAATCATGTTAGCAATAGCTGCTTATTTCGACTATGAAATTTGGCAGATGGATGTCAAAACAGCGTTCGTCAACGGTTTCCTTGAGGAAGAGTTGTTTATGATGCAACCAGAAGGTTTTGTCGATCCAGAGAATGCTGACAAGGTTTGCAAACTCCAACGATCCATTTATGGACTGGTGCAAGCATCTCAGAGTTGGAATAAGCATTTCGATGAGGTGATCAAAGCGTTTGGGTTTATACAAGTTTATGGAGAAACTTGTATTTACAAGAAAGTGAGTGGGAGCTCTATAGCGTTTCTAATATTATATGTGGATGACATATTGCTGATTGGAAACGATATAGAAATGCTGGAAAGCGTGAAGGAGTATTTGAAGAAGAGTTTTTCAATGAAGGACCTGGGAGAAGTTGCTTTCATATTAGGCATTAAGATCTATAGAGATAGATCGAGACGCTTGATAGCACTTTCACAGAGCACATACCTTGATAAAGTTTTGAAGAAGTTCAAAATGGATCAGTCCAAGAAGGGGTTCTTGCCTGTGTTACAAGGTGTGAAGTTGAGTAAGACTCAATGCCCAGTGACTGCAGAAGATAAAGAAAAGATGAGTGTCATCCCCTATGCTTCAGCCATAGGCTCTATCATGTATGCAATGCTGTGCACAAGACCCGATGTCAGCCTTGCCATAAGTATGGCAAGGTTTCAAAGTGATCCTGGAATGGAGCACTGGCAAGCGGTCAAGAATATTTTTAAGTACCTGAAAAGGACTAAGGAAATGTTTCTCGTTTATGGAGGTGATGAAGAGCTCGTCGTAAAGGGTTACGTCGATGTAAGCTTTGACACTGATAAGGATGACTCTAAGTCGCAAACCGGATACGTATTTATTCTTAACGGGGGAGCTGTAAGCTGGTGCAGTTCCAAACAAAGCGTGGTAGCTGATTCTACGTGCGAAGCGGAATACATCGCAGCCTCGGAGGCGGCTAAGGAAGGTGTCTGGATGAAGCAGTTCATGACAGATCTTGCAGTAGTGCCCAATGAACTGGATCCAATGAGGCTGTTCTATGACAACACTGGTGCCATTGCTCTAGCCAAGGAACTAAGGTTTCACAAGAGGACCAGACATATAAAGCGACGCTTCAACTCCATCCGATATTACATCGAGGAGAAGGACATAAATATTTGCAAAGTGCATACGGATCTGAATGTTCCAGACCCGTTGACTAAACCTCTTCCAACGGCTAAACATGATCAACACCAGAACTGCATGGGTATTCCATTCATTACAATGTAAATCACATAGTGATGTGAGCTAGATTATTGACTCTAGTGCAAGTGGGAGACTGTTGGAAATATGCCCTAGAGGCAATAAATAAAGTGTTTGTTATTATATTTCCTTGTTCATGATAATTGTTTATTATCCATGCTAGAATTGTATTAATTGGAAACATGGATACATGTGTGGATACATAGACAAAAACACTATGTCCCTAGTATGCCTCTAGTGAACTAGCTCATTGATCAAAGGATGGTTAAGGTTTCCTAGCCATGGACATGAGATGTCATTTGATAATGGAATCACATCATTAAGAGAATGATGAGATGGAAAAGACCCAAAGTACAAACGTAGCATATGATCGTGTCAGTTTATTGCTACTATTTTCCGTATGTCAAGTATATGTTCCTATGACCGTGAGATCATGCAACTCACTGACACCGGAGGAATGCCTTATGTGTATCAAATGTCACAACGTAACTGGGTGACTATAAAGGTGCTCTACAGGTATCTTCGAGGGTGTGTGTTGGGTTGGCATGGATCAAGACCGGGATTTGTTACTCCGTGTGACGGAGAGGTATCTCAGGGACCACTTGGTAATACAACATCACAACAAGCCTTCCAAGCAATGTGACTAAGTGTTAGCCACGGGATCTTGTACTACAGAATGAGTAAGAGACTTGCCGGTAACGAGGTTGAACTAGGTATGAAGATACCGACGATCGAATCTCGGGCAAGTAACATACCAAAGAACAAAGGGAACGTTATACGGGATTAACTGAATCCTTGACATAGAGGTTCAACCGATAAAGATCTTCGTAGAATATGTAGGAACCAATGTGGACTTCCTGGTCCCACCATTGGTTATTGACCGTAGAGGAGTCTTGGTCATGTCTACATAGTTCTCGAACCCGCAGGGTTTGCACACTTAAGGTTTGGTGACATTTTGGTAGTATAGAGTTATGTATGGTGGCGACCAAAAGTTGTTCGGAGTGATGGATGAGATCCTAGACGTCACGAGGAGCTCCGGAATGGTCCGGAGGTAAAGATTCATATATAGGAAGTCCCAGTTTGGTCGCCGGAAAAGTTTTGGGCTCATCGGTAGTGTACCGGGAGTGCCGATAGTGTACCGGGAGACCTCCGGGAGGGGTATTTCGACCCAAGAGGATTCATGGGCTGTAGGACAGTATTAAACAGCCCTTAGTGGGCTGGTGGAATAGCCACAACAGGCCCATGCGGCTGGGAGAAACAAACCAAAAGGGAAAAGGTGGAAAAAGGCAAAAAGGAGCAATCCTAATCCTACTAGGATTGGAGGAGCAGTAGGACTCCTCCCCCTTGGCTTCGGCCGAAGCCTCCTTGGCTTGGGGGAAGGGCTGCTTCTCCTCCTCCCTCCCTCCTATATATACTAGTGGAATAGAGGGTTTTTGCACAGAAATTACGGCCACGTGCTACCCGTTTCACCGGTGCTCCTCTAGATCGGTTTTCCGCAGTGCTTAGGCGAAGCCTTGCAGGAATTGCTCCACCACCAACACCGGAGCGCCGTCACACTGCCGGTGAAATCTTCCTCCTCTCCACTTCCTCTTGCTGGATCAAGACGGTGGAGATCGTCATCAAGCTGCACGTGTGCTGAACGCGGAGGTGCCGTCCGTTCGGTACTAGATCGGAAGGATCGTGATCAAGGCCATGAGACGATCGTGATTGGATCGTGGGACGGATTGTGACGAGATCACGGGACGGTTCATGATTGGTTCGCTGGACGGTTCGTGATTAGATCGCGGGACGCGCGGCAATTTGGATCGCGAAGAAGTTCGACTACACCAACTGCGTTTCTTAATGCTTCCCGCTTAGCGATCTACATGGGTATGTAGATCAACTCCCCTCTCATAGATGCTCATCACCATGGATAGGTTTGCGTGTGTGTAGGAATTTTTTTCCCATGCAACGTTCCCAACAGTTACACATAGCAAAATAGACGCGGCCAAAACCGGCTCGTCAACCAATATGTCAAAAGAAAAAGAAAAGGGGAAGGAAGACCACAAGATTTCTTGGAGACGAACGCGGACTCAGGCCTTCGTCGCCCACATCGCCAGCTTCACCCTGAGTCGCCAGCTTCGCCCCGAGTCGGCCTCGCCTCCCCTACGCCATGGCCGGCTCTACCTCGACTCGCCACACTTGCCTCTGCCTTGGTTCGTGCTACTTCGCCTCGAACCGCCTCGTGGCCACGGCCGCGTCTTGCACCGTGCCTACCTCCGCAAACCCGGAGGGAAGCAGCCTTGCGCACCCGCGCACACGTATCGGCCGCCGTGGCTTTACCTCTTATGCTTGCCCCTAGCCGGCGACTCCGTTGCACCTCCATCCGCCGCTGCCGGCTCCGCCACAATCTATCACCATGGCCGAGTCACCGCCATATCCTCTGCTTTTGCTGCGGGCCGGCGCCTCCAGGCTGCTGAGACCGCGACCCGCCGCCACATAGGCCCATGCCATGCCTTGCCCGGCCGTTGTACCGGCTCATGGCACACTGCACGACATGGCAGATGACAAGGCCGACTCAAACCTGAGGTTGATCCCCAAATGCAGCTGCGCCATGGTTCTCCGCCTCTACACGTCCGACCTCGCCTCGCGCCGGTTCACCCTGCTCTCCTCGCCTTCCTCCGACGACAACCCCGCCGCTTGCCGCTTCGCCTCCAGCTGGGGCTGTTCCTCCCGCGTCGCCTGCAAGCCACCCCCGTGTCGCATCGCGCATTGGCCGCGCGTCGGCCGGGTCTCACCCGTGCCCGCCATCCGGCTCGCCCCTTCGCCGCCGACGCATTCTGCGAGCCGCCCATCGGGCTGCTTGGTTCAACAGCACCTGAGTTGCTGTAGCACCCGGCTCCATGCGCCGCTGAGGCGGCTCCGTTCTGAGTCGCTCGCTGCGCGGTCGCGCCTTGCCGCTGCACCATGTCCGACTGTTTCTACTGCGCCTCGCGTTGAGTCGCCTCTGCCGACGGCCGCTGCAACCCGTCATAGGGCTGCGTCCGCTTCTCATCGCCTTGAGCCGGCCTCCGCCGTCATTGCTGCTCGCTCCTGAACCGGCAGGCTCTGGCTAGCCCCGCCGCGCCCGTAGCACCCCCGTCCTTGCCATGGCCCGAGCCAGCTTTCGCCCCGCCTCCAGCGGCACCTCTTCGAGCCGCCTCCCCGTTCGGGCCGCAGGTCACCTTACCACCGCGTCGTGGTGCCTCGAGCCAACCCCGTCGCGCTATACCTGCCTTGCCGTACCGTTCGCCTCGTGTCGCCTTCCCTCCTATGCACCGGCTCACGCAGTAAGCCGCTGTTGTTCGAGCTTTGGGAGCCGCCCCGGTTGAACCGCTCTGCCTTGAGTTGCTCTTATGCTTGCCTTGTTGTACCTTAAGCCGCCGGGCGTCGGCCTCCGCTGCGCCTGCAACCGTCATGGCTCGCACCTCCGCTCCCTGAGCCGGATAGTTCCGCTGTCAGTGCGTCCGCGCACGCGAGGCACCGCCTCTCCTTCGCCCACCTGTGTGCCTCGCCCCCGTAGCCGGCCGCTGTGACTCGCAGCTCCGATCAGGCGACCTGCCGGGTGGCTAAACGCGTCGGCGGCCCTGCGTGGCCGAGGAGCCACCTGGCACAGCCTTCGCGTCGAGCTGCTGGAAATATGCCCTAGAGGTAAAGATAAATAAGTTATTATCATATTTCCTTGTTCATGGTAATCGTTTATTATCCATGCTATAATTGTATTGATCGGAGACTTAGATGCATGTGTGGATACATAGACAAAACCATGTCCCTAGTATGCCTCTAATAAACTAGCTTGTTCATCAAAGATGGTTAAGGTTTCCTGGCCATGGACATGAGATGTCATTTGATAACGGGATCACAACATTAGGAGAATGATGTGATGGACAAGACCCAAACTACAAACGTAGCGTATGATCGTGTCAGTTTATTGCTACTGTTATCTGCATGTCAAGTATATGTTCCTATGACCATGAGATCATGCAACTCACTGACACTGGAGGAATACCTTGTCTGTATCAAACATCGCAATGTAACTTGGTGACTATAAATGTGCTCTACAGGTATCTCCGAGGGTGTCTGTTGGGTTGGCATGGATCTAGACTGGGATTTGTTACTCCGTGTGACGGAGAGGTATCTCAGGGCCCACTCGGTAATACAACATCACAACAAGCCTTGCAAGCAATGTGACTAAGTGTTAGCCACAAGATCTAGTATTACAGAACGAGTAAAGAGACTTGTCGGTAACGAGGTTGAACTAGGTATGGAGACACCGATGATTGAATCTCGGGCAAGTAACATACCGAAGAAAAAAGGGAACATCAAACGGGATTAACTGAATCCGACATAGAGGTTCGACCGATAAAGATCTTCATACAATATGTAGGAACCAATATGGTCATCCAGGGCCCGCTACTGGTTATTGACCGTAGAGGTGTCTCGGTCATGTCTACATAGTTCTCGAACTCGTAGGGTCTGCACACTTAAGGTTTGGTGACGTTTCAGTAGTGTAGAGTTATGTATCGTGGTGACCGAAGGTTTTTCAGAGTCCCGGATGAGATCCCGGACATCACAAGGAGCTCCGTAATGGTCCGGAGGTAAAGATCATATATAGGAAGTCCCAGTTTGGCCGCCAGAAAAGTTTTGGGCTCATCGGTAGTGTACCAGGAGTGCCGGTAGTGTATCGGGAGACCTCCGGGAGGGGTATTTCGACCCAAGAGGCTTCATGGGCTGTGGGAGAGTATTAACCTGCCCTTAGTGGGCTGGTGAAATAGCCACAATAGGCCCATGCGGCTGGGATAAAGAAATCCAAAGGGAAAAGGTGGAAAAAAAGCAAAAAGGGAGAGTCCTACTCCTACTAGGATTGGACGAGGAGTAGGACTCCTCCCCCTTGGCTTCGGCTGAATCAAACAAGGCCTCTTCTCCCTCCCTCCTATATATACTAGTGGAATAGAGGGTTTTTGCACAGATTTTACGGCCACATGCTACCCGTTTCACTGGTGCTCCTCTAGATCGGTTTTCCGCAGTGCTTAGGCGAAGCCCTGCTAGAATAGGTCCAACACCATCTCCGGAGTGCCGTCACGCTGCCAGAGAACTCTTCTACCTCTCCACTCTCTCTTGCTGGATTAAGACGGTGGAGATCGTCATCAAGCTGCACGTGTGCTGAACGCGGAGGTGCCGTCCGTTCGGTACTACATCGGAAGGACCGTGATCAAGATCGCGGGACGGATTGTGATGAGTTCGCGGTACGGAACGTGATTGGATCACGGGACAGATCGTGATGAGTTCGCGGTACGGATCGTGATTGGATCGCGGGACGGATCGTGATGAGATCGCGGGACGCTCGGCGATATGGATCGCGATGACGTTCGACTACACCAACCGCGTTTCTTAACGCTTCCCGCTTAGCGATCTACAAGGGTATGTAGATCCACTCTCCTTCTCGTTGATGCTCATCACCATGGATAGATCTTGTGTGTGCGTAGGAAATTATTTGTTTCCCATGCAACGTTCCCCAAGAATGGCATCATGAGCTAGGTCTATGTGTCGATGAGATCTCGAGTACAACACAAAAGGTTTGTGGGCGTTGATGCTTAGATTGCTTCCTCCCTTGGTCATATTTTGGTTCAGCGTAATTGTGAGATGAAGCGGCCCGGACTAACATTACTCGTACGCTTACGAGAGACCGGTTCCCTCGACGTAACTTGTTGCCTAGATGGTTTGCGGGTGACAGTTTCTCTCACTTTAGTTGGATCGGATCTGACAAAGGCGGTCCTTGAGAATGTTGAAAAGCAAACTAGTGTATCACTGTTGCGGTTTATGCGTAGGTGAGAATTGTTCTTGCTAGATACCCGCAGCAGCCACGTAAAACTTGCAACAACAATTAGAGGACGTCTAACTTGTTTTTGCAGGGTATGTTGTGATGTGATATGGCCAATTACATGATGTGATATATGTGATGTTTGGGATGATCATGTGATGTATAGAATTTCACGACTTGCATGTCGGTGAGTACGGCAACCAGCAGGAGCCATAGGGTTGTCTTTAATTATTGTATGACTTGGGTATCAATCATTAACCGCTATGTAATGCTTTACTTTATCGCTAAACGGTAGCAATAGTAGTAGAAGCATGCAGGGCGTGACTACCCCGATGGCGACACGTTGATGGAGATCATGCCGGTGCTTACTAGATGGAGATCTAAAGCACTAGTTCATGGCCATATCATGTCACTTATGATTTGCATGTGATGTTAATCCTTTTATACACCTTGTTTTTGCTTAGAATGACGGTAGCATTATAAGGTGGTCCCTCACTTAATTTCAAGATAAATTCTGTTCTCCTCGAGTGTGCACCGTTGCGAAAGTTCGTCGTGTTGAGACACCACGTGATGATCGGGTGTGATAGACTCTACGTTCACATACAACGGGTGCAAGCCAGTGTTACACACACAGAACACTCGGGTTAAACTTGACGAGCCTAGCATGTACATACATGGCCTTGGAACACAAGAGACCGAAAGGTCGAACATGAGTCATATAGTAGATATGATCAACATAATGATGTTCACCATTGAAGCCACCTCAACTCACGTCATTATCGGACTTGAGTTGGTCAATTTGGATCATGTGATACTCAGGTGACCTGAGGGATGTCAATTTGAGTGGGAGTTCTTAAGTAATATGATTAATTGAACTCATTATCATGAACATAGTCAGTAGTGTCTTTGCAAATTATGTTGTAGATTACTAGCTCGCGCTGTAGCTCCCTTGTATTTTTATATGTTCCTAGAGAAATAGAGTTGAAAGATGATGGTAGTAATATTGCGGACTGGGTCCATGATGTGAGGATTGTCCTCATTTCTCCACAGAAGGCTTATGTCCTTAATGCACCGTTCAGTGCGCCACCCCCTCTAGCATCATGTGTAGATGTTGTGAATATCTGACAGGCACGTTCCGATGACTACTTAATAGTTTAGTGCGTCATGCATTGCAGCTTAGAATTGAGGCTCCAAAACATTTTGAACATCACGGAACATATGAGATGTTCTAAAGAGCTGAAATTGGGATCTTAGGCTCGTTCCTATGTTGTGAGATATGAGATCTCCAACAAGATTCTTTGCCAGCAAGATGAAAGAGAATAGCTCAATAATTGAGCATGTGCTCAGATTGTCTGGGTGCTACAATCGCTTGAATCGAGTGGGAGTTGATCTTCCAGATAAGATAGTGATTGATATAGTTCTCCAAGTCACTATCACTAAGCTACTAGAACTTGGTGATGAACTATAAATTGCCAGGGATAGAAATAATGATTTCTGAGCTGTTCGTGATGTTTGACACCGCGAAGGTAGAAATCAAGAAGGAGCGTCACGTGTTGATGGTTAGTAAAACCACTAGTTTCTAGAAAGGCAAGGGCAAGGAGGGATATTTCATGGATGGCAAGTCAGTTGCTGCTCCAGTGAAGCTACCCAAAGTTGAACCCAAACCCAAGACTATGTGCTTCGATTATGAGGAGGGCGGTCGCTGAAGCGGAACAACCCTAGATACTTGGTAGATAAGAAGGCTGGCAAACGTCAACAAAAGTATATTTGATGTACGTGTTATTGATGTGTACCTTGCTAGTACTCCTAGTAGCACTTGGGTATTGGATATCGGTTCGGTTGCTCAATGTTAGTAACACGAAATTAAAGCTACGGAATAAACGGGGAACTAGCTAAAGGTGAGGTGACGATGTGTGTTGGAAATGTTTCCAAAGTTTGATGTGATCAACATCGCACGCTCTCTCTACCTTCGGGATTAGTGACAAACCTAAATAAATGTTATTTGGTGTTTTGTGTTGAGCATGAACGTGATTAGATCATGTTTATTACAACACGATTATTCATTTGAGTTAGAGAATAATGATTATTCTGTTTAAATGAATAATACCTTCAATGGTCATGCACTCAGTGAGAATGGTTTGTTGAATCTTGAGTGTAGTAATACACATTGTCGTAACATAGATGCCAAAAGATACAAAGTTAATAATGATAGTACCACATACTTGTGGCACTGCGGCTAAATATCATATTGGTGTAAAGCGCATGAAGAAACTCCGTGATGATGGATCTTTGGACTCATTCAATTTCGAATCGGTTGAGACATGTAGACCAGGCCTTTTGGGCAAGATGACTAAACCCTGTTTTCCAGCTTGATGGAACGGGCAAGTGACTTATTGGAAACAAAACATGTTGCTGTATACGGTCCAATGAGTGTTGTAGCTTGCGGTGGATATCGTTATTTTCTTACCTTCACTGATGAATTGAGTAGATATAGTGTATATTTACTTAATGAAACACAAGTCTGTATCGTTTGAAAGGTTCAAGCAAATTCAGAGTGAAGTTTCAGATCATCGTGACAAGAAGATAAAAATGTCTGCGATATGATCGTGGAGGTGAATATCAGAGTTGCGAGTTTGGCATACAACTTTAGATAAAGTGAAATTTGTTTCACAACTGACGCCACCTGGAATACCATAGTGTGATGGTGTGTCCGAACGTTGTAGTCGTGCCTTATTTGATATAGCACATACTATGATATCTCTATTCGTTTTGCCACTATCGTTTTGGGGTTATGCATTACAGACAACCACATTCCCTTTAAACAGGGCACCATCTAAATCCGTTGAGATGACACCGTGTGAATTATGGTTTGATAGAAACCTAAACTTTCATTTCTTAATGTTTGGGGCTGCGAAGCTTGTGTGGAAAATGTTTTCACCTAATGAGCTCGAACCCAAAGCGGACAAATGCATCTTCGTAGAATACCCCAAGAACAGTTGGGTATACCTTCTATCTCAGATCCGAGTGCAAAGTGTTTGTTGCTAAAATGGGTCCTTTCCCGAGAAAAGGTTTCTCTCGAAAGAATTGAGTGGGAGGAAGATAAAAACTTGATGAGGTTGTTGAACCTTTGTTTCAACCAGAAAGTAGCGCAACATAGAAAGTTGTTTCTGTAGAGCCTACGTTAGTTGAAGAGGAAGTTAATGATGATGATCATGAAGCTTCGGATCAAGTTACTAATAAACTTCGTAGGACGACAATGAGGTGTACTGCTCTTGAGTGGTACGACAACCTTGTCTTAGAGGTCAAGTTGTTGGACAACGATGAACCTACGAGGTATGGAGAAGCGATGATGGGCCCGGATTCTGACAAATGGTTAGAGGCCATGAAATCCGAGAAAGGATCAGTGTATGAAAACCAAGTATAGACTTTGGTAGACTTGCTCGTTGGACGACAGGTCGTTGATTACAAATGGATCTTTAAAATGTAGACAGACGCTGATGGTAAATGTCACCATTTGTAAATATTGACTTGTTGAAAATAAGTTTATGACAAGTTCAAAGAGTTGACTGCGATGAGACTTTCTCACTCGTAGCAATGCTCAAGTATGTTGGGATTATGTTAGCAGTTGCTGTATTTTTCAATTATGAAATTTGGCAGATGGATGACAAAACATCATTTCCTTAACAATTTACTTGAGGAAAGGTTGTATGTGATCCAACTGGAAGGTTTTGCTAGTCCTAAGGATGCTAAAAGGTGAGCAAGCTTCAGTGATCCTTCTATGGACTGAAGCAAGCATCTCGGAGTTGGAATATACGCTTTGATGAGGTGATCACAGTTTTTGAGTTTATACAAAGTTTACGAGAAACTTGTATTTACAATAAAGTGAGTGGGAGCACTATAGAATTTCTGATAAGTATATGTGGATGACATATTGTTGATCGAAAATAACGTAGAACTTCTGGAAAGCATAAACGGTTGTTTGGAAAGTGATTTTCAAAGTAAGACCTGGATAAGACTACCTAATTATTAAGCATCAAGATCTATAGAGATAGATCAAAGATGACTTGATGAGACTTTCAATGAGTACATACCTTGACAAAGATTTTGAAAGAGTTCAAAATGGATCAGTCAGAGAAAGAGTTCTCACCTGATTTGTAAGGTATGAAGATTGAGTGAGACTCAAAGCTCGACAACGGCAGAAGAAAGAGAAAGGACGAACGTCGTCCCCTATGCCTTAGCCATAGGCTCTATATTATGCCATGTTATGTACCGCACCTGGTGTGTGCCTTGCCATGAGTATGTCAAGGGGTACAAGGGTGATCCAGGAGTAGGATCACTGGACGGCGGTCAAAGATTATCCTTAGTAACCAGAGGACTAAGGAGATGTTTCTCGATTATGGAGGTGATAAAGAGTTCGTCGTAAAGAGTTACATCGATGCAAGCTTTAACACCAATCTAGATGACTCATAGTAGCAATCTGGATACGTATAGTGGAGCAGCCATTCGGAATAGTACCAAGTGGAGTGTGGTAGCAGCGTTTACAGTTAGACATAGAGATTTGCAACGTACGCACGGATCTGAATGTCACAGACCCGTTGACTATAAGACCTCTCTCACATGCAAAGAATGATCGAGCCCCAGAACTCATTGGGTGTTAGATTCATAACAATGCAAATCACATGGTGATGTGAACTAGATTATTGACTGTAGTGCAAGTGGGAGACTGTTGGAAATATGTCCTAGAGGCAATAATAAATTAGTTATTATCATATTTCCTTGTTCATGATAATCGTTTATTATCCATGCTATAATTGTATTGATCGGAGACTTAGATGCATGTGTGGATACATAGACAAAACCATGTCCCTAGTATGCCTCTAATAGACTAGCTTGTTGATCAAAGATGGTTAAGGTTTCCTGGCCATGGACATGAGATGTCATTTGATAACGGGATCACATCATTAGGAGAATCATGTGATGGACAAGACTCAAACTACAAACGTAGTGTATTGTCGTGCCAGTTTATTGCTACTGTTATCTGCATGTCAAGTATATGTTCCTATGACCACGAGATCATGCAACTCACTGACACCGGATGAATACCTTGTGTGGATCAAACGTCGCAACATAACTAGGTGACTATAAAGGTGCTCTACAGGTATCTCCGAGGGTGTTTGTTGGGTTGGCATGGATCTAGACTGGGATTTGTTACTCCGTGTGACGGAGAGGTTTCTCAGGGCCCACTTGGTAATACAACATCACAACAAGCCTCGCAAGCAATGTGACTAAGTGTTAGCCATGGGATCTTGTATTATGGAATGAGTAAAGAGACTTGCTGGTAACGAGGTTGAACTAGGTATGGAGATACCGACGATCGAATCTCTGGCAAGTAACATACCGAAGAACAAAGGGAACATCATACGGGATTAACTGAATCCTTGACACAGAGGTTCGACCGATAAAGATCTTGGTAGAATATGTAGGAACCAATATGGTCATCTAGGGCCCGCTATTGGTTATTGACTATAGAGGTGTCTCGGTCATGTCAACATAGTTCTCGAACCCACAGGGTCTGCACAATTAAGGTTTGGTGACGTTTCGGTAGTGTAGAGTTATGTATGGTGGTGACCGAAGGTTGTTCGGAGTCCCGGATGAGATCCCGGACGTCACGAGGAGCTCCGGAATGGTCTGGAGGTAAAAATTCATATATAGGAAGTCCCAGTTTGGTCGCCAGAAAAGTTTCGGGCTCATCGGTAGTGTACGAGGAGTGCCGGTAGTGTACCGGGAGACCTCCGGGAGGGGTATTTCGACCCAAGAGGCTTCATGGGCTGTGGGAGAGTATTAACCAGCCCTTAGTGGGATGGTGGAATAGCCACAATAGGCCTATGCGTCTGGGAGAAAGAAACCCAAAGGGAAAAGGTGGAAAAAAAGGCAAAAAGGGAGAGTCCTACTCCTACTAGGATTGGAGGAGGAGTAGGACTCCTCCCCGTTGGCTTCGGCCGAATCAAACAAGGGCTAAGACCTGCGCCAAGGCCTCTTCTCCCTCCCTCCTATATATACTAGTGGAATAGAGGGTTTTTGCACTGATTTTACAGCCACGTAGTACCCGTTTCACCGGTGCTCCTCTAGATCGGTTTTCCGCACTGCTTAGGCGAAGCCCTGCCGGAATAGCTCCACCACCATCTCCGGAGCGTTGTCACGCTACCGGAGAACTCTTCTACCTCTCCATTCTCTCTTGATGGATCAAGACGGTGGAGATCATCATCAAGCTGCACGTGTGCTGAACGCGGAGGTGCCATCCGTTCGGTACTAGATCGGAAGGACCATGATCAAGATTGCAGGACGGATCATGATGAGTTCGTGGTACGGATCATGATTGGATCGTGGGATGGATCGTGATGATATCGCGGGATGGATAGTGATGAGTTCGCGGTACGGATCGTGATTGGATCACGGGACGGATCGTGATGAGATCGTGGGACGCTCGGCGATTTGGATCGCGAAGACGTTCGACTACATCAACCGCGTTTCTTAACGCTTCCCGCTTAGCGATCTACAAGGGTATGTAGATCCACTCTCCCTCTCATAGATGCTCATCACCATGGATAGATCTTGCGTGTGCGTAGGAATTTTTTTATTTCCCATGCAATGTTCCCCAACACGAGCTGCCATCGTACTTGCTTCTGCCGCTGCTGCATCTCTTGTCGCACCGCGAGTCGCCTCCACCTCAAAACCGCTGTGGGAGGCCGACGTTGAGCAGCCGCTCCGCCTTGAGTTGCCACTGCACCCCACCTCAGCCAAACCCACCTCTGCCTTGGTTTTTGCCTCTAAAAACCATGTTGTACGGGTGGTGAGAAGATAAAAAAGAGTGGTGGGGAGCGGCTGAACAAAAAGAATGCTGCCATAACCTGGCGGTGTGCTGTTCTGTTGTTGAAAAATTCAGGTGATATTCATCTTATATATTTTTCCATATGTACTAATTCTTTCAAGAACAATTACTCTGGTTTTTTGCAATATTTTTTGCGCAGGAAGATTATTCAAATGGCGTTGTATTGCGGGATGGAGTGCGTGCCAACGTCCTTATGCACTGGTGTTCATTTGCAGCAGATCACTCCATAGTTGCATGCAAGCCGCCGCCGTTATGGTCCAGTCTACAACAACATGCCGATACCGTCCGCAAGCCGGCATCCCCACGGTCGGGACTGCATCGATCATGTTGCGGCCGCCTCAAGCGTCTGCACCGGCCTAACAACGCCACGGGCGGCCCACCGCCCACGCCGGTTTATAAATACCACGGGTGACTCACCAAACGCACCGGTTTAACAATGCCATGGCAACTCGCCTTTCATGCCGGCTTACACCGCCGCGGCCGTCTCTCGCAGCCGCACCGGCTTACAACGCCGCGACTGACTTCTACATCTATATCAACATGCTGGGGCCACATACAGTTGGAAGAGCCACCCAATGGATATGCGCAAGTTGCTGCCCCTGCGGTCCAGTCAACATCAACATATCAGTGCAGTGCTCGCCTATATGAGCCGCCCAACGGACGCGCGCAAGACGCCACCCACAATTTGATCTACATCAACATATCGATGCAGTGCTCGTCGATACGAGCCGCCCAACGGACAAGCGTACAAGACACTGCCATTACAGCTTGGTTCACTTCGACAACTAGCCGGGACGAACCATCGACCGGATTATTGAAACAAATCATACGGGATCATCTATAACCCGCCACGGTCAGCCTCAAATTTTCAAGTGGAGATTCTCAAGCCGCCTCTTCGAGTCAACTTAAGACTCGGGGGCTACAGACATGGTGAGACACATTTGGTCGTTTTCAACGAGAACCCCGGGTCATGGAAAAGTTAACCCGATCCAGGGGGCTATGACATTATTGGCAGAAGATTAAAAAAGTTCCCAAGATGACGAACCGCCGTGATGCACAATTCAAACATGGGTGCCTGGATTTATTGGATCATCATAAAGTCACCTGGAGCTTCTATCGTTTCTTTGTACAAGATGGCGGTTTACAAGATGGCAACTTACAAGATGGTGCACAAAGTTGACTCCGTCAATATGGTTGTCGAAGGGGGCTTCCCACCCTCTGGGTGTAGCTTATCTAACCCTAACAACCGGCTCTTAAGCCAAAAATGGTGATAAGTCAACATAGCTGTCGAAGGGGGCTTCCCAACCTCCGGGTGTAGCTTATCTAACCCTAACAACCGGATTTTAAGCCAAAAAAGTTGACAAGTCAACTTGGTTGTCGAAGGGGGCTTCCCACCCTCCGGGTGTAGCTTATCTAACCCTAACACCCGGCTCTTAAGCCAAAATGTTGACAAGTCAACATAGCTATCGAAGGGGGCTTCTCACCCTCCGGGTGTAGCTTATCTAACCCTAATAGCCGGCTTTTAAGCCAAAAAAGTTGACAAGTCAACTTGGTTGTCGAAGGGGGCTTCCCACCCTCCGGGTGTAGCTTATCTAACCCTAACAACCGGCTCTTAAGCCAAAAATGTTGACAAGTCAACATAGCTGTTGAAGGGGGCTTCCCACCCTCCGGGTGTAGCTTATCTAACCCTAACAGCCGGCTCTTAAGCCAAAAATGTTGACGAGTCAACATTGCATCAGACATAGCATCATACATTGCATCATGCATTTCATCATATTCGCATGTCATGCCGGCTTATCAAACTGGGTCAGAGCAAGATCATGAAAGGAGGAGCAATGTTATGAAAGATATAACATCTCTAGGTTGTGCTTTTTAAGCTGCCCTTACAACAATGAAGAATATATTCTGTCTTGTTTATTTTTGTAGCTTGTATCTCTTAAGATGAGCCGCTGTTAAGCTTCTGCAAGAGCAAATGGATCTTTAATAGCCAATGTGGCTGGATCTTCATCGTTTATCATAACCAGTGCTAAATGATTGGGGTTTTTAAGCCAGCTCGGAGAATTCATTATTTTTCAAGAGCTTCCCTATCAGATATAATGCTATGTCATATAATTGACCGGTTCTCGAATTTCTTCAAATGTGCTCTGTAATCTACAACACTCATGGATTTCTCTAACATATATTTGCCAGGTTGCACCGCAACCACGAGCAGGGATTTCATGTCAAAGACAAAGGAATTATTCAAGGATATTCATTCCGGGTTATATTACAACCACGGTCAAGGATTCATTCAACAAATTATGGTGAGTGACATTATTCTTACATAGTCCCAAGTCGCCGTAGGCAGATGACCCGACACTTGGGGGTTACACTATTCAAGTCCAGTTTATATCAATTATGCAAGTCCCATGTCACTGCAAGCACATACCCCGGCACTTGGCCTTTCTATACTTGTCTAAGTCCCAGCCCAATAATTCTTACTGACCCGGCACTTGGGGGCTACACCGTTCAGATCAAATTTTCTAAAGTCCCAAGTCGCCGCAGGCATGCAACTCGGCACTTGAGGGCTATAGTATTCAGCTGTTTGGCAAATTAAGATGTTCAAATTGAAGACCCGACACATCACATTCTTACGAGACGGCCCTTGGGGGTTACACCAGTTGAAGCTTTATAAGGTATAAGACAGTTATAAGTCCCAAGTTGCTGCAGGCAGGACAACCCGGTACTTGGGGATTACACAGTCCAAAATACTATTGCAAAGCACCAAGTTATCATGGATAATCTCGGAGCTTGGGGGCTACAGGTAATATGGACATATAAAAAACTTTGAGGAGAATTTTCAAGATGTTAATTATGGAGTTTAGTTGTTAGACCTGGCGTCACCAACATTTATGACCCGGCGTTATCAAAAGATCATAACCCGCCAGATTTTATATAAGCCGCCCTCCTTCAAAACAATGGAAGTCCGGTTTCCCAATATTTTTTCAAGTCAGCTGGGTTCTAGTTATTTGACCCAGCGTAACCAATGATAATGACCCGACATCATCAATAATTATTACCCGGCGGAGATGACCCGCCAAGAGTATTGGAAGCCGACTCAATGGCATATGGGTGTTCTATTCTCAATATTTTTCAAAGGACATTGACAAGCAAGATGATTATCAAGACGACTCATTCATATGCAGAAAAGACCCGAATTCCTGAGGAGCCACTTCATAAGCCGGCCAAAGGAGCAAGCCGCTCACTTATCAAATTTACTGTTCCTATTTCAGGAGGTTACCATGAATAAATTCAAGCTAACCTGGGGGCTAATATCGGGGATATACCCCATGGTATGACCCGAGAGATAGATGACTCTCCGGCTGTGAGTCCTCGGATGACTCTCCGGTGAGTCCCTGGATGACTCTCTGGTTGTGAGTCCACGGATGACTCTTCGGTGAGTCCCCGAATGACTCTCCGGTTGTGAGTCCCCGGATGACTCTCCGGTGAGTCCCCGGATGACTCTCCGATGAGTCCCCGGATGACTATCCGACTGTGAGTCCCTGGATGACTCTCCGGTTGTGAGTCCCCAGATGACTCTTCGGTAAGTCCCCAGATGACTCTCCGGTTGTGAGTCCCTGGATGACTCTTTGGTTGTGAGTTCCCAGATGACTCTCCGGTGAGTCCCCGGATGACTCTCCGGTTGTGAGTGCCTAGATGACTCTCCGGTTGTGAGTCCCCGGATGACTCTCCGGTTGTAAGTCCCTGAAGATGAGTCTCCGGTGTAAGCCGCCCAGTGTAAGCCGCCCGGTGACTCAGAAGCCCATGAAGAGAAGCCCACGATGGGAAGTCACAAGAGGAAGTCCCAATCTGACTTAGACTCTACATGTAAGCCATCCCTTCAACTTATATAAGGAGGGGCGGGTCACCCCGAGAGGGTCAAGTTTGTAGACGTCTCAAGAGACAGGTCTTAGATAGACAAGAGATTAGAGACTCTCGTGAGGAGAGGTAGCAAATAACTCCTTTGTAACCGAGAGGTCTTCCTCATCATTAATGCCAGACAAGCAGGACGTAGGCTTTTACCTCCATTGGAGGGGCCGAACCTGGGTAAACTCCGCGTCTCTCAATTCCGATCAACCCCTCTCAAGCCACCACATAGCTGCGCTTTTGCCCCGAACCCAAGTCCATTCACCCGGACATCTGCCGTGATAAATCCACGACACACCAATTTATTTAAATTAGTTTTAGCCTGTTGATCTACTTAATCTGACTTTAATCTGACAAATTTAGTAATATTACTATGGAAAGGAATCAATCACGGTGATTTCTAATCGATCTTTAAGTCCTCTTTCAATGCATCAATGCTTAGAATGGGTGCTAAGTGTATTAAAAATCTTAGCAACTGGTCTCACCAATGCATAGGTGCTTAGCTTTTGTTGTTAAGCTTTTCTCATTAAATTGTTTAATAATTAAACTTCTTCATGTATTGGGTTGTAGTCATTTTGCATAGGTTCACGCGCTTAGCACCATTTCTTCCTAGGATTATCCTAATTTTCTCTCCCTCTCTCTCCTCTTTAATTGCTTTGCCATATCACTTTTTTGTGTATGTGACACCCTTAGCATCTATACACGTTGAAGCACTAGGTAGGGCCTAAAGACCAAATCTATGAAAAGGAATCAATGATTGATAACACAAGGCACCATTTCTATAAAAGAATCAATGTCAAATGCATCATGGATACATTTTTAATTGTTTGATTATAAAGTTTTTAGCTCTTGATATTTTATTATGGTTGTCGATACACCCATTCACATATCATTCTGAGAAACATTTCTCTTTGGGAGAAAAACAAGGAATAAAAGGAGAGTGATTTACCAGTAAAAAAAAGTCGACATGGTAGCATGGAATGCAAGAATAAATATGTATGTAAGATACAACTAATGTAGAATTACTAAATATATATGCCCTCGTTAGAATGCATATGACAATTAACAATGATTAGTAGTAGGTTGCTTCAAGTGTTAGTATTATGTTCCGATACAATAGTTTAGCTGAATATGTCATTGGCATGAGATTATGTGGGATGCCCAGTTGTCCCATAAAACATTATTTGGACACATGTGGGCCTCCAACTTGTATTATGCAATAGATTTGGATTTGGATCTCGATGGGAGTCAATCTGTTCAATTATGGTTGTATGAACGGAATAATTTTCCTACTTTAGAAATGTGACAAATTTCATTTCATTAGAGATGGATTTGCAAAAACTTACATGAACAAGAGGTTCATATTTTTTCAAGTCATACAACTTTTTAGTTAGGATAGAAGGCTAAATAAACTGCTTGGTTGCTTCAAGAGTTCATAACGAACATAGTGGCATATTAGTTGCATGCCCAACAACGGAAATCATATTTTTGTGGAATGCACGACGTTCAACTAGATGTTACAACGTGGAGATGGCACAAGAGACATTGGATCTACCTTCTTGGCTCAGATGAGGGGGGGGGCATGGGCGACACGTGCCTCCTACCCCTTGATGGGGGTGGCAGATTGGCATGAATACGGTTGGAGGGGATGAGCGGGGCGGTTGGCAGGGGACTCCTCCTTGGTGGTCCTTTAAGAAGTATGGTGTGAAGGAGAGAGGGCGTCATGGCAAAGGTGAGGTTGGTGTCATCCGGTTTTAAAGGAGAGGGCTTCGGCGGCAAATGTCCCGCTACAACGGAAAACCGAGCGGGAGGGGGCGGGCTCGATAGGAAAAAGAAAGAGTGTTGTGGCGTGTTTTTCTGTTGGGCTCACCTGTTGGAGATAACACTACGGATAGTCCGGACAACCAAATTTACCACAAGGGGAGGGGACCAGGGTGGAGAGCGGGGTAGCTGGTGGATCGACACGAACACAAGGGAGGGGATCGGGGCAAAGAGTGGTGATGTTGGCCTCTCACTACTGTTAGATTCCTCGTTATCTCTCAAACCATGCATCCAAATATCAAACCATCCACCGTTAGATTCCTTGCGTCGAGATCTTTAAAATTAGATCCCATGTTGATACATTTCGACGAACTCTTTTATTACGAAAAACCAAACCAAAAAACCCTAATTGTAAGCACGTTTTTTCCTTTTCGAGAGGCACGACCATGCCTCTCGCGAAAGAAAAAAGAACGTGTTTTTTCCCTTTCTGAGAGGGTAGACCCTGCCTCTCGCGAAAGCAAATCCGTAACTCCACGAGAAGCAAATTGGTGCCTCTCGCGGAAGAAAAATAATGCATTTTTTCCTTTCGGAGAAGCATGACCGTGCCTCCGCGTAAGCAAATCCGTGCCTATACAAGAAGAAAATCCATGCCTCTCGCGGAAGAAAAAAAAAGAAAACTCAACTTTTTTATTTTTCTGAGGGACACTACCGTGCCTCTCGCGGAAGCAAATCCGCCCCTCCACGAGAAGCAAATTTGTGCCTCTTGCAGAAGCGAAAAAAATAAAAAAGTGTTTTCCCCTTTTCCGAGAGGCACGGGTGTGCCTCTCGTGGAAGCAAATCCGTGCGTCTCGCGGAGGGAATAATGCGTTTTTTCACACAATTTTTGATTCAAATTTTTTGTTCCAAATCCAAGGAAAAACCATGAAAAAACGAAAAGCAGCAAAAAAACACAAAAGAATATAATCTAAAAGCCCAAAACACGTACAGAATAAGCAAAATCCGAAGAAAATGCCAAATTCATGACACGTGGCGGTGGCTGAAAGCGTGCGCTCTTAGCCCACCTCACGTGACCCTTGCGGGGCTCCCGAAGGAGTACTCCTCGAATACTTACTCCCAACACTGAACCATGTCTTTGGTCGATGGAACTATGATAGTCCAAACTGTACGTTAAGGCCCATAATTTTCTTAGCTGGGAAACATGTTTGTGAAGTTTGCAACATTGGATGATGGAACTACGACAATCCAAACCGTACGTTAAAGCCCACAATTTCTTCGTCTCTTACACCATTCTTTCGATTAACTAGTAAATGAACGGTCTTTGTGAAGTTTGCAACATTTGATGATAGAAACACGTGAAAAGCCGTGAGGCGAGTGGGAGAAAAACTTTGGGATATACTCAGACTCGCTCAGGTGGCTAGGTTCTTTGCGGTGAATCCAGCGCACCAGGATTCAAAACTCAGACTTGACAGTGATGTTCATATTTTTCTGAATTTATTTCATCCTTTTCAGTGATGTTCATTCAGTGCAAGGAGACGTCTGTGAGGACTGCACCAATCTTAAGATGATTAGAATGATATTTTTAAACTATTAGCGCATATAGCTATTCTACAATCTATGAAATTACTCAATCTAATGCACCAAACAACTCAAATTTTACAGAATTTAACATTTCTTCTATCTTTGGGGAATTCAATTGGATTATATGTTTTTATTAAATGGCAACGTATGAAACTAAAAACATAAACCATGTTGCAAAAATATTGTTGTAATCCATGTAAATCTACTTGCACTGATAGATGTTAGAACTTTGTAACATTCAATAGTGTATCCTGATATTTTTTTGCAAAATTTTATATTATGGATAGAAAAAAGATAACAACTAAAAATGTTTCGTATAAACAACAAAACTATTTGATGTTAGAGGACGAGCACTGCAACACTACATCAAGCTGCCATGTTGTGACCACCGCTGGAGCATCAACGTTATCACTCGTGGTTACTCGCTCCTTCTAAGAACTTGCTTCCACTCACCATTACTACACACATTTCGGAAAGCTGCGCGAGTCTCCAAGTCAACACCCTTCCCTACAACCAAGTTTCACATATCTCTCCACCAAGTGCTCCTGTAGTTGGTTTTCTCCTCTGACCTTCTAACACTCCCGGGAACCAGTCCCCTTGTTGTGCTGGGCGACCTCAACAGTCAAATCACTGCCTCATCCACCACTGTCGCATCCACAAAAATGATACGCGCCTCTGCAATAGCCCAGGACCATCCAACACAACGTCTGTTTTAAGATCTCTCCTATGGTTCTAATGCCATATTGATGTATCATGTTTTTCTCAATGTATTAGGGTTCGTCTAAAAATGGAAAATGTATGTGTTCAACCTCCATCTTGATGAAGCTTTGATGGATGTTTCAGCCTATCAATTCATATCCCTCTCTATATATACAATGTACTAGTGACATTTTAGTCCCTCTACATTTATAGTATTCAAAACAAGGGCATTGAACATTACTCCACATAGCCGTGACAACCACCAATGTGAGGTTCATAGCAATGCATAAGAAAGTTCTTATGCTCCTTGCATACTAGAAATCCAAAGGTAACTTTATGTGTAAACTGGACAACGATAATTGTTCACTTTTTAGTGAAGTATTTGTCTCATTAATTCTCATTTCATATTAGATCATTAACAGCTACCTTTGATTACCCTCCATCATCGATGTTATCATTTTCTCACCAACCGGTTATCTAATTCATTTGTTACATCTCAATCTATGGTTATCCTATGGTATCGTACCATACGGTAAATACATCGTCAGAGTTCTTATGCATTTGGTTCAAATGTTTTTTGGTAAAAAAGCTTAGTCCTCGTAATAAGCATGCTGCTGTTGACCAAGTGTTATGATGTTCAAAGGTTCGAAGGTACAGTCCCCACCTCCTTATTTTGTGTGGATGCCTCTCAACATGTTCATCATTTCTGCAATACTACTTAAAAGTTCAAACACCAACTTAATGGTTTTGTACGAACTGTACATAAGTGCAATAGATATTAGGCGCCATGGACTTAGCTCTACAAGAACATTATGATACAATTTTTTAATGAAGTGTTGGTTTTTATCATCTACCTCGAGGACATGTCACCTCCCTTTAGGGTCGACTCCTGGCCAAGGAGGAGGTGGAACACATTGCGCATGTCGTGACCGAGCGTGCCATAGATGACTACTTGGACATCCTTGCTCAAGAGAACCCACATCTCCTGGCTGAGAACCACGAAGTCTACGAGTACCTCATGGACGAGCGGGAGGCCAAGGGTATTTGCTAGATGATGGCCCGCCTTCATGCCAAGTAGCAGAAGTTTTTTGAGGAGCTCGACAAGAAAAATAGTGCCGCCAAACGAGAGTAATGACCTGATCCCGCTCATTTCCCTGCCCGCTAGTGTAGAGGATGATGGGTCTTCCACAGGGTGGGAGATGCCCACCTTGTCCGACTTCATGATCACCGGCTTCACTGACTACCAATCTGGGTAGAGCTCCATTATTGGAGTAGCCTAGCTAGATAGTTTGATGTCGATGTAGTGAATGGATCTGCTGATGTCGACTCAGAGTTGAAGTTATGTAGAATATGTGATACTTTTCGGTATATGAATCATCAATTCTTATGTTGCTTATGTTCCATGTGTTCTTCTAATGTTGTGTTGTTTCTCCTGCTTGTTCAAATCTTGTTCTTCTCTCTTGATAGATGAGGTGGTATGTGGTGTACACAGGGAGGTGTCTAGGAGCGTAAGATTCATGGAAGACATGCCATGAATGTATGTCCGGTTACAACAATGAATCCTTTCAAGGGTTTAAGACTAGAAGGAGGCAGAGGATGCTTACATTAAGTTCATGCTGAAAGCAAAGAGAAATGTTGGAGCAGGCAAGGGTGTAGGACAGATCGGGTTTGGTGGGGTTTGGTGGGCTAAAGAACTTGATAATGTTTGTCTAGTTCGTCGTCATTATGGTGTTGATGTTACCGTATCTATGGTTAGGACATCGAAGCGAATGTTACTTTTTTTATATAAGACATAATGAACACCATTGTCTGATGAAATTGTTTCTTGTGATTCTTTTGCAAATGCTCTGGTAAAAATATGAATGCTATGAAATAGCATATCTAATAGCTGGTGTCCATGAAGATCATCTTCTACGCATGTGTGGTGCTTGTTTTTCATGAACTTCATATCTTACTTATTCTTATTTATGAACTTGGAACTCATGCTTGGTTGTGAACTTATGCTAATATATGGACTTGTATGATTGTTTACTTATGAACTTGGAACTGATGCTTGGTTGTGACCTTGGACTCATGCTTTTGGTTGTGAACTTCTTTTGTATTGCTAAGTTCTCAGCGACTCCATGTATGTGTCCATGAATTGCAGGGTTGACCCAACAAAAAAAACATTCCAGGACATAAGCCGATTATTATATTCGGATTACACATATAAACCGAGCATAAAACCTCGACTTATTAGACGCGTGTCAACTCCTAGGAACTCCCAGGATCAAAGGTCATTGCTAGTGCAGGAATAAGCCAAGAGGGAACCCTTAGCTTATATGTGCACCTAGAGGCATGTGGTTTCTCGAGGTAGGGAAATAAGGCTGAGCAGCGCACACGACTTATGTATAAGCTGTGCATGGATGGAGGGTATCGGCTTACCTATAGGTCGTGCATGAATGGGAATACGCTCGAATTATTCCTGGGCACACGATGACACGTGATTGCTCCAGGCAGGAAAATGAAGTTGAGAGGGGCACTCGTCTCGGCTTACATAAGGTCCATGTGGAACCTTCATTTATATCGGTTGGCCATCATGTGCCCTTATGTTGCCGAGAGCCAGGATTTTGAACTCGACTTCATAAGTTGAGTCCCTATGAAATAAAATCTCTGATTACACTCAATTGTCGGTATTACCTAAGCTGGCCGACATTGTTGGAAATATGCCCTAGAGGCAATAATAAATTAGTTATTATCATATTTCCTAGTTCATGATAATCGTTTATTATCCATGCTATAATTGTATTGATCGGAGACTTAGATACATGTGTGGATACATAGACAAAACCATGTCCCTAGTATGCCTCTAATAGACTAGCTCGTTGATCAAAGATGGTTAAGGTTTCCTAGACATGGACATGAGATGTCATTTGATAACGGGATCACATCATTAGGAGAATTATGTGATGGACAAGACCCAAAACTACAAACGTAGCATATGATCATGTCATTTTATTGCTACTGTTTTCTGCATATCAAGTATATGTTCCTATGACCATGAGATCATGCAACTCACTGACACCGGAGGAGTACCTTGTGTGTATCAAACGTCACAACCTAACTGGGTGACTATAAAGGTGCTCTACAGGTATCTCCGAGGGTGTCTGTTGGGTTGGCATGGATCAAGACTGGGATTTGTTACTCCGTGTGACGGAGAGGTATCTCAAGGCCCACTCGGTAATGCAACATCACAACAAGCCTTGCAAGCAATGTGACTAAGTGTTAGCCACATGATCTTGTATTACGGAATGAGTAAAGAGACTTACCGATAACGAGGTTGACCTAGGTATGGAGATACCGACGATCAAATCTCGGGCAAGTAACATACCGAAGAACAAAGGGACCGTTATACGGGATTAAATGAATCCTTGACATGGAGGTTCGACCGATAAAGATCTTCGTACAATATGTAGGAACCAATATGGTCATCCAGGGACCGCTATTGGTTATTGACCAAAGATGTGTCTCGGTCATGTCTACATAGTTCACGAACCCACAGGGTCTGCACACTTAAGGTTTGGTGATGTTTCGGTAGTATAGAGTTATGTATGGTGGTGACCGAAGTTTGTTTGGAGTCTTGGATGAGATCCCGGACGTCACGAGGAGCTCCGAAATGGTCCGGAGGTAAAGATTCATATATAGGAAGTGCCGTTTTGGTCGCCGGAAAAGTTTTGGGCTCATCGGTAGTGTACCGGGACTACCGGTAGTGTACCGGGAGACCTCCGCGAGGGGTATTTCGACCCAAGAGGCTTCATGGGCTGTGGGAGAGTGAAAACCAGCCCTTAGTGGGCTGGTGGAAAAGCCACAATAGGCCCATGCGGCTGGGAGAAAGAATCCTAAAGGAAAAAGGTGGAAAAAGGCTAAAAAGGAGGAATCCTAGTCCTACTAGGATTGGAGAAGGATAGTCCTCCTCCACCTCCCACTTCGGCCGACTCCAAGGAGGGCCAGCCCTGCGCCAAGGCCTCCTCTCCTCTCCTCCTATATATATTGGTGGGCTTGAGGGTTTTGCACTTGATTTTACGGCCACGTGGTACCCGTTCCACTGGTGCTCCTCTAGATCGGATTTCCGTAGTGCTTAGGCGAAGCCCTGCCGGAATTGCTCCACCACCATCGCCGGAGCGCTGTCATGCTGCCGGTGAACTCTTCTACCTCTCCGCTCCCTCTTGCTGGATCAAGACAGCGGAGATCGTCATCAAGCTGCACGTGTGCTGAATGCGGAGGTGACGGTCATTCGGTACTAGATCGGTAGCACCATGATCAAGTTCGCGAGACGGATCGTGATGAGATCACGGGACGGATCGTGATGAGTTCGCGAGACAGATCGTGATGAGATCGCAGGACGGATCGTGATGAGATCGCGGGATAGATCGTGATTGGATCGCGGGACGGTTCATGATTGGATCGCGGGACACTCGGTGATTTGGATCGCGAAGAAGTTCGACTACACCAACCGCGTTACTTAACGCTTCCTGCTTAGCGATCTACAAGGGTACGTAGATCCACTCCCCCTCTCGTAGATGCTCATCACCATGGATAGATCTGCGTGTGCGTAGGAAATTTTTTGTTTCCCATGCAACGTTCCCCAACGGTGGCATCATGAGCTAGGTCTATGTGTCGATGAGATCTCGAGTAGAACACAAAAGGTTTGTGGGCGTTGATGCTTAGATTGCTTCCTCCCTTGGTCATATTTTGGTTCAGCGGTATTGTGAGATGAAGCGGCCCGGACCAACATTACTCGTATGCTTACGAGAGACCGGTTCCCTCGACGTAACTTGTTGCCTAGATGGCTTGCGGGTGATAGTTTCTCTCACTTTAGTTGGATCGGATATGACAAAGGCGGTCCTTGAGAAGGTTGAAAAGCAAACTAGTGTATCACCGTTGTGGTTTATGCGTAGGTGAGAATTGTTCTTGCTAGATACCCATAGCAGCCACGTAAAACTTGCAACAACAATTAGAGGACGTCTAACTTGTTTTTGCAGGGTATGTTGTGATGTGATATGGCCAATTACATGATGAGATATATGTGATGTATGAGATGATCATGTGATGTATAGAATTTCACGACTTGCATGTCGATGAGTACGGCAACCGGCAAGAGGCATAGGGTTGTCTTTAATTATTGTATGACCTGCGTGTCAATCATTAAGCGCCATGTAATGCTTTAGTTCATTGCTAAACAGTAGCAATAGTAGTAGAAGCATGCAGGGCATGACAACCCCGATGGCGACACATTGATGGAGATCAAGATGATGGAGATCATGGTGTCATGCCGGTGACGATGGAGATCATGCCGGTGCTTACTAGATGGAGATCTAAAACACAAGTTCATGGCCATATCATATCACTTATGAATTGCATGTGATGTTAATCCTTTTATGCACCTTGTTTTGCTTAGTACGGAGGTAGCATTATAGGGTGATCCCTCACTTAAATTTCAAGATGAATTGTGTTCTCCCCGAGTGTGCACCGTTGCAAAAGTTCGTCGTGTCGAGACACCACGTGATGATCGGGTGTGATAGATTCTACGTTCACATACAATGGGTACAAGCCAGTGTTGCACATGCAGAACACTCGGGTTAAACTTGACGAGCCTAGCATGTACAGACATGACCTCAGAACACAAGAGACCGAAAGGTCCAGCATGAGTCATATTGTAGATATGATCAACATAATGATGTTCACCATTGAAGCCACCTCAACTCACGTGATGATCGGACTTGAGTTGGTGAATTTGGATCGCGAAGAAGTTCGACTACACCAACCGCGTTAGTTAACGCTTTCCGCTTAGCGATCTACAAGGATACGTAGATCCACCCCCGTCTCGTAGATGCTCATCACCATGGATAAATCTGCGTGTGCGTAGGAAATTTTTTGTTTCCCATGCAACGTTTCCCAACAAGCGTAAGCCGGGTGCAACACTACTCGGCTTACCAGTAGTTGAAGTCAAAACGCCGTTCATCGAGTATTTGTGATAATCGACTTATAAGTATTTTCATATAGTGGAGTGCGGTAGAGAGCCGTCCCATCTGGTCACACCGTCACATGAAGACCGCGACGCGGCACGGTCGGTGGTCTTGGCCCGCGCGCAGTTTTAACATTAGCTTCAGACTCCCGTGACCAAACACGTCCAACCTGGCCCGATATGAGTGTGGCTTAGAGCATCTCCACCCGTGCCCCCAGGGGCATTTTTTAGCGTCGGCGAGCCAAAAACAGCCCAGCCGCACCCCCAGGAGCTCGATTAGCGCCGGATTTGGCCAAAATTGGAGCCAGCGCTCCCAGGCCAAACCTAGGATCCTAGGGAGCACCTGGGGGAGGAGAGAGAAGGTTTTGCATGTCATTTGGCTCACCGTCAGCCTCCCACTCCCTCTCTCCTCACTTTTCCTCCGGGCCCATCCATGTGCTGCTCGCCGAGGCCTACACCAGGGGTGAAATGACGCTGCCTCCGTGAGCCCCAACACTGCTCCTAAGGGCGCAACGAGTGAAAAAATTTGGCCCTCTAGGCCAAAATTTTCGTCGGCTGCTTTCCAGGCGACGCTAAAATCGGCTTCTAGAAGGGCCAACGACTGTAGATGCTCATAAGGAGCGAAGGTACGATCCTACGAAGATATCTTTTTATGGGACCGGGATATCGGACGAGAATGTAAAGGTGGTCCAGACGCGTACGTGGTGGACAACTTGACCCGGACTCGTTTCGAGCCTTTGAGATGCCTTGACAACGAAAGCCGAGTCAGAGTGACGACGCATGGTCCGCAGCCGCAGGCGGGCGCCTGGAACTTTCGGTACCTGAGAAAGTTGCCGGATACTACTACCAACGACTTGGTCTGTCTGAATACTTTGCAGTCAGCACCTAGGCAATGCCTTTGACGAAAAGAATCTCAATTCTGCAAATCCACCGAGGCACGCTAGGCCGGTGACCTCACATTCACACGTACGTACGTACGTCTTCTTCTTCTCAAACAAACAGCACACCGCAACAGAATTTGAGCCCTCGATTCCGACCTTCCTTTTTTTTCTTTTCCATCACAATGGTGATAGATGGATATATATGTCCCATGATAAAAAATAGTTTAAGACATCTATATTAATTTTTCTTCTTCTCAATGCAATCTATTATTAATGGGTCTCATTAAAAAATAAAAACTAAAGACTCTAATACACATGCATCTCTACTTTTCACTCTAACTTTTTCAGTCTTTTACGTTGGACATATTTTTTTCTTCAAGCACTTGCCTCCTGCAAAGGATCCCGTTTCTTTACCCGAACCAAATTCCTAACATCCGATCCTACATAATGTATGAGTCATCATCCTGAAGCTATGTATTGGTCATGGCCTCAGCGATATCAAATTTGGACTCCTCCAGCTGCGAGACCGTTAGCTGGAAATTAAATGCCAGGTCTTGTTGACTTGCAGACCAAGAAGAGGCAACATTTCTCAGCCCGTCGGTCGGTCGGTCAGCAGCTGAGCCCGTACGTCCTTTTCCATGGCCAATTGGTCAGCACAGGCACACATCTTTTCCCACGAGCTCAGCTAAGCTCACGCGCCACGGAAGTCTCCCTTTCCACTTTATGCCACATTCTGCGAGCTCAGCAAACACGTAAACCTCACCGTCACCGACCTATCCCCATACAGCCACCACCTCTACAAAAACACACTCGCAAAGACGACGAACTCCACCAACGAACCAAACAACCATTGCAGGACGCAGACTCGCTCGTCTCTTCAGAGCTCGTTCAGGCGCAGACTACAGCAACACCACCTTGATCGTCGGCAGTTCTGTGTGATGGCATCGTCGTCGGGGCGGCGTGCGGTGGCTCTCGTCTTCCTTGTGGTCGTCTTTCTGGTTGCCGGAGCCGGTCTTGCAGGCGCGGCGCGGCCGGCGCCGGCAGGGAGGAGTGGAGACGGCGCGGCGTACTACGCTGTGTACCCGGCCGCGGTGGTCGCGGCTGAGATGGCGACGGAGACGGTGGAGATGCTCTTGGCGAGGCTGCCGGCTGGGCCCAGCCCCAAGGGTCCCGGTCACTAGCTACCGCCGGCAGATCGTTTTGATTTTTGACACGAGAAGACGTGATCGTTCCAATTGCATATAGCATGATTCTTTGATACACAATTTCTTCCTTTTCTGGTTCTTCTAGAAAATTGTTAACCACGAGTAGAAACATTGTATATACGGAATATATCTGAAATATAACGGTACATGAACTTGTAATATTGTATACTGTATATGTTATCGTTCAAAGGCATATGTACACTCCAGCTGCGGTTCGTTTAAACTTCTATTCAGCTTACTCGAGCTGATTCTTTGTTCTCTCTATCTACGAAATTCTAGACCTATGGGCTTTTACGGGTTTGTTTCCAACCAAAGTTTGACACCTCAGCATATAAGCTAATTCCGATACCACTTACTCGAGCTGTGTAATTCGCTTCTGGTTTCTAAACCGGAAACTTGTATGAGAGGTCGAGTGTCATAGTACCCTCTATTTTGGCAGCACATTCGGACCATTGTCAGGATGTTTTTTCTTCCAACTACGCCGGTCTGGCGAGCAAGAGCATATTTAACACTCCTCCGAATTTATTTTTGCTAATTTAGGCATGTGCAAAATAAAAGTGAAATTGGTCAGCACAATTATTGGAACCATGTGCACGCATTGTACTAGCCAGCGGGTGTATGCAGAATTCCACTCGCACCAATCAAACCACGAACCTCCATCACAACATTATTCACATGTCACTGGCCACAGAAATACGGTTATGCCAAAAGGAAATAAACAAAATTTCATAACATTTTACCTCGATGAACTCTGAAATTGTATATGTTTGAATCACACAATACGATACGAAGGCTCTGAGATTGCTATTTTTTTTTGAACGAAAGGGGTTGCCCCCTGCTCCATTTTATTAATGAAGCAACAAAGGTTAATCAGGTTTTAGAACAAGCAGCAAAGGCTGACCAACAACATACTACGAGTTTTAGATATTACACCCAAAGTTCAACTGGGAGCCAGCATCGACAAGAGCAGACTACTCCCCAGTCACCTCCAAGCGATCCTAAGAAGCTCTCCCCTGTGCTTGTCTAGCAGAAGAACACATCGACGAAGGAGCACCGATAGTGTGTCGTCGCAAAGCGCACTCCACTGGAGAAGGAAGCCTCTTAGACGAGCAAGCACGCAGCCCATGCCCCTCCAAGTTCTTTCCTGAAAGCAAAATTCATTTCTTAGAGTCCATATACTCCACAAGGAGGCCACCACAGTCATGTTTAAAACTTTTTTGGTTTTGTTCATCAGCCACATAGCAACAACATCATCTATATGGTTAGGAGCATGTATATCAAAACATTTGGCAATGAAATTCCAAACATGTTTAGCCACAATATAGTCTATAAACAAGTGTTGCACTGATTCATTATCTGAACAGAAAAGACAGGACATATCATCCACCTTTCTTCTCTTATTCAGGTTATCTCTAGTGAGAATCTTGTTATATGCCAATAGCCATAAAAAGATATGCATTCTTTGAGGGCAAAGGATTTTCCAAAACCTATCCCCAACTTTACTCACCCCCCCCTCCAAAGTTGATATTCTTGTAAAAGGACTTGACAGTGTATTTTCCATTAGCTTCCAATGTCCAAATAAGACTATCTGGGTTACTAGAAAGATGGCATTGTTTGAGACAGCAGATTAGGGCCTGCCACATCTCTAGCCCCCACCTGATCTACATTCCTCCTAAAGGATAGTTTCAATTCTTCACCATCCCATACCTGGGTAACACTGTAGTCCTGTTGGTTGCAAATGGAGAAGAGCCTCCAAAATTGTACTTTAAGGGAACAATCCCCCACCCAAATGTCATGCCAAAAGCTAATTTTGCGACCATCTCCTAACTTCCATTTATAAAAGACTTTAGCAGCTGACAAGGCCCAAGTAACTCCCTTCCAAAAAGGAGAGCCCACATTACTCTTAGACCATAACACATTTGGCTTGCTGGTATTATACTTGTAGTCCAACAACTTCTTCCAATCTCTATTTTCTGTTTCAAAATACCTTTTACCCCAAGAAACCAGCAAGGACATATTAAAATCTCTCAAGTTAGGTATCCCCAGCCCCCCTGAGCTTTTGGTTCTAGATATTAGGCCCCAATTAGCCAAGTGATATTTATGATCATCTCTCATATTACCCCAGAAAAAGTGAGCCATCTGGGAGTTAATAACATCAATAGCCCACTTAGGAAACTTAATAATAGCCATCAGGTAAGCAGGAATACTAACAATACAAGAACATAACATAATTAGTTTCCCTTTATAGGATAAGTTTCTTCCCAGCCACCCAGCAATACCTCTAATAATCCTATCAATGATAGGTTGTAAATCGTCCCTTCTGAGCTTGTCAAAGTGCAGAGGCACCCCCAAGTATTTAATAGGGAAGGACCCTATTTGACAACAAAAGATCTAAGCAAATGTCTTGGTAATCTCATCTTCCATGTTGATGGTTACTAGGTCACTTTCGTGGAAATTAATTCTCATCCCAGAAAGGTTTTCAAAATAGGACATGATCCATTTAAAATTCGTAGCCTTCTCAACAGAATTTTCCAGAAAGAGGAGAGTGTCATCAGCATATTGTAGGCTGACCACACCACCCTTGATCACATTAGGCAAAAGCCCAGCTATCAGGTTGCACCTCTCAACTTTGATTAACATCTTAGTGAACACATCAGCAACTAAGTTGAAGAGCAAACGAGAGGAAGGATCCCCTTGTTTCAGACCTTTTTTACTAATAAAATATGGTCCATTGGTGTCATTGATCCTAACACAAGAAGAACCCTGTGGTAAAGTACATTTAATCTAGCTAATCCATTTGCAGCCAAAACCTCGAGAAGCCAGCATTTCGAAAACAAATTCCCAACTGACTCTGTCATAGGCTTTTTCATAGTCAAGCTTATGAATCAAACCTTCTGTACCAAATTTCTTGACCTCATGAATAACTTCATGCGCCATCACAACACTCTCCAAGATAAATCTACCCTTAATAAACACCGTTTGGTTAGGGGAAATTAGCCTATCTCCAATAGGAGCACATCTATTATTCATAGCCTCAGACAAAATCTTAACCCCACAGTTACTAAGGCTAATAGGTCTAAACTTTTTCATATCTCTGGCATTAGGTTCTTTAGGGATAAGCACAATAAGGGCAAAGTTGAGCCTATAAAGGTCTAGTTCCCCTTTCTCAAAGTCTCTCACTAGGGCCATAAAATCCCTCTTAATCACATCCTAGAAAGTTTAATAAAAAAGGAAGGATAGGCCATAAGGGTCAGTAGCTTCATGAGCATAGGAGTCAAATATAGCTTTCTTGATTTCATCCTTAGTAAAATCTTTTTGAAGCATTTCATTTTCCTTCGGGGTAACCATTTAATCATCATTCCAAAAGGAATCACCCAACCGAATATTATGCCTTTCCTCAAACCCAAAAAGGTTCTTATAAAAGGCTGTGGCAACATCTAACATGTCTGATGTATTAGTAACATGCCCATTAGGGCCATCCAACACCATAAGATGATTATTCCTGTGTCTATGGTTGGCAAGAGAGTGGAAATAAGCATTATTCTTATCCCCATCCATGATCTTATGATCCCTGGACCCATCCCATGCAGCAGTTTCTTCTTTTTTCCAAATATCATCCAGATCTTTCTTAATCACATCCATTCTATTTTTTTCTATATCACTAACCATATTTTTGTTAGAAAATACAACCAAATTATCAAACTCTAGGATCAGATCTCTTTTTTTTTTCATAGAAGCTTCAAGGTTGATGCTCCACCCTTTCACTTTCTTACGAAGGAGTCTGGTTTTAAATTGCCAGACCTCAACAGGAGAGGAGTTTGGGGTGGGGGTATCCCAAACACTTTGAACTAAGGTTTTAAAATCAGGGTGGTCAAGCCACCATTTCTCAAATCTGAATATCTTTGGGGAGGTAACCCTCCGGGCACCAGTGTCAATAATTAGAGGAGTATGATCACTACCCACTCTTGGCAAAGCATTGACAGCAGAGAGGGGGAAATGAGAATCCCAGTTAGTAGAAGCAAAGACCCTATCAATGGTAGCAAAGATGGGATTACTATGGTTATTACTCCACGTATAACTACGATTGGCAATAACCAAGTCCAACAAGGCCCACTTGTTGATCCAATCATTAAAAAGGGACGCAAATTGGGTATTGATAACCCCATTGTTTTTATCTAGATTAGATCGAACAAGGTTAGAATCACCCCCCTAGCAGAACTGGAAAAGACACTGATTCCAACACCTCATGTAATTCAGTAATAAAATCAATCTTAAACTCATTATAAGTCGTACCATACACAACCACCAACTACCACATAAAGTTGTCACATTTGTTCTTGATGGTAGCAACAACACAGAAGGATTTGTCTACAAATCCAATCACTTGAGAAAGGTCAGAGTTAAGACCCAAAAGGATCCCCCCAGCTGTGTTGATAGCAGGAAGGGAATGCCAACAAAAATTGGATTTCCCTGCAAGGGCTTTAAGAATGTTATCAGAAACATTATCCCTCTTGGTTTCTAAAAAACCCACAAAATCTAACCGATTACTAGCAATAAATTCTGCCAGGCATTGAATATTACCAGGTTTACCTAGACCTCTAATGTTCCAGAAAGCACCTATCATTGGATTTTGAAAGGATGGGACAAACCACATGGTTTGACTTTAGTACATAGTTCTGGGCAAATACTCACACATCCAGCAGTGCCTTCTGGGTGAGAGCAGTTGACCATCACAACAGGGGAAGCAAAGCTAGAGTCAGCCAAATCTAAAATATCTAAGTTATCAGGCAATACTTCTTCACGATGCTTGTTAGCAAAATCTAAGCAATTACTTTTTTCACATTCAATCATGTTTTGTAAAATATCATTGCCCTCCAAAGAGGAGTCACCCATGCATAAACCAATTTTTTTGACTTGATCAAGCAGAGCACAAGGCTCCAAAACTATAAAAGAATTACCTTTGAAAGTCTTGGGGATTTCCAGGTTTTTCTTCTGCTTATAAGCTGTAGCTTTATCCATGATTTTCACATCTCCATGATTCCTGGTGTTGTGCTTGTGAGCCAGAACAGGGCCCCACTTGGGAGGACTACCTCCACAGCTTGCACCCTTCCTTTTCTTCTCAGCTTTGGCAAGGTCCAGAGAGTTCATCAAAGATCTCTTAACTGTAGCCATTCTGTCTATCATCTCCTCTAGCAGGACCTGCATCTCTTGTGGTTATTCATCATTCTCCTCCTCCGAGTCAGCCACTTCAAATCTACACAGCTGGGCAGGACAGATCTCCATTTGTTGAACCAGAGAAGTCTCCATGGTAAATTCACCATCCACCTCCACTTTGTCAGGGTAGGCATCAAACTGCCTATCAGAGTCATCATCCACATGGATGGGCTTGGAGTCATTTTTAGTTTCTGCAAGAAATTGGGTATGCACAACATCTTGGAACTTGTTTGGGTGAAACTCAACAACAGTGATAGCCAAGGACTTGTTATTCTTAGATCCAGAAGCAGTAGAGCTAATGTGGGATACGTTGGCCTTATCTAATTCATCAATAGATTCCTCATCATCTTTCATACTATCCCCAATTTCGGGACCCTGCTGATCAGGTTTTTCATCTATTCCACTATTCTTCCCTTGGTCAGGATCATCATCTCCATTATCATCATTTCCAGCTTGCTCAAAACCTTCCACCATGAAGTACAGTAGGTACAACTTCTTTTTCATTTCAACCAGTCTCTCAAATGGAACCTTAGTAGGGTCTCGACAAGCAACTTTGATTCTGATTTGATCATAGAAGGATTTGAAGATCCTATTCCAGTCTACATCTGTGAGAATGCCAATCATGGATCCAATTTGCGAGAAAACCTTCCAAGTACACCATTTGGGGGGAATACCATCAATCTGAATCCAGGCCTCTGTTAACTCACCAAAGGGGTTCGCAGCACCAGTCCATTCAGTGATCTTGACAGTAACTCCCTTAGTGGGTAGGCTGAAAGCTGGGAAATCTAGCAGATCCTCTATTTTCTTCCAGGGAGGGAACCTTAGAAGGAAAGCTTTCGGAGATAGCTCCCTGATCTACCATGGCCAATGCTTGTTTCTACAGAACATCCCATTTAACCGAACCAACAACTCCTCTGCCTTGATCTCACCTATGACCACCTTCAGCATAGCACAATTGTCAAAATTGAGCCAGCTAGTTTCTGTTGGCATGGGCACATCCACATGGTACAATCCCATACCAGCAGCAGCACTCCCAAAGTAAGTAGCAGTAGGTTGGAGACGAGCCCAAGCAACATAGTTGTTGACGTTGTGGTTGCCGGCACATATGAAGCACTTTTTTGGTTTCACACAATTACCCACATAGTGACCAGGACCCCCGCAACTGAAGCAGATCATATCTTTATACCTTGGGTGCATGGACTGCTCCACTAGGGGGGAAGGTATGGCTAGGGTAGGGGGAGCAGGTTGTGCAGGAGGAGGACCAGCACCGGCTTGTTGTGGTCTGACTGGAGCGGCAGGGGCTTTCTTGACCCCTCCACCAGCAACTGTCCCCTTCTTCTGCGGTTGTGGCCGATGAACCGGGTGTTGTCCTTGCCCACCCTAGTTCTGGTTGTCCGCCATGGCCTTCTTGACGATATCATCAAAGGAAACAGATCCCGGGGCAATTCCTTCAACAACAGGGCAAAAGGCGGTGAGCTTGGGATCAGATCTACTCAAGTGGTGGACTGGGAAGCAGTCCTCCATCGTGAATCGCCCCTTCCTGAACAGGTCCTTCCGCACCCAGAAGAGGCGGCTGGGGACGGAGAAGCTAGGGTTCGAGGGGGAGGGTTTGTGAGGGAAGCGGCGCCGTTTTGGGGAGGGGATGACCCATAACTGGCCAAAAAAATCCACTACCACTTCCTCGTCAGCACAAGCTGAGTTGTCCCATGTATTCTGTTATCCCGCTTTCCTGCTAAGGATATGACCTCGAATCATAGGGGCAGGGGTGGGTCTGGGACATGCTGGCGTCACCATGCTCGCAGCAACTTTCGGCTCCACATGGAGGAAATTCAAATCCCCATCGCAGACATTAGGAAGAACAGGAGCAATCTCCTCCAAAATTGGAATACAAATCACCTTAGGACTCCATGAATTGGACTCTCTATCTTGAGGGACAACCCTCATCACATCAGGATCAAACACATGGCATAAACCATTAACTGAATGAACCAAGGCACTGTTGGAAATATGCCCTAGGGGCAATAAATAAAGTGTTTATTATTATATTTCCTTGTTCATGATAATTGTTTATTATCCATGCTAGAATTGTATTAATTGGAAACATGGATACATGTGTGGATACATAGACAAAACACTATGTCCCTAGTATGCCTCTAGTGAACTAGCTCATTGATCAAAAGATGGTTAAGGTTTCCTAGCGAAGGACATGAGATGTCATTCGATAACGGGATCACATCATTAGGAGAATGATGTGATGGACAAGACCCAAACTACAAACGTAGCATATGATCGTGTCAGTTTATTGCTACCGTTTTCCGCATGTCAAGTATATGTTCCTATGACCATGAGATCATGCAACTCACTGACACCGGAGGAATGCTTTGTGTGTATCAAACGTCGCAACGTAACTGGGTGACTATAAAGGTGCTCTACAGCTATCTCCGAGGGTGTCTGTTGAGTTGGCATGGATCAAGACTGGGATTTGTTAGTCCGTGTGACGGAGAGGTATCTCAGGGCCCACTCGGTAATGCAATATCACAACTAAGCCTTGCAAGCAATGCGACTAAGTGTTAGCCACATGATCTTGTATTATAGAACGAGTAAAGAGACTTGCCGGTAATGAGGTTGAACTAGGTATGCAGATACCGACGATCAAATCTCGGGCAAGTAACATACCGAAGAACAAAGGGAACGTTATACGGGATTAACTGAATCCTTGACATAGAGGTTCGACCGATAAAGATCTTCATAGAATATGTAGGAACCAATGTGGACGTCCAGGTCCTGCCATTGGTTATTGACCGTAGAGGTGTCTCGGTCATGTCTACATAGTTCTCGAACCCGCAGGGTCTGCACACTTAAGGTTTGGTGACGTTTCGGTAGTATAGAGTTATGTATGGTGGTGACCGAAGTTTGTTCGGAGTCCCGGATGAGATCCCGGGCATAACGATGAGCTCCAGAATGGTACGGAGGTAAAGATTCACATATAGGAAGTCCCGTTTTGGTCGCCACAAAAGTTTCGGGCTCATCGGTAGTGTACCGGGAGTGCCAGTAGTGTACCGGGAGACCTCCGGGAGGGTTATTTCGACCCAAGGGGCTTCACGGGCTGTGGGAAAGTAATAAACAACCCTTATTGGGCTGGTGGAACAACCACAAGAGGCCCATGCGTCTGGGAGAAGAAAGCCCAAAGGAAAAAGGTTGAAAAAGGCTAAAAAAGAGGAATCCTAGTCCTACTAGGATTGGAGGAGGAGAGTCCTCCTCCACCTCCCACTTCGGCCGAAGCCTCCTTGGCTTGGAGGCAAGGATACCTCTCCTCCTCCCTCCCTCTTATATATACTAGAGGTTTTAGGGTTTTTGCACTTGATTTTTACGGCCACGTGCTACCCGTTCCACCGGTGCTCCTCTAGATCGGTTTTTCGCAGTGCTTAGGCGAAGCCCTGCCGGAATTGCTCCACCACCATCACCGGAGTGCCATCACGCTGCCGGTGAAATCTTCCTCCTCTCCACTTCCTCTTGCTGGATCAAGACGGTTGAGATCATCATCAAGATGCACGTGTGCTGAACGTGGAGGTGCCGTCCGTTCGGTACTAGATCGGAAGGATCGTGATCAAGGCCACGAGACGATCGTGATTGGATCGCGGGACGGATCGTGACGAGATCGCGGGATGGTTCGTGATTTGTTCGCGGGATAGTTTGTTATTAGATTGCGGGTCGCTTGGCGATTTGGATCGCGAAGAAGTTCGACTACAGCAACCGTGTTTCTTAACGCTTCCCGCTTAGCGATCTACAAGGGTATGTAGATCAACTCCCCCTCTCGTAAATGCTCATCACCATGGATAGGTTTGCGTGTGCTTAGGAATTTTTTTGTTTCCGATGCAACGTTCCCCAATATTGGCATCATGAGGTAGGTTGATTGTTCGATGAGATCTCGAGTAGAACACAAAAGGCTTGTGGGCGTTGATGCTTAGATTGCTTCCTCCCTTGGTCGGATTTTGGTTCAGCAGTATTGTGAGATGAAGCGGCCCAGACCAACATTACTCGTACGCTTACGAGAGACCGGTTCCCTCGACGCAACTTGTTGTCTAGATGGCTTGTGGGTGGCAATTTCTCTCACTTTAGTTGGATCGGATCCGACAAAGGCGGTCCTTGAGAAGGTTGGAAAGCAAACTAGTGTATCACCGTTGTGGTTTATGCGTAGGTGAGAATTGTTCTTGCTAGATACCCATAGCAGCCTTGTAAAACTTGCAACAATAATTAGAGGTCGTCTAACTTGTTTTTGCAGGGTATGTTGTGATGTGATATTTCCAATTACATGATGTGATATATGTGATGTATGAGATGATCATGTGATGTATAGAATTTCAGGACTTGCATGTCATTGAGTACGGCAACCGGCAGGAGCCATAGGGTTGTATTTAATTATTGTATGACCTGCATGTCAATCATTAAGCGCTATGTAATGGTTTACTTTATCGCTGAATGGTAGCAATAGAAGTAGAAGCAGGGTTGGCGCCACAACCCCAAAGGCAGCACATTGGTGGAAATCAAGATGATGGAGATCATGGTGTCGTGCCGGTGACGATGGAGATCAAGCCAGCACTTTGAAGATGGAGATCTTAAGCACAAGTTCATGGCCATATCATGTCACTTATGAATTGCATGAGATGTTAATCCTTTTATGCGTCTGGTTTTGCTTAGTACGCCGGTAGCATTATAAGGTGATCCCTCACTTAAATTTCAAGATGAACTGTGTTCTCCCCGAGTGTGCACCATTGCGAAAGTTCGTCGTGTCGAGACACCACGTTATGATCGGGTGTGATAGACTCTACGTTCACATACAACGGGTGCAAGCCAGTGTTGCACATGCAGAACGCTCGGGTTAAACTTGACGAGCCTAGCATGTACAGACATGGCCTCGGAACACAAGAGACCGAAAGGTCGAGCATGAGTCTTATAGTAGATATGATCAACATAACGATGTTCACCATTGAAGCCACCTCAACTCATGTGATGATTGGACTTGAGTTGGTGAATTTGGATCATGTGACACTCAGATGACCTGAGGGATGTCAATTTGAGTGGGAGATTTAGTAATTTGATTAACTAAACTCATTATCCTGAACAATAGTCTTAGTAACCTTTTCATATTTATGTTGTAGATCAATGGCTCGCGCTGTAGCACTCCTGAATTTTAATGCGTTCCTAGAGAGAGCTAAGCTGAAAGATGATGGCAGTAACTTTTTTGAATGGGCCCATAATCTGAGGATTATCCTCACGGCTTCCCGGAAATTATATGTCCTTGATGCACCGCTTGGTAACCAACCCGAAGACATGTCATCCGAAGACGTTAAGAACGCTTGGGAGGCACGTTCTGGAGATTACTCGATAGTTCAGTGTGCAATATTGTATGGTTTAGAGCCGAGACATCAAAGACGTTTTGAACGTCATGGAGCATATTTGATGTTCCAGGAGTTGAAGTTTATCGTTCAGAAGAATGCCCGGATCGAGAGGTATGAGACCTCCGGTAAGTTCTATGCTTGCAAAATGGAGGAGAACGGGTCTGTCAGTGAGCATATACTCAGAATGTCTGGGTATTCAACTTGTCTAGTGGAGTTGGGAATTGCCCTTCCGCCGGAGGCGATCACTGATAGAGTTCTTCAATCACTGCCACCTAGTTACAAGAGCTTTGTGATGAACTATAACATGCACGAGATGAACAAGTCAGTCGCCGGGCTGTTTGCGATGCTAAAAGTCGCTGAGTTTGAAATCCAGAAAGATCATCAAGTGTTGATGGTCAATAAAACCACTAGTTTCAAGAGGAATGGCAAGGGAATGGGCAAGGGCAAGAAGGGTAAAACCAAGATGGATAGCAAAGCAGGTGCTACTCCTGTGAAGAGGCTTGAGCATGGACCTATGCCAGAAATTGAGTGCTTTCATTGCAAGGGAACTGGTCACTTGAAGCGAAACTGCCCCAAGTACCTGGCTGACAAGAAGGCGGCCAACGACAAATAAGGTATATATGATATACATGTTATTGATGTGTACCTTACTAGCTCTCATAGTAGTGCCTGGGTATTTGATACCGGTTCGGTTGCTCACATTTGCAACTCAAAGTAGGAACTACGGAACAAACGGAGGGTGGCAAAGGACGAAGTGACGATGCACGTGGGAAATGGTTCCAAGGTTGATGTGATCGCCGTCGGCATGCTCTCTCTTCGATTACCATCGGGATTAGGGATGAACCTGAATAATTGTTATTTAGTGCCTGTGTTAAGCATGAACATTATATCTGGATCTTGTTTATTGCGAGACAGTTACTCATTTAAATCTGAGAATAAACGTTGTTCTATTTATATGGGTAATATCTTTTATGGTCATGCACCAATTGTGAGGGGTTTATTCATATTGAATCTTGATAGTAATGACACACATGTTCATAACATTGATGCCAAAAGATGTAGAGTTGATAATGTTAGTACCACTTTCTTGTGGCACTGCCGTTTAGGTCATATTGGTGTAAAATGCATGAGGAAGCTCCATGCTGATGGACTTTTAGAGTCACTTGATTTTGAATCACTTGACACATGTGAACCATGCCTCATGGGCAAGATGACTAAAACGCCGTTCTCTGGAACAATGGAACGGGCGAGTGACTTATTGGAAATCATACATACTGATGTGTGCGGTCCAATGAATGTTACAACGCGTGGTGGATATCGTTATTTTCTCACCTTCACTGATGACTTAAGTAGATATGGGTATATTTACTTAATGAAACACAAGTCCGAAACATTTGAAAAGTTCAAGCAATTTCAGAGTGAAGTTGAGAATCATCGTAACAAGAAGATTAAATTCCTGCGATCTGATCGAGGAGGTGAATATCTGAGTTATGAGTTTGGCAGTCACTTAAGACAGTGTGGAATTGTTTCACAGTTGACACCGCTCGGAACACCATAGCGTAATGGTGTGTCCGAATGTCGTAATCGTACCTTATTAGATATGATGCGTTCTATGATGTCTCTTGCTGATTTGCCACTATCGTTTTGGGGTTATGCATTAGAGACAACTTCATTCACTTTAAATAGGGCACCATCAAAATCCGTTGAGACGACGCCATATGAACTGTGGTTTGGCAAGAGGCCAAAGTTGTCGTTTCTTAAAGTTTGGGGATGTGATGCTTATGTCAAAAAGCTTCAGCCTGAAAAGCTGGAACCCAAAGTGAAGAAATGCGTCTTCATAGGATACCCGAAAGAGACAGTGGGTATACCTTGTGTCTTAGATCCGAAGGCAAAGTGTTTGTCGCTAAGAACGGAACATTTCTTGAGAAAGAGTTTCTCTCGAAAGAATTGAGTGGGAGGAAAGTAGAGCTTGATGAGGTTGTTGAACCTTTACTTCAACCAGAGAGTAACGCAGCGCAGAAAGTAGTTTCTGTGGAGCCTACTACGGTTGAAGAGGAAGTTAATTATGATGGTCATGAAGCTTCGGATCAAGCTTCTGTTGAACCTCGTAGGTCGGCAAGGACGCGTACTACTCCTGAGTGGTACGGCAACCCTGTCTTGGAGGTCATGTTGTTGGACAACAATGAACCTACGAGCTATGAAGGAGCAGTGATGGGCCCGGATTCCGGGAAATGGTTAGAGGCCATGAAATCCGAGATGGGATCCATGTATGAAAACAAAGTGTGGACTTTGGAAGTATTACCTGAAGGGCGAAAGGCCATTCAGAATAAATTGATCTTTAAGAAGAAGACAGACGTGGCCGGTAATGTCACCGCCTATAAGGCTCGACTTGTGGCAACGGTTTTTCACAAGTTCAAGGAGTTGACTACAATGAGACCTTCTCACCCGTAGCGATGCTTAAGTCTGTCAGAATCATGTTAGCAATAGCTTTTTATTTTTACTATGAAATTTGGAAGATGGATGTTAAAACAGCGTTCCTCAACGGTTTCCTTGAGGAAGAGTTGTATATGATGCAACCAGAAGGTTTTGTTGGTCCAGAGAATGCTGACAAAGTTTGCAAACTCCAGCGATTCATTTATGGACCGGCGCAAGCATCTCGGAGTTGGAATAAGTGCTTCGATGAGGTGATCAAAGCGTTTGGGTTTATACAAGTTTATGGAGAAGCTTGTATTTACAAGAAAGTGAGTGGGAGCTCTATAACATTTCTAATATTATATGTGGATGACATATTGCTGATTGGAAACAATAGAGAAATTCTGGAAAGCGTGAAGGAGTATTTGAAGAAGAGTTTTTCAATGAAGGACCTGGGAGAAGCTGCTTTCGTATTAGGCATTAAGATCTATAGAGATAGATTGAGACGCTTGATAGCACTTTCACAGAGCACATACCTTGATAATGTTTTGAAGAAGTTCAAAATGGATCAGTCCAAGAAGGGGTTCTTGCCTGTGTTACAAGGTGTGAAGTTGAGTAAGACTCAATGCCCAGTGACTGCAGAAGATAAAGAAAAGATGAGTGTCATCCCCTATGCTTCAACCATAGGCTCTATCATGTATGCAATGCTGTGCACAAGACCCAATGTCAGCCTTGCCATAAGTATGGCTGGAAGGTTTCAAAGTGATCCTAGAATGGAGCACTGACAAGCGGTCAAGAATATCCTTAAGTACCTAAAAAGGACTAAGGAAATGTTTCTCGTTTATGGAGGTGATGAAGATCTCGTTGTAAAGGGTTACGTCGATGCAAGCTTTGACACTGATCCGGACGACTCTAAGTCGAAAACCGGATACGTATTTATTCTTAATGGGGGAGCTGTAAGCTGGTGCAGTTCCAAGCAAAGCGTGGTGGTTGATTCTATGTGCGAAGCGGAATACATCACAGCCTCGGAGGCGGCGAAGGAAGGTGTCTGGATGAAGTAGTTCATGACAGATCTTGGAGTAGTGCCTAGTGGACTGGATCCTATGAGGCTATTTTGTGACAACACTGGTGCCATTGCTCTAGCCAAGGAACCAAGGTTTCACAAGAGGACCAGACATATAAAGCGACGCTTCAACTCCATCCGATATTAGATCGAGGAGAAGGACATAAATATTTGCAAAGTGCACACGGATATGAATGTTGCAGACCGGTTGACTAAACCTCTTCCAAGGTCTAAACATGATCAACACCAGAACTGCATGGGTGTTCGATTCATTACAATGTAAATCACATAGTGATGTGAGCTAGATTATTGACTCTAGTGCAAGTGGGAGACTATTGGAAATATGCCCTAGAGGCAATTAATAAAGTGTTTATTATTATATTTCCTTGTTCATGATAATTGTTTATTATCCATGCTAGAATTGTATTAATTTGGAAACATGGATACATGTGTGGATACATAGACAAAACACTATGTCCCTAGTATGCCTCTAGTGAACTAGCTTGTTGATCAAAGGATGGCTAAGGTTTCCTAGACATGGAGATGAGATGTCATTTGATAATGGGATCACATAATTAGGAGAATGATGAGATGGACAAGATCCAAACTACAAACGTAGCATATGACCGTGTCAGTTTATTGCTACTATTTTCCATATGTCAAGTATCTATTCCTATGACCGTGAGATCATGCAACACACTGACACCGGAGGAATACCTTGTCTGTATCAAACGTCGCAATGTAACTGGATGACTATAAAGGTGCTCTACAGGTATCTCCGAGGGTGTCTGTTGGGTTGGCATGGATCAATACTGGGATATGTTACTCCGTGTGACGGAGAGGTATCTCAGAGCCCACTCGGTAATACAACATCACAACAAGCCTTGCAAGCAATGTGACTAAGTTTTAGCCATGGGAGATTGTATTACGGAATGAGTAAAGAGACTTGCCGGTAACGAGGTTGAACTAGGTATGGAGATACCGATGATCGAATCTCGGGCAAGTAACATACCGAAGAACAAAGGGGACATTATACGGGATTAACTGAATCCTTGACATAGAGGTTCGACCTATAAAGATCTTCGAAGAATATGTAGGAACCAATGTTGACATCCCGGTCCCGCCATTGATTATTGACCGTATAGGTGTCTCGGTGATGTCTACATAGTTGTCGAACCCGCAGAGTCTGCACACTTAAGGTTTGGTGACGTTTCGGTAGTATAGAGTTATGTATGGTGGTGACCGAAGGTTGTTAGGTGTCCCAGATGAGATCCCGGGTGTCATGAGGAGCTCCGGAATTGTCCAGAGGTAAAGATTCATATATAGGAAGTCCCAGTTTGGTCGCCGGAAAAGTTTCGGGCTCATCGGTAGTGTACCGGGAGTGCCGGTAGTGTACAGGGAGACCTCCGGGAGGGGTATTTCGACCCAAGAGGCTTCATGGGCTGTGGGAAAGTAATAACCAGCCCTTAGTGGGCTGGTGTAACAACCACAAGAGGCCCATGTGGCTGGGAGCAAAAGGCCCAACGGAAAAAGTTGGAAAAAGGCTAAAAAGGAGGAATCCTAGTCCTACTAGGTTTGGAGGAGGAGAGTCCTCCTCCACCTCCCACTTCGGCCGAAGCCTCCTTGGCTTGGCGGATAGGCTGGTTATCCTCCTCCCTTCCTCCTATATCTACTAGTGGAATAGAGGGTTTTGGGACAGAAATTATGGCCACGTGCTACCTGTTTCACCAGTGCTCCTCTAGATCGGTTTTCCGAAGTGCTTAGGCGAAGCCCTGCCGGAATTACTCCACCATCATCACCGGAGCACCGTCATGCTGGCGGTGAACTCTTCCTCCTCTCCACTTCCTATTTCTACATCAAGATAGTGGAGATCGCCATCAAGCTGCACGTGTGCTGAACGCGGAGGTGCCATCCGTTCGGTACTAGATCGTAAGGATCGTGATCAAGGCCACGAGACGATCGTGATTGGATCGCGAGACGGATCGTGACGAGATCGCGGGACGGTTCGTGATTGGATCGTGGGACGGTTCGTGATTGGTTCGCGGGACGGTTCATGATTAGATCGTGGGACGCTCGGCGATTTGGATCGCGAAGAAGTTCGACTACACCAACCGCGTTTCTTAACGCTTCCCGCTTAGCGATCTACAAGGGTATGTAGATCAACTCCCCCTCTCATAGATTCTCATCACCATGGATAGGTTTGCGTGTGCGTCGGAATTTTTTTGTTTCCCATGCAATGTTCCCCAACAAATAACACATTGTACCTAGGACCTACGTACTCCTATCTCGTAGGACCTACTCTATCCTCTCTTAGGTACAATATTATAAAACAAGATAGGCCCTGACTCTCCATTATGGAGAACAGAGATCATCCTGTCTCCCATTCTTGGCCTACGCACAATGTTGCATCCAAGTAGCTCTCTACGACTGAGCATACATTTTTTCCAATCTTTGATTGTCATGACTCCATCGGTTTTAGAAATCCGGTATGGACAGGAGTGATGCGTAGGCTGACCTGGCCGTGGTGGCCCTAAGCTTGTAACAACAACGCGACCTCTGAGAAACATCAGATGAGGCACACAATCCTCCGGGATTTTCTGTTGAAAAACATAGTAATAACTTTGTAGTTAGGAATGTAGTTTAGTTTTAGAAGAATTTATGCAAAAGATGCACGGATGTCGTAATAGAAGAATTAAAATCTTACCATGCAATCTCCATGGATGTTACCGTAGTTCACCACGTGCACTTGTGGCACGTATTGACCATAATGTGCAGTAGTTTGATAATAGCTATTGTAATTCTCAAGATGACTAAGAAATGCGGTAGGATGATCTTTCTCCTTATAACTTAATTCTGCTTCATCACTTTAGTAGTAGGTTCTGTCTACCATCTTCCGTACATTTTTTGAAGAATGAAAATAAGCTGTCAATGCAAATAAGTTGTCAACTATTTTTAATAAACAATATAAGTTACTTAATAAATATGGTTGAGAAAGTCACATAATGGTAGAACTGGAGGCGTCTGCACATCGACCCAGATGTCGATATTACCTTCAATTTTATCTTCCAGACGAATATCAAAGGTGATAAGCATATTAGGCTCAAATGCATAAACCTTGCATAGTGCTTGCCAACTTTTGCATTCAAAATAGCAATAGATGTCTGCATGGTATAATTTTACCGCAAAAGTAACACCATGCTCGGTCCTCAAGTGAACTATCTTTACCTCCATATCTTTTTTAGTATTGAAACCAATCTTATCCAATACATCAATTCTTGCATGGCAGGGGATACACTAGTAGAACAGTAAAAAATAAAAATTAATTATATGTTGAAGGAAAAGAAGCAAAAGTCATGCTTAATCACGAAAGAAGACTTGTCATTGTGACTTACTGTATCCACTTCGAAGGTCTCATCCAACATGATGCTGAAGCACCTACCATCAACTAGGAAAGTCTTGTCACACAGGACGCACTCGTCTTCACAGTATTCGCACATACCTAATTCCCTTTCGTCGTCAGACATTTCCAATGTTCATAGTTGAAACATTTAAAATCGATCGAAGGAAACTATGAGAAAACTGATCAACACACAGATCACTATTAATCAATATGCAACGGGTTGGCTTTAGGTGTGTCGAGTCTTTCCTTCCTAAACTCTCATCTCACGTATATGGTGGGCACTCCCTCTGATATTGCGACCGTCGGTGATGGTGGCTCCTCCATTCATTCCAGAGTGCATTACATCAAAATGTCTAGCACACTGGAACGAAGGAGAAGCGACCCCCATGACAACAGTTGGGATTCTTCCTCTCTCTCATATATATATATATATATATATATATATATATATGGTGGACAATCTCCCTCATGGAAAGACACACAATGATCTGAAACAGACATAAAGTCAACCCATTTCATATATCGAGCAATGACATAGAAAAAATTCCCTATGTTTTACCGGAATGACTTGCAAATGACAAATACATTTATAATGAAATCGAATATAATATCACTAATACATCATCCCGAATAAGCCAGTTCAAAAATTACGGCACGCTTTGGATCCTAATGCGCATGTGACTTTTAGTTCATCGAGGCTTTCCTTAAGTAACTCTCATATCTCATGGTTGTGTTGGTGCGCTCTCTCTCACACTAATATGGTGGTGGATATGTGTTTGTGGGCAATCTCTCACAGTAATAGTTCGACCGCCGGTGATGGACGCCTCCTCTCTTCTCTTCTTGCGCAATATATCGACAAGTATATCGCAAAGAAGAGAAAAAAGAGGAGGCGCCGCCCCCACGACAATAGTCGGGATTCCTCCATCAAGAACACACATGAAGGTCACACAAGGAGCAATGACAGACCAAAAGGTACACACGCATTATACCGATAAAATATCACAAATACATTAATATTTATAATAACCTCGAATGTAATATCACTAATACATCATCCCAAATAATCCAGTTAATGCATCATCAAATATTAATTAATACATCTCGAATATTATCATATAAGATCACTAATACAGATCAAATATCCTAGAATACAAAGTGGAGGACGGTGAACTCGGTCGACTTGCAGTTTCTGAGTCGCCGGCGGTGGACACCCAAAGATAAGGAACCATCATGGGATCATAACTCAAGTGAGATCCCTGAAGGATCTACTAGGTATTGTCGAACGGGCGTCCAACGCCACCATGTAGCGACGAACGTGCTCGTCCTCCTCCCTGACATGGCGACGTACCACCTCCGCGAGTGCCCGCTCCCTCCGCACCGAAAGTGGCCCACGTGATCGCCACCACAGAAGGTCCGGGTCGACGACGATACCTGCATTTCTCACCAACCTCCGAGCCCGGGAAGGTAGCACCTCCCAGTGCCAGCTCGGCGGAGCCCAGTCCCGGACATGGCGCCTATCAAGCAGGCCCTCGCGGACTACACGACGATGAGGATGCGGGCCGAGCATCGTCGACAAATTCCTATGAGAATGTTTTCTTACCGTTTAATCACCAATTTTTCATAAAACCCAAAATTTTTCTGTAATCCAACATACACATACTAATTTTCCTAGGACTCCTAATAATTAAATAAAACATAAAACAACATACTAATCTAACATAAACACACTAATCTGACATAAACATTCATCATAAACATATTAATCTAGCATAAACATTCATCATAAACCTACTAATCTAACATAAACATTCATCATTAACATTAACATTCATCATTACCATACTAATCTCACAGCGGGGATGGCGACGGGGCGGCGATGGGGGCGGGGCGACGACAAGGGCGGCGGGGGAGGCGACGGGAGCGGGGCGGCAATAGGGGAGGCGACGGGGACGGGGCGGTGAAGGGGGCAACGGGGGAGGTGGGGGCGGCGATGAGGGCGGGGCGGCGATGGGGGCGGCGTGGGCGGCAACTAGGGCGGGGCGACGACGGGGGCGACAGGCGAGGCAGTGTGGACGGGGTGGCGACGAGGAGGGGGATGACGACGACGGGGGCGGCGACAGGGGCGGCGATGAGGACGGGGATGGTGACGGCGGGCTTGGGGCGACAAGCGAGGACGGAGACGAGGACAGCGGGCTCGGCGAAGTGGCAACGAAAACTGCGAAATTTCCTAAGTGCTTCTGATATAGAATAAGCATTGGTCTCGGTTGGTTCCACCAAACTGGGACCAATGCTGCCCTTTAGTCCTGGTTGGTGCCACCAACCGGGACCAATGCCGCCCTTTAGTCCCGATTGGTGCCACCAACCGGGACCAGAGCCCTCTTTTCAGGAGCCCAAAGGGCGAGAAACAGGGACCTTTCGTCCCGGTTGGTGGCACCAAATGGGACTATAGGGGGGCATTGGTCCCGGTTGGTGCCACCAACCGGGACCAATGGTCCCTTTTCGTCGGCCGACGGGGAAGCATCAGATGTTTAGTCTCACCTCACTAGTCGAGGGGAGACAACACCTCTTTATAAGCTCCGATGTGCTTGACCTGTCAAGGTTCTCTCATAATGATAATAGATGCCCTTATACACTAAATTTGACCTAAATTCAAAATGCTAGTTAGGTGCCTAACTAGCACTTTGAATTTAGGTTGAATTTTAGTGTAAGCGCATCTATTTTCACTTTTGCTATTTCTATGTTATTTCTTTGCTATTTTTCCTGTTATTTAATATTACTTTTTTTAACATTATATTCAATTTGGTAATTTTTAGGTTTTATATAATTTTAGTTTCAAAAATACTAGAGGTTTATAATTTTAGTAATTGATTTTTTTGAGCTAAATGACCCTGAAATTGAAAAGCACTACAAATGAACACTGAAAAGGTTGAAAGTTGGCATGGTATCGTCATTTCACCCACATAGCATGTGCTAAAAAGTTGAGAGGGTTACGACAAAAGTAGGATGCAGTTCGTGTACAAAACGGAGAGTCTCTTTCGAAGTATCGGGGTTTCAAACGGAAACTCATCGGTTACAAAAGGCATTTCATTTTCATGAACTTATTTGAACTCCAGATTTTTTGTGTGTTCAAAATGCACCATTCAAAGTCACATCATCAATTTTCAACCCTTTCCGACTTCATTTGGCATTTTTCATGCAGTTATTGATTTTTTTGAGCTAAATGATCCTGATATTGAAAAGCACTACAAATGAACTCTGAAAAGGTTAAAAGTTGGCATGGTATCATCATTTCACCAACATAGCATGTGCTAAAAAGTTGAGAAGGTTACGGCAAAAGCAGGATGCACTTCATGTACAAAACCTACAGTCTCTTTCGAAGTATCGAGGTTTCAGACGGAAACTCATCGGTTACAAAAGGCATTTTATTTTCATGAACTTATTTGAACTCCAGGATTTTTGTGTGTTCAAAATGCACCATTCAAAGCCACATCGTCAATTTTCAATCCTTTCTGACTTCATTTGGTATTTTTCATACATTTATTGATTTTTTTGAGCTAAATGACCCTGAAATTGAAAAGCACTACAAATGAACTCTGAAAAGGTTGAAAGTTGGCATGGTATCATCATTTCACCCAATTAGCATGTGTAAAAAAGTTGAGAGACTTACATCAAAAGCAGGATGCACTTCATGTACAAAACGGACAGTCTCTTTCGAAGTATCGGGGTTTCGAACGGAAACTCATCGGTTACAAAAGGAATTTCATTTTCTTGAACTTATTTGAACTCCAGGCTTTTTGTGTGTTCAAAATGCACCATCCCAAGACACATTATCAATTTTCAACCGTCTCTTACTTCATTTGGTATTTCCCATGCAGTTATTGATTTTTTTGAGCTAAATGACCCTAAAATTGAAAAGCACTACAAATGAACTCTGAAAAGGTTGAAAGCTGGCATGGTATCATCATTTAACCCACATAGCATGTGCTAAAAAGTTGAGAGGGTTACGGCAAAAGCAGGATGCACTTCATGTAGAAAACAGACAGTCTCTTTTGAAGTATTGGAGTTTCGGACGGAAACTCATCGGTTACAAAAGGCATTTCATTTGCACGAACTTATTTGAACTCCAGATTTTTTGTGTGTTCAAAATTATGCAGGCCCTTAATATACTCGGAGGTGCGTCGGTCACCGTACATCCATTGCCGGTTCATCTGCGTGCGTTATATAATAAAGTGTATCAAAAACCATTACAACATATCATGAATAGAGAAGTGACCAAATTAATAGAAATTAATCATCACATTAAGGCCCAAGTACAGTAATGACCAAAATAAATACGTACAGTTCATACATAGTTGTCATTATTGAATAACATATAGCTCTCTAGAGCATCTAATTAAAACATACAACGAAACTACGTAAAAGATTAAATGCAACAACAAATGCAATCATAACTGCTACTAAGGTATCAATTGATCCAACGACATAATGATACCAAGCCTCAGTATGAATGGCATATTTTCTGAGCTTTCTAAGCTTCAAGCGCATTGCATCCATCTTGGTCTTGTGATCGTCGACGACATCAGCAACATGCAACTCCAATCCCATCTTGTCATCTTCAGTTCTTTTCAATTTTTCTTTCAAATGTTCGATTTCTTTTTCAGCTTCTGTTAACTTCTCGAGCAGAATTGCATAGTCGGTTGGAATATCTGGTTCAACTACTTCCTATAGATAAAAACATCTACGTCAAGTTGGTGGCATAATTAATTGTCAATAGACATGAGATATGTGAAATAGTTATATAAAAGATAAAATACCACATCTGAATCATAGACTGGACGAGGGCCGACGTGGGTGGATACCATAACCATGGCACTATATAATAACAAACAATAATAAAAGTAAGAAAATCATACGAGTAAGTATATTTTCTTTTAGCAAGAAGATAAGATCAAGAGGCTCACCACGCGCGGGCGATCGACGGCGGTTTCAGGACGGGGACGGGAAAGGACAGACTGCCAAACCTGGACAAATCTTGACGAAAATGGAGTTTGGACAAGGAGCTTCAAGAGAAGAAAGCTTAAGTTTGGCTTGGGAATTTCATCGAACACCTCATGTGCATAGGAGGTGAGCTAGAGCACCACAAAGCTCTCCCCTCGCCGGCCTGAAAAACAGAGCAATGTAGAGTGCTCGCTGGCAAGGGGGTATATATAGGCTTCTCATTGGTCTCGGTTTGTGGCTGGACCCGGGACTAAAGGATCCCCTTTGGTCCCAGTTCCTGCCATGAACCGGGACCAATGGTTGTGGGCCAGGAGCGAGGCCCATTGGTCCCGGTTCGTGTTTGGAACCGGGACCAAAGGTTCCAGGCGAACCGGGACCAATGCCCCACGTGACCCGGCCGCCCCCCTGGCCTCACGAACCGGGACTGTTGCCCCCATTGGTCCCGGTTCGTGACTGAACCGGGACTAATGTGCTAGCCCGGCCCGAACCAATGGCTTGTTTTCTACTAGTGTGTGTTGCTTCTTCTTTGATTTCCCAGTGAAGCAAAGTTGTGATTGTTTCCATAGTTGGTGATATGTCATCCGAGGAATGGGAGACAAAGAAGAATAGATAAGGCCATCAAAGAACATGATATGTCCAAATTGATTCTAGGGTAACACAAAAAAGATTAATATCCACCAATGTCTTCAGAATGTATTGTGACTAATTGGACTTGTTTATCTCCACCATAAATTAGTTATTCAAAGCTGTAAGCTTCTCAGAAGAAGGTGTGCCAAAGCAAGCCTCACAATAACCATGCCTTCGCTTTTGCAGTTCTCACATGCAACCAAAGTACTATCTAAGACTCGCCATATCCCCTAACCAAGCACATCATGGCACATAAATAAACTTGATGAGTAAGATAGGCTACATCCTTCAATCTTTACCAGGCCTAGTCTGGAATTTCCATTATATTAGGTCCAAATGTCCGTAGTAACCGACGATGTCCTAGATTAGGGGGTTCTCACCATGTCGGCATGCCATTCATGGGCCGGGCCGAGGATCCACAAACAACTAAAGAATGGGCTTATAACCATGGCCACCGGTGTGTTCAAGATGGAATCCTCCAAAGACTTGGCGCATACTCTAAGTCGTATTTGAATGTTTATCCGTAGATGTAGCAGACATACTTGTAACCCTAGATACCTCGGTGCCTATAAAAGTCGAGGGTTTAAACCATAGAGGATAGGTATTTATTCATACAATCTCAAGGTAGATCATCTTGTACTTTGTACCCCATCATAAATTCATAATCGATTGAACAAGAGCATGACTAGGCTTTGACATCTTCAAGAAGGCCTAAACCTTGGTAAACAACATGTCTCTGCCTACTTTATGTTACCATCTAGCCAAGGGCACTAGCTCGGGCCCCCCTACCAGAGATCCGCCAGTTTTGCACCGACAGTATTACCCCAATAAAGTGACAGCCCAACATGACAGTCCGAGCCATGTGCGCGCTAAAACACATGCTAAAGATGGATGGCATTGCAAACATGAGAAAATAACTTGCGACAAAATATGATTTTCTTTTACCTTTCCTTTTTGTTTCAAAAAATAACACAAAACTGACCCTCCAAGAATAACAACATGAAATATTATTTTTCAAATGGTCGGTCAAACCTAGGAAAAACCAAGACAAATAGTATTGTAACGTTATACTCCCTCCGTTCCTTGATATAAGGTGTATAGATTTTTGAGAAAAATCCCGAAATATAAGGTGTATTGCGTTGCGCCACTCGTTTGGATATAGTTTTTAGGAATTTGGTTACATTTCCTTATATCATGCAATCTCCTATATTTTATGATGTCCATTAGTTAGGTGTAATCTCGCCCAAAACTTGTGAAATTTTCCCTCTATATGCGTTCTTTAATATTCGTTCCAAAAACTATACACCCTATATCTAGGAATGGAGGGAGTATTATCTAATAAATTCTCGTGTGCTTGTTGCCAATGATGTTTTTAATATCATGTACTAAGAATCATGCCTTGCGTGATAACCATATGAACATCGTGGCACGTGAATGACATATTTTAAAAACATTGGAATACCAAGAAACAAGGTAATGTTCCACACATGGGCGAACTACTTATAGGTGCATCATATACTTGATTTTTTTATAAACAACCATAAACTCTAGAAAACTCTATGAAGATATTTTGTTCAAAATATACTCGCATTTCTATACCATAAATAATTTAAAGATCGTCAAATGCACTTGCATACATACATGTGCACTTTATGTACTCAGATCTATGTAAATTCAATCATGTGATGATTCCATTAGAGGGCAATGTATCAAATTAAATTGAAGAACGATAATAAACAACATAAATATAGTTGCAAAATATCATTGAGGCAATGATAAATAACATAAACCTACTGGCAAAAATTCTTGTTGAAAAATATGGCTCCAATATGGTTAAATGGAATACATTAGCATTTGATAGATACAATACCATAGCTCTATAAGATTTATATTATCTCTTAATAAATAATCACAATTATATTTTGTTAATGTAAACATATTTTTTCATTAAGATGACGGTTTTGGGAAATATTTTATGCACAAGTAAAAAACGTTGATATAAATAAATGTGAGGCACCATTTGATTTTAATAGACAAGATGATGCAATGGAATATGCTAATTTACGACCATCAACATTGCTCACTATATGGTCATTGTTTTCCATTTCTGACCTTTTTGTGACCAAAAATAATTGTTCTCGATATTGGCCTGGATGGCCTCCACCCGGGCCAGGGCGACCTCCGCGACAGGGCACACTGCTCGAGCACTCTTGGCATTTGTAGCCGCCGTCGGAGCAGCTCCAGCTCCCGTCTTCACGGCTACAGACGCCCTTTCGGCTGCCGTAGAGGCCCCGTCGGCCACCATAGGGTCCCATTCGGCGGATGCGGCCGCGCTTAAGGAAGATGATGCTGCGCTCTCGGCCGAGGTGGACGCATTCTTGGCAGTGGCGGGAGCACTCGTGGTCGAGGCGGCAGTCGTACGCACCCTTACGAAGTGTTCCCAGAACGTCATTCTTCGTAGAAAGGTTTTGTTGGTTAATGGGGAACGAGGGTGAACGTAATCCAAGACAGACGAAGCCGACAAAGCTTCCCTCATAAGCCATAAATATATCCGTGAATTTACATTGCAAATGGTTCCTATATGGAGCCGTGTGTGTCCAGTTCATTTTTTGTATTGAATTGTACAAATATTTGGGGGTACAACGATAATGGATATTATTTTAATTATGAGAAAATATCCCTACTCTGACAATGCATGAATGACATCCTAAAATTTGGAAATATTGGGGGGTCAATTGGCATTTCAATACATTAAGTTAGTTTCTAGAAATTTAAAGGCCATAATTCAAACGAAACACATGAACATGCAAGATGAAGCAAAAATGCCAAAAAAATCATATTTATGTACTACTTGGTTCATATATATGCCACGTACAATAAGTTTTAATGAGTTCCAAACATCTTGAGTAACGATTTAAATACACGCATTGAAAATCTAGGTTTTTAAATTCAAAAAATGAAAAATGCTCCGAAGTACATGAAAATCTACATGATTTCCTGACATCGGGTCAAGATGTCATGATTAAAGTAATGGATTGGTCGAGATAAACTTAGACACATGCCTCTCACAAACCGGAGCATCACACGAAGAGTCATGGTACCGAGAGGGAACATAGAGCCTTGTGTAATGATGAGCCGCTAATCGCTGCCTCATTAAGCCTAGTTTTTTTCATCGTTACAATGTACGAATACGACCAGCGTCCTAACTTGAAAATTTTCGGTGTTCTATTGGATTTTTATACATTCAGTTAGTTTTCATAAATTGAATTACCATAGTTCAAAACTGAAACACATGAACAAGCAAGATGAAGCAAAAACCGCTAGAAAATCATATTTATGCACTACCTGTTTCCGTATATATGCCACGTGCAATAAATTTGAAGGAGTTGCTGTTGGAAATATGACCTAAAGGCAATAATAAATTAGTTATTATCATATTTCCTTGTTCATGATAATCGTTTATTATCCATGCAATAATTGTATTGATCGGAGACTTAGATGCATCTGTGGATACATAGACGAAACCATGTCCCTAGTATGCCTCTAATAGACTAGCTCGTTGATCAAAGATGGTTAAGATTTCCTAGCCATGGACAAGAGATGTCATTTGATAACGAGATCACATCATTAGGACAATGGTGTGATGGACAAGACCCAAACTACAAACATAGCATATGATCGTGTCAGTTTGTTGCTACTGTTTTCTGCATGTCAAGTATATGTTCCTATGACCATGAGATCATGCAATTCACGGACAACGGAGGTGTGACTTGTGTGTATCAAACGTCACAACGTAACTGGGTGACTATAAAGGTGCTCTACAGGTATCTCCGAGGGTGTCTGTTGGGTTGGCATGGATCAATACTGGGATATGTTGCTCTGTGTGACGGAGAGGTATCTCAGGGCCCACTCGGTAATAGAACATCACAATAAGCCTTGCAAGCAATGTGACTAAGTGTTAGTCACAGGATATTGTATTACGGAACGAGTAAAGATACTTGCCGGTAACAAGGTTGAACTAGGTATGGAGATTCCGATGATCGAATCTCGGGCAAGTAACATACCGAAGAACAAAGGGAACATCATACAGAATTAATTGAATCCTTCACATAGAGGTTCGAACATAAAGATCTACGTAGAATATGTCGGAACCAATATGGGCATCCAGGTCCCTCTATTGGTTATTGACCATAGAGGTGTCTCGGTCATGTCTACATAGTTCTCGAACCCACAGGGTTTGCACACTTAAGGTTTGGTGATGTTTCAGTAGTATAGAGTTATGCATGGTGGTGACCGAAGGTTGTTCGGAGTCCCAGATGAGATCCCGGACATCACGAGGAGCTCCGGAATGGTCTGGAGGTAAAAATTGATATATAGGAAGTTCTGTTTTGGTCGCCGGAGAAGTTTCGGGCTCATCGGTAGTGTATCGGGAGTGCCTGTAGTGTACGGGGAGACCACCGAGAGGGGTATTTTGACCCAAGAGGCTACATGGGCTGTGGGAGAGTGACTGACAAGACCTTAGTGGGCTGGTGGAAGTCCCACACAAGGCCCATGTGGCTAGGGAAAGAAAATCCCAAAGGGAAAAGTGGAAAAAGGCAAAAAGGGGAGGAATCCTAGTCCTACTAGGATTGGAGGAGGAATCCTCCTCTCCTCCCCCTTCGGTCAAATCAAGGAAGGCTTGGCCCTTGCGCCAAGTCCTATCCTCCCTCCCTCTTATATATACTGGAGGTTTTAGGGTTTTTGAACAAGATTTTCAGCCACGTGCTACCCGTTCCTCCAGTGCATAGTTTCTCCTCTAGATCGGATTTCTGCAGTGCTTAGGCGAAGCCCTGTCGGAATAGCTCCACCACCATCGCCGGAGCGCCGTCACACTGCCGGAGAACTCGTCTACCTCCCCGCTCCTTCTTGCTGGATCAAGAAGTCGGAGATCCTCATCGAGCTGTATGTGTGCTGAACGCGGAGGTGCCGTCCGTTCGGTGCTTGATCGGGATGGATTGTGATTGGATCGCGGGACGTTCGGCGATTTGGATAGCGAAGATGTTCGAGTACACCAACCGCGTTTCTTAATGCTTCCCACGTAGCAATCTACAAGGGTATGTAGATCCACTCCCCCTCTCATAGATGCTCATCACCACGGATAGATCTTGCATGTGCGTAGGAATTTTTTTGTTTCCCATGCAATGTTCCCCAACAGTGGCATCATGAGCTAGGTCCATGTGTAGATGAGATCTCGAGTAGAACACAAAGTGTTTGTGGGTGTTGATGCTTAGATTGCTTCCTCCCTTGGTCGTGTTTTGGTTCAGCGGTATTGTGGGATGAAGCGGCCCGGACCAACATTACTCGCACGCTTACGAGAGACCAGTTCCCTCAACTGCAACTTATTGCATAGATGGCTGGCGGGTGCCAGTTTCTCCTACTTTAGTTGGATCGGATTCGACAGAGGTGGTCCTTGAGAAGGTTGAAAAGCAACTAATGTATCCCCGTTGTTGTTTATGCGTAGGTGAGAATTGTTCTTGCTAGATACCCGTAGTAGCCACGTAAAACATGCAACAACAATTAGAGGACGTCTAACTTGTTTTTGCAGGGTATGTTGTGATGTGATATGGCCAATTACATGATGTGATATATGTAATGTATAAGATGATCATTTGTTGTATATAATATCACGACTTGCATGTCGATGAGTACGACAACCGACAGGAACCATAGGGTTGTGTTTAATTATTGTATGACATGCGTGTCAATCATTAAGCGCTATGCATGTAATGCTTTACTTTATCGCTAAACGATAGAAATAGTAGTAGAAGCATGGTGGGCGCGACAACCCCGATGGCGACACGTTGATGGAAATCAAGATGATGGAGATCATGGTGTCGTGCCGGTGACGATGGAGATCATGCCAGTGCTTTCAAGATGGAGATCTAAAGCACAAGTTCATGGCCATATCATGTCACTTATGATTTGCATGTGGTGTTAATCCTTTTATGCAACTTGTTTTGCTTAGGACGACGGTAGCATTATAAGGTGATCCCTCACTTAAATTTCAAGATGAATTGTGTTCTCCCCGAGTGTGCACCGTTGCGAAAGTTCGTCGTGTTGAGACACCACGTGATGATCGGGTGTGATAGACTCTATGTTCACATACAACGGGTGCAAGCCAGTGTTGCACATGCAGAACACTCGGGTTAAACTTGACGAGCCTAGCATGTACAGACATGGCCTCGGAACACAAGAGACCGAAAGGTCGAACATGAGTCATATAGTAGATATGATCAACATGATGATGTTCACCATTGAAGCCACCTCAACTCACGTGATGATCGGACTTGAGTTGGTGAATTTGGATCATGTATCACTCGAATGATCGGAGCGATGCCAGTTTGAGTGGGAGTTCTTCAATAATATTCTTAACTGAACTCATTATCATGAACATAGTTAGTTGTGTCTTTGCAAGTTATGTTGTAAATTACTTGCTCGCGCTGTAGCTCCCTTGAATTTTTATATGTTCCTAGAGAAACAGAGTTGAAACATGATGGTAGCAATATTGCGGACTGGGTCCATGATCTGAGGATTGTCCTCATTGCTGCACAGAAGGCTTATGTCCTTAATGCTCCGCTTGGTGCACCAACCCCTCTAGCATCGTTTGTAGATGTCTTGAACATCTGACAGGCACGTTCTGATGACTACTTGATAGTGTACTGCGTCATGCATTATGGCTTAGAATTGAGTCTCCGAAACATTTTGAATGTCACGGAACATATGAGATGTTCTAAGAGCTGAAATTAGGATCTCAGGCTCATTCCCGACTTGCGAGATATGAGATCTCCAACAAGATTCTTTGCCTGCAAGATGAAAGAGAATAGCTCAATCGTTGAGCATGTGCTCAGATTGTCTGGGTGCTACAATCCCTTGAATCGAGTGGGAGTTGATCTTCTAGATAAGATAGTGATTGATATAGTTATCCAAGTCACTGTCACTAAGCTACTAGAACTTGGTGATGAACTATAAAATGCCAGGGATAGAAATGATGATCCCTGAGCTGTCCGCTATGTTTGACACCGCAAAGGTAGAAATCAAGAAGGAGCGTCAATTGTGATGGTTAGTAAAAACCACTAGTTTCGATAAGGGCAAGGGCAAGAAGGGAAACTTCATAGATGGCAAGTCAGTTATGCTCCAGTGAAGCAACCCAAAGTCGAACCCAAACCCGAGACTAAGTGCTTCGATTATGAGGAGAGTGGTCGCTGAAGCGGAACAACCCTAGATACTTGGTAGATAAGAAGGCTGGCAACGTCAACAGAAGCAATTTGATATATGTGTTATTGATGTGTACATTTCTAGTACTCCTAGTAGCACCTGGGTATTGGATACCGGATCGGTTTCTAAATGTTACTAACTTGAAGTAAAAGCTATGGAATAAACGGAGACTAGCTAAGTATGAGGTGACGATGTGTGTTGGAAATGTTTCCAAAGTTGATGTGATCAACATCGCACACTCTCTCTACCTTCGGGGTTAGTGACAAACCTAAATAAATGTAATTTGGTGTTTGTGTTATGCATGAACATGATTAGATCGTGTTTATTGCAACACAGTTATTCATTTAGGTTAGAGAATAATGGTTATTCTATTTACATGAATAATACCTTCAATGGTCATGCACCCAGTGAGAATGGTTTGTTGAATCTTGATCGTAGTAATGCACATGTTCATAACATTGATGCCAAAAGATACAAAGTTAATAATGATAGTACCACATAATTGTAGCAATGCCGCTAAATGTCATATTGTTATAAATCGCATGAAGAAACTCCATACTGATGGATCTTTGGACTCATTCGATTTCAATCGGTTGAGACATGCGGATGGACAAGATGACTAAAGCGCCGTCTTCTGGAACGGGCAATTGACTTATTGGAGATGATACATGTTGATGTATACGGTCCAATGAGTGTTGTAGCATGCAGTGGATATCGTTATTTTCTTACCTTCACTGATGATTTGAGTAGATATAGTGTATATTTACTTAATGAAACACAAGTCTGGATCATTTGAAAGGTTCAAGCAAATTCAGAGTGAAGTTTAAGATCATCGTGACAAGAAGATAAAAATGTCTGCGATATGATCGTGGAGGTGAATATCTGAGTTACAAGTTTGCCATACAACTTTAGACAATGTGAAAGTTGTTTCACAACTCACGCCACCTGGATCACCATAGTGTGATAGTGTGTCCGAACGTCATAGTCGTGCTCTATTGGATATGGTGCTTGCTATGATGTCTCTTATCCGTTTGCTACTATAATTTTTGGTGTTATGCATTAGAGACAACTACATTCACTTTAAATAGGGCACCATCTAAATCCGTTGAAATGACACCGTGTGAATTATGGTTTGATAGAAACCTAAGCCGTCATTTCTTAATGTTTGGGGCTGCAACACTTGTGTGGAAAATGTTTTCACCTAATGGTCTCGAACCCAAAGCGGATAAATGCATCTTTATAGAATACCCTAAAGAACAGTTGGGTGAACCTTCTATCTCAGATCCAAGCATAAAATGTTTGTTGCTAAAACTGGGTCCTTTCTCGAGGATAAGTTTCTCTCGAAAGAATTGAGTGGGAGGAAGATAGAACTTGATGAGGTTGTTAAACCTTTGTTTCAATGAGAAAGTAGCGCAACACAGGAAGATGCTACTGCGAAGCCTACGTTGGTTGAAGAGGTAGTTAATGATGATGATCATGAAGCTTCGGATCAAGTTACTATCAAACCTCGTAGGTCGACAAGGACATGTACTGCTCCTGAGTGGTACAACAACCCTGTCTTAGAGGTCATGTTGTTGGATAACGATGAACCTACGAGCTATGGAGAAGCGATGATGGGCCCGGATCCCGACAAATGGTTAGAGGCCATGAAATACGAGATGGGATCCATGTATGAAAACAAAGTGTGGACTTTGGTAGACTTGCTCGTTGGACGGCAGGTCGTTGAGTGCAAATGGACCTTTAAAATGAAGACATACGCTGATGGTAAATGTCACCATTTATAAAGCTCGACTTGTCGCAAAGAAGTTTCCTACAAAATTCAAAGGAGTTGACTGCGATGAGACTTTCTCACTCGTAGCGATGCTAAAGTCTGTTGGAATTATGTTAGCAGTTGCTGCATTTTTCAATTATAAAATCGGGCAGATGAATGTCAAAACATCATTTCCTTAACAATTTACTTGAGGAAAGGTTGTATGTGATACAACCAGAAGGTTTTTTCAGTCCTAAAGGATGCTAAAAGGTGTGCGAGTTCCAGCAATCCTTCTATGGGCTGGAGCAAGCATCTCGGAATTGGAATATATGCTTTGATGAGGTGATCAAAGCTTTTGAGTCTATACAAAGTTTATGAGAAACTTGTATTTACAATAAAGTGAGTGGGAACACTATAGAGTTTCTGTTAAGCATATGTGGATGAAATATTGTTGATCAGAATTTATGTAGAATTTCTGGAAAGCATAAACGGTTGTTTGAAAAGAGTTTTTCAAAGGAAGACCTGGATAAAGATACTTAATTGATGGGCATCACGATCTATAGAGATAGATCAAGATGCTTGATGAGACTTTCAAAGAGTACATACCTTGACAAGATTTTGAAAGAGTTCAAAATGGATCAGCCAGAGAAGGAATTCTTGCCGATTTGTAAGGTGTGAAGTTGAGTGAGACTCAAAGCTCAACAACGGTAGAAGAAATAGAAAGGACGAACGTCGTCCCGTATGCCTTAGCCATAGGCTCTATATAGTATGCCATGCCGTGTACCGCACCTGTGTGTGCCTTGCCATGAGTCCGTCAAGGGGTATAGGAGTGATCCAGGAGTGGATCACTAGACAGCGGTCAAGATTATCGTTAGTAATTAAAAGACTAAGGAGATGTTTCTCGATTATGGAGGTGATAAAGAGTTACGTTGATGCAAGGTTTAACACCAATTCAGATGTCTCGTAGTAGCAATCTGGATACGTATAGTGGAGCAACCATTTGGAATAGTACCAAGTGGAGTGTTGTAGTAGTGTTTACATTTACACATAGAGATTTGCAAAGTACACACGGATCTGAATGTCGCATACCCGTTGACTATAAGACCTCTCTCACATACAAAGCATGATCGAGCCCCAGAACTCATTGGGTGTTAGATTCATAACAATGCAAATCACATGGTGATGTGAACTAGATTATTGACTCTAGTGCAAGTGGGAGACTATTGGAAATATGCCGTAGAGGCAATAATAAATTATTTATTATCATATTTCCTTGTTCATGATAATCGTTTATTATCCATCCTATAATGTATTGATCAGAGACATAGATGCATGTGTGGATACATAGACAAAACCATATCCCTAGTATGCCTCTAATAGACTAGCTCGTTGATCAAAGATGGTTAAGGTTTCCTAGCCATGGACATGAGATGTCATTTGATAACAGGGTCACATCATTAGGAGAATGGTGTGATGGACAAGACCCGAACTACAAACATAGCATATGATCGTGTTAGTTTGTTGCTACTATTTTCTGCACGTCATGTATATGTTCCTATGACCATGAGATCATGCAATTCACGGACACCGGAGGAGTGCCTTGTGTGTATCAAACGTCACAACGTAGCTGGGTGACTATAAAGGTGTTGAGGAACATCGGATGGGAAACAAAAAAATTCCTACGCACATGCAAACCTATCCATGGTGATGAGCATCTACGAGAGGGGGAGTTGATCTACATACCCTTGTAGATCGCTAAGCGGGAAGCGTTAAGAAACGCGGTTGGTGTAGTCGAACTTCTTTGCGATTCAAATCACCGAGCGTCCCGCGATCCAATCACGAACTGTCCCGCGAACCAATCATGAACCATCCCACGATCCAATCACGAACCGTCCCGCGATCTCGTCACGATCCGTCCCGCGATCCAATCACGAACTTCTTGTGGCCTTGATCACGATCCTTCCGATCTAGTACCGAACGGACGGCACCTCCCCATTTAGCACACGTGAAGCTTGATGACGATCTCCACCGTCTTGATCCAGCAAGAGGAGGTGGAGAGGAGAGAGAGTTCACCGGCAGCGTGACGGCGCTCCGGTGATGGTGGTGGAGCTATTCCGGCAGGGCTTCGCCTAAGCGCTGCGGAAAACTATCTAGAGGAGCACTGGTGAAACGCGTAGAACGTGGCCGTATGTCCTGTGCAAAAGCCACCCAATCCACTAGTCGATATAGGAGGGAGGGAGAGGCATCCCTTGGCACAAGGCCAAGGGCCTCTTTGATTCGGCCGAAGGGGAGGGGAGCAATCCTACTCCACCTCCAATCCTAGTTGGAGTAGGATTGCTCCCTATTGGCTGATTTTTCCTCTTTTCCCTTTAGGACTACCTTCCCCTGCACCATGGGCCTTTCTGGCTGTTTCCCCATACCACTAAGGGCTGGTTATTATTCTCTCACATCCCATGGACCTCTTGGTGTCGAAATACCCCTCGCGGAGGTCTCCCGGTACACTACCGGCACTCCCGGTACACTACCGATGAGCCCAAAACTTGTCCGGCAAGCAAACTGGGACTTCCTATATATGAATCTTTACCTCCAGACCATTCCGGAGCTCCTCATGACATACGGGATCTCATCCGGGACTCCGAACAACCTTTGGTCACCACCATACATAACTCTATACAACCGAAACGTCACCAAACCTTAAGTGTGTAGACCCTACGGGTTCGAGAACTATGTAGACATGACCGAGACACCTCTACGGTCAATAACCAATGGCGGGACCTAGACGTCCACATTGGTTCCTACATATTCTACGAAGATCTTTATCGGTCGAACCTCTATGTCAAGGATTTAGTTAATCCCGTATAACGTACCCTTTGTTCTTCGGTATGTTACTTGCCCGAGATTCGATCGTCGGTATCTCTATACCTAGTTCAACCTCGTTACTGGCAAGTCTATTTACTCGTTCCGTAATACAAGATCCCATGGCTAACACTTAGTCACATAGCTTGCAAGACTTGTCATGATGTTGTATTACTGAGTGGGCCCTGATATACCTCTCCGTCACACGGAGTAACAAATCCTAGTCTCGATCCAAGCCAACCCAACAGACACCCTCGGAAATACCTGTAGTGCACCATTATAGTCACCCAGTTACGTTGCAACGTTTGATACACCCAAAGTATTCCTACGGTGTCAGTGAGTTGCATGATCTCATGGTCATAGGAACATATACTTGACAAGCGGAAAACAACAACAATAAACTGACAAGATCATATGCTACGTTTGAATTTTGGGTCTTGTCCATCATATCATTCTCCTTATGATTTGATCCCGTTATCAAATGACATCTCATTTTCATGGCCAGGAAACCTTAACCATCTTTTGATTAACGAGCTAGTTCACTAGGGGCATAGTAGGGATATAGTGTTTTGTCTATGTATCCACACATGTATCTATGTTTCCAATTAATACAATTCTAGCATGGATAATAAACAATTATCATGAACAAGGAAATATAATAATAAACACTTTATTTATTGCCTCTAGGGAATATTTCCAACAAAAGGTGCTCTACAGGTATCACCGAGGGTGTATGTTGGGTTGGCATGGATCAAGACTGGGATTTGTTGCTCCGTGTGACAGAGAGGTATCTCAGGGCCCACTCGATAATACAACATCACAATAAGCCTTGCAAGAAATGTGACTAAGTGTTAGTCACGGGATATTGTATTATGGAACGAGTAAAGAGACTTGTTGGTAACGAGGTTGAACTAGGTATGGAGATACCGACTATAGAATCTCGGGCATGTAACATACCGAAGAACAAAGGGAACATCATACGGGATTAACTGAATCCTTGACATAGAGGTTCGATTGATAAAAATCTTCATAGAATATGTAGGAACCAATATAAGCATCCAGGTCCCGCTATTCTTTATTGACCGTAGAGGTGTCTCGGTCATGTCTGCATAGTTCTCGAACCCGCAGGGTCTGCACACTTAAGGTTTGGTGACGTTTCGGTAGTATAGAGTTATGCATGTGGTGACCGAAGGTTGTTCGGAGTCCCGGATGAGATCCCGGACGTCAAGAGGATCTCCGGAATGGTCCGGAGGTAAAAATTGATATATAGGAAGTCCTGTTTTGGTTGCGGGAAAAGTTTCGGGCTCATCGGTAGTGTACCGGGAGTGCCGGTAGTGTACCGGGAGACCACCGGGAGAGGTATTTCGACCCAAGAGGCTACATTGGCTATGGGAGAGTGAATAACCAGCCCTTAGTGGGCTGGTGGAAGTCCCACACAAGGCCCATGCAGGTGGGGAAAGAAAAGCCCAAAGGGAAAAGTGGAAAAAAGGCAAAAAGGGAAGGAATCCTAGTCATACTAGGATTGGAGGAGGAATCCTCCTCCCCTCCCCCTTCGGCCGAAGCAAGGAAGTCTTGGCCCTTGCGGCAAGGCCTATCCTCCCTCCCTCTTATATATACTGGAGGTTTTAGGGTTTTTGAACAAGATTTTCAGCCATGTGCTACCCGTTCGTCCAATGCATAGCTTCTCCTCTAGATCGGATTGCTACAGTGCTTAGGCGAAGCCCTGCCGGAATAGCTCCACCACCATCGCCGGAGCGCCGTCATGCTGCTGGAGAACTCGAATACCTCTCCGCTCACTCTTGCTGGATCAAGAAGGCAAAGATCGTCATCGAGCTGTACGTGTGCTGAACGCGGAGGTGCCGTCCGTTCGGTGCTTGATCGGGACGGATCGATATTGGATCGCGGGAGGCTCGGTGATTTGGATCGCGAAGACGTTCGACTACACCAACCACGTTTCTTAATGCGTCCCGCTTAGCAATCTACAATGGTATGTAGATCCACTCTCCCTCTCGTAGATGCTCATCACCATGGATAGATCTTGCGTGTGCGTAGGATTTTTTTTGTTTCCCATGCAACGTTCCCCAACAGTTCCAGACATACCGAGGAGTTACAAACATACCAAGTAATGATTTGGACACAAGTATTAGGAGTCTAGGTTTTAAATTCAAAAGATGAAAAAAAATGCTTCGACGTACAGTAAAATGTGCATGATTTCCTGACACGGGGCCAAGATGTTGTGGTCAATATAACGTCTTGTTTGAGATAAGCTTTGACACATGTCAAGCATGCAATGGCTAACTGTTACCTACATCCCCACGGGTAATTACTCTATTAGGACACAGGGAAGTGCTAGCTTGAATGTCCATGGGGAAGCTGGTGGGTCAAACATTACCCAACGTGCAAGACGGGGATGGGGATGAGATATCAATACCCGCCTTACCCATGGAGTACTTACAAGCGGGCTCTGGAATTAGTAGACCCCACGTAATTTGCGCTCTCAGTCACCCAAATTTCCACACATTCCACCCATTTGGCTCAAAAATCCCTAATAAATCCCAAACCCAACCACAACATATTGATTACTGCATTGAAATACTATATATTTCTACTGAAATATACTATGAAAGGTTGTTATTAAATGCATGTGTGGGTTTCCCCACGGGGATAAAGAGCCAATGGGGACGGGGATGGTAAACTTTTTATCAACCCACACGAGTATGGAGACAAGGACATGGATGGGAGGGCGGTGATGAGGACAAGGATGGGACTCTAATACCTGCCTGAGTAATCCCCATTGCCAGCTTTGAGACACATTCCTCTCACCAACCGGAGCATCATAGAAGGCGCGTGGTTCCAAGAGGGAACGTGGGGCCCTATGTGACGACGAACCACCAATCGTTGTCTCATTCGTCCTAATATTTTTTCATTGTTACAATGCACAAATACCATCAACATCCTAAAATTTGAAATATTTTGACATTCTATTGACATTTTTATACATTAAGTTAGTTTCTAGAAATTTAATGGCCATAGTTCAAAACTGAAATGCATGAACATGCAATATGAAGCAAAAACTACTAGAAAAATCATATTTACATACCACTTGCTTCTGTATACATACCCCATGCAATAAATTTGAAGGATTTCAAAACATCACGAGCAACGGTTTGGACACACGCATTGAGAATCCAGATTACCAAATTCGAAAAAGAAAAAAAGCATTGAATTACATGAAAATCTGCATGATTTCCCAACATGGGGCCAAGATGTCGTGGTTAAAGTATACTAGACTTGCTTGCATAACACAAATGGCACAAGTGCATTACATTTGGATAGACATGTATATATTTGGCAAGAAAAACAGGTCCCACATGATTGGCACTCTGTTTCGCGTTTCGAGTTTTGAAAACCAATTTTCATGGGCTATTAATCACACGCGGTCATTCATTGGAAACCTTGATGATGTTAAGTTGTTGGAAATATTCCCTAGAGGCAATAATAAATTGGTTATTATTATATTTACTTCTTCATGATAATCGTTTATTATCCATGCTAGAATTTAATTGATCAGACACTCACATACATGTGTGGATGCATAGACAACACCATGTCCCTAGTATGCCTCTAATAGAGTAGCTCGTTGATCAAAGATGGTTAAGGTTTCCTAGCCATGGACATGAGATGTCATTTGATAACGTGATCACATCATTATGAGAGTGATGTGATGGACAAGACCCAAACTATAAACATAGCATATGATCGTGTCACTTTATTGCTATATTTTTTTGCATGTCTATCTATTCCTATGACTATGAGATCATGCAACTCATTGACACCAGAGGAGTACCTTGTGTATATAAAACATCGCAACGTAACTGGGTGACTATAAAGGTGCTCTACAGGTATCTCTGAGGGTGTTTGTTGGGTTGGCATGGATCAAGACTGGGATTTGTTGCTCCGTGTGACGGAGAGGTATCTCAGGGCCCAATCGGTAATACAACATCACAACAAGCCTTGCAAGCAATGTGACTAAAGTGTTAGACACAGGATATTGTATTATAGAATGAGTAAAGAGACTTGCCGGTAACGAGATTGAACTAGGTATAGAGATACCGATGATCGAATCTCGGGCAAGTAACATACCGATGAACAAAGGGAACATCGTACGGGATTAACTGAATCCTTGACATAGAGGTTCAACCGATAAAGATCTTCGTAGAATATGTAGGAACCAATATGGGAATCCAGGTCCTGCTATTGGTTATTGACCGTAGATGTGTCTCAGTCATGTCTACATAGTTCTCGAACCCGCATGGTCTTCACACTTAAGGTTTGGTGATGTTTTGGTAGTATAGAGTTATGTATGGTGGTAACCGAAGGTTGTTCGGAGTCCCGGATGAGATCCCGCATGTCACGAGGAGCTCTGGAATGGTCTGGAGGTAATGATTGATATATAGGAAGTCCTATTTTGGTCGTCGGAAAAGTTTTGGGCTCATCGATAGTGTACCAGGAGTGCCGGTAGGGTACTGAGGGACCATCGGGAGGAGTGTTTCGACCCAAGGTCCTACATGGGCTGCGGGAGAAAGTAAACCAGCCCTTAGTGGGCTGTACAAAGCCGCACTAGAGGCCCATGCGGCTGGGTGGAGAAACCCAAAGGTGGAAGGATGATTCCTAGTGGGAGAAAAGGTGTCCTAATCCTACTAGGATTGGAGGAGGACTCCCCTCTCCACTTCAGCCGAAGCAAGGGCTAGCCCCTTAGGGGCCAAGTTTTTGGGGAACGTTGCATGGGAAACAAAAAATTTCCTACGCTTCACCAAGATCAATTGTAACATCCCAAACTTTGGAATGTTATAATAAATATAGAATGATTGATTGTTTGCTTGAATGATTGAAAGTGAGTGAAATTTGAAACTTTTTGAAACTTTTGAAAGTTTAATCAGAGGGAATGAAATGACTTTCCCAAAATTTTCACTCTGCATTTTGATCACCAGGAATTCAAATTCATTTCATCACAAAACCCCAGAGTGAAGATGACATGACTTCTTCCATTTAAAGAAATGAAAAGGGATTTGAAAATGGTTTGAATTCCATTTGATAATATTTCAAATTCAGAAACTTTATGCAACTCAATGATTTTCATGAGAGAGGATAATATGACTTCTTCAATTTTTATGAAATATGAGTTGGAGGTTGAAAAGAAGGATTTGAGAATGCCTCTGAAATTATCATAGGAATCCATTTCATATTGGGTCCCTATTCAAAATTTTCAAAATATTGAAACGCCTAGTCAAAATGTGAGAGGAGCAAATATGACGCTCCAAACCAGGGGCTTTTTGTGAGGTTTTTGAACTATAAAACCCAAAGGGGTATTTGAAAAATATTTGCAAAAGAATTTAAAGCCAATTAGGCAATTTTTGAAAATAATATTTTTTCAAAATGTCCAAATAACAGAATAAAAATGTTCATTAAATGGAATATTTTATTATGAGAATTTTGATATAAAATACTCCTATATTTGGAATTTTTTATATGCATTAAATGCCTTTTATTACTCTGGTTTATTAAAAAGAAATTTTTTAATACCGGATCAGGCCGGCCCATCGCTTTTATTAGCCGAATCCCTTAATTACCGGCCGACCGTCGCCCCGCGAGTCCCTCCCTCTCTCTGACCAGAAGGCCCCACCCAACCACCCGTAAATCCGCGCCGGCCATCTCCTTCCTCCTTCCTCGCGCCCGCGCCATCGCCGGAGCCACCGCCGGACCTCCGTCCACTCTTTCCATTTAGGCCTCCCCGACCCTCCCTATAAAGCCCGAGGCTCTCTCCCTCCATTCCCCCGCTTTTCCCTCTCTGTCGCACCTCCTCTTCGCCGGAATCCCTCGCCGGAGTCCGAGCCGCCGCCGCACCATTTTCGTCGTGCCGCACCACCCTGCCCTCCCCAACGCCACCGAGCCCTCCATCCATTTACCCGCACCCGTGCGCACCACCCCCACCCCTCTGCTTCGCCGTAGACCCACCAGAACCGCCGCACCATCACCCTTGCCGGAGTGTTCCCCGACCCCGAAGCTCCCGCCGCTCGTGGTCGTCGCCTTAATAGTCCCCGAACCCCTCCGACGCCACCATCGACGTCACCGAGCTCCCCTGCGTCGACCAGTGCCGAAGACATCGCCGGAGGCCCTCGGAAGACATCTCCCCGACGACCTCGCCGTCGACGACGACCTCGCCGGACTTCACACCGCCGTGGTGAGCCTCCCTCTCCCTCTCCTCCATCCGATCTCGAACGTACGGCCTTGATTAGAAGTAACTTACCTCTTCGGTTCTTTTAAAAGAACCGGCCGGCTTTTTCTTTTCTAATTTTAGACCAAAACGTTTTCTTTAGTTGTCGTTCGTTCGCCCGAAACTCTGGAACACGCACACCCCTGGACCAATCACAAGCCGCCACGTCAACCCCCTGTCCGCTAGAAACCCTTTTCTTTTTCTGATTTAATTTCAAAAACAGAATAGTTCTTTTTTTATTTCCTTTATATCTTTTATGTTTTTAACTATTTTAAATTGATTCTTTTTGAATTAGATCAAAATTTTTATCTAGCTTCTGTAGATACCAAATTTGACCATGTTTATACATTTAAATTTGAATTTGAACAGATTTGATTTAAATTTTGTTTCCTGAATATCTTGAGTTCTAAAATGAATTTTTGAATGATTCTTTTTCCTACTTGTCACTAGTGATATTAGCTATCATTTGGTAGAGTTGAGAATTTTTAGAATAAATTTGATTAGTGTTCTAGCTAAAAACAGAATCTGTTTAGTTGTTAATATAGTTTAATTAGTTTTATTTTGCTAGTTTAAATCTGTGTTAATTATATATTTGATTTAGTAGATTCTGTTAGTTAAACTTTAGGTGAATTACTTGTTGTTAAAATAAAAATAATTTGATTAGTTTACCACCATGTTGTTATAGGAACACTATACATTTTCAAATAGGTTTAATTTGTGATAAACAAACTAGTTAGTAATAGTTTATTCCAACAAAGTTTTAAGTAATTAGAATCTGTTTTCAAATAAAATTTGTAGTAATTCCTTTCTGTTAAGAAATGTTTTGTTAATAAAAATAATTTTTGTCTTGCTCTATTATGGTAGGAAAACTATATTATTTTCATTAGATAATGTGTTATAAAACCATCTAGTTTTAATAGAAACTCTTTCCACAAAACTTTTAGATGATTTAATTCTGTTTTATAATAAAGATTTTTATTATTTACTTTCTGTTAACTTAGTTGTTTTACAATTTGTTTTCTTTTAGTTTATGGTTGTGCTTGTAGTTATGTTCATTAGGCAAACACTCATGTTGTTTAAGAGGTTGTTTTCATAGTTTTACTTGTTCTTCAAAAGTAATTCTTTTTTATAGTAAAATATTTACTAAAAATACTTTATTATATTGTTTTGGGTTTTGAGTTACTTTTGAATTTGTTGGAGTTTTGTGTTTCAACTTTGTCTTAAGTATTTCTTTCATCAACCTTGTTGATTTTGTTTCTTGTGTTACCCTGTGATTGTTAGAATTGATTGCTAGTATGATTGCTTATATGTATGCAATGTTTGTTATATAGATTTTCATCGGAGAGAGACGAATAGCCTATCAAGTTATTTTCTGAGAGCAATCTTTATCTTCATCAACAGTACAGGCAAGTTCACTTTGACCATCTATTTCATACCTATGTTTTTATTGCATGTAGTGACATCATTCAACAAATCCCTCCTGTAGTGTTACTAAAGCCCCGGGAACGCTAGTTAGTGCATTGCTATGCTAAAGTAGACGGGGTCTGGTATGAGTGTTCGTGAGTGGTGTGAAGAAGGACTCCACGTCAAGACGACAACTTCATGAAGACATCTTCAAGTCCTGCATCTTCAAGACATCAAGACTTCGAGACTCGAGAAACAAGTTTTTCAATACACACTACTGGGTGAGGGATGGTTTTGAACGACGGCCTGGGGATAGACCAGTGGTTAGCCTAGGTGTTGCTGGGGAAGTGCCAGTATTCACGCGGAAAGCCTCACCCAGACTCAAAGAGAAGGATGAATACTTCATGCCCGGAAGCTTACCTGTGTAGCCACAAGTCATTATGGGCTCTGGCTTGGTTGATCTTTGTTGTGACTCTGCTGGGCAGTCCTACGAGATGTAGTCGACGTTAGGATTGGATGGGCACTGTCGGACAGTCAGGGAAACACTTTGAAAGACCATGTTTCGTTCATCCTGTTCTCAAACACCAGGCAGTGCGAGGACTTATCAGGAGGGAACGAATCTTGTGGGTAAAGTACACAACACTCTGCAAAGCTAAACCTAATCGATTAGCCGTGTCCCTGGTTACGGACAAATTGAGCTTCTAGACTTGGATCTATCTCTGAACTCTCAACACTGGAATGATAACTAATTGTGGGCAACTTAATGATACTTATGGGCATTGAGACATTGGTTGGCGGAACCATGTCATGATAGGTAACTCCATAGTGAAATTCCTGATATTCCTTTGTTGTAGGAAAATAAAATCAGCTTTTACGCAAAAACTCAGACACAGAGCCACAAAGCCTTTGCATATAGAATAGTTTTATCTTCTGATTTCTACTATGGTGATCTTGCCAGTACATTCAATGTACTGACCTATATGGCTGCAACGTATCATGTTGCAGATACTCTTCTACGATGGGTAAGAGTACGATTCAGGGTTACGGTCTACACTCAACTTGCCGTTGGTGTTATTGGGACTCCACTCCTGCTGACTGTATCCGCTGCTATTTTAAGGTATATATCAGTTTTACGTTATTTACATGTGATTGCACTTTGATATATACATTGATGTACTATGTGTGCCAGCATACTGATCCAGGGATGGCACAGAACACATAGAGGCTTGACTCGTTTTGAGTCGGGTTGCTACATCAATCTAGGAGATGAGCATCTATGAGAGGAGAGATTGGATCTATGTATCCCTATAGATCGCTAAGCGGAAGCGTTAAAGAACACGGTTGATGTAGTGCTACGTCTCTGCGATCCAATCAAGTGCCAAATGAACGGCACCTCCGCGTTCAGCACACGTGCAGCTCGATGAAGATCTCTGGCTTCTTTCTCCAGCATGAGGGAGTAGACAGGCAGAAGGGTTCGCCGGCAGCACGACGGCGTGGCAGCGATGGTGGTGGAGCTGATCCGATAGAGCTTCACTAAGCGGCACCGAATCAATCTACTAGAGGAGAGACTATCGGAGAGAGAGGAAGGGCTATGCTGTGGCTTAGGGTGCGCCTGCCCTCCTCCCTCTCACATATATATCAAGGGAGGGGTGGTGCGCCAAACCGCTAGGGTTTCCCCCTTGGGGCGGCGACCAAGGGTGAAGGCGACCTAGGGTGGCTTGCCACCCAAATTAGGTGGCGCCAACCCTAGGGTTGGCCCTCCCACCAATCCCCTTGCCACATGGGCCTTTGTGGGAGGGGCCGCCAGCCCACCAGGGGATGGTGTGCCCTCTCTCATAGCCCATGTAGGCCTTTGGGGCTGGTGGCCCCTTTCGGTGGACCCCCGGGACCCTCCCGGCACCCTCGGTACGTTACTGAAACTTCCTATATATGAATCTTCACCTCCGGACCATTCCGGAGCTCCTCGTCACTTCCGGGATCTCATTCGGGACTCCGAACAACCTTCGGTTACCAACACACATAAGTCATCTATACCGAAACGTCACTGAACCTTAAGTGTGCAGACCCTACGGGTTCGAGAACCATGTAGACATGACCAAGACACCTCTACGGTCAATAACCAATAGCAGGACCTGGATGCCCATATTGGTTCCTACATGTTCTACGAAGATCTTTATCGGTTGAACCACTATGTCAAGGGTTTAGTTGATCCCGTATGATGTTCCATTTGTCCTTCGGTATGTTACTTTCTTGAGATTCGATCATCGGTATCTCTATACCTAGTTCAACCTCGTTACCGACAAGTCTCTTTACTCGTTCCGTAATACAAGATCGCACGACTAACACTTAGTCACATTGGTTGCAAGGCTTGTTGTGATGTTGTATTACCGACTGGGCCCTGAGATACCTCTCCGTCACAAGGAGTAACAAATACCAGTATTGATCCATGCCAACTCAACAGACACCTTCGGAGATACCTGTAGAGTACCTCTATAGTCACCCAGTTACGTTGCAATGTTTGATACACACAAGGCACTCCTCCGGTGTCAGTGAGTTGCATGATCTCATGGTCATAGGAACATATACTTGCCATGCAGAAAAACTATAGCAATAAACTGACAGGATCATATGCTACGTTTGTAGTTTGGGTCCTGTCCATCACATCATTCTCCTAATGGTGTGATCTCGATATCAAATGCCATCTCATGTCCATGGCCAGGAAACCTTAACCATCTTTGATCAACATGCTAGCCTGCTAGAGGCATACTAGGGACACAGTGTTTGTCTATATGCCCACACATGTATTTAGTTTCCAATCAACACAATTATAGCATGGACAATAAACGATTATCATGAACAAGGAAATATAATAATAAACACTTTATTTATTGCCTCTAGGGCATATTTCCAACACAAGTCTCCTCCCTCCCTCCTCCTATATATAGTAGAGGTATTGAGGGTTATTCAACATACAAATCAGCCATGTCCTACCCTCTCCTCTAGATCGTAGTTTCTCCTCTAAATCGTTTCATCGGTGCTTAGGCGAAGCCCTGCTGGAATAGTTCCACCACCATCGCCGCCACGCCGTCGTGGTGCTGGAGAGCTCATCTACCTCTTCGCTCCCTCTTGTTGGATCAAGAATGTGGAGATCGTCATCGAGATGTACGTGTGCTGAATGCAGAGGTGCCATCTGTTCGGCGCGAGATCGGAAGGACCGTGATCAGGATAGCGAGATGATTCGTGATTTGATTGCGGGACAGATATTGATGGGATCGTGGGACAGATCGTGATTGGATCGCGAGAAGGATCGTGATGGGATCGTGGGACGCTCGGTGATTTGGATCGCAAAGACGTTCGATTACATCAATCGCGTTTCTTAACGCTTCCCGCTTAGCGATCTACAAGGGTGTGTTGATCCACTCTCCCACTCGTAGATGCTCATCACCATGGATAGATCTTGCGTGTGTGTTGGAAATTTTTTGTCACCCATGCAGCGTTCCCCAACATAAGTCACACACGACTGTTGACTAGAAAATCATGTGCAATTGGCGTCGATCAAGACTCCATCCACCTATAAATACTGCCCATCAGACGCCTTCCCGCCTGCATTCTCTCGTCTCCCCACCACATCCCTTGCAAAAAACTCTACCATGGCACGGCCGGTCTGCGCAAAAGCATAGGAGGAGGCGCCACCTTGCAAGGACAGGGAAAAGTGCAGCAACGAGGAGGACCCCATCACGCCCCCCACACGAGGTCGCGCCAGACCCCCCTCCCAAAGATTAGTTTTGGGGCCAGTATAATTTGGCTTTGTGGAAGACGCTGCCACCGGCTGAGAGAGCCAGGTAGGTGGCGTTCAAGAAGGAGTGGGCTGAGGAGCACGCCAGGACCTCCTGGTCTGGAATGTCCTTAGTGTTGCATCGCGAAAGGTGGAGCTAGAGCTTTGGAGGCACGCGCGTTGACGAGCTGAGGAGGTGTACGAAAACGGCCGGTACCATGCAATGAAAGACAAAGGCGCCAGGTGCCTCACCGCTGCATGGGCATGGCCCGATAAGCTCGAGCATGCCACCACCAAAGAGCTCTGGAGGGTGCCCAGTGAGATTGTCTGCATGGTCACGTGCCTCCGCCTGCAAGAGGTTGATCGACACGTTGAGCGTTGCGATGCGGAGGCGGCGGCGAACTCCCTTCGCGTTGGTAAGCCGCCGCACACATGGGAGCGCCTAGCGAGAGGCTGTCGCTTGGCTTCTCCCCGCCCAAGGAGGGGTTATTATTAGTTTAGTTTTTATTCATTGTATGTACTATGTTAAGTACTATCATAACGCGTGTGTGTCTATGTATGTGTATGTGTGTGTGTGTATCATGTCTGCAATGAGCTATTGAACAATTAATATATATTATTAGTTTCACATTTCTATCTGTTTTCATACTGATTTCTGGCCCTAGTTAGTAGCATGTTACACATATTGAAACATAAGAATAGAACATAAATTATTCACACATTGAAACATGTCAATATTATGATTGTTATCCAGACATTGGGATCGACATCAAAACAATTTAACAAAATAAAATGTGTCCATGACTATCACCCTAACCTACGGAAGCTCTAGGCTCTATGTGAACTCGGTCAAGCATCCGTCCATGCGGTTTACACGCTCGCGATACAGATGGAGCGCGATCTCAAGCTCCAAGCTGGCTATTTCGTTGAAGATTACCATCTCAAGGATGCGACAACCATTCTACTGCTCCCCGCTGGCCCCTGGGCCAAGGAGACGCTCGAGCCTACCAACCAGCCCGTTGACATTAAGGGGGCGATGGACAAGGCGGACGACACGACCTATGTGAACGGCACGAACGGTGTCCGGTGTAAGTTTGGTGCGGCCGGGCTCTGGTGCAAGTACGGTGCAGACGGTCGCTGCCCATTCAGGCTACTGACGTGCCTTAGACATAGTTGTAATGTCATGGCGGGTGCGATAGTACGCAAGCGGGTATGAAACCGTTCTTGCTCTGCCACATGCCATTCCTCTCGCTCTGCGGCCCTCCATCGGTCTTGCCCTCTCGGTTTTTCTCTACGGGGAACTACTTATGATATTCTTGTGCGGCGCGATGCAGTCTCTCGGCGGTGAGGCGACTATATTTCTCGGTGGCGCCGTCGCGCCCTGTGCCAAGGGTCTGCTCAACCCTTGTGATGACGCGCAGCACAACGTTGTTCGACGCGTCGCCGGGCACGCGATCGGCCTTGACAGGCTGTTGCGCCTGCACGAGATCATTTTCGTCATCGAGGAGGTTGATAGCAGAGGTGGCGCTTGGTTGGGTTGGCATCCTTGGTAGATGGGCCAAGATGCACTAGGTTTGCATTCGGGTGTGTCACGCACCGGCTCTTATCCTCATTCACCTCTAGCTGGAAATCGATGGGGAAGCTTACGTGGGAACATGTGCGGCTTCGGGCGGGAATTGGGCCAAAAAACGCCTGTGAGGTGCCGAAGAATGCACTAGAATCCTTGGACAAAAACACAATGATGAGATGTGAGAGAGGATGAAGGGATGATGCGCAGTCAGACGGGCAATAATAATTAAACATCTGCGATATTAATACGGGAAAAGACACTTCCCTACATAGTATCGGTAATGATTTCATCAGTCAATGACACTTTTTTGGCAGCAACCGTCTGCCCACAACACACACAACTTGTCCGGATGAATTGTTTCGGTTATTATTGTTCTTCCCACACAATTCTGATAAATGAACCATTTGCTATGTATTATATGCACATTCTTATGCTAACCCTTTTGTGTTCTCTTGGATTAGAAACAAATAGTTTATCTGAGTGAACTATATGCCATACTTCGCACACGTATATAGTTTTGTTAACCGTTTCTACTATCTTTGCTAATCACAAAAAGTTCATAAGAACAAACTGTTTTGTCGTAGAACGCACACACAACTATTTTTGGAATCGTATATGTGGATCCACCATCACACACAGTTCATGCCATTGGCGATGGAGCTTGAACTATACCGTCTACAATTCATGCATCGCACACAGTTTCGTCGAAGGGTCTCTGATTGATGTGTCATCTTTGAACTATCCTGTAGTAGTGAGGGGTCTATTTACATTTCAGTTGCAATACCTTTGGCAATGGTCAAACATGATGAAATCCATCATATCTATACTTATTAAAGTATTGTGTTATACCATTTATTTGCTTCAAAGCAAAGTCAATACACATGGTTCATGATTGCATCATCTTGCTAAATTTATTTACGACAAAAAAAGTCATGCCAGATAATCATAGCAACTAGAAACTCAAATAATTTTCTTGCATCGGTTTTATCCTTACGTTGAGTGTCAGAAGTATCACGTAACTCAAACAAAGCTAACTTTAACTCAATGGATTGATATCTTATTGATGTAACACTTTTGATTCGACTCTCACAACGAGTTTTGGACAATGATTTCACAGTCAAACTAGGAACCTGTTTGAGCAAAACAGATTCCACCTTTTCGTAAAACCATATATATATATATATATATATATATATATATATTCTGATCCTAGGATTAGAATAACTATTTGGATCACACCAGCCCTATATAGGGCCCGATGGATGTTCCCGAACTCAGAAAAAGAAAACATAGATGATCACCAACCGGCCCATTACCACATCCTGAATGGCTTGTCCCCTACCCACGACCATCCCATCCTATGTCTGCTCCCCCTTGACCTCCCCCAAATTACCACCGCTGCCACCTGCTACCGAAGAACGCCGCCCCACCAGCGCATGTTGCCCGTCACCGGAGCTGCCGCCCCACCCACGCGCGCTGCAACCACCAGGTGCCGCCTTCCCTTGATCCCCACGCGCCGCCACCAGGCCATGGATCCCTGCGTGCTGCTGCCGGCCTGGATTCCTGCATGCGGCTGTCGGGCTCAGGATACCCGAACGCTGCATGCTGCCGTAGACCTCCACATACAGCCTCCGTTATGGCTCCTAGATTCCTCGTTGCCACATCCGTAACCGCCAGCTACAATGTCGCCACCGGTTCCAAATCCGACCACTGCGCTGCTCCCTCCCCGGGATCCGGCCGCCACCGCCCCTAGATCTCGCCTCCGCGCAGATCCAGCCACCCACCCCACCAGCTGCTGTGATCCATCCAATCACCCCCCGCCGACCGTCGTGATCCAGCCACCCACCCCGCCGCCGGCCCCCATGTGTGGCTTCCTCCGGCATGGTGTTGCTCCGGCGAGCTCCTTCGTCTTCAAGCACGATGCATCGACGACGGCCTCCTCCTTCTCGTTCCCTCCCCAACTGCTGTTATTGATGATGTTGTTGTTCATTATCGTGTGGTCGTAGATGGCACATTGTAGGTCGAGTCGACTTCTCATGGAAGTTTGAACAAGAAAAGGCAGAGATATCATGACATCATGTCGGCCGACGACTAGAATGCATGGTGAAAATGGAAGTCTGAGCATTGCTATGGATACAACTGGATAATGTGATGATGCTACTATGTTGAACAGGGTCTTTGCTTTGATCTAAAAATGAATTTGGATGAGTTCCCATAAAATAGAATGTGTGGTAGGTCAGATACAAAAATAGCTGAAGTTCCACATAAAATAACAGGAGAACTCTATAACAAAGAATTATTTGAACATGAGTTGTGTGGCATGTGCACAATTAGCTCAAAGAATAAGAAAACGCTGAAAGTGAATGTGTGTGTGATTCAGACACAGTACAAGTTGGTGGGCATATAGTGAAGTTCAGTTGTATCTGCATTGGTGTTTATAAAGCTGGTGTTTTTGCTCCATTTGTTTCACTCCAATATTCGCTCGATTTCACTCGATGTCATGTACAGAAGTTCAAATAGAAAAAATTGGCAAGTTCAATGTTTATAAAAGATTATATTTCTTCGTTTAAGAAAATAAAACTACGAAGCTCAAATTTTAAAAACCCACCAAGTTCAATGTTTTAAAAAAACGTCGACACACAACCTCCTCCGACACGTCGATGCGACGACACCCTTTGTGCGTGTGCAACAATGGTCGCCCACCTCTTCCCATGTGCACCAATACCCTCGGCATGTGGCGCCGATGCAAGAAGTTTGAAGTATATAAAAAACTCATATTTGTTGCAAGAAGTTCACGTGCACCTCCCTGCATAGTTCAAAATTTATATCGCGGGACGTTCCACCTCCAGTTACATGTCTTAAAAAGGCAAAAAATAACGTCAGACCTTCCATTTTGTGTAATTCAATGTATACACAAAAAGGTGACAGAAGTTCAAGTACTACAAGGAATACGTTTCATGTGAGAATAAAATAATAGAAAAATAAAAGCTTAAAAGGTTTGTTGAAAGAATTTCACGTGCTTTGCCCGGGGAAGTTCAAAAATTCTTGCAAGAGAGATTCACCTTGTATTTCCATGTTCAAAAATACATAAAAGAAATTGTTTTTTGTGTTTTAAAAGAATTCTCTCAATCCACAAAGAAGCTCAATTATTATTTGGGAGCAATTCGATTTCAACAATAAAATCAAAAAATCAAATTATAAAAAATAATAAAGTTCACGTACTATACGGTGTGTTTTTAATATGAGAAAAATGAATAAAAAGGCAAGGTACAATTTTATTTTATTTTGCTATAAGTTCAAGTCTTCAGTTGGAGAAAGTTAGAAAAATATTGTGAAAGAGTTTTGCACAAAAAGAAATATCATTTGTGTAACACCGACAAATGGGTGAGAAATTACAAATGAAAATACGCGACATAAGTTCAACATGGAAACAGCAGGAAGTTCAACTACTACGCTAAATGAATTTCGGATGAAAATGTTTTAAACCATCGCGAGTATGAAAAAAAATGATCAAGACGGAAAAGTTGCGTGTTTGCAACAGCTTTCCATCAGTATATCACTTGCTCAATTCCGATGAGTGAATGGAGAGCTACGAGCAAAAAAACAGTAAGTGAAGAAACATAGTGAAGTTTAGGTAGACGTGCCAATGAAGTTCAAGTTCTTCACGCGGTGCATTTTCAAAGACTTTTTTCGCGATAAAAAACACACAGAAGTTTAAATAAAAAAGTTAGAGCGGTTTCATATCTATAAAAAATTCAGGTTTTTTTCATTACTAATGTGAAACAGAGAGAAGTTCAAATTCAAAACTGCCAGAAGTTCACGTACTGCATGGTGTGTGTTTTCATAAAATAAAATAGAAACAGAAAGTGAAATTATAAAAATTTAGTTGCAAGAAGTTCAGCTGCTTGGCCTGGGAAAGTTCAAAACTTGTTGTGAGAGGGGTAATTGGCATGGTATATCATTTGTGCAACTCCGATGAACGAGTGAAAAATTATGAACAAAAATACATGGTAGAAGTTCAGAGTGAAAACACCGAGAAGTTCAACTACTAGACGGAATGCATTTCAAAATGAGAATAAAACAAATAAAAAACTAAAAGCCTAAGAGATTTGTTGCAAGAAGTTCACACGCTCCTCCCGGTGCAGTTCGAGATCTCAAGTGCGAGTGTGCTAAAACACAAATGGGTGAGAAATTACAAACAAAAATAAGCGACAGAAGTTCAACATGGAAACAACATGAAGTTCAACTACTATGCTAAATGAATTTCAGATGAAAATCTTTTAAACCGTTGCGATTATGAAAAAATGATCAAGACACAAAAGTTGTGTGTTTACAGCAGCTTTGCATCGGTATATTGCTCAATTCCGGTGAGTGGATGAAGAGCTACGAGCCAAAAATAGTACATGAAGAAACAAAGTGAAGTTCAGGTAGATGTACCGATGAAGTTCAAGTTTTTCACGCGGTGCATTTTCGTAGACTCTGTTTCGCGATAAAAGGCAGAACACGTCATCATGCCATTTTCAAAATTGCTTGTAGACGATTAGGAACCAGAAAAAACCATCAACTTGAAAAAGTTTTGCATTTTCTGTAGCTATTTAACGGTATATTATCTGCACCATTCCAGTAAAGTTTGTAGAAATTACGGCGAAAATACGTTTTTAGCCATTTTCAAAATTGACTCATTCCGACAAACCATTGACGCAAAAACAAGAAAATACTAACTCGGTACAAACCATAGTTGGAACAAATTTTTTATATGGAAAGATGCGCATTTTAATGAGCTTTCCAACACCATATCATATGCATCGATAGGACTAGCCATTTTCAAACTAACCCCGAAATACGAACCCGGCTGTTCGGTTTCAGAAATTTCGCCATTTTTTAAATTCCTCTTTAACCGTATGGAATTTGGAAAAATGTTCAACGCGTGAAATGAGCGCATTTGCAGAAGCTATCCAACACCGTCTCATTTACCTCAGTCTGATGAATGGTTTAGAAATAGCATCGAAAATGTGATTCACGTTTTTTTGTATGAAGAAAAACGGTTTTCAAAACTGCTCTTAAACCGCGTACATTTTGCCAAAAATTCAACCAAGGCTGTTATACTGGTGTCCATAGCTTTCAGACGGTATATTGCAAGAACCATTTGGGCACTTTGCCGTAAGTTCAACCTAGCACTCGGGGAAGTTCAAGTGCTATTGCTGGGACGAGTCAGGTAGTTATCAGAAATATTATTCTCATCTAGTGAGCGAATCCGCCAACGAGGAAGATTCCTATTTTAAAAAGGCATTTAGTTCCTAAAAACTATTTCCTGGTTACACTTACATCACTAAGAACACGACTAGCTAGAAGAATTCACGCGAGGAGACACGGTAGTGAAGATAGCCTGAAGGTCGGGTTCCTACAAAGGGAAGTTCATGTTTCTGTAACTCAGGAAGTACAACGCATGATCAGAATAATATTATGATCCCGTGATATATATATATATATATATATATATATATATATATATAATGGTTGAACAGTTCCAAAAAATGAAACAACTTTATCACATGATTTTGCGATATCAAAAAGAGTGAGGTTGAGACTATGACAAGCACATGGCATATATAATGGTCTTGTATTCCCATCAAGTAACCTAGATTGTACCCCTCGGTATTTTCCTTTCATATTAGAACCCTTGCCATATCCTTGGGCCCTTATATATTTCATATTTAAGCCAAAAGACTCCATAGACTCAAGCAGTACTTTAAGAATCCCCAAGCCAGAAGTGTCACCCACCTTCAAGAACCTAAGAAAGTACTCCTCAATTTTTATTTTCCCATCTGACAAATTAACATAAAAAACTAAAAAAGTCATTTTTTCTTGATGATTGCCATCACGGGTACAATCTAGGATAATAGAGAAATACTTGGCCTATTTAACAACCTTTATGATAGAACATGTGATGTCAACAGCCAAAAGAGATATCAACTCATTCTGAATTTTATGACTGGGATAGTGGTAATGAATTTCTTTGCTCTGGATGCATCGAGGGTGGTCTTGCATTACCAAATCAAATTCGACAATCATCTCAACAGAAGCTAAGAAATTACCATTATCATCCTTGTAAAGTTGCTCGTTGTTTCCGCGAGGAGCCAAGTTGTGTTTAACAAGATATTTCACAATGGCTATTATTCTTATCAAAGCTTGCCTGGCACATTCTTTCTTCTTTGTTATTTGATGTTGTGATTCCTTGTCAGCAGTTTCCTCTTTCCGTATTCTAATCCTCAATTCATTCCACTTGTTCATGTTATTAATATGATTGATGCTATTTTCATGTTCTTTGAGCTTCTCACTAATGTTCCTCCAATGTCCTAATCCATCATGTGCTATGGAACTCTGACTCCTGGTAGTGCTAGACTTGAAGATCTTAACACAGAAGCAAAAAACTTTGCTGACACCTTCTGAATAAACTAGCCATTTTCTATCATGTTTCTCTCCACTACTTAATTTCCTATGATAATGAGCACAGGAAAAATGTCTTCCTACATCATCTACATGGTATTGCATTTTATCCTTTTCCTCTCTCATAGGCCCTTTCTCAACTAATGCATCTCTTGCTTTATTATCAACATTATCCCAATTTCTTGGATCATAATACCAGGAGTATAAACCGGTTCATCAACACTAGGAGACTGTGCTTGTGCATCTAATGAATTATGAAGTACCTACATTCTTGAAGACACTTATATTGTCATCGTCGATGTTTGTGTCAACATTTTCTTCTTGCTGATCGCATTCCGAATTGACATTACTTTTTTGCTCTTCTTCTATGCCAACCATCACCAACTCATCACGTGGGTTTATCGAAGTAGTGGAAATGCTCTTTTAATACCTATGGATATGTCCATGCTGTGATTGTACCAATTTATCCGTGGCCTTCTTCCTTTTCCTTTTACTGCTAGTTGATGCATATGTCCTGTTTCTCGCTGCCATGCTAACAGACAGTCCTGAAAATGTAATTTGCACATCAATTATTGAACAGTACCACGTACACATCAAGGAACGACAAATCGCAATTCAAAAATATAATATACATGATTCTGAATCTCTGATGGTCTGATAGCGGTTAGTTTGTGTCCTCCTTGCAGTGCCTAAAATCTATGAACAATTGACCAAGCATGACGATGGGGCCCCTTGAACTGAAATCAGATGTGAACTGAATTAGGAAGGAGATTAGGATTGTGTGGCCTTTCTCACCCCTTTAGAGTAAAATGATAGGTGTCTTTTGTTGTAAATATGCCCTAGAGGCAATAATAAATTGGTTATTATCATACTTCCTATTTCATGATAAATTTCTATAATCCATGCTAGAATTGTATTGATGGGAAACTCAAATACATGTGTTCATACATAGACAACCCCATGCCCCTAGTGAGCATCTACTAGAATAGCTCGTTGATCAAAGATTGTCATGGTTTCCTCACCATAGACATGAATTGGAATTTGATAATGGGATCACATCATTAGGAGACTTATGTGATAGACAAGACCCAACCATAAGCACGGGAGTTGATCGTGTCAGTTTATTGCTACTACTTTATCCATGTCAAATATCTGTTCCTACGACCATGAGATCACGCAACTCCCTGACACCGGAGGAATGCATTGTGTGTATCAAACATTAACGTAACTAGGTGACTATAAAGGTTCTCTACAGGTATCTTCGAGGGTGTTTGTTGGGTTGGCGTGGATCGAGACTGGGATTTGTCACTCCTTATGACGGAGAGGTATCTCTGGGCCCACTCAGTAATACAACATCACAATAAGCTTGGAAGCAATGTGACTAAGGAATTAATCACGAGATCTTGTATTCCAGAACAAGGAAAGAGGCTTGCCGGTAACGAGATAGAACTAGGTATGGAGATACCGACGATGGAATCTCGGGCAAGTAACATACCGATGGACAAAGCGAACTGCATATGGGATTGTCTGAATCCTTGAAATCATGGTTCGACCGGTAAAGATGTTCATAGAATATGCAGGAACCAATATGGGCATCCAGGTCCCTCTATTGGTTATTAACTGTAGAGTTGTCTTGGTCATGTCTACATAGTTCTCGACCCCGTAGGGTCTGCACACTTAACGTTCGGTGACGATTTAGTATTGTTGAGTTATGTATGTTGGTTACTGAAGGTTGTTAGGAGTCCCAGATGAGATCCCAAAAATCATGAGGAGCTCCGGAATGGCCCATAGGTAAATATTTATATATGGGAAGTCATATTTTGGCTGTCGGAAAAGTTTTGGGTTTTTCTGGTATTGTACCGGGAAGCTTCTAGAAGGTTCCGGAAACTTCCGGAGGATCTTGGAAGTCTGCCAAGGGTTCCACCATGTCCCAAGGGTTTGCTTTGGCTGAGGGGAGGCGCCCTGGCCTTATTGGGCTAGGCGCATAAGTCCCTCAAGGGCCATGTGCCTTGGGAGAGATGGAAAGTCCACCTGGTTTTGAAAAGGAAGGGAATTGGAGAAGGAGTCCAACTCCTCCCCCTTGGCTACGCCTAGGTCTTGGAGAGGCAGACATACATGCCCCTCAACCTATATAGAGAGGTGAGGGGGCACCCCAAGAGGACAAACGAAGCCCGTGGCGCCCCTCTCTCTTCCTAGATAGTTTTCTCCTCCGTTCGCGGTTTCAGCACTGCTAGGCGTAGCCCTGCCGGGATAGCACCACCTCCATCACTGCCACGCTATCGCGTTGTTGGAGAACTCATCTAGCTCTCCACCCCTCTTGCTGGATCAAGAAGGCGGAAATGTCATCGAGCTGTACGTGTGCTTAACGCGGAGGTGTCGTCCGTTCGGTGCTAGATCGAGACGAATCCTGATTGTATAGGGACATATCTGATTTGGATCACGAAGTGATAGTCCATTTTGCATAATGATTTTATATTTATATTTATTGCATTATCGGCTGTTACTACACATTTTGGTACAAGACTTATGCCTTTTCTCTCTTATTTTACAAGGTTTACATGAAGAGGGAGAATGCCGTCAGCTGGAGTTCTGGACTGGAAAAGGAGCAAATCTGAGATACCTATTATGCACAACTCCAAAAGTCCTGAAAATCTACGGAGAATTATTTTGGAATATATAAAAAATATTGGGCAAAACAAATACATCAGGGGGCCCAACAGGCAGCCACAAGCCTGGGAGTGCGCCCTACCCCCCTGGGCGCGCCCCTGAGGCTTGTGGCCCACCTGCCAGCTCTCCAATTCCCATCTTCTGCTATATGGAGGGTTTTGACCTGGAAAAAATCATAAAACAGCTTTCGGGATGAAGCGCCGCCGTCTCGAGGTGGAACTTGGACATAACCAATCTAGAGCTTCGGCAGAGCTGTTCTGCCCGGGAAACTTCCCTCCGGGAGGGAGAAATCAAAGCCATTGTCATCACCAACGATCCTCTCATAGAGAGAGGGTCAATCACCATCAACATCTTCATCAGCACCATCTCCTCTCCAAACCCTAGTTCACCTCTTGTATCCGATCTTTGTCTCAAAACCTCAGATTGGTACCTGTGGGTTGCTAGTACTGTTGATTACTCCTTGTAGTTGATGCTAGTTGGTTTACTTGGTGGAAGATCATATGTTCACATACTTGATCATCATTAATAATCCTATGATTATGAAAATGAATATGCTTTGTGAGTAGTTACGTTTGTTCCTGAGGACATGGGATAAGTCTTGTTATAAGTAATCACGTGAATTTGGTATTTGTTCGATATTTTGATGAGATATATGTTGTCTCTCCTCTAGTGGTGTCATGTGAATGTCGACTACTTGACACTTCACCATTGTTTGGGCCTAGAGGAAGGCATTGGGAGTAATAAGTAGATGATGGGTTGCCAGAGTGACAAAAGCTTGAACCCTAGTTTATGCGTTGCTTCGTAAGGGGCTGATTTGGATCCACATGTTTCATGCTATGGTTAGATTTATCTTAATTCTTCTTTTGTAGTTGTGGATGCTCACGAGAGGGGTTAATCATAAGTGGTAGGCATGTCCAAGAAAGGGCATAACCCAAGCACTGGTCTACCCACATATCAAATTATCAAAGTAACGAACACGAATCATATATGCATGATGAAAACTAGCTTGACAGAAATTTCCATGTGTCCTCGGGAGCGCCTTCCTTTATATAAGAATTTTTCTAGGCTTGTGTTTTGATATAAAAAGGATTGGGCCACATTTCTGCACCTTTTTTACAATTGTTACTTGCTACCCATTACGAATTATGTTATCACAAAACTATCTGTTACCCGATAATTTCAGTGCTTACACAGAATACCTTACTGAGAACGGCTTGTCATTTCCTTCTGATCCTCGTTGGGTTTGACACTCTTACTTATCGAAAGGACCATGATAGATCCCTATACTTGTGGGTCATCAAGATTCTTTTATTGCACCGTTGCCGGGGAGTGAAGTGCCTTTGGTGAGTGGAACTTGGTAAGGAAAAATTTATATAGTGTGCTGAAATTTACTGTCACTTGTTACTATGGAGAATAATCCTTTGAGGGGGCTTGTTCGGGGTATCTTCACCTCGACCGGAAGCACAAATAGTAACTACTCGACCTGCCGCACCTACTGAAAATATTTATTATGAAATTCCTTCGGTTATGATAGAGAAACTGCTAGCTAATCCTTATGCAGGAGATGGATACTACATCCTGATTTGCATCCAATCTACATGGATGAAGTTTGTGGATTATTTAAGCTTGTAGGTTTGCCCGAGGATGTTTTCAAGAAGAATATATTTCCTTCATCTTTGAAGGAGAAGGCATTGTCATGGTATAGGCTATGTGACGATATTGGATCATGGAACTACAACCGATTGAAATTGGAATTTCATCAGAAGTTTTATCCTGTGCATCTGGTTCATCATGATTGGATTTATATTTAAATTTGTTGGCCTTGTGAAGGATAAAGAATTGCTCACGCTTGGGGGAGGATTAATTCAATGCTATATTCATGCCCCAACCATGAGCTCTGACGAGAGATTATTATTCAGAATTTTTATGCTCGGCTTTCTCATAATGATCGATCCATGCTCGTTACTTCTTGCTCTGGTTATTTTATGAAGAAAGATATTGAATTGAAATGGGACTTTTTGGAAAGAATTAAACGCAACTCTAAAGATTGGGAACTCGACGAAGGTAAGGAGTCAGGTATAAACCTTAAGTTTGATTGTGTTAAATCCTTTATATACACTGATGCTTTTCGTGAATTTAGCACTAAATATGGACTTGACTCTCAGATAGTAGCTTCTTTTTGTGAATCTTTTGCTACTCATGTTGATATCCCTAAGGAGAAGTGGTTTAAATATCATCCTCCCATTGAAGTGCAAGTATTTGAACCTATTAAAGTTGAAGAGGAAACTATTACGTATAATGTCTATCCTGTTATTCCTACTGCTTACATTGAGAAACCACCTTTCCCTGTTAGGATAAAAGAACATGCTAAAGCTTCAACTGTGGTTTGTAAGAGTTGTATTAGAACACCTACACCCCCTGAAAAAATTAAAGTTGAACCTAGTATTGCTATGGTTAGAGATCTCTTGGTTGATAATATTGATGGGCATGTTATTCAGTTCTATGATGAAGCGACAAGAATCACTAGTCCTGATACTAAGAGTAAGCATAGACTAGTTGCTGGTGTGCCTATTATTTATGTTAAAATAGGAGATCATTGTTATCATGGCTTGTGTGATATGGGTGCTAGCGTAAGTGCAATTCCCTTTTCCTTATACAAAGAAATTATGCATGATATTGCACAAGTTGAACTAGAGGAAATTGATATTACTATTAAGCTTGCTAATAGAGACACTATTGCACCAATGGGGATTGATAGAGATGTTGAAGTCTTGTGTGGGAAAACAAAATATCCTACTGATTTTCTTGTTCTTGGTTCCCCACAAGATGATTTTTGTCCCATTATATTTGGCACAACCTTCTTCAATATTGTTAATGCTAGGATTGATTGTGAGAAAGAAATAGTTACTGTGAGTTCTGGGGATGTGTCTCATGAGTTCAATTTCTCTAAATTTCGTAGAAAACCCCATGACAAAGAATTGCCTATTAAAGATGAAATTATTGGTCTTGGTTCTATTGTTCTGCCTCCTACGAATCCTTTAGAACAATATTTGCTAGACCATGAAAATAATATGCATATGAATGAGAGGAACGAAATAGATAAAATTTTCTTTGATTAGCAGCCTATTTTGAATCACAACTTACTTGTTGAAATACTAGGGGATCCTCCTCCACCCAAGGGTGTTCCCGTGTTTGAGCTCAAACAATTACCCGATACGTTGAAATATGCTTATCTTGATGAAAAGGAGATACGTCCTGTTATTATTAGTGCTAACCTTTCAACGCATGAAGAAAAGAGATTATTGAAAACTCCGAGGAAGCACCGTGCTGCTATTGGTTATACTCTTGATGATCTTAAGGGCATTAGTCCCACTCTATGTCAGCATAAAATTATTATGGAGCCTGATGCCAAACCAGTTATTGATCACCAACGATGATTGAACCCTAAGATGAAAGAAGTGGTAAGGAAAGAAATACTAAAGTTTCTGGAGGTAGGTATAATTTATCCTGTTGCTGCTGATAGTAGATGGGTTAGTCCCGTCCATTGTGTACCTAAGAAGGGAGGTATTACCATTGTTCCTAATGATAAAAATGAATTGATCCCGCAAAGAATCGTTACAGGTTATAGAATGGTAATTGATTTTAGGAAACTAAATAAAGCTACTAAGTAAGATCATTACCCTTTACCTTTTATTGATCAAATGCTACAAAGACTATACAAACATACACATTTTTTGCTTTCTAGATGGTTACTCTGGTTTCTCTCAAATACCTGTATCATGAGAGGATCAAGAAAAAACCACTTTTACTTGCCCTTTCGGTACCTTTGCTGATAGATGTATGCCTTTTGGTTTATGCAATGCACCTGCGACCTTTCAAAGATGTATGATGGCTATATTCTCTGACTTTTGTGAAAAGATTCTTGAGGTTTTCATGGATGATTTTTACGTTTATGGAACTTCATTTGATGATTGTTTGAGCAACCTTGACCGAGTTTTGTATAGATGTGAAGAAACTAATCTTGTCTTGAATTGGGAGAAGTGTCACTTTATGGTTAATGAAGGTATTGTCTTGGGTCACAAGATCTCCGAAAGAGGTATTGAAGTTGATAAAGCTAAACTTGATGCTATTGAAAAAATGTCGTGCCCTACGGATATCAACGCTATAAGAAGTTTCCTTGGTCATGCTTGTTTCTATAGGAGGTTTATCAAATATTTTTCTAAGATTTCTAGGCCTCTCACAAATGTTTTCAAAAAAGATGTTCCATTTGTTTTTGATGATGATTGTGTAGAAGCATTTCAAATTCTTAAGAATGCCTTGATTACCGCACCTGTTGTTCAGCCACCCGACTGGAACCTACCCTTTGAAATTATGTGTGATGCTAGTGATTATGCTGTTGGTGCTATTCAAGGACAAAGAGTCGATAACAAATTAAATGGTATCCATTATGCTAGTAAAACTCTAGACAGTGCTCAAAGAAACTATGCTACTATTGAAAAGGAATTTTTAGCTGTCGTGTTTGCTTGTGATAAGCTTAGACCTTATATTGTTGATTCCAAAGTAACTATTCACACCAATCATTCTTCTATTAAGTACCTTATGGATAAGAAAGATGCTAAACCTAGAATTATTAGGTGGGTCCTTCTGCTACAAGAATTTGATTTGCATATCATTGATAGAAAGGGTGCTGATAATCCTGTGGCAGATAATTTGTCTAGGTTAGAAAATGTTCTTGATGACCCACTACCTATTGATGATAGCTTTCCTGATGAACAATTAGCTAACATAAATGCTTCACACAATGCTCCATGGTATGCTGATTATGCCAATTACATTGTTACTAAATTTATATCGTCTACTTTCACATACCAACAAAAGAAAAAGTTCTTCTATGATTTAAGGCATTACTTTTGGGATGATCCACACCTTTATAAAGAAGGAGTAGATCATATTATTATACATTGTGTACCTGAGCATGAACAGGAACATATCTTATGCAAGTATCACTCCGAAGCCCACGGAGGACACCACACTGGAGATAGAACTGCACATAAGGTACTACAATCTTGGTTTTAATGGCCTACTCTCGTCAAGGATGCTCGTAAGTTTGTCCTGTCTTGTGATGAATGTCAAAGAATTGGTAATATTAGTAGACGTGAGGAAATGCCTATGAATTATTATCTTGTTATTGAACCATTTGATGTTTGGGGTTTTGATTATATGGGGCCTTTTCCACAATCTAACGGGTATAGTCATATTCTAGTTGCTGTTGATTATGTTACTAAGTGGCTAGAAGCTATTCCAACTAATAGAGTTGATCATAACACTTCTATTAAAATGCTTAAATAAGTTATTTTCCCAAGATTTGGAGTCCCTAGATATTTGATGACTGATGGTGGTTCACACTTTATTCATGGTGCTTTCCGTAAATTGCTTGCTAAATACAATGTTAATCATAGAATTGCATCTCCTTATCATCCTCAGTCTAGTGGTCAAGTAGAATTGAGCAATAGAGAAATTAAATTTATTTTGCAGAACACTTTTAATAGATCTAGGAAGAATTGGTCTAAGAAACTTGGTGATGCATTGTGGGATTATAGAACTGCTTACAAAAACCCTATGGATATGTCTCCGTATAAGATGGTTTATGGTAAAGCATGTCACTTACCTCTAGAGCTAGAACATAAAGCTTATTGGACAACCAAAGAGCTCAACTATGATTTCAAACTTGATGGTGAGAAGAGGTTAGTTGCATTAGCTCACTTGACGAATGGAGAACCCAAGCCTATGAGAATGCCAAATTGTTTAAAGAAAAGGTTAAGAGATGGCATGATAGAAGGTTACAAAAGGATGAATTTAATGTAGGTGATCATGTCTTGCTATACAATTCTCGTTTAAGATTTTTTGCAGGAAAACTTCTCTCTAAATGGGAAGGTCCTTACGTTATCGAGGAGGTATACCATTCTGGTGCCATCAAGATTAACAACGTCGAAGGCACAAACACTAAGGTGGTGAGCGGTCAAAGAATCAAACATTATATCTCAGGTATTACCATAAATGTTGAAACCAATATCATCAATACCATAACTCCGGAGGAGTACATTAGGGAGACTTACATGAACGTTTCAGACTACGAAAAGGAATAGGTATGTGGTACGGTAAGTAAATAGACCCCAAAACTTTTTCAATGGCATTTTTTATCTGTTTTGGAATATTTAAAAAATTAGGAAAATTTAAAGTAGTCCGAATAGTGCACGAGGAGGCAACAAGCCTGGGGGGCGCGCCCTACCCCCCATGGGCACACCCTTGTGGCTTGTGGTCACGTCGTGTACTTTCTGGACTCTGTTTTCTCGTGGTATACTCCTTCGGGTCGGTAAAAAATCATTATATAATCTCCCAAAGGTTTTGACTCTTGTATCAGGACAATACCTCCTATTTTCTCTTTGAGCTGTTTTTGCAGCAGATTTAGAGTAATATGTCGTCCCAAGGTTCTGATGTGGAGAGCTATATATCACATTATCTTGCCAATCCCAAGCACTACGGGGACTTAGATCCTTATGGATTGTTCTCGGAGGAGGAACAATAAGGCAAGTACAAGGAAGAAAGCTAGGATGAAGAAGAGGCTCCCCTAAATCAGCCAGGAGATATGCACGTGGATTTCAAGAAATCAAGCCTTCCAAACACCAGGCGAAAACCCAAGGTTCTATTTATCGCTTCTCGTTTCCTGCAGGAGAGCAAGGAACAATTATGCCAAAGGATATTGAAGTTTGAGCAGGAGGTGGACGATTTGAGGGAACAAAATTTTATGCTTAGGAGGAAACTAGACAAGCTCCCAACCTCATCAACAACTCCAACATCACCACCTCTGAAACAAGACAACTAAACACATGGGTATGGGCACTCCCCTTAGCTTGCGCCAAGCTTGGGGGAGGTGCCCTGGTATCGTATCACCATCACATCTTTTTTTATCTTTATTTTTATTTTTATCATCTTTTCTTAGATCAATCCTTTTGGTTATATCTTGAACTAGTAGAATAAAGTTTTCGTGTGATCTAGTTTTGAGTTTTTGCTCTACGATTCCTCCTATGTAAGCAAGTCCGAGAGTTATATAATAAAAAGTACTTTTGAGTTGAGGGCTTTGCTTGTTTGGTATGATCTTGATCTTGAGAAAGATGAAGTAGAAAGAACTATAGAATAAAATCAAAGAGTATATATGATGATCTTATGGGTAGTGATGACTTCACATATAAGAAGTATGTCGATTGAAACCTGTTGTGGGTTGACAAACATAGCTGTTGGTCATTGGGGCAATTAAAAGAAAGTAATAAAGAAAGAGAGGTTCACATATAAATAAATTATCTTGGACATCTTCTATGATTGTGAGCACTCATTAAAATATTATATGTTAAGAAGTTGATGTTGTACATGGAAGACAACATAATGGTTTATGCTTGCTTATTTCTGAATAGAAGTTATATTGTTATAGATCCCTCAACATGTTTTGCTTGCTTCCACCTCATATCAGCCAAAACTTCCGCACCAAGTAGAGATACTACTTGTGCAGCCAAACACCCTTAACCCAGTTTCTCCATGAGAGTCCACCATACCTACCTACGGATTGATTAAGATCCTTCAAGTAAGTTGTCATCGGTGCAGGCAATAAAAATTGCTCTCTAAATATGTGTGATCTATTACTGTGAGGAAAATAAACTTTATACGAACTTGTGATAGGGAAGAAATAAAAGCGACAGACTGCATAATAAAGTTCTCTATCACAAGGGGCAATATAAAGTGACATTCTTTTGCATTAAGGGACTATGCATCCAACTATAAAAGCGCATGACAACCTCCGCTTCCCTCTGCGAAGGGCCTATCTGTTACTTTTATTTTCTAGTACTTACCTATATGCAAGAGTCGTGGTGATCTCCATCACTTTATCTAGTTTGCCTTTATCTTCTGGCAAGCATCATGTGTTGGGGAATGATCTAGGCACATATATCCACTCGGAAGTGGACGAGCATGAGTTATTACTATTGACATTACCCTTGAGGTAAATAGTTGAGACGCAACACTATAAGCCCCTATGTTTCTCTGTGTCCGATTGAAGCTTTAACCACATAGGTACCTCGTGAGTGTTAACAATTGTGAAAGAATAAAAGATGATTGAGTATGTGGATTTGCTTTACAAGCTCTTTTATTGACTCTTTCGTACGTTATGATAACTGGAGTTAACTCAATGACTGAGATCGTAGTTTGTTGGTTCTCAATAGAGTTCTTGATTCGTACTTCACCATTGTGAATGAATTGTTACTTTAGCATAAGAAATTATGTGTCAATATATGTTGCTGTTCTAAAGATGATCATGATGCCTTCATGTTCGTATTTTATTTTATCGACATCTCTATCTCTAAACATATGGGCATATTTATCGATTTCGGCTTTCGCTTGAGGACAAACGAGGTCTGAGCTTGGGGGTGTTGATACGTCCATTTTGCATCATGCTTTTATATTGATATTTATTGCATTATGGGATGTTCCTACACATTTTGGTAAAATACTTATGCCTTTTCTCTCTTATTTTACAAGGTTTACATGAAGAGGGAGAATGCCGACAGCTGGAGTTCTCAACTAGAAAAGGTGCAAATCTAAGATACCTATTCTGCACAACTCCAAAAGTCCTGAAAATCTACGGAGAATTATGTTGGAATATATAAAAAATATTGGGAGAAATAAATACATCAGGGGCCCCACCAGGCAGCCACAAGCCTGGGAGGTGCGCCCTACCCCCCTGGGCGCGCCCCTAAGGCTTGTGGCCCACCTGGCAGCCCTCCGATGCCCATCTTCTTCTATATGGAGGGTTTCAACCTGGAAAAAATCACAACAGAGCTTTCGGGACGAAGCATCGCCTTCTTGAGGTGGAACTTGGATAGAACCAATCTAGAGCTCCGGCAGGGCTGTTCTGCCGGGGAAACTTCCCTTCGGAAGGGGGAAATCGAAGCCATCATCATCATCACCAACGATCCTCTCATCGAGAGGGGGTCAACCTCCATCAACATCTTCATCAGCACCATCTCCTCTCCAAACCCTAGTTCATCTCTTGTATCCAATCTTTGTCTCAAAACCTCAGATTGGTACCTGTGGGTTGCTAGTACTGTTGATTACTCCTTGTAGTTGATGCTAGTTGGTTTACTTAGTGGAAGATCGTATGTTCAGATCATTGATCATCATTAATACTCCTCTGATTATGAACATGAAAATGCTTTGTGAGTAGTTACGTTTGTTCTTGAGGTAATGGGATAAGTCTTGTTATAAGTAATCATGTGAATTTGGTATTCGTTTGATATTTTGATGAGATGTATGTTGTCTCTCCTCTAGTGGTGTCATGTGAACGTCAACTACATGACACTTCATCATTGTTTTCTTGGGGAACATTGCATTGGAAACAAAAGTTTTCCTACGCACATGCAAGATCTACCCATGGTGATGAGCATCTATGAGAGGGAGAGTTGATCTACATACCATTGTAGATCGCTAAGCGGGAAGCATTAAGAAACGCGGTTGATGTAGTCGAACGTCTTCGCGATCCAAATCGCCGAGCTTCCCGCGATCCTATCACGATCCATCTCGCGATCCAATTATGATCTGTCCCACAATCTCATCATGATCTGTCCCACGATCCAATAACGAATCGTCTCGCAATCTTGATCATGGTCATTCCGATCTAGCGCCGAACTGACGGCACCTCCGCGTTCAGCACACGTATAGCTCGATGACGATCTCCACCTGCTTGATCCAGCAAGAGGGAGAAGAGAGGTAGATGAGTTCTCCGACAGCGCGATGGTATTGTGGCGATGGCAGTGGAGCAATTCCAGCAGGGCTTCGCCTAAGCACCAATGAAACGATGTAGATGAGAAACTACGATCTAGAGGAGAGAGTAACACGTGGCTGATTTCTATGTCTCAAAACCCTCAAAACCTCTAGTATATGTAGGAGAAGGGAGGGAGGAGGCTTGGCGCACAAGGGGACTGCCCTTGGCCTTGGAGCAACGAGGAGAGGCGTCCTCCTCCTCTAATCCTAGTAGGATTAGAACTCCTCCTTCCCACTTGGAAACTCTTTCCACCTAGTGTTTTTTCCTCCTCAAACCACTCCAGCCGCATGGGCCCTTAGGGGAGGCTTAGGCCAGCCCACCAGGGGCTGGTTTACCTCCTGCCACAGCCCATGTAGCCTCTTGGGTCAATACACCCCTCCCTATGGTTCCTCGGTACCCTCCTAGCACTCCCGGTACACTACCGATGAGCCCGAAACTTTTTCGGCAACCAAAACATGACTTCCTATATATCAATATTTACCTTCGGACCATTATGGAGCTCCTCGTGACGTCTGTGATCTCATCCAGGACTCTGAACAACCTTCGGTCACCACCATACACAACTCTGTACTACCGAAACATCACCGAACCTTAAGTGTGCAGACCCCGCGGGTTCGAGAATGAGGTAGACATGAGCAAGACACCTCTACGGTCAATAACCAATAGTGGAACCTGGATGCCCATATTGGTTCCTACATATTCTATGAAGATCTTTATCGGTTGAATCTCTATGTCAAGTATTTAGTTAATTTTGTTTGTTGTTTCCTTTATACTTCGGTATGTTACTTGCCCGAGATTCAATCGTCGGCATCTCCATACCTAGTTCAACCTTGTTACCGGCAAGTCTCTTTACTCGTTACGTAATACAAGATACCATGGCTAAAACTTTAGTAACATTGCTTGCAAGGCTTGTTGTGATGTTGTATTACCGAGTGGACCCTGAGATACCTTTCCGTCATATGGAGTAACAAATCCTAGTCTTGATCCATGCCAACCCAACAGACACCCTCGGAGATACCTGTAAAGCACCATTATAGTCACCCAGTTACATTGCAACATTTGATGCACACAAGGCACTCCTCTGGTGTCAATGAGTTGCATGATCTCATGGTCATAGCAACATATACTTGACATGCAGAAAACTGTAGCAATAAACTGACACAATCATATGCTACATTTATAGTTTGGGTCTTCTCCATCACATCATTCTCCTAATGATGTGATCCCATGATCAAATGACATCTCATGTCCATGGCTAGGAAACCTTAACCATCTTTGATCAACGAGCTTGTCCATCAGAGGCATACAAGGGACATGGTGTTGTCTATGTATCCATAGAAGTATCTGAGTTTCCAATCAATACAATTCTAGCATGGAAAATAAACGATCATCATGAACAAGGAAATATGATAATAACTAATTTATTATTGCCTCTAGGACATACTTCCAATAGTCTCCCACTTCCACTAGAGTCAATAATCTAGTTCACATCACCATGTGATTCGCATTGTTATGAATCTAACACCCAATGAGTTGTGGGGCTCGATCATGCTTTGCATGTGAGGGAGGTCTTTTAGTCAATGGGTATGTGATATTCAGATTGATGTCTACTTTGCAAATCTCTATGTCATACTTTAATACTGCTATCACACAACAGTTGGAACTATTCCGAATGGTTGCTCCACTTCACATATCGGGATTGTTACTAAGAGCCATCCGGATCGGTGTTAAAGCTTGCATCGACATAACTCTTTACGACGAACTCTTTATCACCTCCATAATCGAGAAACATCTCCTTAGTCCTCTAGTTACTAAGGATAATTTTGACCGCTGTCCAGTGATCCACTCCTGGATCACTTTTCTACCCCTTGACAGACTCATGGGAAGGCACAAATAGGTGCGGTACACAGCATGGCATATTGTATGGAGCCTATGGCTAAGGCATAGGGGACAACGTTCGTCCTTTCTCTTTCTTCTGCCATGGTCGGGCTTTGAGTCTCACTCAACTCCACACCTTACAAATCAGGCAAGAACTCTTTCTTTGATTGATCCATTTTAAACTCTTTCAAAATCTTGTCAAGGTAGGAACTCATTGAAAGTCTTATCAGACATCTTGATCTATCTCTATAGATCTCGATGCCCAACAATTAAGCAGCTTTATCGAGGTCTTCCTTTGAAAAACTCTTTTCAAACAACCCTTTTATGCTTTCCAATAATTCTACATCATTTCCCATCAACAATATGTCATCCACATATGCTTATCAGAAACTCTATAGTTCTCCCACTCACTTTATTGTAAATACAAGTTTCTCATAAACTATGTATAGACTCAAAAACTTCGATCACCTCATCAAAGCGTATATTTCAACTCCGAAATGCTTGCTTCAGTATGTAAAAGGATCACTGGAGCTTGCACACCTTTTAGCATCCTTAGGACTGACAAAACCTTTTGGTTGTATCCCATACAGCCTTTCCTCAAGGAAGGAAACGATGATTTGACATCCATCTGCCAGATTTCATAACTGAAAAACCGCAACAACTGCTAACATAATTCCAATAGACTTTAGCATCGCTACGAGTGAGAAAGTCTCATCGTAGTTAACTCCTTGAACTTGGCAAAAAAAAATTTGCGACAAGTTGAGCTTTATAAATGGTGACATTCACCATCAGCGTCTATCTTCATCTCAAAGGTCCATTTGTACTCGACAACCTACCGTCCAACGAGCAAGTCTACCAAAGTTTATACTTGGTTTTCATACATGGATCCTTTCTCGAATTTCATGGCTCCTAGCCATTTGTTGGAATCTGGGCCCATCATCGCTTCTCCATAGCTTGTAGGCTCATCCTTGTCCAACAACATGACCTCTATGACAGGGTTACCATACCACTCAGGAGCAATACGTGCCCTTGTCGACCTACGAGGTTTGATAGCAACTTGGTTGAAGCTTCGTGATCATCATCATCAACTTCCTCTTCAACTGATGTAGGATCCATAGAAACATCTTTCTATGCTGCGCTACTCTCTGGTTGAAACAAAGGTTTAAACAACCTCATCAAGTTCTATCTTCCTCCCACTCAATTCTTTCGAGAGAAACTCTTTCTCGAGAAAGGACCCATTTTAGCAAAAAACACTTTGCAATCAGATCTGAGATAGAAGGTATACCCAACTATTCTCAGGGTATTCTATGAAGATGAATTTGTCCGCTTTGGATTCGAGCTCATTAGGTGAAAAACTTTTTCACATAAGAGTCCCTTAAGGTCGAGGGATTAGCTTATATAGATAGACGCGGCGGGGGAGTGGTGTTTATCCGGTCTTGTGTTAGATCCTATGATTTGGTTAGTTAGCCTACGAGAACAAGTCACAAGTTTTGAGTTTTACTATGCATCCAGTTCGTTGCTATCTCTATCTTTATCTACATGGATATTAACATGCACTATTCTTGAGAGTCAAGACACCGTTTTGCTTTAAAGAGCAAAAGAAATCCTAGATAATTACTAATGCACTGTTGAGTACACAGATTCTTTTCCTGTTCGTACTGGAGTATAGTAAGGAAAAACTGCTTGACCGAATCAAGGTCAAGATAACTAGTGTGATTCCTACACTGGGAGAATCGTGGATATGTAGGGAATAGAGAAATTCCACCCGCCTAAGTAAAGAACTGTTACAAATAAAGAGGAAACTAATAAGGATAAGTAAAAAGAAGAAAAAAGAAACCATATTTGATACCGGAATATTCGGTTTGATAACCTGCAACTAATTCCCCCTCTGGGTAATCTTTCACATTCGGCCAAAGAAGAAATTCTAAAAACTAGAAAGCCTATAGGCTTATGCCAAAGATTCCATCAAAAAAACCATATTTTGGCTGTGCTTCAACTATATCAACTGTACTTGAACTGTTAGATAATCATAGTCGATAATAACATCAAAGCTCCCACCGCTATTGCAAAACCGTACATGAAACCTTAGCTTCATACGGGTCCTCTATGATAAGAAAAAAAAGGACTGTTTCGGTATTATCCCCCTGGTTTATCAGTTGCAGGTGAATCCTGTGAAACATCTCTCTCGAGGCTAGTAACAACATTTGGAAATGAAAAATGAACTTAGCGGCTGTACCGGGTCAGGACCATAAACACCATGAGCCGGTTAAGCAACAGAAGCTGTGGGCAAAAGCACACTCGTCATTCTCAGACCTGCGGTCGAGGTACGTGCGAACAAGTTCCCATTCTCTATGTTTCATAGCCTATCAATGAAAGTAGGTATCAGGCTGGCTCACTTGGCGGGTCATCTCCTTATATACCTAAATCCTCGTTTCACTCATCCGTAAAGGTCTACCCTTCGAAAGGTAGGTTGTGTTCCCCCGTACGTAGCCAGCCACACTCTACTCGTAGGTCAAATATTGGCGTAGACAACAGAGAATGTGCTAGGTAGGAAACCGAAGGAACTCTTACTATACGAGAATTTGCAATTCAATATGACAACCGATCAGAAGGGATTGGACGATCCCAATGCGTTGCCCTCCTTCGCAATACCGGAACTATATGACCGAGCTCCATCGACACAAAAAGCGGAAGGGACAGCAAATACGAATAGACTGGATCCAGAAAGGGATTTCAGCCAGTCCTTGCCTATTGCTGCGCTGGTTGTTTTGTCACGGTCCGATTAGTAGAAGGTGAGTGAGTAAGACGAGGCCCCCGAAGCGTAATGTAGAGCTATACTGCTCTTGTTTTTCCTTCCACCCTGCTTAGGAGAACTTTGTCTAGAACCCACTTTAGCTAGCTTTCGAGGATACCATTACAGATTAGTGAAGCGAGTATACCATTTCCGGAGCTCCTGAGGTAGCGCGGTAGCGGAAGCCCTTTCTAGTTCAAGCAGTTCCAATTCCTATTCTGCTTCACCGCTTACACCAAACTCTATTGGTTCGCCTTGTGGTGCCTTTCGATCAAGGTCTACTTTGGTTGATCCACTTTCTTCTACAGCGCGTTATCCGCATCGAAGTTAGCCAAGTTCCTACCGCTTCTTGATATTATGGATTTTGCAATCCCTGAATGCCAGTGCTTCTACAACCAACGGATACTATACTATTTCACATAAATAATAAGTAGAAATGGACGAACGAGTGTGGCTACACAGAGTGAGGAAAAAAACATGGTGGTACCAGCATTGCGTATCACTCACTATGCTTTATGTAATATGGCTTAAGCAATGGTAAAATGGGAGTCCTGAGCAAAGCACATCTGATCTATATGAATGAAAGATACATCCGTCTTTTCTTCTCCTTCGAAGGTTAGGTATCCGCTCGTTAGTTAAGCGCCACATAAATACTGACTTTAAAAGGGGCGACTCCCGCCTGTGCTTAAGTTGTTTCAAGCTTGTAAAGACTCGCGATCGGAAGATTGACCTAGTTTTCTTTCAGCTGAAACTCTACCTAATGGTTCAGATTCCTCGGGTCCATGGGTCCATGGCCTCTTAGCTTAGACAGCCTTGTTAGAGACATGAATGCGGGGTTCGGTTGCCAATTGATTTGTATTCACCGGGACCTCCCCTTATTGGATTTTCTCCACTTTTCTAGATGCTGTGGAAAGAATGTTGAGCAAATGAGTTTAAGGGGTGGTTTTCTGTTTACTTTGAATCAGCCTACGTCGTCTCTCTTCCAGAACCTCACAATCATCAGTGTCTGAAGTTTCATGATGAATATTGGTTTCACATTGTATTGCTTACGTGAGGAAATATCAATTTGGAACTCGAATTTGTATTTGAGTTATGATGAGGAGTGAGGTATATTCGCATTGTTGAAGAAAGCGAAGAAAAAGGATGCTGCTATGGCTTGCTTGTGGCTCTTTCTTCTATTGGCTAGTCTCAGGCATGATAGTTTCAATTTCTTTTGGAAAGCAAGTGCAGCTCAGTCATAAGTGTTAGTAATAGCATGAAGTAAGTTTTCGGTAGCCGGCATTAGGTAAAAGGAAAAGCTTCTCAAAAGCATCCAGAAATATCATAGAATGGTGATCGAGATCACCTTCACGGGAATCATCCTTTGCAAATTGGGGGAAGGGAACCAATCAAGTCAACAAGAAGTTCTCGAAACTTGGTTTAGTATTAAGGTTCTTCTCTTCCAGCGTTTAGTATTAAGGTTCTTCTCTTCCAGCCCCCTGGGCCCCTCTCTGATAAGTAAAGTTTTCAAAACGAAAAGCAAATGACAAATCTGGTTCGATGGCTCTTCTCTACTAACCACTTCAGTACTTTATATTTTTTCTTATGTATTAAGTTTCCCTTAATATATAATTTGATATTACTTTCTATTTTTATATTTATATTCCTTTGTCGTTTTATATTATGCCTAATACCTATTTTTAATCTTTTTAGTTCGTGCTTCGTCGGCTCCTCCTTTCTTATCACTCTCCCGCCGGAGATTCAAAACCCCCAGGCTCTAGCTCATTTAGCAGGACTAAACTTCTATCTGAGCCTTTACGAGCAGGATCCGGGGTGGGTTACGTTCATTCAGAACGAGCTTAATCACAATACCCCCCTGGAAGACATACCTGGACGGCTTAAGCTCTTCCTAATGGAAGAAAAGCTCTCCAGTATGCGACAAGATGTCATTCAGGAATTTGTGGCGCTTTATCAAAGAGTAGGGCCTTATCTACCGATCGAGCCCTACTTGGTCGATGAAGTGCTTCGTTCCTATCTGGACCATATTCACGCAACTGATTCTTTCACTGTTCTCCAAGCGTCTTATCAAGATCTGCGAGAGAATGAGGGAGGATCAGTTTTCTTTGAAAATGTTGTTTCCCACAACCGGGATTTCCTTGAGGCGGAAAGCTCCGCAAGGAGGTGCCTGGAAGTGGAACAGCGGATCCGGTGGGAAGAAATCCCCAAGAGCAAGGCAAGTCTCGAAAGGGATGAGCACGAGCATGCTCTCGACTTGTTTAAGTCGGAGGATCTTAGAAGGGAATTAGAAGAAAAAAAGAGCGGGGTAGCTCAGTAATTCTGATTCTTTTCTCTTCCAGCCCCCGGCCCCCTCTTTGATAAGGAAAGTTTTCTAAAAAACAGCAAATGACAAATCTAGTTTGATGGCTCTTCTCTACTAACCACAAGGATATTGGGACTCTCTATTTCATCTTCGGTGCCATTGCAGGAGTGATGGGCACATGCTTCTCCGTACTGATTCGTATGGAATTAGCCCGACCCGGCGATCAAATTCTTGGTGGGAATCATCAACTTTATAATGTTTTAATAACGGCTCACGCTTTTTTAATGATCTTTTTTATGGTTATGCCGGCGATGATAGGTGGATTTGGTAATTGGTTTGTTCCGATTCTGATAGGTGCACCTGACATGGCATTTCCACGATTAAATAATATATCATTCTAGTTGTTGCCACCAAGTCTCTTGCTCCTATTAAGCTCAGCCTTAGTAGAAGTGGGCAGCGGCACTGGGTGGACAGTCTATCCGCCCTTAAGTGGTATTACCAGCCATTCTGGAGGAGCAGTTGATTTAGCAATTTTTAGTCTTCATCTATCAGGTATTTCATCAATTTTAGGTTCTATCAATTTTATAACAACTATCTTCAACATGCGTGGACCTGGAATGACTATGCATAGATTACCACTTTTTGTGTGATCCATTCTAGTGACAGCATTCCTACTTTTATTATCACTTCCGATACTGGCGGGGGCAATTACAATGTTATTAACCGATCGAAACTTTAATACAACCTTTTTGATCCTGCAGGAGGGGGAGACCCAATATTATACCAGCATCTCTTTTGGTTCTTCGGTCATCCAGAGGTGTATATTCTCATTCTGCCTGGATTTGGTATTATTAGTCATATCGTATCGACCTTTTCAAGAAAACCGGTCTTCGGGTATCTAGGCATGGTTTATGCCATGATAAGTATAGGTGTTCTTGGATTTCTAGTTTGGGCTCATCATATGTTTACTGTGGGCTTAGACGTTGATACGCGTGCCTACTTCACCGCAACTACCATGATCATAGCTGTGCCCACAGGAATCAAAATCTTTAGTTGGATCGCTACCATGTGGGGAGGTTCGATACAATACAAAACACCCAGGTTATTTGCTGTAGGGTTCATCTTTTTGTTCACCATAGGAGGGCTCACCGGAATAGTTCTAGCAAACTATGGGCTAGACATTGCTCTACATGATACTTATTATGTGGTTGCACATTTCCATTATGTACTTTCTATGGGAGCCGTTTTTGCTTTATTTGCTGGATTTTACAATTGGGTGGGTAAAATCTTTGGTCGGACATATCCTGAAACTTTAGGCCAAATCCATTTTTGGATCACTTTTTTCGGGGTTAACCTGACCTTCTTTCCCATGCATTTCTTAGGGCTTTCGGGTATGCCATGTCGTATTCCAGATTATCCAGATGCTTACGCCAGATGGAATGCTCTGAGCAGTTTCGGTTCTTATATATCCGTAGTTGGGATTCGTCGTTTCTGCGTAGTTGTCGCAATCACTTCAAGCAGTGGAAAGAACAAAAAATGTGCGGAAAGTCCTTGGGCTCTTGAACAGAATCCAACCACACTAGACTGGTTGGTACAAAGCCCTCCCGCCTTTCATACTTTTGGAGAACTTCTTGTCGTAAAAGAGACAAAAAACCTCTCCTAACTATGAAGGAAGTTTCATAGAGATAGGTGTGGGGACAGGGACAACAATTGCTTTAGCTGTTTTTTCAACTAAAGCGGGGTTTCTTTCTAAGCCTAATCCCTTCACTTTGGAAACATAAGCAGTTTTTGTGTAGTGATCTCTGTTCATGGAGATCTCTAGGCCCCCTATACCCTATACCTGTAGGGTAGAGAGGGATAGAAGAGTGGGCATGTGGGGTTCTATCACATAGTTTCTTTTGAAAAGGGATGATGGGAAAGTGACAAGACTGGACTTCGACTTGTTTAAAAAGAGTTGTAGCCGTACAGAATTCCAATTGGAATGGACCCATCTCATGATAATAGTTACCCTAGATTTCTTTCTATTCCTATTTCGCTGGGCAATTCTAGTTTTTGTTATGATGATCTCATGGATAGTAGTATTGAGTTCTATAAACAGATTGATAGTAGGTTTTAAGATAGCTTAGCCCTTGCTATGATTCAATTTGTATTGGAGAAGAGGGGCACCAACCCTATGGGGAATGTACCTATGCTATACTTCTTCCTACTAGCTACGGTGCAACACCTGTTCCTAGCTACGATGCTGCTCCTGTCCGCCCCTTGATTTATCACCGCTTTGGTCTTTTATTGGTCATTGATTTATAGACGGGAGGATAAGTACCCTGGCTCGACCCCAGATATCGATTTAGCATTCCATTATCGGATCTCCGAAACGGGAAACAAGAAAAGTAATCGAAATCGTGTGCCAGCGGGACATACGAAATTCACACTTTTTGACTCTCAATCCACAGGTGGAGTTACCAGGGGTGGGTTTTCATGGCCTATAGTCTCCCCTGCCGACGAAGCACGAACTACTTGTTGAAATCGCGGATCCAAATCTTGCTTTTCTCCTTTACTCGTCAAAGGCCTCATATTGTTATTCCCATGATTCATGTGGGCTATCTGCTCTTTATTGTAGGGTCCTACTCCCACCTATCCTTAAAAACCGATGTGAGTGGCTCATACTAATCAAATGTACAAGTAACTGACCCTTATCAAGCTTTCCACACATAGTGTTTTGATCTAAGATTGCAATTCTTCCATGTTTCCGCAGTAGCATATTGTTCCATGGAGCTAGGGTCCAAAATAGGAATCAACAAGTGTTTCCACGACTCTACCGCCCGGCCAATCCTGTTCCACTGAATCCCCTCCCTTTTTCATGGCCACATATCTTTATGGCTAAGGAGTGGGAAATCTTTCTCCTGTTACACAAATCAAATGTTTCATTTCATCCGGGAAAAGCCACCTCTTTCTCCACAAACAATGTCTTTGTCATTTGATCCAATTTTTATCCGTTAGATAGGAACAGCTTTGCTAAATACTGAGAACTCTCGGATAGAGTATTAGAATGAAAAGACCATTAATTATATAAGGAAGAACCCAGGGTTCTAGCCCATTCCCATTCCTAAATCAATAATTCGTAGTGCTTTTTCCTTTCTTGCGTACTCCTAGTGAACCAGTTGCTAGCCATATGTTTAGGAGGCTATTTTCTCCTATTAAGTAAGATTCTTAAGCTTAATAAGCCCAAAGATCGAAAAGTACGTACCATTTTGAAATAAAACCAGACCATTTGTAAATCAAAATAGAAAAAGAAATCTAGCTACTCTCTTCTTTGTCTCCTTCAGAAAAAGAAAGCTAAGGCAATTGGTGTTGAATAAACAAAAACACACCAAACCAGTCAGGAGTTTTCAGAGATTATGCCCAGCGTCACATGACACCACTTCATTGTATGCAACACGAGGAACCGATCAAGAAAGACGAAGCAGACATGCACAAGTTACAGATAATTCGTGGTATTGAGCTGCAGCTGATGGTGCATATTGTGCACCATGTCTCCAACAGACATTCAATCAGTGTACGTGAAAATGCCCCACAGCTTTTTGTTATGCAAAGTATTCTTCAATGCAAGCTGGTGATATCACTCATTCAGGACATGGCTATGGGCTGAAGGGCAAAGAAATGCTCGCCGGGAGGGCTGCCTAGTGCCTTGTTTTGTATTCTTCAAGTAGTCTTTCAGGTATATTTAGCCTATGAGGATTACTAATATTAGTAGTAGCACCTTATCTAAAGGTCAGAGTGCAGTCAAGCTTCCCATTTGGGCATTGTCCCTCGCTCTTCTTGCATACAAACACAAGCCAAGCTAGCCAGTGAAATGACCTTATAGCTAAAGTAGTACCAGTTGCAGCCATTACAGAACACCTTAAGCTTTTCCTTGAACATATATTGAGAGAAATCTAACCATGAGTTCATCATGGACGACGAAGCAGAACAAGCTGTTTGAGAGGGCGCTGGCGACATACGACAAAGACACGCCGGACCGCTGGCAGAACGTGGCGCGGGCAGTGGGTGGTGGAAAGACGGCCGAGGAGGTGAAGAGGCACTGCGACAAGATGCTTCAAGACCAGCAAGCACCACATTGAGTCGGCAGGCCGTCAGGGTTCCCAATATGGCGGAAGCAGCAGCGGGGAGCAGAGGTAGTTAAGTAGTCTATATCACCTTACTAATCCTCACTTAATGACAGTTCCATCCATGCATGCATCATCACATGGTGACCACACTCGCTCTACTGTTGTACACTTGTACTGCATACTAGTCATGTGGTGAGTGCATCGCTTTCGGCTTGGCTTTCGAGACTTTCTTTGTTACTGACAATTTCTGCCACGATTGCCAATGCAATCCTCGCTTATCAAGTGACCCGGCACAAAAGCACCCCTATTTAAGAAGTCCTCGGAAATGATCTCATCCAGTACTTCTCTCAGCCTATTTGCCAAGACTTTGGAGCATAGCTTGTAAATGACATTGCACAAATATATCGGCCTATATTGTGATATTTCTTGGGGGTTCTTCACTTTCGGTATAAGCACAATAATCGTCTTATTAATCACCTCTGGCATATGGCCGCCCCTCAAAAACCCCAGGACTGCCTCCGTCACATCCTCTCCAATAAGCTGCCAGTGCTTCTAATAGAATCCTGCGTTACATCAACACCCGGCGCTTTAGAAGGTTTCATAGCGAACAGGGCTTTTTCAACTTTCAATTGCTTCAAACGGTCTGCACAACCTTTGATTCATCAGCCCTGTCACCTTCTGTGGAACATAGTCCAAAACTGCATTTATATCAAGGTTACCTTGCGAAGTGTAAAGATTATGATAGAAATTATTAACTTCCACCTCCTCCTTTCCCTATCCCTCGGATTATATGTCATTAATAAGTACAGTGTCGTGCGATCATGATGTCATTAGAAGTGGAGAATCAAAAACCACGTGTCAGAACGTTTGGTGCCTTGCGTTGGTTTTGCACTTGCACCAAAAGTAGGGAATCTAACAAAAAGATGACTGATTATGAATATGTGGTTTAAGAGCGAACGCATGATGATTGAATAAGATATGATAAAAAACACCAAGATCTCACACTTGCACATCTCTCTACTCCTCATTCTCCCAAGCATTTACTCAATTTCTTGCCAACCACCAGATACACATCAAAACTGAGGCTGTTGTGTTTTCATCTACTTCAACACTCTGGAAAACTTGCTTTCCCGAAGTACATCGCATCAAGGACATTGCATCTCAACCGTAAGATATTCTGGGCTAACCTCCACAAGGACATCTGAAACATACTATTTGGCGCTTTGCATGTTCCAGACGCGAGTCCACTGAGAACTTGCACTTTCAGCATGATTCGGGGATCAAGCATTTCTCCCAGCTCTCTGGTCCTGCACTTTGTAGTTGTACCTCCAATTGCTGTACAAACACATGAGATGCACATAATTTTGCTATTTCCAAGAGTGAATAAAATGGTTAAGGATGTCCAACGAAGTACACTCAACGATGCAACACGAGCAAAACCGAACCAATATACATTCACAAAATCACATGCTTCTGCTTCCTACTACCCTTGCAAGCGGTAAAGACTGAAAACAACAAAAGATGATGCAATTTCTACACGAAAAACGGATCTTTTAGTATGGGTTCCTAATGCAGCATGATGGGAAGCTGCTCGGAGAAGTCCTGAATCGGTGACAATTCTCTGAGCTCGTATGCTGCCTGGAAGCCGTCCGCAGCCTCGAGCAGTGATCCTTCAGATTTCAGGACAAGTCCAAGATCCAGCCAGGCTCGATGGCTTGTAGGCTCTAAATGGAGGGCGTTGCGCAAGAAAGTTCTTGCAATTGATAACGAGTTCCCTCCTAGATTTCGTAGAATTCCTGTCATAGAAACCATGCTTGGGACGTAATCTGGATTGATCGAAAGGGCGAATGAAAACGCCATAAGGGCTTCTTGGTGCAAGGATTGACCCTCCAACTGAAGACCTGCAAAGGTGCTGAATGCATTAGCAGTTTGAAACATCGAACCATCGAACGAACTTTAATAGTCAAAAACTAACAGAAGCAACCTCTTGGATATTCATTTAGATATCAATCCAGAAGCACCGGTATAGGAGTACTGTATTATTAAGTTTCAGGGACGACCCCATTTTCTTGATGTCTAGAGGACATGAAAACTAAAGCAAATGCAGCCAAAGCCGATCACAACACTTGGCAAAAAATTACAATAATTTATTTTGAGTTCCTTATTTGTTTGGTAAAAAGAAAGCATAACTGAATATATTAGCAGAATCAGGTCAGGTAGTTGCGAATATTTAACTCTGACGTGCCAATACTTGGGATAAAAGAAATCGATGGATCTGGCTTTGTCAAGGCAGATGTTTGAGTCATGCCATGCCTCAAGCTTTGTGTCTATTGACACCAAATCTAACCATGCGTCCATCTCTAACTTCTGTAGGGATTTAACCTTTCAAGACCAAGTAGATAATGAGCGAAGAAGAACAATGATATTTTCATTGGAGTCTAATAAAGAAGACAAGGGGTTGTACCTCACTACAAGTGGTTGATTTCCAGACTTCCTTCTTTGCTTGAATGGTCGCAAGCAAAACCCGAAAAGATTCCACTGCAGGCTTGAATTGTCCACGGGAAGCCTTAATTTGTGCTTTCAGCCTCAAAATATCCAACTGTTCATCTTTCTCAGCTTCATCTATTGCAATATCCGCTACTGCTTCGGCTTCTTGTAAATTCTGCTGTGCAAATAATACAAGATTTAATAACTTCCAAGCACTAACTGAACCACCCATCACCATTTCAAGACATTCTGTTTGCATTTTCAACAGCTGCATTGAGTTTGCGCTGCATCACATTTTCCCAAGCAAGGCTATACATTATTTCAGGATTACACTTGGCCATTGCAGCAGCCTCCTGCAAAAGCCTCAGTGCTTCCTCCTGTAATCTCAACTTCTCTGTGTGAGAAGTGGAGGACCTAGCAAAAGGTCCATAACAAACACCAAGAAAATGGTTTACAACGCTGATAAAATGTTTATCATGACTTCTGAAAGACTTCATGGCTTTATTTGCCAATTTTATTCCTTCAGAAGCATGCTTTGGATTCCTACAGCATAGTTTGTTTGGCCCCTAAAAGAAGAGATGGAACATGAGGTTTTCCCTCCCTTTCTAATACACGAAAACCATTCCTTATAATGTTCAAGGCACTATCGTCCATGCCAGTTGCACTGGAGCAAAGTGCGAGAATATACCACATTTCTGATCTGCTATAGGTTCCAGGCAACAACGTTTCTAGATGGTTGGCCAAGACTTCAACTGCCCAGATAATGACAGTGCATACATCAAATCAAATGATTCACAAGGTCAGGATCCCACTTTATTTCTCGGAGGGCTAGCTTTCTTATAAGTACGAGCAGCAATAAAATTTCTTCTTCCTCAATGTTGTTTTCCGGGGTTACCAGATTCTGTTGCTGATTGAATTCTTGAGGAAACTTCACCTCAACACCACAGTACAGTAGAGTCACTGCCCTTTCTTTTTGTAAGTTGGCGGACCTTTGGGAATCTAAATTCCATGGCCTTACAAGAGCTCTCCTATATGCAATAAAGGCCTCCTCAAAACAACCACTTCTCATCCATAGCATAGGAAGTGCCGAGTGGAACATCTCTCTCAGCTTACACTCTTCAGAAGTACCTTATGGAACACCATTCAGCGATGCAGACTCTACAATGTCTATGATGGTTTTGCATTCTTCTGCAGCATCTGTCATCTCAGGATACAATAAGTCAAAGTAAAATTCAGACTTGATGTGCAACTCTTCCAGAAGCAGACTCACTGAATGCATCGACATATGCATTACCATCCCATTCACTTGTGAGGCTTTCCTTCTTGAAGAGCGCGGAGAAACTGAAACTCTAGTTGGCACATTCACTTTCAGTAATAGCACTGGTCATTCGCAGTTTTAGGTTTATTATATCAATTCCCTGAAGAACTTGCAATGCTGCATCAAAATTTCCCCTCTGATATTCCAGTCTTCCCAGCAAATCGGGCCTCCTGATATACAATCAAATAAACTTCGTGATCATCATCATCAACTTCCTCTTCAACTCACATAAGAGTCGCAGCCCCAAATATTAAGAAATGATAGTTTAGGTTTCTGCCAAACCAAAATTCATATGGTGTCATCTCAACGGACTTAGATGGTTCCCTTTTTAAAGTGAATGTAGTTGTCTCTAATGCATAACCCCAAAACGATAGTGGCAAATCCATAAGAGACATCATAGTTTGCACCATATCCAATAGAGCATGACTCCGACGCTCGGACACACCATCACACTATGGTGTTCCAGGTGGCGTGAGTTGTGAAACAACTTTCACATTGTCTAAAGTTGTATGCCAAACTCGTAACTCGGATATTCACCTCCACGATCATATCGTAGACATTTTTATCTTCTTGTCGTGATGATCTTTAAACTTCACTCTAAATTTGTTTGAACTTTTCAAACATTTGAGACTTGTCTTTCATTAAGAAAATATACTCATATATACTCAAATCATCAGTGAAGGTAAGAAAAATAATGATATCCACTGCACGCTACAACACTCATTAGGTCACATACATCAACATGTATTATTTCCAATAAGTTACTAGCCCGCTCCATCATACTTACAATGGGGCCTTTAGTCATCTTGCCCAAGAGGCATGGTCTACATCTCTCAAACGATTTGAAACCGAATGGGTCCAAAGATCCATCAGCATGGAGTTTCTTCATGCGATTTATACCAATACGACATTTAGCGGCAGTGGCACGGGTATGTGGTACTAACATTATTAACTTTGCATCTTTTGGCATCAATGTTATCAACATGTGTATTACTACGATCAAGATTCAACAAACCATTCTCATTGGGTGCATGACCATTGAAGGTATTATTCATGTAAACAGAATAACCATTATTCTCTCACTTAAATGAATAATCGTATAGCAATAAACACGATCTAATCATGTTCATGCTTAATGCGAACACCAAATAACATTTATTTAGGTTTGTCACTAATCTCGAAGGTACAGAGAGCGTGCGATGTTGATCACATCAACCTTGGAAACATTTCCAACACACATCGTCACCTCACCCTAAGCTAGTCTCTGTATATTCCGTAGCTTTTATTTCGAGTTACTAACATTTAGCAACCAAACCGGTATCCAATACCCAGGTGCTACTAGGAGAACTAGCAAGGTCCACATCAATAACACGTATATAAAATATACTTATGTCGATGTTGCCAACCTACTTATCTACCAAGTATCTAGGGTTTTTCCGCTTCAGCGACCGCTCTCCTCATAATAGAAGCACTTAGTCTCGGGTTTGGGTTCAACTTTGGGTTGCTTCACTGGAGCAGCAACTGACTTGCCATCCATGAAGTTTCCCTCCTTAGCCTTGCCCTTCTCGAAACTAGTGGTTTCACTAACCATCAACACTTGATGCTCCTTCTTGATTTCTACCGTTGCGGTGTCAAACATCACGAATAGCTCAGGGATCATTATTTCCATTCCTGGCATTTTATAGTTCATCACGAAGCTCTAGTAGCTTAGTGACAGTGACTTGGAGAAATACATCAATCACTATGTTATTTGGAAGATCAACTCCCACTCGATTCAAGCGATTGTAGTACCCAGACAATCTGAGCACATGCTCAACGATTGAGCTATTCTCCTTCATCTTGCAGCCAAAGAATCTTGTTGGACATCTCATATGTCACAACACGGCCACGATCATGAGATCCCAATTTCAGCTCTTAGAACATCTCATATGTTCCATGATGTTCAAAACGTTTTGGAGCCTCAATTCTAAGCCGTAATGCATAACGCACTAAACTATCAAGTAGTCATCGGAACGTGCCTATAAGATGTTCACCACATCTACATACGACGCTAGAGGGGTGGCGCACCAAGCATTGCATTAAAGACACAAGTCTTTCTATGCGGCAATGAGGACAATCCCCAGATTAGACCCAGTCCGCAATATTTCTACCATTATCTTTCAACACTATTTCTCTAGGAATATATAAAAAATCAAGGGAGCTACATCGTGATCTAGCAATGACACTACTGACTATGTTCATGATAATGAGTTCAATTAATCATATTACTTAAGAACTCCCACTCAAATTGACATCCCTCCGGTCATTTGAGTGATGTATGATCCAAATTCACCAATTCAAGTCCGATCATCACGTGAGTTGAGGTGGTTTCAATGGTGAACAAAATAATGTTGATCATATATACTATATGACTCATGTTCGAGGTTCTCTATACATGGTAGGCTCGTCAAGTTTAACCCCGAGTGTTCTGCATGTGCAGCACTGGCTTGCACCCGTTGTATGTGAACGTAGAGTCTATCCCACCCGATCATCACATGTTGTCTCGACACGATGAACTTTCACAACTGTGCACACTCAGGGAGAACACAATTCATCTTGAAATTTAAGTGAGGGATCACCTTATAATGCTACCGTCGTCCTAAGCAAAACAAGGTGCATAAAAGGATTAACATCACATACAAATCATAAGTGACATGATATGGCCACAAACTTGTGCTTTTGATATCTATTTTGAAAGCACCGGCATGATCTCCATCGTCATCGGCATGACACCATGATCTCCATCAACATGTCGCCATCGAGGTTGTCGCTCCCACCATGCTTCCCCTACTATTCCTACCGCTTAGCGATAAAGTAAAGCATTACAAGGCGCTTAATTATTGACATGCAGGTCATAAAATAATTAAAGACAACCCTATGGCTCCTGCCGGTTGCCATACTCATTTACATGCAATTCGTGATATTCTATACAATACATGATCATCTCATACATCACATATATCTCATCATGTAATTGGCCACGTCACATCACAACATACCATGAAAAAACAAGTTAGACGTCCTCTAATTGTTGTTGCAAGTTTTACGTTGCTGCTACGGGTATCTAGCAAGAACAATTCTCACCTACGCAAAACCACAACGGTGATACATAAGTTGATTTTCAACCTTCTCAAGGACCGCCTTTGTCGTATCCGATCCAACTAAAGTAGAAGAAACAGACAACCGCCAGCCATCTTTGTGCAATGAAGTTACACGTCAGTCGATGGAACCGGTTGCTCGTAAGCATCTGAGTAAGGTTGGTCTGGGACGCTTCATCCCACAATACCGCTGAACCAAAACACGACCAAGGGAGGAAGCAATCTAAGCACCAACACCCATAAACTCCTTTGTGTTCTACTCGAGATATCATCTACACATAGACCTAGCTCATGATGCCACTGTTGGGAAACGTTGCATGGGAAACAAAAAAAATTCCTACGCACACGCAAGATCTACCAATGGTGATGAGCATCTATGAGAGGGAGAGTTGATCTACATAACCTTGTAGATCTCTAAGCGGGAAGCGTTAAGAAACGTGGTTGATGTAGTCGATCATCTTCACTATCCAAATCACCAAGCATCCCACGATCCCATCACGATTGATCTCGTGATCCAATCATGATCCGTCCCACAATCTCACCATGATCCGTACCGTGATCCAATCATGAATCGTCTCGTGATCTTGATCACTATCCTTCCGATCTAGCGCCGAATGGACGGCACCTCCGCATTCAGCACAAGCACAGCTCGATGAAGATATCTGCCTTCTTGATCCAACAAGAGGGAGCGGAGAGGTAGATGAGTTCTCCCACAACACAACAGCATGCGGCGATGGTGGTGGAACAATTCTAGCAGGGCTTCGCCTAAGCACCGTTGAAACGATCTAGAGAAGAAACTACGATCTAGATGAGAGGATAGCACGTGGCTGATTTCTATGTCTCAAAACCCTCAAAACCTTTAGTATATATAGGAGGAGGGAGGGAGGAGGCTTGGCACACAAGGGGCCAGCCCCGGCCTTGGTGCGAGGAGGAGGAGAGGAGGAGTCCTCCTCGATCTTAGTAGGATTAGGACTCCTCCTTCCCACTTGGAAACTATTTCCACCTTGTGTTTTTTCCTCCTCAAACCACTCCAGCTGCATGGGCTCTTAGGGTAGGCTTCGGCCATCCCACCAGGGGCTGGTTTACCTCCTCCCACATCCCATGTAGCCTCTTGGGTCGAGACACGCCTCGCGATGGTCCCCTGGTACCCTCCCGACAATCCCGGTATACTACCGATGAGCCCGAGACTTTTCCGACGACGAAAAAAGGACTTCCTATATATCAATATATACCCCCGGACCTTTCCGGAGCTCCTCATGACATCCGGGATCTCATCCGGGACTACTAACAACCTTTAGTCACCACCATACATAACTCTATACTACTGAAACGTCACTGAACCTTAAGTGTGCAGACCCTGCGAGTTCGAGAACTATGTAGACATGACCGAGACACCTGTATGGTCAATAACCAATAGCGGAACCTGGATGCCCACATTGGTTCCTACATATTCTACGAATATCATTATCGGTTGAACCTCTATGTCGAGGATTCAGTTAATCCCGTATGTTGTTCCCTTTGTTCTTCAATATGTTACTTGCCTGAGATTTGATCGTCGGCATCTCCATACCTAGTTCAATATCGTTACCGCCAAGTCTCTTTACTCATTACGTAATACAGGATACTGTGGCTAACACTTTAGTCACATTGCTTGCAAGCCTTGTTGTGATGTTGTATTACTGAGTGGGCCCTGAGATACCTTTCCGTCATACGAAGTAACAAATCCCAGTCTTCATCCATGCCAACCCAACAGACACCCTCGGAGATACCTGTAGAGCACCTTAATAGTCACCCAGCTACGTTGCAACGTTTGATACAGACAAGGTACTCCTCCTGTGTCAGTGAGTTGCATGATCTCATGGTCATAGGAACAGATACTTGACATGCAGAAAAGTGTAGCAATAAATCAACAAGATCATATGCTACGTTTATAGTTTGGGTCTGGTCCATCACATCATTCTCCTAATGATGTGATCCCATTATAAAATGACATCTCATGTCCATGTCTAGGAAACCGTAACCATCTTTAACCAACGAGCTAGTCCATCAGAGGCATACTAGGGACATGGTGTTGTCTATGTATCCACACATGTATCTGAGTTTTCAATCAATACAATTCTAGCATGGATAATAAACGATTATCATGAACAAGGAAATATGATAATAATTAATTTATTATTGCATCTAGGGCATATTTGCAACATGTTTGGGCCTAGAGGAAGGCACTGGGAAGTAATAAGTAGATGATGGGTTGCTAGAGTGATAGAAGCTTAAACCCTAGTTTGTGTGTTGCTTCGTAAGGGGCTGATTTGGATCCACATGTTTCATGCTATGGTTAGATTTATCTTAATTCTTATTTCGTAGTTGCGGATGCTTGCGAGAGGGGTTAATCATAAGTGGGGGGCTTGTCCAAGTAAGGGCAACACCCAAGCACCAGTCCACCCACATATCAAATTATCAAAGTAACGGACGCGAATCATATATGCATGATGAAAACTAGCTTGCCAAAAATTCCCGTGTGTCCTTGGGAGTGCCTTGCTTTATATAATAATTTGTCCAGGCTTGTCCTTTTCTATAAAAAGGATTGGGCCACCTTGCTGCACCTTTGTTACAATTGTTACTTGCTACCCGTTACGAATTATCTTATCACAAACTATTTGTTACCGATAATTTTAGTGCTTGCAGAGAATACCGTACGGAGAACCGCTTGACATTTCCTTCTCCTCCTCATTGGGTTTGACACTCTTACTTATCAAAAGGACTATGATAGATCCCCTATCCTTGTGGGTCATCACGAAGACGTTCGACTACATCAACCGCGTTTCTTAACGCTTCCCGCTTAACGATCGACAAGGGTATGTAGATCCACTCTCCCTCTCGTAGTTGTCGATATCGATAGATAGATCTTGGGTGTTTGTAGGAAATTATTTGTTTCCCATGCAATGTTTGCCAACAGTGGCATCATGAGCTAGGTCTATGCGTAGATAACATGCACGAGTAGAACACAAAAGAGTTTGTGGGCATTGATGTTCAGATTGCTTACTTCCTTAGTCTTATCTTGATTCAGTGGTATTGTGGGATGAAGCGGCTCGGACAAACCTTACTCGTCCACGTACGAGAGACCGGTTCCATTGACTGACATGCAACTTGTTGCATAAAGATGACTGACGGGTGTCTGTCTCTCCCACTTTAGTTGAATCGGATTGGACGAAGGTGGTCCTTGTAGAAGGTTAAATATCAACTTCTATACACCATTGTGGTTTTGTGTAGGTAAGAATCGTTCTTTCTAGATATCCATAGCAGCCACGTAAAACATGCAACAACAAATTAGAGGATGTCTAACTTCTTGTGCAGGGTCTGATGTGATATGATATGGCCAAAAGACATGATGTGATATATGTGTTGTATGAGATGATCATGTTTTGGATAGATTATTATGACTTGCATGTCGATAAGTACGACAACTGACAGGAGCCATAGGGTTCTCTTTAATTTAATTTCACCTTTTTGCTTTACTTTATCACTATGAGTTAGCAACAGTTGTAGAAGCAATAGTTGGCGTGACAACCTTATGGCGAAATGTTGATGGAGATCAAGATGATGGAGATCATTGTGTCATGTCGGTGACGATGGAGATCATGCCGGTGCTTTGGAGATGGAGATCAAAAGCGCAAGTTCATGGCCATATCATGTCACTTATGATTTCCATGTGATGTTAATCCTTTTATACATATTATTTTTCTTAGGGCGACGGTAGCATTATAAGGTGATTCCACACTAAAATTTCAAGATAAATTGTATTCTCCCCGAGTGTGCACTGTTGCGAAAGTTCTTCATTTTGAAGCACCATGTGATGATCGGGTGTGATAGTCTCTATATTCACATACAATGGGTGCAAGCTAGTTTTGCACATGGGGAACACTCGGGTTAAATTTGACGAGCCTAGCATGTACAGACATGGCCACGGAACACAAGAGACCGAAAGGTCGAACGTGAGTGATATAATAGATGTGATCAACATGGAGATGTTCACCATTGAAACCACCTCATCTCACGTGATGATCGGACTTGGGTTGGTGGATTTGGATCATGTCACACTTAGACAACCTGAGGGATGTTGATTTGAGTGCGAGTTCTTAAGTAATATGTTTAATTGAACTCATTATCATGAACATAGTCAAAGTGTCTGTGCAAATTATCTTGTAGATCAATAGCTCGCATTATAGCTCCCCTGAATTTTGATACATTCCTCGAGAAAAAGTAAGTTGAAAGATCGTAGTAGCAATTATGCGGACTCGGTCCGTAAACTGAGGATTGTCCTTGTTGTTGCACAAAAGGTTTATGTCCTTGATGCACTACTCGGTGCGCTACCCCCTCTAGCATCGTCTGTGGATGTTATGAACATCTGTAAGGCACGTTGTGATGACTACATGATAGTTCTGTGCATCATGCATTACGACTTTGAATTGAGGCTCCAAAGACGTTTTGAACATGACAAGAATATGAGATGTTCCAGCGGCTGAAATTGATATTTCAGGATCGTGCTCGTGTTGAGAGGTATGAGACCCCCAACAAGATTCTTTGCCTGCAAGATGAAGGAGCGTAGCTCAATCGGTGAGCATGTTCTCAGATTGTCTGGGTGCTACAAATCGCTTGAATCAAGTGGGAGTTGATCTTCCAGATAAGATGATGATTAACATAGTTCTCCAAGTCCCTGTCACCAAGCTACTAAAGCTTCATGATGAACTATAACGTGCCAGGGATGGATGATCCCTGAGCTATTCTCGATGTTTGACACCACGAAGGTAGAAATTAAGCAGGAGCATCAAGTGTTGATGGTTAGTAAAACCACTAGTTTCAAGAAGGGCAAGGGCAAGGAGGGAAACTTTAAGAATGGCAAACCAGTTGCCGCTCCAGTGAAGAAACCCAAGGTTGAACCCGAACCCAACACTATGTTCTTCTGTAATGAGGGGAACGGTCACTAAGTGGAACGGCCCTAGATACTTGGTAGATAAGAAGGATGGCAACGTCAACAGAAGTATATTTGATATACGTGTTATAGATGTGTACCTTACTAGTACTCCTAGTAGCACTTGGTTATTAGATACTGGTTCAGTTGCTAAATGTTAGTAACTCGAAATTAAAGCTTCGGTATAAACGGAGACTAGCTAAGGGCAAGGTGACAATGTTTGTTGGAAGTGTTTCCAAGGTTGATGTGATCACCATCGCACGCTTCCTCTATCTTCGAGATTAGTGATGAACCTAAATAAATCTTATTTGGATTTTGTGTTGAGCATGAACATGATTAGATCATGTTTATTGCAATACAGTTATTCATTTAAGTAAGGGAATAATGGTTATTCTGTGTACATGAATAATACCTTCAATGGTCATGCACCCAATATGAATGGTTTATTGAATCTCGATCATAGTAATACACATGTTCATAATATTGATGCTAAAAGATGCAAACTTAATAAGTATAGTACCACATGCTTGTGGCACTATACCGCCAAGGTCATATTGTTGTAAAGAGAATGAAGAAACTCCATGCTAATGGATCTTTTGACACTCAATTTCGAATCGGTTGAGACATGCGTACCATGCCTCTTTGGCAACATGACTAAAACCCCATTTTCCGATTTGATGGAACATGCAAGTAACTTATTGGAGATCATACAAGTTGATGTATGGGGTCCAATGAGTGTTGAAGCGCGCAGTGGATATCGTTATTTTCTTACCTTCACTGATGATTTGAGTAGATATGGGGATATTTAATTAATGAAACACAAGTCTGAAATGTTTGAGAAGTTCAAGCAATTCTAGAGTGAAGTTGAAGATCATCGTGACAAGAAGCTAAAATGTCTATGATATGATCGTGGAGGTGAATATCTGAGTTATGAGTTTGGTATGCAAACTAAGACAATGTGGAAATTGTTTCACACCTCACGTCACCTAGAACACCATAGTATAATGGTGTGTCTAAATGTTGTAGTCATGCTCTATTGGATGTGCGTACCATAGTGTCTCTTACCAATTTTCCACTATAGTTTTGGGGTTATTTATAAGAGACAAATACATTCACTTTAAATAGGGCACCATCAAAGTACGTTGAGACGACACTGTATGAATTATGGTTTTGCAAGAAACCTAAGTTATCGTTTCTTGATGTTTGGGGCTACGACATTTATGTAAAAAATGGTTCAACCTGATGAGCTTGAACCCAAAGCAGGCAAATGCATCTTCATAGAATACCCTAAGGAAATAGTTGGGTATACCTTGTATCTCAGATCCAAGGGAAAAGTGTTTGTTGCTAAAAACGAGTCCTTTCTCGAGAAAGAGTTTCTCTCGAAAGAATTGAGTGGGAACAAAGTAGAACTTGATGAAGTTATTGAACCTTCACTTTAGTTGGATGGTAGCATGACGTAGAAAGTTGTTCCTGCAACGTCTAAACCAAATGAAGAGGAAGTTAATGAAGATGATCATGACAGTTCGTATCAAGTTCTACCGAGCCTTGTAGGTCGACAAGGAATCCTACTGCCCCTGAGTGGTATGGCAATCCTGTCTTCAAAATCATGTTGTTAGACAACGATGATCCTGTGAACTATGAAGAAGTGATGGTGGGACCGTATTCCAAAAAATGGCTAGGAGACATGAAAATTCGAGATAAGTATCCATGTATGAAAACCAAGTAAGTACTTTGGTGGGCTTTCCCGTAGAACAGCAGGTCGTTAACTACAAATGGACCTTAAGAAGAAGACATACGCTGATGGTGAAATTCAGCATTTATAAAGCTCAACTTGTCGCAAAGAAGTTTTCGACAAGTTTAAGGAGTTAACTACGATGAGGCTCTCTCACCTGTAGTGATGCTAAAATCTGTTGGAATTATGTTAGCAGTTGCTATATTTTCAATTATGAAATCTGGAAGATGTGATACAACCAGAAGGTTTTGTCCATCCTAAGGATTCTAAAGGCATGCGAGCTCTAGAGATCCATTTATGGACTGGGGCAAGCATCTTGGAGTTGGAATGTACGCTTTGATGAGGTAATCAAAGCTATTGGGTTTATACAAAGTTTATAAGAAACTAGTATTGACAAGAAAGTGAGTGGGATCACTATAGAATTTCTGATAAGTATATGTGGATGCCATATTGTTGATAGGAAATAGTGTAGAATTTCTAGAAAGCATACAACGTTGTTTGACATGAGTTTTTCAAAGGAAGACTCGGATAAAGCTGCTTACATATTGGGCATCAAGATATATAGAGATAGATAAAGATGTCTAATAAGACTTTCACAAAGCACATACTTTGACAAGATTTTGAAGGAGTTCAAAATGGAACAGCCAAAGAAGGAGTTCTTACTTGTGTTATAAGATGTCACTAGTAGGAGAAACCTTATAGACAGGAGCCTACTGGTAGCGCTAGAAAAATAAAACCGCTGCTGCTAATTACTAGTAGCGATGCATTCTGGCAGCGCTACAACTAAGGGCTTAGCAGTAGCGCTAGGTGCTAAGAAAGCACTACTGCTAAGGTGGCCCCGATTACCCCACCGACACTATTTATAGTAACAACGCTGGGAGGGAGAAAGCGCTACTTCTAAGACAACTAACTATAGCACTTTCTGACATGCAAGCGCTACTGCTAATGTGCCACACTTAGTAGTAGTGCTTTTTCGGGAAAGCGCTACTACTAAGTACCATAGTAGCAGCGTGTTTTTGTAAGCAGCGCTACTGCTAGTTGCGGCTGGTGCCACCTTTTCACCCCTCCCTCTCCCCCCTTTGCCCTCTCTTCCCTCCTTTCCCCTCTCCACTCTCCACCACTGTTGCTCTTCTTCTCTCTTCCTCCTAGCTCTCTAATTTTCTCCTCATTAATGTCCCACTCCACCGTAACTCTCCTCCATAAATGACCTCTCTCACATTATCTCTCTTGCTCCTACCTCTCTTCCTCTCCCCCCATTAATGTCCCCCTCCAACATAACTCCCTCTTCATTAGTTAGCTATCTAGATTCACCTCTGCTCCCCAAGAACTAGATCTAGCTAGCTATTTAGCCATAGCACGTCTCGATCAGTCTCTCTCATCATCTAATTAACGGCGTGCTCTCTCGATCGGTATCGATCTCGGGAGATATACAGGTGAGTAAAAAGTTGTTCATTTCAAGAATGGGGATATGTGTGTGAATGCGAATATGTGTGTTTGGGATATATGGAGTGATTTTTGTGAGTGACATGCCCTCGAGTTTCGTATGTTTCGCCGAGATGTCGATTTATTTCCGTTTTGGTGAATTTCGAGCAAACTCAATATGTCCTATTTTTAGGCAAGGTCATGCCAAAATTTTATATGACTTTGAAGCATGCATGCATTATTTATTTTATAACCCTTTTGCTTGTTATATCGTGCAGTCGGTCATGAAGGTGAGTGGATGGAAGGTGGAGCGGTACATGCAATCCGCGGATATGGACATGTACGCAAATAATCGGACTAGGATTAGATGTCGTGTGCAAGATGCAAGGAAGGAGTCCTTTTTGACCCTTTTGATCGTGGCACTTTGAAGGCGCACCTGCTAAACAATGGTTTCATGGACGGCTATACTCACTGGATAAGTGAAGAAGCTGATGAGGAGGAGGACGTCCACATGGAGGGGAATAACGACATGGGGCTCGACGAAGAGATGGTCGATCGACACGACGATGGCGCCGGGGAAGAGTCTGGAAATGATAGCATTGGAGAAGATTCTGGACACGGCAAAGAAGAGTCGAGACATGGCGGAGAAGAGGTCATGCCGCAGTCTTCGATGCTACTAATTGCAGTCGTGCAGGACCCTCATGTTCGAGAACTCCTTCACAAGAGTACGACTAGCAAGAGAACTGCTTCTAGAGAGGAGGCCAAGCTGGTGCAACTTGAAGTAGACTCGAAGACTTCATTGTATGATGGTTGCGATCCCGAGGTGAACCGCTTGAGTTCCATGCTCAAACTTCTGAAGACGAAGGCCAAAAACAAATGGACAGACAACAGCCTCGATGAGCATTTGAAGTATCTACATAATAAAGTTCTTCCCGCGGGGAACCTGTGTCCTACTAGTGTCGAGGAGGCCAAGAAAATCATTTGCCCTTTTGATTTTCCGCACATGAGGTACCACACATGCATCAACGATTGCATCATTTATCGGGGGGAGCACGCGGAAAAAACCAGCGGTCCGGTGTGCAATGCTTCTCGATACAAGAAGGTAGGAAAGAAAGCTCCTCAGAAAGTTGTATGGTACTTTCCGATCACTCCCCGCCTAAAATGGTATTTCATAGATCCTAAGGAAGCAAAGCTCATGTGCTGGCACGTGGAGAGGAAGAAACCTGGCGATGGAGATGATCCAAAGCTGAGACACCTCGTAGATGGTAGACAATGGAGAGCATTCAATGCTGTATATGTATTTGCTGCAAAAGATCCAAGGAACACCGTTCTTGGTGTGAGTACCGATGGCATGAATCCATTTGGAAACCAGAACACCAACCACAACACATGGCCCATGTTTGTATGGATGTACAACCTCCCCCCATGGAAGTACCGATGGCATGAAGACAAAGTACGTACACATGAGCATGCTGATTCAAGGGACAAAACAATCAGGAAATAGTATTAACATGTATATGGGGCTTCTGCAAGAGGAGATAGACACGTTATGGAAAACCCCAGCGTGGCCATGGGACGCCAGCAAAGGAGAGTATTTCCATATGAGAGTCGTGCTGATGATGACGGTGCACGACTATCTCGGTTACGGGTACACCTCAGGTCAGGTGTGCCACGGATACTGTGGATGCATGAGGTGCATGGATGATACATTGTCTCAGCAGCTTACTTCAATGAAAGATGGCGGGTCCGGGAAAATCGTGTATGTGGGGCATCATAGATGTCTCAAGAAGGATGACCCGTGGAGAAAGCGTGGAGATCTATTCAATGGGTTGGATGAGATTCAAGTACCTCCACATAAGAGGAGCGGCGCAAAAATCGACAAGTTGTTGAGAAACTGGGAACAATGCCCTGCGTCATCAAAGATCAAAAAGGTGCTGGAGCTGCTGCTGAATGTATGGAAAATGAGGTCTGTTTTCTAGGACTTGGAGTACTGGCCTAATCATGACACGCCTCATTGCGTTGATCAAATGCATATCACGAAGAATGTCCTCGAGAGCTTGCTTGGCACACTGATGACCATGCCGGAGAAGACCAAGGATGGCCCGAAGGAAAGGAAAGACTTGGAAGATTTGAAGATCAGGAAAGATCTTCACCATAAAAAGTCAATGGGGAGACAGAGACAGAGACGGAGGAGGGGGGAAGGGGCAGAAAAGTCAACAAGAAGGAGGAGAATTATTGCCCCCCTTATTGCTTCTCCTTAAGTGCGAAGGAGATCGATCAATTAATGAAGTGCCTTATAGGAATCAAAGTCTGTTCCATTACTGTGGGAAGATAAGCAGATTTCTAGACCCCAAGAAGAAAAGGTTCAACGGGATGAAGTCTCATGACTATCACGTGATGATGACGCATATACTCCCGGTTGCCGTTAGAGGGATAATGGAGAAGCACGTCCGTGACACGCTTACTGGTCTCTGCAACTTCTTCGATGTTATCTCCTGAAAGTCCATAAGTGTGAAGCAGCTCCGAAGGCTACAAGAAGAGATTGTTATCATACTATGTGAGCTTGAGATGTACTTCCCGCCTGCGTTATTTGACGTCATGGTGCATTTGTGTGTCCACATTGTGGATGACATCATCAACCTCGGGCCGACATTCCTTAACAGCATGATGCCGTTCGAGAGGATGAATGGGGTCATCAAAGGATTCGTTCGTAACATGTCCCATCCCGAAGGGAGCATCGTCCAGGGGTATCTGACGCATGAGTGTGTCTCCTTTTGCGAGAATTATATAGACGTCGGAGACCCTGTTGTTGGCTTGCCCGTCAAGAAGCACGATGGGAAGCTCGAAGGAGATGGTCATAACAACGGCCAGAGGGAATTGCACGTGGACTACTCGGATCAACGGAATGACTTTGACATGGCTAGCTTAGTAGTGCTACAACACCTAGATGTGGTAGATGATTATGTGGCACGGCACAAAGAAAGTATCACAAAGAAGTACCATGATAAGGGGATGCTCAAGACGGACGACAAAGTTACTGTAGAGCACAACGCCACTTTCTTGTGTTGGTTCAAAGAGCAAGTTCTTGAAAATCCCCTGAAAGAGGGCAATTCGAATGGATTGCTAATACACGCCTTAGGACATGGCCCCATGCCCAAGATCGCGACCTATCAGTCCTACGATATCTATGGGTACACGTTCCACACGGAGGCCAAAGACATGGACAGTGATCACCAGAACTCCAGGGTGACAATTCAATGTGTGACCGACACCAACGGCACAACTGAAAGATTCTACGGAAGGGTCGAAGAGATATGGGAGCTTGACTATGCTGGAATGCACGATGCGATGATGTTCCGTGTCAGATGGGCCAAGAACATCGTCAGAGAAAAAAAGTATTTCACCACCATGTCTATACCCGACGCGAAGAGCACACCCGTGAACATTAACGTCATTGCCAAAAATGAGCCATGGGTACACACTAAGCACGTGACACAATGCTTCTTCATAACCGACCTCGCTAATCCTAGTCGTGTTGTCGTGAGGAGATCCAAAAGGAGCATCATCGCAATGGATGGAGTCGCCAACGAGGAAGACTATGACCAATATGGCAACCCAATGAGGGAAGATGACGATGACGATGAAGCATACGTGAAAAGAAGAATAAATACTACATTACCTAAGAAATATCGTACTCCATGGCTCCGTAAAAGTCACAAGTAGGGGCTCAATTACTTGGCAACAAACAAGAAAGGGAAGAAGCTCAATGTGAAACGTCATCGACGCAGCTGATCAAAAACCATCATTTATATATACAAAAAACCAAAAACAAAAGGGAGAAAGCAATACAAAAGAAAATAAAAGTAAACAGAAAAGAAAAGGAAAAGAAAATTAAAAACTAGAAAAGGAAAATAATAATAAAATAAAATAGGAATATTTAGCAGTAGCGCTGGTTTAGGAACCAACGCTGTAGCTACCTTAGCTATAGCGCTGGTTCCTAAACCAGCGCTACTACTATTTGGGGTTAACCCCCACGCAGGCTCAAAATTTCGCCAGTTCCGCCCATTCTTCCCCCCACTCCCACCTCTCCTCTCTCCGCATTGTCGTCGCCCGTGCCGCCGTCGGCCTCGACGCCAGTCTCCTCCGGCCTCCTCCTCGCCCTGGACCTCGATGCCGTCCCGAGCCCTTGCTCGCCCTCGACCTCGACGCCGGCCTCCTCCGGCCTCCTCCTCGTCCACGCCGCTCCGACCTCTGCCTTGTCCGTGACGCCGCCACTCCGACCTCCTCCTCGTCCGTGCCGCAGCCGCTCCGGTCTCCTCCTCCTCCTCGTCCGCTCCAGCCTCCTCCTCAGGTACTGCCGCCCCCTGCCCCGACCTCCTCCTCATTTATTTTTTTAGAAATGAAATTAGGTTTTCAATTTAGGTTTCAATTAGGTAGGACAAATTTAGCAAATGCAGTAGCTAACTAGTAGAAATTATAGCAAAGTTAGCAATTTTTCTAGCAAAGTTAGCAAATTTGGGCAATAGCTAATTAACAATTTTTTGTTTTTTGTTTTTTTAGCAAGTTAGCAAATTTTTGAGCAACTAAAAAACAGTTATATGTTGGTTTTGCAATGTTGGTTGAATGTCAAAAAATAACTGAGTGGCCTATCTTTTGCCGGAATGTTAATTCATTTCCGTTCTGGAAAATTTCAGGCGCTCCATATGTCCACTTTTTAGCAAAGGTCATGCCGAAAATTTCAAGAGCAACTTGTGCTAGAAACTAGGACATATGGAGTACCCGGGATTTGCCGAAGGGGAATGAATCAACATTCTGACCAAATATATATAGGCCCCTTTTTTGCCTTCATTATATCTTTTATTTACAATTGTTGAATAGGAAACATGTCTACCGACGCCGAAGCCGGGGGTTTTGCTCGCCTCGTAGTAGACCTCCTCGAGGCAGAAAATCACTATTTTGATTACCTGCACGAACACCAGATGGGGTTGCATGGTGGCGGTAGTGGCACCAACCATGACACCGACGCCGACACCGGCACTGGCACCGGCACTGACACCACCCCCGAGACCGGCAACGATGCTGTCGTAGCCGGTAAAGCACTGAAGAAGAAGAGGTCACGAAAACCAAACGAGCTCGGCATCAGACAAATTGTGGTCATGGAGATGCACCCCCAAAATTTAGAGCCAACGGCACCGGAGGAAGCGCGCTCGTGCTTTGGCAATCAACTAGGATGCATCCTTAGGGAAACCACGAACATCAATGATGTTCTGTTGAAGAAGATACCGCATATGGAGCACATGCTCCTAAAGAAGTTGCACATAGGTTCATGTTCCTCGGCCGGGATGAAAGCACATTTAAAGACCCGTGGGACGATGTCACCATGACAAAGATAAACGGCAAGGCGATGGTGAAGTTCACCAATGACTTTTCCTCGTGGAAAGTTCGGGTGAAAAAAAGCGACTGTGAAGAATGAACCGTGGTCCAAGATTCATGCTGATAATCGGTCAATAACGGAAGAGGACACTGAAAAATTCAAGGAGAATTGCGGTAAAGAAGAAGGCAAGGCAAGGTCGGAGAAAATGAAGGCGCTCCAGGCCAGGAACATGCCTCCCCTCCGCCTCGGAAGCCGTGGTTACGAGGGGAAGAGGCACGTATGGTCCAAGGAGGACGCCGAACGTGAGAGTCACGGAATCCCAGACCCCTTGGCGGAGTTCACCGACCCGCTGGAGCATGACTGGATCAGGGCCTGGTACAAGTGGGACAAAGTCAACAAGATCTATTAAACGGACCCAAACACGAGGGAGTTTATGAGACTTCTGGTAATTGTTATATTAACACATTATCATATTAGCTTCCAATCAGTTCGACTACAAGTTTTGTCACATTAGTAAACCATCCATGTCCATTTTGTAGAAAGAGCAGCACCAAAAGGCAGCTGTCGTGGGAACGAGCCTGATAGTAGAAGGTAGGGTTATGAAGGGAGAGGGTAGATTCCTAGCTACGGCGAGGGTGTACACACAGATGTATGAGTTCAGGCCCCTCTCGTGGAGGTATCTTCCCTACGTCTCAGTGCTTGGGAGCTTATGTCGTGTGGAATGTTAAGATTACAGTGGTTGCGAACCCTTGTGTCAGAGGGGAGGGGTGGCTTATATAGAGTCCGCTGCCCCTCATAAGTGTCTAGCATCTAAGGGTCCGATCGTGGGTTTAAAGTCTGGCATTATGGGTAATGTACATAATAAATGCTACTATTGACGATGGACTAACAATTGCTTGTTGGCCTTGTGATGGTGGCTCTTGGTCTTCTGGTGTCGACTGAGAATGAGGTCTACCGAGTGACAGGCGATTGTCGAGTGAAGGAAGAAGCCTCCGAGTGGATTGAATGTCGAGTGAGTTGAACATCACATGGAATCCAGTCGGAAGCTTATGCTTAGTCTTCAAGTCCTCCAATATAGTGTCCTTACGTAGGGTATGTAGGTCTTGCCTAGGAGCCTACTAGGTACATATCCTCATGAGCAGCCAAAAGCGACAAGTCGTCATAGTCGTCGGCGAGGCCCAAGTGCGACACCCCATTCAACCGGGACCTGAACATACTGAAAATGGTCCCGATAGACAAGCCGCTGTCCTATGGACATGTGCATGGTGTTGGAGATGGCGCCTCATGGAAGACGTGCTACCGCGAGGAGGCAGAGGAAAGAAGGAAGAGACGGTCGGTCATCACCCAGCAGATCATCGACGAGAAGATCGCAATTGTGGTCAATAAGACCAAAGCTGAGACCAAAGAAGAGTTACGCGGGGCCGTCAATGCAGCGGTCAGTGATGCGGTGGTTAGCTTGATTCTGGCATTTTTCGATTTCACGACGAACTATCCAAATGCACGGCCGGAGGGCTTTCCCCTTCCCAGCTTTGTCGGGAGTAATTCGGCGAACACCACACGACCGGCACCTGCTCAAGCAACCGCAAAAGGTCACGCTCCTGTTCATGGCAGCCTGACCTCCGTCACTTGCACGCTCGGCGGGCCTTCATCGCTAGCTGAGCTCGACGCCCTCATGGTAATTACGCGTCATACCCTTTTCACCAACATGTCTGTAGTCTTCCATTTCAGTTCCCTTTCAGATGTTTGACGTCGCAGACATGTCTTCTTTGTAGGATGACGATACCACGTGCACCCTACTATACGACATCAAGGGCTAGAAGGTGGTTGTGGGAAAGGCAACGATCGTGAAGCCGAAGGACCGCATGTTCCACAACCGAGAGATGCCCGATGGCGTCTTCAAGGTTAACATGGCCAGTGTCTTAGCAAGCTTTGAGGATTTGCCTTCTCCAGTACAAGCCGATGACGATGAGACCCCCCCCCCCCGAGGATTGGCATATGCAAGAGATGGTTCTTGCCTTGGCCGAAGTCTCTTCTTCGTCTCGAGGCGCCCAGTATCACGCCAACGCCACCTTCTCAAGAAGGTATGAACACCACCCCACCTACCACATTACTGGCACCTGTCGTGGCGGGTGGTAGTGGATGACGCGAGGGAGAGCCTCCATTAGTGCCAGATCATATCGCCCCTAGTGTCGAAGAAGCAAATGTTGATGGCATGGAGGAGGAGGAGGATGACCCAGACAAGTATTTCAATAACGCCTACAATGATGGAAGGTTGACTGCTCAGGACGATGAAGACTCAGGCTATGAGTGTGGAGATGATGACTTGATGCTGCCTAATTTGCCAGAGCTGGAACATCCTATGGAAGAATGCAAAAATTCCCTCTTCAAGCAATCCTCGCAGGAGACGCCGCCATATGCCGCCTCTACAAAGCAACCCCCCGAGGCCTGTCTAATGTTTAGCCCGACGACACTTGGGGGTGGTTAGGGAAGGTATGTTGGGATCAGTACCACCGCCACCCACCAAGAAGCCAATGAGGAGACCAGAAAAGAAAGGCCGTAAAGGCGCCAGAGCTGCTTCAAGAAGCCAACCGCCTCTGAAGCCCCAGGTGGTAGACGGAATACCTGTCGAAGGTAAGAATCGTTTCGATGTCACCGGTGAGCCGATCCTACCTGCCAAAGTGCTAGATAACATACTGTACAATGATCTAAGGAGACTCCATGAAGATGTGCTGGCCAGAGAGAAAAGCCTTCTAATCGCGGAAATACCAGGATACCCGCTTTACGCGGCTCAGGTGCCGGGTGGGAAGTTGTACGTCGACACCTGGCCCGCGAATCAGTTCATCCTGCGATTTGACTACATCTACAACATGTTCCACATGACCAAGCTGGACTTCCAGTTCATCCCCATGTATGCGATGTATCTCAACTACTTCACTACAAGAAATATGCTATCTTGTGACCTTCACTATTGGTCACCGAATGGTCATTCTTTTTCATTTATGACCTTTTTGTGACCAAAAACTGATGGTCAAAAGCTGAGGGTCAAGAATGGAAATTAAGGACCTTTCTTCTGAAAAGCTCGTAGACATTTATGACCAAAAAAAGGTCGTAGGTTCGATGACCAATAATTTTGGTCTTTAGAAGTCTGCCCACACCACGTCGGATCCACCGTGGCAAGCGGACGTCGCAGAACTACGACCAAATGAAAAGGTCCTAAATTAAATTAGAATCAGCCCGGTCCAATTCGGTGTTCTATATGGGCCGAGCCCATTAATTCAGCCCATTTAATGTATTTTTTATATTGGTTTTGGTCAGCCACATGGGCCAAGCCCAACAATTTGGCCTTTTTATTTTCTGGTCCGTGGCCTTTTTGCAGACCATTTCATTAAGCCTACTTTCTGGTTTTTCGGAAATGCATAATGTTCCGATCCAGTATAGCTTGGGCATGAGTCTTTTTAGAGCCCAAAAAATATTTTGTCAAGTAGAACATTTGGTCTTTTTCATTCACAGATTTCAGTTTACACATTTGAACAGCAAAAAATCAATAAATCTCTTGATTAAGTGATTAAATCAAGAAATCATCCAGTCAAATACTCACAAGAGCAAATACACGTCTGCACCTCCAACAAGTGCACATACAATCAAAAATAGATACACAAGGGTGGCATGGCACCAGCTTAATACCTACAAGGCGGCGGTGGTGGTATCTATGATGTGCACGAGAAACGTTCAGGACCTCCTCTTCCTCTTCTTCTTGTCCTTTAACTTGTCACCTGCGTTCTTGAGCTGCGAGAGGACACAACACCGTTAAGCACAGTTGATCAGACCATATTCTCAACAAGACAGGGACATTTGCAGCAACAACAAAAGCAAATTCGTGTTTACCTTCGGTCATTTTTAGGTCAAAGTCTATGGGGAGCTCAATCAGAGGTCCAGCCAAAGCCCCTTCCAGGAGGGCTCACATAGCTCTTTACGCTGTATCAAAATTAACACATATTTTAGATGACAGAAATAGAATCCTGAACACAACAGCAATAATCGACTTCTGACTAGCAACGACAAACAGATTCAGACACAAGCAATTTTATAGCAGGATGAAAAATCTATGTGGAGAATTCATGAATGAAATTATACTAGTTGCTGAAGAAAGAATGTAAACAACACAAAAAGAATGTAATCAGAGGAAGATTTACTATCTATATGTGTGATGTAGATTGCTTATATCTGTTCAGACACTTAACATAATTTCTTGGAATACAACAACTATTATGTGTTGAACAATAACTAAATTAACCAGTGCCCAAAGATATAAGTTGAACACATGTGCACACACAAAGAAATACTCGATTCTTTCCCTCGATGGACTATACTGAGTAGGCATAGTTTCTTCAATTAGACAAACAATGTATAGGCATCAGACTTTTCACTGGAGAAATATTGTACTACATGGTTCAAAATTCTTCACACAAACCAACCCACTTCTCTTTCTAAGATTTGAATCCAATCCATCATGTGTATTCAAACTGAACTATGATTTCTGATGGCCAGAATATAGTCTGAGCAAAGGGTGTCAATTGTCAAACACAAGTGATAATACTAAAGAAAGGATTTTAACCTTTCAGTCGACACACCATAGTTCACACACACGCACAATTCTGGTTGTGATAACACTAAACAGGCCGAGAGCATTTGAGAGATGGCAACAATTAAATTGGTCATATATGCTACAGAAAGAAGGGGGTTGACTACCTTGTCATGAATCCACCATTGATAGAATCATAGTATCTTTTCATCCATTGCATGAACTCCAAGTTATCTAGTGGCGTTCCTTTGATCAGCTTATTCACTTCAATGTGCTGCGACAGTGACAAAATATCATAATGTTCAGTTACATTTAATAGTCTCTATGGAATGACAAGAAGTAAGGATATGCTCAATGATAATCCAGATTGCAGATGACAAACAGTTCAGATGAATTTCAGTTTTCACTCAGTTCAGATGACAAACACCATTTATGTAGGTTGTACACAGTTTACAAATTCAGATTTGTATTTAAAAAACAAAAAAAGTTACACTAGTAGTCTCTATGGAAGTAACAAGTGAGGATATGCTTAGTAAGAATCCAAACTGCTCATGTCCTTCTAAGTTCAAAAGGATTGAATTTCAGTTTTCACACAGTTCTGACAAGATACATCAATTCTCCTCACAGCAAGAAACTACAAATACCCATCAAATCATTAGCCAATTGCCTAAACCATGGCTCAGTGTCTGTATATAGAATTCTGGTGACCACAAATCCACAATGGACTGATTATCTACCAATTCCTACCGCATCCTAAGAGTTCTATGCCTTAGCCTTGTTCAGTAATTGTTGTTGCCTCAACCTTGCAACTGCATACAACCCTGGCACCACTGAAATATAAAATACAAAACTCTAGAAAATAACTGCAATTTCTGGTAACCAAGTGTAGTTGAAACGTTGGGCGCACTCCACCTCCATGTAGTAGGTAGTAGATAACACTAGATCTAGGATCAGAATTCAGGGCAATTAAGCATTTCTTTTAGAAACTACAGGCTACTAAACAAACACACTACGCCCACACGATACAAGCCAAAATTAAAATCAGCCTAGTGCGCAGGGTAATCTGGCTGCATGAGCGGTACAATCAAAACACACACACACACACACACATAAATTCGCTCACGAGGGGGGCAGGAGATGAAACGGGAGCGCACCTTGGTGGTCTTGAGCTTGTTGAAGACATCCTGCAGGACCTTGTAGTTTTGGATCATGTCGTACTCGTTCTTGGCGTCGAAGTTGACCTTGTGCATGGGCACAGCCCCGGGGTGCGCCGCGTCCATGAGCTGCCGCCGTTTCTTTCTCTATCGGACTTCTACTGATTCTTCTCTGAAGAACACACATGGACATGGAAGGGGATCCATCACATGACAACTCAGGATCATTGGATCGACACGCTAAGTACGGATGGCGAAAGGAGATGAGAGAGGTCAGTCACCTTGATGTGCTTGCAGATCTGGGAGTGGGAGGCCTCGAGATCACGGGCAAAGTCGGCGTGGAGCGCATCGAGGCGACGCTTGAGCGAGTTGAGGCTCGATGCGGCGAGCCCCTAGGTCGCCGACGGTGGACACGGAGGCCGGCGTGGACATGGCCACCGCGGCGAGGGGGGTCTGGTCTTGGGCGTCGCCTGTAAGAAGGGCGAGAGGAAGCCATGGTCGACTTTGACGAGAGAGGGGGAGAGAGTCCCAGCGCTAGCGGACGGCGATGAGCCGTCGAAGAGGGAGTCAGGGTTGGCCTTCCCCTTCCCCTTGGTCTTGCCCTTCTCCCCCGCCCTAGGCTTGGGCTTGGAGGCCGAGAGGAGGCCGCGACTGCATGCGACGGGAGAGGGTGAGGCTTGACCCATCGCTTGACCCGACGCTGGCGCCGGATGACGAGGAGGCGTCGGAGAGGGAGTCGGGTGGGTTGGGTGGGTCAAGCGGAGGAGGGGGCGGCGACTAGATCTGGTTCGGGCAAGAGAGAGAATGGGGTTTGCTGTGATGAATGGATCGATGGACAGATGGATGCAGGATGGAGAGATTGATGGGTGGATGGATGGATGCCATGTGAGCAATCCGCGTCACAACTAACTCCACCAATCGGATTAAAGCATATGCAATCATGTTTTTCCTATTGTTTTCTTCTATATCTTAAGATGAAAAAAATCAATAAAACGATCTCTGATCATACACATGGGTGCATATTTGAATGGCAAACGATATTTTCAAATGGAGTTTTCATCTTCTTTGCATTGGGAATTTCATTTTTTATTTTTCGAGTGTTCAAATGAGTTTATTCATAAAGGACATACAATGTATTTGTTGCAAAATTAGTCCAGATCAATTTTCTAAAATATTAGGTCCTATTTAATGTACAATTGACCAAATGGTTGGGTGTCAAAAGTTTTGATCCACCTCTCGTGAAAAAGACAAAATTCCGCCGATTTAGGTGGAAGCGGGTCAAATTTGAACTGCAACTGCCTCATAGTTTAATCTTTATTTTTTCCAAAAATCGTTTCTAGGTACATAAGTATCTATTTAATCAGAGATCCAACAAAATTATAGCAAGATTCAACAACTAGCTATGAACGGTCATGCCCCCGGTTTCTACCGCATTTTGAAACAGACATAAATAATTCAAACAAAATCAAAAAAATTCAAAACCTTCGCGTTGTGTCAATATGTGTGCCCAAGGTACTAGAAAAAATAACAAACTTGTAATACGGCAATTATTTTAAAAAAGTGTTCTCAGAAATGAGCTATCATGTGTGAAGATTCCTGGCTTTCAAGCCAAGTGATCAATCTTATGGCCACATTCATGGAATAGTCTATTCAAATGATCTCATATAGTGCACAAGGATGCATGTTGGAATGGCAAACAATGTTGCCACAGGGAGTTTTCTTTTTCTTTGCACAAAAAAATCATTTTCCTTTTTTTGAGTGCCCAAAATGAGTTTTTTGTGAAGGACCTACCAAATATTTGTTACAAAATTGGACAAAATCATTTTTATAAAATATTAGGACATATTTAATACACAACTGACAAAATATTTGGGTGCCAAAAGCTTTCAATCCACCTCTAGTGAAAAAGACAAAACCCTGCCAATTCAGGAGGAACCGAGACAAATTTGAACTAGAGGTGCCTCATAGTTTGCTCATGACTTTTTTAATAATCATTTATAGGTAAATAAGTATCTATTTAATCATAGATCCAACAAATTTTTGGCAAGATTCAACCCCTAGCAAGGAACGGTCATGCCCGCCGTTTCGACCGCATTTTGAAACGGACATAAATAGTTCAAACAAAATCAAAAAAATGCAAAAACTTCGCGTTGTGTCATCATATGTGAACAAGTTACCAGGAAAAATAACAAACTTGTAATACGATAACTATTTTTAAAAAATGTTCTTAGAAATGAGCTATCATGTATGAAGATTCCTGGCTTTCAAGCCAAGTGATCAATCTTATGGCCTCATTCATGGAATAGTTTTTTCAAATAATCTCGTATTGTACACAAGGGTGCATGTTGGAATGGCAAACAATGTTGCCAAAGAGAGTTTTCATTTTCTTTGCACAAAAAAATCATTTTCCTTTTTTCGAGTGCCCAAAATGAGTTTTTTTGTGAAGCACCTACCAAATATTTGTTTAAAAATTGGACAAAATAATTTTTATAAAATATTAGACCATATTTAAGGCACAACTGACAAAATATTTGGGTGCCAAAAGTTTTCGATCCACCTCTAGTGAAAAAGACAAAACCATGTCGATTCACCAGGAACCGAGACAAATTTGAACTGCAACTGCCTTATAGTTTGCTCATGATTTTTTCAAAAAATCATTTCTAGTTACATAAGTATCTGTTTAATTAGAAATACATGGTTTGGTGGAGATACGTCGAGGTTTGGACGGTGGCCGAGTGCCCCAACTCCAGAGCGCGTAAACTCGCATGCCCGCCGCATGGTCACCGCATGACCGTGGCATTGCCATGTGTTCTAGACGGCATAGGCATGTCTAGTAGGCCGAACACTCCCCAGGTAGGTGCTAGGAAGAAAATTACAGTAGAAGAATCTCACGAGGAGATGAAACTATGCTCAACATGAATTAGCAGCCAAGTGTTTGATTAGCGGTACAAAAAATGCACATGGACAATGTAAGCGAGTTTTGGCTGAAGATGATCATCTACTAAGAAGACTGTGTTCACAAATTTTCAGCTCAAATGGATGAGCTTAGGTGGTACTTCCTTTGCAAAGTGCCACACTGGACAGAAATATGAATGTTTAAGCTAGGCCGAAAATAATGAATGGATTGAGCTGAATATTGGCGTGTGACAATTATTTGGATATGGAAGACCACCCAAAACGTTTGAGGGCAATACGATGGGTCTATATAGCACTTGCTTTGCAATGTCCAATCTGGACAGAAAGTAGAAATTGAAGCTGCGCTCACATACATGATTGGTTTAAGCTGCAATTTGTAGGAGGATGATAATTTGGGCGTATGAAGGCACTGTAAAAATTTCATACTATTTGGGTAAATAAAAATGGTACTTGCTTCACAATGCTCTCCACTTGAGAGAATATTAGGAAAAATCTTGAGGGAAACTGGCTAAATTAAATGAGCTAAAATTTGGTGGAGGGAGGTTTTGGGATCATGGTCATGTAGTGGTAAAGTTTCAGCAATTATAAAGAAATATACAATGTAGTTCCTTCACAAACTGGAAATATTACTAGAACAAAGATTGGATGGTGAGCTCACATGGACTATTAGACGGGGCTAAAATTTTGTGGATAGCTATTATTTGGGCATATAGAAGATCTAGGAAAATTAAACTCGTTATGATATGCATAGCCAGTACTTCCTTCACAAAGCTTCTAGGTGAACAAATATTTTGGAAATTTGCCGAGGACGATTTACTGGGAAAATGGAGCTTGATTTGCCATGAGGCAATGATTTGGATAGTAAACATTTCCCAAAAATTGTTGAGGGCAATGAAGAATATATAAGTAGCACTTCCTTCACAAAGTGTTGTTCTGAACAGCATAGGAAAATGAATATTTTTGAATTATTTTTGACCTAGGCAAGGAAGGTTTTTGACATATTTGATGAAGATATGATACAAAGAATTTATAAGAATTGTTTGGGAATTTTGGGAATAACAGAGATATAAGTTGCTTCACAACCTAGGGCAAAAATTGACACATGGACATGACACGTAGGCAAAAATTGACACATGAACATGACACATAGGCAAAACTGATGAGGTGGTGCCAAGTCATAGCTTACGACCATTTATATTGGTCATTATCAGCTAGAAATAAGGCAGTGGACCGGTGTTGTTCGCTTTATGACCATTTCAATTAAGGAAATTACGACCTTTTGACCAAAATGGTCGTTGGTGTTTAGGGTTAGGACCCCTCCGGACAGCTTACGACCAATTTGCCTCAAAAGGTCATAGATTTACGACCATTTTTTCCAAGGTCACTAACAGAAGGTCACTAGATAGCATATTTCTTGTAGTGCTTCATCAGGATCGAGAACATATGATATATCTGCATCGCGGACCCGTTCTATATGCACAAGAGCTACTTGGCAGTTTGCAAAGAGCACCGTGACTATGCGAGCAATTACCTCGGCAGATACATGATCGCTAATAAGGACAAGGAAGAGATTCTCCTGCCTTATCATTCCACATAAGTCATCCGCTCATATCCTTTCGTAAGTGTTAATCATTCCTTTGCAAGCATGGAGGCTAATTAGAGGTGTACTTAATTTGCGTAGCGGGGGCGGCGTTGTGCTTATCGTTCGGTACCCAGAATACTCCCATGCTATGTACTTGGACTCATCGAAGAACATCAATAAAAAGGATTGCACACACGTAAAGAGAGTTCTCAATAGTGCCCTGTTTACCTTCAACATGTCTGGTGGATATATAAAGGTGAAAAGGAACAACAAGGACGGGCTGGTTTTCTGCCATAAGACCGACTTCTGCTGCATCCAGCAACCGCACACTAGTCAGGCTGATGGATTCTACCTCATGCATCACCTGCTCGAGTACAAAAGGGATAATCAACGCCTTCGCAAGTCACCTATTACCGAAGATGCCGAGATTGTCAGCTGGGCCACAAGCATAGGACAGACACCGGATCATCGACTCCGAGCTGAGTCTCACGTATAGTGTGAACTTGCCCAAGTGATGAAGAAGCAGGTCCTCGAACCAACAGGGATGTTCTACCATGGGCCAACAATGACGTGGTATGATGTCCGAGCACTGCTACTCGCTCAGCGTCTGGACCTTAAGCCTTTCACGAAGCATGGGTGCTTCATCCCTGACTATGAAGATTGGACCGCCGACATGGTGGACTGATCGCTCTAGCTAGTTAATTAGTTTGGGTATATATGAGGAACTTCGTCACTTATGTTTACTATAAGTTGCTTGTGTTTTGCTAATTATGCCTCTTTGTTTTCTTAAGTACATTATGTTGCATATTGTCGCTCAATTGATCAACTGTCGATGCAGGTACATAGATCAGAGATGGTGAAGGACTGGTACGTCGTGTTCGTTGGGAGGATTTCAGGAGTCTACGACCACTAGCCAGACGGTCATGCCCAGGTGTACAAGTACCCGGGTGCTAGCCACAGAGGGTTCGACAGCACAGCCGAAGCGGAAAGTAGTTACTTGAGGTGGACACTCCGGCATGAGCGAGGGCGGGACCGTCGGTGCCTCAAGTACTACATAGTTGTGCTCTTGCCCATGATGATCGCTCTTCTCCTCTACATCATGGTTTAGATAGATGATGAAAACTTGTGTTTGTGCCATGACCATGCATTTACACTTGTTCGAGACATGACATGATCACTCTTGTGTGTCGCTAGTTTCGATATGTGATGATATTTGTGTTGAATGATGATGATGGTATGACGAGAGTACTGTATGTCTATGATATGATGATAATAATGTATGTTTAGTATGATCTGATAAAACTACTGTATAGATCCTGTATAAATACATCACAAATACGTAGAGGGTGTAAATCTGCGAAAGCAGGAATATTAGCAGTAGCGCTGAAAATCATCTAATAGCACCGCTAGATTAGCAGCAGCGCTTCGTTTGTTCAAGCGCTATAGATAGTTAGTAGTAGTGCTGGCCTGGCAAGCACTACTGTTAACAACACATAGTAGTAGTGCTGCCCATACAAGCGCTACTGATAAAACTTACCTGTAGCGCGCTAGCAGTAGTGTTGGACCCAACGCTACTACTATGCATATTTTGAGCGCTACTACTAGGGTTTTCCCTAGTAGTGTGTGAACTTGAGTAAAGACTCAACGCTTGACCCAGGTAGAAAAAAGAGAAAGAACGAAGGTACTATCCTATGCCTTAGCCATAGGCTCTATACAGTATGCCATGATGTGTACCGCACCTATGTGTGCCTTGCCACGTGTCTGTCAAGGGGGTAAAAGAGTGATCCAGGATTGGATCACTAGAAAGAGGTCAAAAATTATCCTTAGTAACTAGAGGACTAAGGAGATGTTTCTTGATTATGGAGGTGATAAAGAGTTCGTCATAAAGGGTTACGTCTATGCAAGCTTGACACAAATCCTGATGACTCTGAGTAGCAGACCGGATACGTATAGTGGAGCAGCCATTTGGGACATCTCCAAGTGGGCGCAGTAGCAGCATCCATGATATTACATAGAGATTTGCAAAGTGCGCATGAATCTGAATGTTGCAAACCCGTCGACTATAAAGCCTCTCTCACAAGCAAAACATGATCAAACCCTAGAATTCAGTGGGTGTAAATCACATGATGATGTGAACTAAATTATTGACTCTAGTGCAAGTGGGAGACTGTTGGAAATATGCCCTAGAGGCAATAATAAATTGGTTATTTCCATATTTCCTTGTTCATGATAAACGTCTATTATCCATGCAAGAATTATATTGATCGGAAACTCAAATGCATGTGTGGATACATAGCAACCCCATGTCCCTAGTGAGCCTCTACTAGACTAGGTCATTGATCAAAGATGGTCATGGTTTCCTGACCATAGACATGAGTTGTCATTTGATAACGGGATCACATCATTAGGAATTATGTGATGGACAAGACCCAATTGTAAGCATAGCAGTTGATCGTGTCAGTTTATTGCTATTGCTTTATCCATGTCAAGTATTTGTTCCTATGACCATGAGATCACGCAACTCCCTAACACCGGAGGAATGCCTTGTGTGTATCAAACGTCACAACGTAAATGGGTGACTATAAAGGTGCTCGACTGGTATCTCCGGGGGTGTCTGTTGGGTTGGCGTGGATCGAGACTAGGATTTGTCACTCCATATGATGGAGAGGTATCTCTGGACCCACTCGGTAATACAACATCAAAAGAAGCTTGCAAGCTATGTGACTAAGGAGTTAGTCACGGTATCTTGTATTACGAAATGACTAAAAAGATTTGCCGGTAATGAGATTGAACTAGGTATGGAGATACTGACGATCGAATCTCGGGCAAGTAACATACCGATGGACAAAGGGAACTGCATATGGGATTGTCTGAATCCTTGACATCGTGGTTCGACCGATAAAGATTTTCGTAGAATATGTAGGAACCAATATGGGCATCCAGGTCCCGCTATTGGTTATTGACCGTAGAGTTGTCTCGGTCATGTCTACATAGTTCTCGAACTCGTAGGGTCTGCACACTTAACGTTCGGTGACGATTTGGTATTGTTGAGTTATGTATGTTTGTGTCCGAAGGTTTTTCAGAGCCCCGGATGAGATCCCGGACATCACGAGGAGCTCCAGAATGGTCCGGAGGTAAAGGTTTATATATGGAAAGTCATATTTTGGCTACCGGAAAAGTTTCGGGTCTTTCCGATATTGTACCCGGAAGCTTCTAGAAGGTTCCTGAAACTTTCGGAGGAGTCCGAAAGTCCACCAAGGGTTCCACCATGTCCCAAGGGTTTGCATGGGCTTAGGGGAGGCGCACAACTCCCTCAAGGCCCATGTGGCTTGGGAGGGGTGGAAAGTCCACCTCATTTTGCAAAGGGAGGGAATTGGACTAGGAGTCCAACTCCCCCCTGGATGCGCCCTAGGGCGTGGAGGGGCTGATCTCGACACCCCTCCACCTATATATAGAGGGGAGGAGGCATCCCAAGAGGACACACGAAGCCCTTGGCACCCCTCTCTCTCTCCCTAGATTGTTTTCTCATTTGTTCGCGGTTTCGGTAGTGCTAGGCGTAGCGCTGCCGGAATAGCACCACCACCATCGTCGCCACGCCGTTGCGTTGTCGGAGAACTCATCTACCTCTTCGCGCCCCTCTTGCTGGATCAAGAAGGCGGAGACATCATCAAGCTGTACGTGTGTTGAACGCGGAGGTGTCGTCCGTTCGGCGCTAGATCGGGACGGATTGTGATTGGATCGCAGGACAGATTGCGATTTGGATCGCGAAGATTTTCGACCACATCAACCGTGTTTCTTAACGCTTCCCGCTTAGCGATGTACAAGGGTATGTTGATCAACTCTCCCTCTCGTAGTTGTTGATCTCCATAGATAGATCTTGGGTGTTCGTAGGAATTTTTTTGTTTCTCATGCAATGTTCCCCAACACCTTTTGAAACATAAGCGGTCTAGGTCAATATGAAGAAATTCAGTGCCTTGGGGAGTTTATTAGTAAGAACTCGATGGATTTTGTTGGTTTCTTTGAAACCAAGAGGGAGAACAATGAGGAGAACGTTACTAAAAAATTCTGCTGGTAGGAAAGATTTCATTTGGCATCAACTACCCAGCCCATAACACCGTTGGGGGTGTCCTTGTGGGCCTGAATAGTGATTTATATGAAGTTATTGATTTTACCAATAAAAGATTCTGTGTAGTTACTACAGTGCGTTGCCACAATAGTAAAAGTTGTGTTAAATTATCTTAATCTTACATACATTGTATACTAACCTGTCAAAAGTACAATCTGATGTACAACCAAGAAGCTAGCTACTGAACTTGTAATAATCTCTACATTAAACGCAAAAAATGTACAATATGATGTACAACCAAGAAGCTAGCTTAGCTACTGAACTTGCAACAATCTCTATATTGAACCTCTGCCATCTACAACCAGCTGCCTGGTTGCTCAACTTCTGCCTAGATTGATGATCCTTCTCCGCTACCCCAGGGTTGATCAGGATCGATCTCACCACACCGCTCGCCTTTTGGACCTACTGAAATCACCAGCAAATCAGATCAGCTGGGCCCACAAATCGGAAAAACAGATATGATTCAGAGTCATGGTACTCGCCTGCTGCTACACTAGTTGTGAGACGGATTTGCACGGGTTTTCGGCACCCGACGGCGCCCGAGTTCGGCCCCCGCTGCCCTGAACGGCACCACCGTCCGCCAGCTTCCTACGTCCATGTCTTGCTGCCCTTCCGATGACAACGTTCGCGCCGCGGTCACCAACAGCTTCCTGGAGCAGCCGTGCGCTGCCGCCGACACCGGCGACAAGCTCAGCAGCAGAAGAAGAAGCATGGAGACTGACAGGAGAGTTGCAGAGCGCGAAGGTCGGAATCTGGCCATTGCTGTTGACTAGCACTGTGATCGGTCGATTCGCTGGTGAGGTGGATGTGTGTGTGTGTAAGAGAGAGAGAGAGAGAGCAGAGGATGCCAGGGAACAGTGGTTAATGGCGGAGGTTTGGCGAGGATGGATGAGATTTGGGCTTAATGGTCGGGGCTGCAGTGATCTGGATCCAAGATTAAACTGACGATCGTGTAAATTTATGCGGTTAAGTGTGGTGGCACTTCCATAAAACAATGTTATTCATGGAGCCCGTCGTATGCAAGTTCACATGTAAGAGATGTGGCGCCGATCCGATCGCTTGCATGCCATGTGCAAGTCCGCCGCGCCTAGCTATAGGTTGAGATTAAGTAGGTCGACAAGGATCATGGAGTAAAATTAGTCTGTTTCAAATAAACATTCTACATATGGTAGGTACAATGAGTGTTCCATTCAGTCAAAACCTCTGTTTGTGAAGCAACAACCTGCTTGTACACTTCTTTTTGAAAAGGAGGGTTAGCCTTGCCTCTGCATCAAACTAATGCATGCACCATACTATTAAGTAGAAGATCCAAAAACAGTCTTAGGTTCAGTACAAACTTCCAAGAAGAGCGAAAATAGAATGATGAAGTGATAAAAATGTTGCCTAACCGGTGAAAATCAAGATGACTAAGGCCCTGTTTATTTGGGCTTTAGTTTCGGTTTTTACAGCTTTTTCACTTTGGTTAAAAAGCCACAAAACTTCTTAATACGTGTTTTTAGAGCTTTTATGGCTTTTGAAGCCAAATATTGTTATATTGATTCATCAAAAGCCATAAAAGCTTTAAAATTACCTATTTAGGAGCTTTTGTGGCTTTTTGACCAAAGTGGAAAAACTATAAAAGCCGAAGCTAAAGTCCAAACAAAATGGGCCTAAACATCTAGACTATTATTGAACCGTCATCCGAATCGATTGTAAGTATCATCTCCCAACGATTACACCCAATAGCCATATTCTCTTTGGATGCCGCATGACTGAGTGATGACCACGTACGGATCCAAAGTAGTGGCTCTGTATGTAAGCTGTAATTGTTTATAAGAGTTTGTCTATTAAAAATCATGTCATTCAGCAGTTTCATAAGCCAAAAGTAATGCACATACTCCTATCCAAATATGCATACTTGGCTTTACTCCATCCAGCCACGTCCCAGGTAACGTGTTAATACTAGTTGGAGGGTTAATATTAAATGCTACATGATTCGTACGCCATGAAAGTTTGGCAAGGGAACATTTGAGAAAGAGGTGTTTTAGGGTTTCATCTTGATCATAAAAACAAAAAACGTTCCTACCCTTCCATCTTCGCTTGACCAGGTTATCTTTTATCAGAATCACTTTCTTATGAGCATACCACATAAAGATTTTGATTCCTGAAGGTATTTTAATCTTCAAAATATGTGGGTTTAGACCAGAATCAATTAGGTCTAAATACATAAACTCGACGAAGGATATCCTATTCATGGATAATTTATAATAAATCATATCTGACACATCAGAAAGATGACCGCCCACCAACCTTTACTTGTACAAATGGCTGAAGTTTTGCAGAAAATGTGGACAGGGCAAAACCAATTTTTTGACGTAGAACGCAATAGAAGAGGAGGATACTTTGATCATGACACTTTCTTATACTGGTGTGATTTGCATCTCGTAACATGCAAATGTAAAGTGGTGGTATGTCACGTGACGGATCTTTGACTGGACTAGGCTGCGATTCAGATTTGTGAAGCATACACCTCGCTGCCGGCAAAACGAGCATCAGGTTGTGTTAGAAGTGTCATGCGACCCGACCACGTGAAGGACAGATCCATGTTGTGGCCACCATAGCTCATAGCGAGCAGTTTTTTTGTGCCACGCCGGTGGACGGATGAGACAACCCTACTCCTGCTCCCCGGGATTGCCGCGCCGCGTCTTGACCAGCCGGCGAGGCCGCCGTTTGTCGTTATTGCTGCTTCGCGTGCCCCTGTACTATCTAGTTCCATTTTCTGTCAGTTGTATACGACCGCTGTAGCATGTTGCACCCACGTTCGAGGTTGGAAACTAATCAACTTGAAGTTTGACGACGAAACTATTAGGCCAACACGTAAAGCATAACCAGGGGCGGAGCCGGAGCAAAGAGCAACTCCAACGTGTCGATGCATTTCGTTCGCACGCATCCGTTTGGATCGTGGCGGACAGAAAAGTCGGACTAACGTGTCGACGCAAACGAACGTGTGTTCGTTTTTGTCCGCATACGGATCTATTTTCGATCCATTTTTTAGTCCGATTTGCGTCAACGCGGACACGAAACGAACGCGTGTGTCGTGCGCTAACTACTCCTCCTGGTCCGCCAGTCGGTGGCAAAGCCTCCATCATTTCCCTCCATTTTTCTCAAACCCTCCCGCACACACGCGTTACCCGGCCGCTCGCCATGGACGACGACCTTGATGCCGCCGCAGGGCTCGCTGAAAGCACATTTGCTCCCTTGATGGTTTTGATAATTAATAAAAACATATAAGTCATTGAACTAATGTTTTCACCAAATATATTTCAAAAAATGTTCAATAATAGGATTAACAAAAGGATTGTGGAGATTGTGGAATACCCCAAGATGCAAGGAAATAGGTTGGCAAAGCTTCAAGCAGGAGGACTCTATATTTTATATTTGTGAGAAATCACTTTGAGTCCATATGAAAGCCAATACTATTAAAAGGAGATAAGGTTTTGTTGGTGAACAAAATGTCCATACGTGCACAAGTGATAGTCACCAAAGAAATCCACAAACTCTTCCATCAAAGTTTGTCCAAAGCCAAACACTCAAAATTGGTGCAACCAACGTTCCACACTCGGAGCCACCGATTACAAACCCTAGACAGAATCAGCCAAACCCTAGATATTCGGTACAACCGATACTGCTTTCGGTGCCATCGAGTTGGGATGCCAACTTTCTGTTACGCAAGTTCACGGTTTCGGTCCCTCCAAGACTGTCGAATCGGCGTCACCGAGATTGGACATTCTGACCGTTGGTCACCTTATCGGTGCAACCGAGATTCCTATATCGGTCTCATCGAGATTCAAAAGTTGCTAACTTTAAGTCACTTCGGTAGAACCGAGATTCACACATCGGTTCCACCGAGTCTGACTTATTGTGTGTAACGGTTGGATTTTTGGAGATGCCTATATATACCCCTCCACCACCTACTCGAGAGCGAAGCACTCATAACAGTTCCTCACTCATATCTACTGATTTTCTGAGAGAACCACCTACCCTTGTGTTGAGGTCAAGATCTTCCACTGCAATCATATGGATCTTGATTTCTAGCTTCTCCAACTTGATTTCCACCCAATCAATCTCTTTTACCAAGCCATATCTGTGAGAGAGTGATTGTGTGTTGAGGAGTGTATCATCCTGAAGCACAAGAGCAAGGAGTTCATCACATTACCGAGCCTATTACCTTTTGGAGGGTGGTGCCTCCTAGATTGTTTAGATATCGCTTGGGAGTCTCCTACTTCGTGTTGTGGAGTGAACCAAGAAGTTTGTAAGGGCAAGGAGATCGCCTACTTCGTGAAGATCTACCCCGAGTAAGGCTAGTCCTCCGTGGACGTAGGCCTTCATGGTATAGTCAAGGTTGCTTCTTCATGGAACCCTTTGTGGGTAGAGTCCTCCATGGACTCTCACGACCATTACCCTCCGTGAGTTGAAGACTCCATAAACGTGGATGTACGATAGCACCACCTACCGGAATCACGGGAAAAATCATCGTGTCACCAATTGCGTTTGATCTTTCTACCCTCTCTTTACTTACATGCTTGTCTTTACTTTTCACTGCTATACTCTTAGACATGCATGTGTAGGGTGTACTTGACATACTATGAATGCTAAAATCTTCCAAGAAATAAATTGGGGAAAAGTAGATTTTTATTTGGTAAAGTAGTCTAATCACCCCCTCTAGCACTACTTTCGATCCTACACTCACCTCACTCGCCTCGTCCGGCATCACGAAGAAGAAGGAGCTGACACGCGGCAAAGGCAAACCCCGCGCCCCTCGCAAGACCGCCGTCGTGCCCACGAAGAAGAAGGAGCTGACGCCCGAGGAGTGGGCCAAGGAGTCGTCGTAGAGAAATAACCATAGGCACACGATGGACGCAAGGGACGAAGCAGCGGCCGCCGCGGCCATAGCCGCCGCCGAGCAGCAGCACGACAACATCGCCCGTGTCGCGGCGGCAACGAGGGAGGCGCTATTGTACCTAGAGATAAACCCTAGCCAGCACGGGCTCTTCAACACCGCCATGGCCGCGACCAGCCCTTGCTCTTCTGCGTTTCAATTGATGGTGCTGCCCGAGTCGCTCAGCGCGTCAATGACTCACCCGGTTCCCGGCTTCCACGTCTACCCACAAGACTCTCGACTCTCCGAGGAATGCTCGCCGTAGGTGAGAGTGGTGGTGCCTTCCGATGGTAGTAGGTGGCTCGTCATCCGATGGGCTGAGGAAATGCGCGCGGGAGATGTCATCTGACATTGAATATTAAAATCATGATGATAAGTTTCATGGTTACTATCACTCTTTATAGCATACATGTCATCATCATAATCATCATAGATAGTAGGCATGTCATTATCATAACATATTTGCTCATAAAAATTTGGGGGACTAAAAGTATCATCTTCATCAAACATAGCATCCCCAAACTTGTGGCTTTGCATATCATTAGCATCATGGATATTCAGAGAATTCATACTAATAACATTGCAATCATGCTCATCACTCAAAGATTTAGCGCCAAACATTTTAATAACTTCTTCTTCTAACACTTGAGCACAATTTTCCTTACCATCATTTTCACGAAAGACATTAAAAAGATGAAGCATATGAGGCAACCTCAATTCCATTATTTTGTAGTTTTATTTTATAAAACCAAACTAGTGAAAAACAAGAAATTAAAGATTTGATTGCAAGATCTAAAGATATGCCTTCAAGCACTCACCTCCCCGGCAACGACGCTAGAAAAGAGCTTGATGTCTACTACACAACCTTCTTCTTGTAGACTCGTGTTGGGCCTCCAAGCGCAGAGTTTTGTAGGACAGTAGCAATTTTCCCTCAAGTGGATGACCTGAGGTTTATCAATCCATCGGAGGCGTAGGATTAAGATGTCTCTCTCGAACAACCCTGCAACAAAATAACAAAGAGTCTCTTGTGTCCCAACACACCCAATACAATGGCAAATTGTATAGGTGCACTAGTTCGACGAAGAGATGGTGATACAAGTGAAACATGGATGGTAGATATAGGTTTTTGTAATCTGAAAAATATAAAAACATCAAGGTAACAAGTAACAAAAGTTAGCACAAATGGTATTGCAATGCTTGAAAACAAGGCCTAGGGTTCATACTTTCACTAGTGCAATTTCTCTCAACAATACTAACATAGTTGAATCATATGTAAATACCTCTCATGCGACAAAGAGTTCACCCCAAAGTCACAAATAGCAGAGCACTAGAGAAGAAATTATTGTAGGGTACGAAACCACCTCAAAGTTATCTTTTCCGATCCATCTTATGAGCTATCCCTATAAGTGTCACGAACAGCCCTAGAGTTTGTACTAAAATAACACCTTAAGATATACATCAACCAAAACCCTAATGTCACCTAGATACTCCAATGTCACCACAAGTACCCATGGGCTTCATTATACGATATGCATCACACAATTACGGATTCATCATATTCAGTTCAACACAAAGAACTTCAAAGAGTGACCCAAAGTTTCTACCAGAGAGTCAAGACCAAAACATGTGCCAACCCCTATGCATAGATTCCCAAGGTCACGGAACCCGCAAGTTAATCACCAAAACATACATCAAGTGGATCAATAGAACATCCCATTGTCACCATGGATATCCCATTGCAAGACATACATCAAGTGTTCTCAAATCCTTAAAGACTCAATCCGATAAGAAAACTATAAAGGGAAAACTCAATTCATCACAAGAAGATAGAGAGGGGGAAACTCCATATGATTCATCTATATCAATAAAGCTCACGATACATCAAGATCATGCCATCTCAAGAACACGAGAGAGAGGGAGAGAGAGAGAGATCAAACACCTAGCTACTGGTACATACCCTCAGCCCCGAGGGTGAACTACTCCCTCCTCGTCATGGAGACCGCCGGGATGATGAAGATGGCCTCCCATGATGGTTTCCCCCTCTGGCAGGGTGGCGGAATGGGCCCCCAATTGGTTTTTCGTGGCTACAGAGGCTTGCGGTAGCGGAACTCCCAATCTAGGTTTTAGGAATGTTTGGCGTCGGTCTCGCGTCAAGGGTGTGCTCGAGGAGTCCACAAGCCACAAGGGCACGACCTAGGGGGGTGGCCACGCACAGCAGGCTTTTGGCCTCCTCGTCCACTTCCTGTCCCAGCTCTTGTGCTTTAGGGGTCTCTTTTGGTCCATAAAAAATCACCGTAAATTTTCAGCCCATTCCAATAACTTTTATTTCTGCACAAAAAACGACACCATAGTAGTTCTGCTGAAAACATCGTCAGTTCGGGTTAGTTCTAATAAAATCATACCAAAATCATATAGAATTATTGTAAACATGGCATGAATACTTCATAAATTATAGATACGTTGGAGACGTATCATCGACATGCTCAAGTTCGACGACGAGTGATCTATGGTGGCGAGCGCCATCCTTTTTTGTATGCCGGCAAGTGTGTGGGCATGACCACGACCGCAATGGCGTGGTTGAACTTCCATCCCTTTTTATGTGCTGGCATGTGTGTCGGCCACTGGCAAGTGCGCCATCATGAACTGTGTGGTATCTTTTTTTCAAGCTGGCATTGTATGCCGGCCGCTAGTATGGTTCCGGCATGAACTTTGGGCGATGGCATGCCCGCTGGCTTGATCCACAGCCGCGGGCCTTTTAAATTTGTGCGTGGACATGAAATGGGTCGCTGGTGATAGGCCCACTGCCGAACCAGATGTTAAACAGGGCGGGCGCCGAGTGGGCGGCCGACCCAAACGGAGAAAAAACGGACAAGAGCGCCGTCCGTTTGGTTCGACGTGTTGGAGTTGCTCTAATGCCACCTTGATACATCCCTTTAACATGACGTAAAATTTTCATGCAGCTGTATATTGGATTTCTCTGCCGGAGATCTTTAGATTGGCGCAAGACACTTCGGATTTTCCGAATCGGGTGGGATTGGCCTGTGCGCATTCGGCATATACCCGTGCGGCTTTAAGTGAATGCGGGAGGAAGTTTCACTTTTGGTCGATAATATGGAACATGTCTAATTCTAATTTTCATGGTATTGAGAGAGGCATAAAATGTCATGGCAGCTGCAATCAGATGATCAGAAGAAATGGTGGAAAGATGCTTTGGCTACGATGAAGATTTGAGCTTTGTGTTTAGTAACTTGCAGTTGCCGCCTGAGCAAGTGAGGGTGGAAACACTAGTGGGCTTTAGTTTTTGTGATGCTCCTCGAGTGGTGAGTTTCAATTCGGTGGGTGAAAATTCATGGTCTGGCTTTTATTGATTGTTCCTTGCAATGTTTTGTTGAAGGCCTTTTTTTCGTATTCGGACTTTCTCGAGGGTGAAAATTTAAGATCATTGATCGAAGGATAAGGTGCTTGTGCTATGTTCCCTTGTCGGGGGCATCATCTTTGAAGGACCTCTTTTGCAGTCCGGGTGTTGTCTTTGGTTGTGGTTAGTGTGTTGTTGTTATGAGTGACTAATCAATGCGGTCGGGCTTTTCTAATTTTTTCTTTCTCTTTTTGGTTGTGTGCGTCCTCAATATCTAGTTGGACATTTTGTTCTTGCAGAGACCGGGTGCAATTGGTATCTTCGTGATATTAATATATTCCCTTTGTAGGAAAAAAGTAGAACATGGTGTTTAAAAATAAAATATACTAGTCAAAATGCTATAATAATGAAACAAATATCTGCTTGAGGTGTTGCAGGCCCTGGACTTTGCTCGAAAGATGTGCAACTGGTTCTCCATGTCATTGTCATCCTCCACTTCCCATGTGCTGCTCAACAGGAGGCCGGGCCTCCCCTTGCACCATGCTAGGGGGCTTCCACAGGGGGACCTGCTATCCCCATGCTCTTCATGCTTGTCATTGATCCCCCACAACAGATCCTCATCATGACCATCTGTCACATGCTGGATGTTTTCACTGAAACCACTGGACTAAGAACAAATCTCGTAAAGACCAAAATCTTCCACATCTGTTGCGAGCACATTGACCTTGTGGACACTCTTTTGTTCTTCCTCACTAAGACAATCACCTTCCCAACAAATACCTCGGTCTCCCCCCTCCACATCTGGCACCTTCGGAGGTGGCTTTCAACCTCTCATCGACAAGTTTAGTGCTCGCATCCTGGGCTGGAAGGGAAGAAACCTTAGGTGGGCTGGCCGGGTGGACGTGACAAATTCAGTTTGCACTCCTACCAGCACCTACCATGCAGTGGTCATCCCGTGTCTGAGTCACCTAGTAGGATTAAAATCATATGTTTCTTGATAATTAAACTGTATCTTATACTTAATAGGTCTCACACAAGCCATCAAAAGCTCCACAATTTCCCCATGGAAACAAGGCTTGAGCATCATTCTCTCCAAAAAATTCCACTCTACACAATCATACGCTTTGTGCATATCCAATTTGACCGCACAATACCCCACCTTCCCCTTTTTATTATTTTTGATTGTGTGTAGACACACATAAGCCAACAGGATATTATCTGTTATAAGACGGCCTAAACAAAAAGGACTTTGGACATGCGCAATTATTTCATCAAGGCACGACTTCAATTGTAACACAATATTACTTTATACAAGACATTGCACAAACTCATAGCCCTATAATGGGAAATTTTTTATGGAGTGTCCACTTTGGGTATGAGAACAATGACCATGTCATTCCAGCCTTCCAGAACAATAAGCAATATAAACTCGACTCCGTTCGTGCAGAGATTTCATAACATTATCCAGATTTTCGCGACATCCCTTACATCCTCCACATGAATCCCTTTAGTCCAACAAGATTTAACTTGATGCTAACCCTTCCCTCTCCCAATACGATTCATACCTCCAAAGCTTTATAATTTTACCAACTTCTGGATCTCCCAACAAAGTAATAATAATAGGACAATGTCTTTAGCTCAGAATGTGAGATACCTTGCAACAAGGGAATAAAGAAGACCATTGAGGGCAGACCATTTTGGTTTCAATCTTGTTTATTATTATAAGTACATCACTAGTGGAGAAATGGCTAGTCATAATTTTTGTTGTTGGCGTGCCATTTTCACCCAACACCGGCACTATTTTTTTCAAATAGTGTTGGCGTCGGCTAAATTAGTACACCAATTGTACACGGTTAGTGCCGACATGGATGTTTTTGGACACATCACAAATCTGTTGGCCCACCTGTGCTCACCCTTTGAAAGATAGTGGTGTTGTTGAACTTTTATGCACGCCATAGTTTCTTAATTAGTGTTGGCATTGCATTGTAGGCCCACACCAGCAACAGCCCACCCGAGTTAACTCCCACACATTAGTAAATACCCAAGTCGTCGTTCTGTCATTTCAACCCCTCCCCCCCTTGAACTGTCGCCTCCCGTCGCTGCCTCACCAAGGTTCACTCCTCTCCTTACCCTCCCACTGCATCTCCTTCCTCTCCGCTCGCACCTCCTCCATCCATGCATAATCCATAAGGGGATTCATCTATAAGTTGATTTAGGATTGCTTTGTGTGATGTAGAATCAAAATTTTAGTGATAATCCAATGTAAAACCTGATTTTAATAGTACATGGCTAGTGTGTTCAACATCTTAACTCTGGTGGCATCGACAAGACTGGTGCCTCAAAATTCGTCTAGTTTGGATGTTATATTCTAGAGTTTTAACTTGTCTAGGTCGTTATGCTTTACAACTAAAATTCAAGAAATAGATGGAGTGCGGTCTTTTTATTCAATATAGTTCGCACAATGCTGGGTACTATTACTATTCCTATGTAAACCAATCAAAATTGCATGGAGATATTGTAGTAGTGTAGCAGTGAGTACTATTACTAATTTGGAAGTGTCTAGAATATTAATTTTGAGTAGAATTTTTTAGAGTGTCTAGAATTTTTGTTTAGAATTATATTTAGCATCGTAGTAATCGATTATAATTAATTAGTTCCAATACGTTTTGGGTAGAATGACGCAACCATCACCATGTCGAGTGTGCAAATTAAGGTGCACAACCAGCCTTGCAACTCGCACGTTGTTCGGCATTTACTTCCAACCGTGTTTTGTTCCTGCAGCGGTAAGAAATTATGTGAACCTTCTAGCAGTTTGTTCTATTAATTTTTTTTCTATTTCCACTAATGCATTGTGTTTTTTTCTTTTTCTTACACAGATCATCCCTTGCAATGTGAGATTGGATTTCAATGAGCTCATTACTGGAGACACTGTCATCTTCAATGCTCCTACAGGGCCCTACACTATGGAGGTCAATAAGGGATGGAACATAATCCAGATTGGAGGATATGAATGGGATATTTTCATCACCCGCATGCATCTCACTGGGGATGAATTGATTAGCTTCTCCTTCAGAAGACAAACTCCAAGGTTGGTTGTTATCTGTCTCAACTCGATGAAGAAGATGAGGACCCACTTGGTGAAGCACTCTATGCCCAAAGAATGATCAGGCTGAGTGACGATGAGCGGATAAACTTTGGGAATACCTTCCGCCACGTGATGCCTAATTCGGGATGCCATTCGTGACCCACCTGACATGGATGAAAGCTAACCACCATATCATGGTATGTTACTTAGTGTAGTAATTTGATGATACAATATTAGTTCCATGGATTGCTTTGTGTAGTATGTTGTGATGTGCTTAGTCTAGTAATGTGATATATTGATTATAATGTAGAATGTGATGATATGCTTAGTGTATAATATGATGATATGCTTAGTGTAGAATTTGATGATATGCTTAGTATAGAAATTGATGTGCTAACATGCTTATAGTGTAGTAATGTGATATGCTTACTAGTATATTAATGTGATGATATGCTTAGTGTAGTAATGTGATATGCTTTAATAATGTGATATATTAATTATAGTGTAGTAATGTGATGATATGATTAGTGTAGACTTTGATGGTATGCATAGTGTACAATTTGATGCTTATAGTGTTGTAGTGTGACATGATCATTTATAAAAAAATTTCTTTTAGAAATTACCTAAAAGGCTATGTGTGAGCTGTCCTTACACAATGGGGCACCATCACCACCCATCCTTACACAGAGGACACAGACGATTGCATTATCTTCAGTGCGGCTCGGTGGAGCTGTTGGGGAACATTGCATTGGAAACAAAAAAATTCCTACACACATAAAAGATCTATCCATGGTGATGGGCATTTACTAGAGGGAGAGTGGATCTACATAACCTTGTAGATTGCTAAGCGGGAAGTGTTAAGAAACACAGTTGATGTAGTCGAACGTCTTCGCAATCCAAATCGCAAGCCGTCTCACGATCTAATCACGATCCGTGTCGCGATCCAATTCACAATCCACCCGTGATCCAATCATGGTTCTTTCGATCTAGCGCCAAACAGATGGCGTCTCCGCATTCAGCACACGTACAACTCGTTGAAGTCTCCGCCTCCTCGATCCAGCGAACGAGGTCGGACTAGTAGATGAGTTCTCTGGCAACACAACGACGTGGTGGCGGTGGTGGTGGTGCTACCAGAACCGCGAATGGAGGAGAAAACGATCTAGAGAGAGGGGCACCAAGTGCTTCGTGTGTGCTCTTGGGGCGCCCGCTCCCCTCTATATATAGGTGGAGGGGAGTGGAGATTAGCCCCTCCAAGCCCTAGGGCACATCCAGGGGGGAGTTGGATTCCTGGTCCAATTCCCTCCCTTTCCAAAACCAGGTGCACTTTCCACCTCTCCCAAGCCACATGGGCCTTGAGGGACTTGTGTGCCTTGCCGCCAGGGCGCCTCCCCCCATCCCATGCAAACCCTTGGCACGTGGTGGAACCCTTGTTGGACTTCCGGAACCTTTAAGAAGCTTCCCGGTATAATACCGGAAAACCCGAAACTGTTTCGGTAGCCAAAATATGACTTCCCATATATAAATAATACCTCCTGACCATTCTGGAGCTCCTCGTGATGTCCGGGATCTCATCCGGGACTCCGAACAACCTTCGGTCACCAACATACATAACTCAACAATACCAAATAATCACCAAACATTAAGTGTGTAGACCCTACGGGTTCGAGCACTATGTAGACATGACCGAGACAACTCTACGGTCAATAACCAATAACGGGACCTGGATGACCATATCGGTTCCTACATATTCTACGAAGATCTTTATCGGTCAAACCACGATGTCAAGGATTTAAACAGTCCCATATGCAGTTCCCTTTGTCCATCGGTATGTTACTTGCCTCAGATTCGACCGTCGGTATCTCCATACCTAGTTTAATCTCGTTACCGGCAAGTCTCTTCACTCGTTCCATAATACAAGATCCCGTGACTAAGTCCTTGGTCATATTTCTTGCAAGCTTCTTGTGATGTTGTATTACGGAGTGGGCCCAGAGATACCTCTCCGTCATACGGAGTGACAAATCCCAGTCTCGATCCATGCCAACCCAACAGACACCCTCAGAGATTCTATAGAGCACCTTTATAGTCACCCAGTTATGTTGTGATGTTCGATACACACAAGGCATTTCTCCGGTGTCAAGGAGTTGCATGATCTCATGGTTGTAGGAACATATACTTGACATGGATAAAGCAGTAGCAATAAACTGACAACATCAACTGCTATGCTTACGGTTGGGTCTTATCCATCACATCATTCTCCTAATGATGTGATCCCATTATCAAATGACAACTCATGTCTATGGTCAGGAAACCTTGACCATCTTCGATCAACGAGCTAGTCTAGTACAGGCTAACTAGGGACATGGGGTTGTGTATGTACCCTCACATATATTTGAGGTTCCGGTCAGTACAATTCTAGCATGGATAATAGATGTTTATCATTAACAAGGAAATATGATAATAACTAATTTTTTATTGCCTCTAGGGAATATTTCCAACATTCTCCCACTTGCACTAGAGTCAATAATCTAGTTCACATCACCATATGATTTACACCCAATGAGTTATGGGGTTTGATCATGTTTTTCTTGTGAGAGAGGTTTTAGTCAACGGGTCTATAACATTCAAATCCGCGTGTACTTTGCAAATCTTTATGTCATACTATAGATGCTGCTACCATGCTCCACTTGGAGCTATTCCAAATGACTGCTCCACTATATGTATTTGGACTATTTCACAAAGTCATCTAGATTGGTCTCAAAGCTTGCATCGATGTAACCCTTTACGATGAACTCTTTATCACCTCTATAATCGAGAAATATTTCCTTACTCCTCTAGTTACTAAGGATAATTTTGACTGTCTTCCAGTGATTTACTCCTGGACCACTCTTGTACCCCTTGACAAACTCATGGCAAGGCACACAATAGGTACGGTACACAGCATGGCATACTATATAGAGCCTATGGCTAAGGCATAGGGGACGACCTTCGTCCATTCTCTTTCTTCTGCTATGGTCGAGCTTTGAGCCTCACTCAACTTCACACCTTACAAATCAAGCTAGAACTCCTTCTTGGACTGATCCATTTTGAACTCTTTAAAAATCTTATCAAGGTATGTGCTTATTGAAAAATCTTATCAGGCGTGTTGATCTATCTCTATAGATCTTGATGCCCAATATTCAAGTAGCTTTATCGAGGTCTTCCTTTGAAAAACTCCTTTCAACAACCCTTTATGCTTTCTAGAAATTCTATATTATTTCTGCTCAACAATATTTCAACCACATATACTTATCAGAAATTCTATAGTGCTCCCACTCACTTTCTTGTGAATACAAGTTTCTCATAAGCTTTGTATAAACCCAAAACTTTGATCACCTCATCAAAGTGTATATTCCAACTCCAACATGCTTGCTCCAGCCCATAGAAGGATCGCTCGAGGTTGCATACCTTTGAGCATCCTTAGGACTGACAAAACCTTCTAGTTGTATCACATGCAACCTTTCCTTAAGGAAACTGTTAAGGAAACGATGTTTTGACATCCATCTGCCAGATTTCATAATCGAAAAATGCAGCAACTGCTAACATAATTCCAATAGACTTTAGCATCGCTACGGGTGAGAAAGTCTCATCGTAGTCAACTCCTTGAACTTTTTGGAAAATTCTTTGCGACAAGCCGAGCTTTATAAATGGTGACATTTACCATCAGCGTCTCTCTTCTACTTAAATATCCATTTGTACTCAACGGCCTGCCGTTCAACGGGTAAGTCTACCAAAGTCCATACTTGGTTTTCATACATGGATCCTTTCTCGGATTTCATGGCTTGTAGCCATTTGTTGGAATTCGGTCCCACCATCGCTTCTTCATAGCTCGTAGGTTCATTGTTGTCTAACAACATGACCTCCAATACCGGATTGATGTACCACTCAGGGGTGGAACGAGTCCTTGTTGACTTACGAGGTTCGGTAGTGACTTGATCCGAAGCTTCATGATCATCATCATTTGCTTCCTCTTCACTTGGTGTAGGCGCCGCAGGAACATCTTTCTATGTCGTGCTGCTCTCCAACTGAAGTGATGGTTCAACAACCTTATCAAGTTCTCCTTTCCTTCCACTCAAATCTTTCGAGAGAAAATCTTTCTCGAGAAAGGATGAGTTTTTAGCAACAAACACATTGCCCTTGGATCTAAGATAGAATACATACCCAACTGTTTCCTTAGGGTATCCTATGAAGATGCATTTTTCCGCTTTGGGTTCGAGCTTATCAAACATAAGTGTCGCATTCCCAAACTCTAAGAAATGATAGCTTAGGTTTCTGCCAAACCATAATTCGTATGGTGTCATCTCAACGGATTAGATGGTGCCCTATTTAAAGTGAATGTAGTTGTCTCTAATGCATAACCCCAAAATGATAGTGGAAAAATGATAAGAAACATCGTAGTATGCGCCATATCCAATAGAGCACAACTATGACGTTCGGACACACCATCATACTATGGTGTTCCAGGTGGCATGAGTTGTGAAACAATTTCCAAATTGTCTTAAGTTGCATACTAAACTCATAACTCAGATACTAACCTCCATGATCATATCATAGACATTTTATTTTCTTGTCACGATGATCTTAAACTTCATTCTGAAATTGCTTGAACTTTTCGAACGTTTCAGACTTGTGTTTCAGTAATTAAATATACACATATCTACTCAAATCATCAGCGAATGTAACAAAATAACGATATCCACCTCACGCTTCAAAACTCATTGGACCGCATACATCAACATGTATTATTTCCAATAAGTCACTTGCCCGCTTCATCGTATCGAAAACGGGGTGTAAGTCATCTTGCCCATGAGGCATGGTACACATGTCTCAACTGATTGGAAATCAAGTGAGTCCAAAGATCCACTAGCATGGAGTTTCTTCATGCGCTTTACACCAATATGACCTTAGCGACAGTGCCATAAGTATGTGGTACTATCATTATTAACTTTGCATCTTTTGGCATCAATATTATGAACATGTGTATCACTACGATCAAGTTTCAATAAACCATTCACATTGGTGCATGACCATTGAAAGTATTATTCATGTAAACAGAATAACCATTATTATCTTACTTAAATGAATAACCATGTTGTGATAAATACGATCTAATCATGTTCATGCTCTACGCAAACACCAAATAAAATTTATTCAGGTTTAACACTAATCCCGATGGTAGAGGGAGCGTGCGATGGTGATCCTATGAAACACTTCCAACACACATTGTCACCTCGCCCTTAGCCAGTCTCCGTTTATTCTGTAGCGTTTATTTCCAGTTACTAACATTAGCAACTAAACTGGTATCTAATACCCAGGTGCTACTAGGAGTACTAGTAAGGTACACATCAATAATACATATATCAAATATACTTCTGTTGACTTTGCCAGCCTCTTATCTACCAAGTATCTAGGGAGTTCCGCTTCAATGAATGTTCCCCTCATAATATAAACACTTAGTCTCAGGTTTGGGTTCAACCTTGGGTTTCTTCACTTGAGCGACAACTGGTTTGCCATTCTTGAAGTTTCCCTTCTTGCCCTTGCCCTTCTCGAAACTAGTGGTTTTACTAACCATCAACACTTGATGCTCCTTCTTGATTTCTACCTTGGTGGTGTCAAACATTGTGAATAGCTCAGGGATAATCTTTTCCATCCCTGGCATGTTTATAGTTCACCACGAAGCTCTAGTAGCTTGGTGGCAGTGACTTGGAGAACTATATCAATCACTATCTTATCTGGAAGATCAACTCCCACTCGATTCAAGCGATTGTAGTACCTAGACAATCTGATCATATGCTCACCGATTGAGCTATTATTCTTCATCTTGCAGGCAAAGAATCTCGTTGGAGGTCTCATACCTCTCAACACGGGCACGAGCCTGAAATCCAATTTCAGCACTTGGAACATCACATATGCTCCGCGATGTTCAAAACGTATTTGGAGCCTGAATTCTAAGCCACAATGCATGACGCACTGAACTATCAAGTAGTCATCAAAACGTGCTTGTCAGATGTTCACAACATCCACATTCACCGCTTGAGGGGGTGGCACACCGAGCAGTGCATTAAGGACATAAGCCTTCTGTGCAGCAACTGAGGACACTCCTCTTATCACGGACCTAGTCCGCATAATTGCTACCATCATCTTTCAACTCTATTTTCTCTAGGAATGTATAAAAACACACGGGAGCTACAGCACGAGCTATTGATCTACAACATAATTTTGCAAAGACAACTTAGACTATGTTCATGGTAATGAGTTCAATTAATCATATTACTTAAGAACTCCCACTCAAATCAATATCCCTCAGGTGGTCTAAGTGTAACATGATCCAAATCCAACAACCCAAGTCCTATCATCACGTGAGATGAGGTGGTTTCAATGGTGAACATCTCCATGTTGATCATATCTACTATATGACTCATGTTCGACCTTTCGATCTCATGTGTTCCGAGGACATGTCTCTACATGATAGGCTCGTCAAGTTTAACCCAAGTGTTCCGCATGTGCAACATTGGCTTGCACCCTTTGTATGTGAACGTAGAGTCTATCACACCCGAGCATCGCGTGGTGCATCAAAACGATGAACTTTCGCAACGGTGCACACTCGGGGAGAACATAATTTTATCTTGAAATTTTAGTGAGGGATCACCTTATAATGCTACTGTCTTCCTAAGCAAAACAAGGTGCATAAAAGGATTAACATCACACGCAAATCATAATTGACATGATATGACCATGAACGTGTGCTTTTGATATCCATCTTCAAAGCACAGACATGATCTCCATCGTCACTGGCATAACACCATGATCTCCATCATTGTGTCTCCATCGGGGTTGTCACGCCCACCATGCTTCTACTACTATTGCTACCGCTTAGTGATAAAGTAAAGCATTACATAGTGCTTAATGATTGACATGTAGGTCATACAATAATTAAAGACAACCCTATGGCGTTTGCCGGTTGCTGTATGCATCGACATGCAAGTCAATATGAACTATTACAAACATGATTATCTCATACATCAAATATATCTCATCATGTCTTTGTCCATATCATATCACAACATACCCTACAAAAACAAGTTAGACATCCTCTAACTGTTGTTACATGTTTTACATGGCTGCTATGTCTATCTAGCAAGAACGATTCTTACCTACGCAAAACCACAACGGTGATACACAAATTTCTATTCAACCTTCTACAAGGACCGCCTTAGTCGAATCCTATCCAAGTAGAGTGGGACAGACAGACACCCACCATCCATATTTATGCAACAAAGTAACATGTCAGTCGATGGAACCGGTCTCTCGTACGTGGACGAATAAGGTTGGTCCGGGCCGCTTCATCGCACAATACCACCGAATCAAGAAAAGACTAAGGAGGAAGCAATCTGAATATTAACGCCCACAAACTCCATTGTGTTCTACTCGTGCATATCATCTACACATAGACCTAGCTCTGATACCACTGTTGGGGAACATTGCATGGGAAACAAAAAAATTCCTACGCACATACAAGATCTATCCATGGTGATGAGCATCTATTAGAGGGACAATGGATGTACATGCCCTTGTAGATCGCTAAGCGGGAAGCATTAACAAAAGCGGTTGATGTAGTCGTATTTCTTCGCGATCCAAATCGCAAGCCATCCTGTGATCCAATCACGACCCGTCCTGTGATCCAATTCACGATCCGTCCCGCGATCCAATCACGGTCCTTCCGATCTAGCACCGAACGGACGACACCTTCACCTTCAACACACATACAGCTCGATGAAATATCCGCCTCCTTGATCCAGCGAGCGAGGTCGGAGTAGTAGATGAGTTCTCCGGCAACACGACAATGTGGTGGCGGTGGTAGTGGTGCTATCCCGGCAGGGCTACGCCTAGCGCTACCGGAACTGCGAATGGAGGAAAAAACGATCTAGGGAGAGAGAGGGGCGCCAAGGGCTTCGTGTGTGCTCTTGGGGTTCCCCCTCCCCTCTATATATTGGTGGAGGGGTGTGGAGATCAGCCCATCCAAGCCCTAGGGAGAAGCCAAGGAGGAGGAGATGGACTCCTAGTCCAATTCCCACCCTTTCCAGAACCAGGTGGACTTTCCACCTCTCCCAAGACACATGGGCCTTGAGGGACTTGTGCGCCTAGCCCAATAAGGCCAAGGCGCCTCCCCGCATCCGATGCAAACCTTTGGGACGTGGTGGAACCCTTGGTGGACTTCCGGAAACTTTTAGAAGCTTCCCGATGAAATACCGAAAAAACCCGATTCCGAATCTCCTCGTGACGTCCGAGATCTCATCCGGGACTCCGAACAACCTTCAGTCACCAACATACATAACTCAACAATACCAAATCATGACTGAACCTTAAGGGTGCAGACCATGCGGGTTCAAGTGTTGGGAGACGTAGTAGTAAATCAAAAAAATTCCTACATGTTCACTAAGATCTATCTATGGAGAAAACATCAACGAGTGGGGAGATCCATCTTCATACCTTTGAAGATTGCCAAGCGGAAGCGTTAAAAGAACGCGGTTGGTGGAGTCGTACTCGCGGCGATTCAGATCGCGGTGCATTCCGATCTAAGCGCCGAACAACGGTGCCTCCGCTTTCAACACACGTGCAGCCCGATGACGTCTCCTACACCTTGATCTAGCAAGGAGGAAAGAGAGGTTGAGGAAGAGATCCGGTAGCATGACGGCATGGTGACGGTGGAGCTACGTGTATTCCGGTAGGGCTTCACCAAGCGCTACGGAGAATGAGGAAGAGGAAGGGTAGGTCTACGATGAGAGAGAGAGAGAGAGAAGTCGTGTCTCAAATCAGCCCCAATACCTTGAGTATATATAGGAGGAGGGACAGGGAGGGCTGCCTTGTCCCCTCCTCCAAGGAGGAGATGTTCGGCCGAGATAAGGGAGGAGTCCACCTCCCACAAGGGAGGTGGATCTCTTCCTTTTGAATCTCCTTTAGCCTTATCTCTTTATCCCTAGTTGCATGGGCCTTTCCGGAAGGACTTGGCTAGCCCAATAAGGGCTGGTCCACCTCCTATAATAGCCCACGAAGCCCTTTGGTCGTCACACCCCTCCCAGGGTTCCTTCGGCACCCTCCCGGCACTCCTGGTACACTACCGATGAGCCCGAAAACTTTCCGGTGACCAAAACTGGACTTCCTATATATCAATATTTACCTACGGACCATTCCGAAGCTCCTCGTGACGTCCGGGATCTCATCCGGGACTCCAAACAACCTTCGGTAACCACGTACAAGATTTCTGTATAACCCTAGCGTCATCGAACCTTAAGTGTGTAGACCCTACGGGTTCGGGAGACACGTAGACATGATCGAGACACCTCTCCGATCAATAACCAACAACGGGATCTGGATACCCATGTTGTCTCCCATATGCTCCATGATGATCTCATTGGATGATCCATGATGTCGGGGATTCAATCAATATCGTATACAATTCCCTTTGTCTACAGGTATGACACTTGCCCGAGATTCGATCGTCGGTATCCCTATACCTTGTTCAATCTCATTACCAGAAAGTCTCTTTACTCGTTCCGTAACACATCATCCCGTGGCTAACTCCTTAGTCACATTGAGCTCATTATGATGATGTCTTACCGAGTGGGCCCAAAGATACCTCTCCGTCACACGGAGTGACAAATCCCAGTCTCGATTCGTGCCAACCCAAGAGACACTTTCGAAAATACCCGTAGTGCACCTTTATAGCCACCTAGTTACGTTGTGACGTTTGGCACACCCAAAGAATTCCTACGGTATCCGGGAGCTGCACAATCTCATGGTCTAAGGAAATGATACTTTATATTAGAAAATCTTTAGCGGACGAACTACATGATCTTGTGCTATGCTTAGGATTGGGTCTTGTCCATCACATCATTCTCCTAATGATGTGATCCCGTTATTAATTACATCCAATGTCCATGATCATGAAACCGTGACCATCTATTGATCAACGATCTAGCTAACTAGAGGCTCACTAGGGACATGTTGTGGTCTATGTATTCACACATGTGTTATGGTTTCCGGTTAACACAATCATAGCATGAACAATGGACAATTATCATGAACAAGGAAATACAATAATAACCATTTTATTATTGCCTCTAGGGCATATTTCCAATAGTCTCCCACTTGCACTAGAGTCGATAATCTAGTTACATTGTGATGAATCGAACACCCATAGCATTCTGGTGTTGATCATGTTTTACTCGTGAGAGAGGTTTAGTCAACGGATCTGCGACATTTAGATCCGTATGTACTTTACAAATATCTATATCTCCCTCCTGAATGTAATCACGGATGGAGTTGAAGCGGCGCTTGATGTGTCTTGTCTTCTTGTGAAACCTGGGCTCCTTGGCAAGGGAAATAGCTCCAGTGTTGTCACAGAATAGAGTAATAGGACCCGACGCATTGGAAATTACTCCTAGGTCGGTGATGAACTCCTTCATCCAGACTCCTTCCTTTGCTGATTCTGAAGCAGCTATGTACTCCGCTTCACATGTAGATGCCGCCACGACGCTTTGCTCGCTGCTGCACCAGCTGAGTGCCCCTCTGTTCAAAATATACATGTATCCGGTTTGTGACTTGGAGCCATCCCGATCTGTGTCGAAGCTAGCATCGACGTAACCCATTTACGACGAGCTCTTCGGCACCTTCATATACGAGAAACATCTCCTTGGTCCTTTTCAGGTACTTCAGGATATTCTTGACCGCTGTCCAGTGTTCTACTCTGGGATCTCTTTGGTATCTCCCCACCAAACTTATGGCAAGGTTCACATCAGGTCTGGTACACAGCATGGCATCCATAATTGAGCCTATGGGTGAAGCATACGGGATGACACTCATCTTTTCTCTATCCTTTGTCGTGGTCGGGCATTGAGTCATACTCAATCTCACACCCTGCAACTTTGTATGATTAAGACGGTGATGATGATGAGTTGTTAGTTCTTGTGTAATTAACGGTTTCCTTTATTTGCTTATTAGCTCGCGTCGAGTTCTCTCTATATGTATAGTAGCTAGCAGCGTCGACCAAGCACGAAGAAAGAGAGGCCACTTCTCTCTATTAGCTAGCTAACACAATATGAAACACCTAAATTAACCCTTCAAAACCCCCTAACCCCCCCCCTTCAAAAACAAAAACAAAAACCCCAGCTCCTACCAGATGCTGACGCGTGGAAGGTCCTCCTACCTGGGCTCCCCGCAGCGGCCACTTTGAGCCCTTTCTATCCCGGTTCGTAAGCGAACCGGGACTAAAGATTTTGGGCTTTAGTCCCGAACCTTTAGTCCCGGTTCCAGAGCCAGGGCTAATGGGCCTTTAAAACAGGGAGAAATGGGCCATTTTCTACTAGTGCTAGAAGGATCTTTCCAGATGAGATGATTACTCACTGGTTTGATCTAGCTAGTATTGCTAATTTTATCATATTCATTAATCAAGAAGATTCTTTGGTGTGGCAGTATGAGAGTAAATGTGCGGAAAATAGCAATAGTGGATGGGCAGCATGGTGCCCGTTTCAAAAAATCGTTTTTCTACAACATAAAAAAACTAAAACTTTTTGTAGACACACACAAGTATGTATATTATGTATCTGCAAAATTTCAAATCATTTTACTTTCACACGTAGCATACAAAAAAATGACAAATATGTATTTTTGAGTGGGCTTCTTTTTTTGTTATTGGGCTAGAATTTTTTTATTTTTGTACAGCTTACAAATTACATTTTTTCAAAACAAAATTTCACGGATTCGTGATGAATACATAGAAGTTTCCACTGAATTAGTTTTGATTTTTTTTAAACTTTCAAATATGCCTTTCGATTTTTTTTCAAAAAAAGGGCACCAAGGTGGCTGAGCAGTATAACTTCGCGTTTAGTAAATGTGTTTATTCTTTGGTGAGTAAAGGCGTTTATTCCTCTAGGTCTATTTATGATATTATTAATTTCAGATGAGTTCAACCTACAATCCAGTGGTTCTTGTGGCTTTTTACCTGTGGCGTCCTGAGAAGGAGAGGTGTTCTTAAGCCTTAAAGTGTGTGCATTGCACTCAGATAGAGTTTGTGTTCCACTTCTTCTTTGAATGTATTGTTGCCAGGCAGGTGTGGGCGCTTTTTGAGCAGGTTTCTTGTCTATAGATATGTATGGATTTAGTCTTTCGTTAAACATTGGCTTTGCAACAACAAAAACTTTCATCTTAATAACTTGCGAAGTTCTCATACAGCCAAGCGTAGCAAGGATGAAGAACAGATCGAGCACGACCTACATACAGCTCTGCTCGAGATTCACTATAGTTTGACACGCATTTGAGGAACCAATCTTTGGTGTCTGAGTTCAGTTTCTAACTGGCAAAGAGCATCTTCAGCAGATCTCTTAAAATTGCAAACCGTAAAACTGGAATAAGGTTCAAAACAAAAGACATTTTAAGGGTCCATTTTGGCCGAACAAATATTGTAAAGCAAATTGTAAAACTGGGATTAAGAGCTCCTTCCTCTAGTCTGGCTGCCGTTGCCCCTCCCCCAGCTGGCCACACTGGCCACGCCAGCCGTGCCGAACCCCATCGGTCCTGCCCAGTCGCCTGTTAGCCACGCCCCATCACCACACCGGCTGCGCCCCGACGCCCGCCGGCTGTGCCCTGCTTCGTTGCCAGCCATGCCGAGAGGATACCGGAGGCCAGGTTGAGGTAATGGGAGGCCATTGCGAGGTCAAGCTCGTCGAATTTGAATAAACGGCGATCGACTCCGGCGTCCAACGAACTTTTCTGGTGTGCGGTGATGAATTCCGACGAGTTTAGGGCGGATTCCGATAAACTCCACGGCGGCGTGTTTGCTCCGACAAGGTTTGATCAGTATACAGGGGGGCCTCGGTTCGGCCTTCTAACCTTCAAATATAAGGGTTTCGGCTGTTGTCGAGGATATTTGTTGGCAATATGCCCTAGAGGCAATAAATAAAGTGTTTATAATTATATTTTATTGTTCATGATAATCGTTTATTATCCATGCTATAATTGTCTTGAATAGAAACACATTACATGTGTGGATAAATAGACAACACTTTGTCCCTAGTATGTCTCTAGTAAACTAGCTCGTTAATCAAAGATGGTGAAGGTTTCCTAGCCATTGACATGTGATGTCATTTGATAACAGGATCACGTCATTAGGAGAATGATGTGATGGACAAGACCCAAACTACAAACATAGCATATGACCGTGTAAGTTTATTGCTACTGTTTCTGCATGTCAAGTATATATTCCTATGACCATGAGATCATGCAACTCACTGACACTGGAGAAGTACCTTGTGTGTATCAAACATCGCAATGTAACTGGGTGACAATAAAGGTGCTCTACAGGTATCTCCGAGGGTATCTGTTGAGTTGGCATGGATCAAGGCTGGGATTTGTTGCTCTGTGTGATGGAGAGATATCTCAGGGCCCACTCGGTAATACAACATCACAATAAGCCTTGCAAGCAATGTGACTAAATGTTATTCACGGGATCTTGTATTACGGAATGAGTAAAGAGACTTGCCGGTAACGAGGTTGAACTAGGTATGGAGATACCGATGATTGAATCTCGGGTAAGTAACATACCGAAGAACAAAGGGAACATCATACGAGATTAACTGAATCCTTGACATAGAGGTCCGACCGATAAAGATCTTCATAGAATATGTAGGAACCAATATGGGCATCTAGGTCCCTCTATTGGTTATTGACCGTAGAGGTGTCTCGGTCATGTCTACATAGTTCTCGAACCCGCTGGGTCTGCACACTTACGGTTTGGTGACGTTTCGATAGTATAGAGTTATGCATGTTGGTGACGGAAGGTTGTTTGGAGTCCTAGATGAGATCCAGACATCACTAGGAGCACCGGAATGATCCGGAGGTAAAGATTCATATATAGGAAGTCCTGTTTTGATCGCCGGAAAAGTTTCGGGCTCATCGGTAGTGTACCGGGAATGCCGGTAGTGTACCGGGAGAACACCGGGAGGGTTATTTCGACCCAAGAGGTTTCATGGGATGTGGGAGAGTGAATAACAGCCCTTAGTGGTCTGGTGGAAGTCCCATACAAGGCCCATGCGGCTAGGGAAGAAAAAGTGCAAAGGGAAAAGTGGAAAAAAGGCAAAAAGAAAGGAACCCTAGTCCTACTATGATTGGAGGAGGATTCCTCCTGTCCTCCCCACTTCGGCCGAACCAAGGAGGGCTTGTACCTTGAGCCAAGGCCTCCTCCTCTCTTCCTCTTGTATATACTAGAGGTTTTAGGGTTTTTGGCACCTGATTTTCAGCCACGTGCCACCCGTTCCTCCAGTGCATAGTTTCTCCTCTAGATTGGATTTCTGCAGTGCTTAGGCAAAGCCCTGACGGAATAGCTCCACCACCATCGCCGGAGCGCCGTCACGCTGCTGGAGAACTCTTCTACCTCACCACTCCCTCTTGCTGGATCAACAAGGCGGAGCTCGTCATCAAGTTGTACGTGTGCTGAACGCGGAGGTGCCGTCCGTTCGGTGCTTGATCGGGAAGGATCGTGATTGGATCGCGGCGATTTGGATCGCGAAGACGTTCGTCTACACCAACCGCATTTCTTAACGCTTCTCGCTTAGTGATCCACAAGGGTACATAGGTCCACTCTCCCTCTCGTAGATGCTCATCACCATGGATAGATCTACGTGTGCGTAGGAATTTTTTTGGTTCCCATGCAACGTTCCCCTACAGTGGTATCAGAGCTAGGTCTATGTGTAGATGAGATCTCGAGTAGAACACAAAGAGTATATGGGCATTGATGCTTAGATTGCTTCCTCCCTTGGTCGTGTTTTGGTTTTGCGGTATTGTGGGATGAAGCGGCCCGGACCAACATTACTCGTACGCTTACGAGAGGTCGGTTCCCTCAACTGCAACTTGTTGCATAGATGGCTTGCGGGTGCCAGATTCTCTCACTTTAGTTGGATCGGATTCAACAAAGGCAGTCCTTGAGAAGGTTGAAAAGAAACTAATGTATCACCGCTGTGGTTTTGTGGTTTTTGCGTAGGTGCGAATTGTTCTTGCTAGATACCCGTAGTAGCCACGTAAAACATGCAACAACAATTAGAGGACGTCTAACTTGTTTTTGCAGGGTATGTTGTGATGTGATATGGCCAATTACATGATGTGATATATGTGATGTATGAGATTATCATGTGATTTATAGAATATCATGACTTGCATGTCGATGAGTACGGCAATCGGCTGGAGCCATAGGGTTGTCTTTAATTATTGTATGACCTGCTGTCAGTCATTAAGCGCTATGTAATGCTTTAATTTATCGCTAAACGGTAGCAATAGTAGCAGAAGGATGATGGGCGCGACAACCCCGATGGTAGCACGTTGATGGAGATAAAGATGATGGAGATCATGGTGTCGTGCCGGTGACGATGGAGATCATGCGGGTGCTTTCTAGATGGAGATCAAAAGCACAAGTTCATGGCCATATCATGTCACTTGTGATTTGCATGTGATGTTAATCCTTTTATGCACCTTGTTTTGCTTAGGACGACGGTAGCATTATAAGGTGATCCCTCACTTAAATTTCAAGATGAATTGTGTTCTCCCCGAGTGTGCACCGTTGCGAAAGTTCGTCGTGTCGAGACACCACGTGATGATCGGGTGTGATAGACTCTACATTCACATACAACGGGTGCAAGCCAGTGTTGCACATGCAGAACACTAGGGTTAAACTTGACGAGCCTAGAATGTACAGACATGGCCTCGGAACACAAGACACTGAAAGGTCGAACATGAGTCTTATAGTAGATATGATCAACATGATGATGTTCACCATTGAAGCCACCTCAACTCATGTGATGATCGGACTTGAGTTGGTGGATTTGGATCATGTGACACTCAGATGACCTGAGGGATGTCAATTTGAGTGGGAGCTTTAGTAATTTGATTAACTAAACTCATTATCTTGAACAATAGTCTAAGTAACCTTTGCATATTTATGTTGTAGATCAATGGCTCGCGCAGTAGCACCCCTGAATTTTAATGCGTTCCTAGAGAAAGCTAAGTTGAAAGATGATGGAAGTAACTTTGTTGAGTGGGCTCGTAATCTGAGGATTATCCTCACGGCTTCCCAGAAATCATATGTCCTTGATGCACCGCTTGGTGACCAACCAGAAAACATGACCTCCAAAGACGTTAAGAACGCTTGGGAGGAACGTACTGGAGATTACTCAATAGTTCAGTGTGCAATATTATATGGCTTAGAACTGGGACTTCAAAGACGTTTTGAACGTGATGGAGCATATGAGATGTTCCAGGGGTTGAAGTTTATCTTTCAGAAGAATGCCCGGATCGAGAGGTATGAGACCTCGATAAGTTCTATGCTTGCAAAATGGAGGAGAACAGGTCTAGCAGTGAGCATATACTCAGAATGTCTGGGTATTCGAATCGTCTAGCAGAGTTGGGAATTACCCTTCCGCCAGAGGCGATCACTGACAGAGCTCTTCAATCACTGCCACCTAGTTACAAGAGCTTTGTGATGAACTATAACATGCACGAGATGAACAAGTCAGTCGCCGAGCTGTTTGCGATGCTGAAAGTCGCTGAGTCTCAAATCTAGAAAGAACATCAAGTGTTGATGGTCAATAAAACCACTACTTTCAAGAAGAATGGCAAGGGCAAGGGCAAGAAGGGTAAAACCAAGAAGGATGGCAAATCAATTGCTACTCCTGTAAAGAAGCCCAAGCATGGACCTAAGCTAGAAACTGAGTGCTTTCATTGCAAGGGAACTGGTCACTAGAAGATGAACTGCCCCAAGTACCTGGCTGAAAAGAAGGCGGCCAACGACAAATTAAGTATCTATGATATACATGTTATTGATGTGTACCTTACTAGCTCGCGTAGTAGTGTCTGGGTATTTGATACCGGTTCGGTTGCTCACATTTGCAACTCAAAACAGGAACTACGGAATAAACGAAGGCTAGGAAAGGAAAAAGTGACGATGTGCGTGGGAAATGGTTCCATGGTTGATGTGATCTCCGTCGGCACGCTCTCTCTTCGATTACCATCAGGATTAGTGATGACCCTGAATAATTGTTATTTAGTGCATGCGTTAAGCATGAACATTATATCTCGATCTTGTTTATTGCGAGACGGTTACTCATTTAAATCAGAGAATAAGGGTTATTCTATTTATATGAGTAATATATTTTATGGTCATGCACCCAATGCGAGGGGTTTATTCATATTGAATCTTGATAGTGATGACACACATGTTCAAAACATTGATGCCAAAAGATGTAGAGTTGATAATGATAGTACCACTTTCTTGTGGCACTGCCGTTTAGGTCATATTGGTGTAAAACGCATGAGGAAGCTCCATGCTGATGGACTTTTGGAGTCACTTTATTTTGAATCACTTGACACATGCGAACCATGCCTTATGGGCAAGATGACTAAAATGTCGTTCTCTGGAACAATGGAATGGGCAAGTGACTTATTGGAAATCATACATACTAATGTCTGCGGTCCAATGAATGTTGTAGCGCATGGTGGATATCGTTATTTTCTCACCTTCACTGATGACTTAAGTAGATATGGGTATATTTACTTAACAAAGCACAAGTCTGAAACATTTGAAAAGTTCAAGCAATTTCAGAGTGAAGTTCAAAATCATCGTAACAAGAAGATTAAGTTCCTGCGATCTGATCGAGGAGGTGAATATCTGAGTTATGAGTTTGGCAGTCACTTAAGACAGTGTGGAATTGTTTCACAGTTGAAACCGCCTGGAACACCACAGCGTAATGGTGTGTCCAAACGTCATAATTGAACCTTGTTATATATGGTGCATTCTATGATGTCTCTTGCTAATTTGCCACTATCGTTTTGGGGTTATGCATTAGAGATAGCTGCATTCACTTTAAATAGGGTACCATCAAAATCCGTTAAGACGACGCCATATGAACTATGGTGTGGCAAGAGGCCAAAGTTGTCGTTTCTTAAAGTTTGGGGATGTGATGCTTATGTCAAAAAGCTTCAGCCTGAAAAGCTGGAACCCAAAGCGGATAAATGCATCTTCAGAGGATACCCGAAAGAGACAGCCGGGTATACCTTCTATCTCAGATCCGAAGGCAATGTGTTTGTCGCTAAGAATGGAACATTTCTTGAGAAAGAGTTTCTCTCGAAAGAATTGAGTGGGAGGAAAATAGAGCTTGATGAGGTTATTGAACCTTTACTTCAACCAGAAAGTAGTGCAGCGCAAAAACGTGTTTCTGTGGAACCTGCGACAGTTGAAGAGGAAGTTAATGATGATGATCCTGAAGCTTCGGATCAAGCTACTATTGAACCTCGTAGGTCGACAAGGGCGCGTGTTGCTCCTGAGTGGTATGGCAACCCTTTCTTGGAGGTCATGTTGTTGGACAACAATGAACCTACGAGCTATGGAGGAGCGGTGATGGGCCCGGATTCCGAGGAATGGTTAGAGGCCATGAAATCCGAGATGGGATCCATGTATGAAAACAAAGTATGGACTTTGGAAGTATTACCTGAAGGGCGAAAGGCCATTCGAAACAAATGGATCTTTAAGAAGAAGACGGACGCGGACGGTAATGTCACCGTCTATAAAGCTCGACTTGTGGCAAAGGGTTTTTCACAAGTTCGAGGAGTTGAATATGATGAGACCTTCTCACCCATTGCGATGCTTAAGTCTGTCAGAATCATGTTAGCAATAGCTGCTTATTTCGACAATGAAATTTGGCAGATGGATGTCAAAACATCGTTCCTCAACGGTTTCCTTGAGGAAGAGTTGTATATGATGCAACGAGAAGGTTTTGTCGATTAAAAAAATGCTGACAAAGTTTGCAAACTCCAACGATCCATTTATGGGCTGGTGCAAGCATCTCGGAGTTGGAATAAGCGCTTTGATGAAGTGATCAAAGCGTTTCGGTTTATACAAGTTTATGGAGAATGTTGTATTTACAAGAAAGTGGTTGGGAGCTCCATAGCGTTTCTAATATTATATGTGGATGACATATTTCTGATTGGAAACAATATAGAAATGCTGGAAAGCATGAAGGAATATTTGAACAAGAGTATTTCAATGAAGGACCTAGGAGAAGCTGCTTTCATATTAGGCATTAAGATCTAAAGAGATAGATCGAGAAGCTTAATAGCACTTTCACAGAGCATATACCTTGATAAAGTTTTGAAGAAGTTAAAAATGGATCAGTCCAAGAAGGGGTTCTTGCCTGTGTTACAAGGTGTGAAGTTGAGTAAGACTCAATGCCCAATGACTGCAGAAGATACAGAAAAGATGAGTGTCATCCCCTATGCTTTAGCCACAGGCTCTATCATGTATGCAATGATGTGCACAAGACCCGATGTCAGCCTTGCCATAAGTATGGCCAGAAGGTTTCAAAGTGATCCTGGAATGGAGCACTGGGCGGCGGTCAAGAATATCCTTAAGTACCTAAAAACGACTAAGGAAATGTTTCTCATTTATGGAGGTGCTGAAGAGCTCGTCGTAAAGGGTTATGTCGATGCAAGCTTTGACACTGATCCAGATGACTCTAAGTCGCAAACCGGATACATATTCATTCTCTACGGGGGAGCGGTAAGCTGGTGTAGTTCCAAGAAAAGCGTGGTAGCTGATTCTACGTGCGAAGAGGAAGGTGTTTGGATGAAGCAGTTCATGACAGATCTTGGAGTAGTGCCCAGTGCACTGAATCCAATGAATTTGTTCTGTGACTACACTAGTGCCATTGCTCTGGCCAATGGACCAAGGTTTCACAAGAGGACCAGACACATAAAGCGACGCTTCAACTCCATCCGCGATTACATCGAGGAGAAGGACATAAATATTTGCAAAGTGCACACGGATCTGAATGTTGCAGACCCATTGACTAAACCTCTTCCAAGGGCTAAACATAAACAACACCACAACTGCATGGGTGTTCGATTCATTTCAATGTAAACCACATAGTGATCCGAACTAGATTATTGACTCTAGTGCAAGTGGGAGACTGTTGGAAATATGCCCTAGAGTCAATAAATAAAGTGTTTATTATTATATTTCCTTTTTCATGATAATCATTTATTATCCATGCTATAATTGTATTGAATGGAAACACATTACATGTGTGGATAAATAGACAACACTTTGTCCCTAGTATGCCTCTAGTAAACTAGCTCGTTAATCAAAGATGGTCAAGGTTTCCTAGACATTGACATGTGATGTCATTTGATAACGGGATCACGTCATTAGGAGAATGATGTGACGGACAAGACCCAAACTACAAACATAGCATATGATCGTGTAAGTTTATTGCTACTATTTACTGCATGTCAAGTATATGTTCCTATGACCATGAGATCATGCAACTCACTGACACCGTAGGAGTAACTTGTGTGTATCAAACGGTGCAACGTAACTGGGTGACTATAAAGGTGCTCTATAGGTATCCCCAAGGGTATCTGTTGAGTTGGCATGGATCAAGACTGGGATTTGTTGCTCTGTGTGACGGAGAGGTATCTCAGGGCCCACTCGGTAATACAACATCACAATAAGCCTTGCAAGCAATGTGACTAAATGTTAGTCATGGGATCTTTTATTATGGAACGAGTAAAGAGACTTGCTGGTAACGAGGTTGAACTAGCTATGGAGATACCGACGATCGAATCTCGGGTAAGTAACATACCGAAGAACAAAGGGAACATCATACGGGATTAACTGAATCCTTGACATAGAGGTTCAACCGATAAAGATCTTCGTAAAATATGTAGGAACCAATATGGGCATCCAGGTCCCGCTATTGGTTATTGAACGTAGAGGTGTCTCGGTCATGTCTACATAGTTCTTGAACCCGCGGGGTTTGCACACTTATGGTTTGATGACGTTTCAGTAGTATAGAGTCATGCATGGTGGTGATCGAAGGTTGTTCGGAGTCCCGGATGAGATCCCAGAAGTCACGAGGAGCTCCGGAATGGTCCATAGGTAAAGATTCATATATAGGAAGTCCTGTTTTGGTCGCCGGAAAAGTTTTGGGCTCATCGGTAGTGTACGGGAATGTCGGTAGTGTACCAGGAGACCACCGGGAGGGGTATTTCGACCCAAGAGGCTTCATGGGATGTGGGAGAGTGAATGCCAGCCCTTAGTGGGTTGGTGTAAGTACAACACAAGGCCCATAGGGATAGGGTAGAAAAAGCCCAAAGGGAAAAGTGGAAAAAGGCAAAAAGGGAGGAATCCTAGTCCTACTATGATTGGAGGAGGAGTCCTCCTCTCCTCCCCACTTCGGCCGAACCAAGGAAGGTTTGGCCCTTGCACCAAGGCCTCTCCTCGCTCCCTCTTATATGTACTGGTGGTTTTAGGGTTTTTGCACTAGAATTTCAGCCATGTGCTACCCGTTCCTCGAGTGCACAGTTTCTCCTCTAGATCGGATTTCTGGAGTGCTTAGGCGAAACCCTGCCGGAATAGCTCCACCACCATCGCTGGAGCGCTGTCACGCTGCCGGAGAACTCTTCTACCTCTCCGCTCCTTCTTCCTGGATCAAGAAGGCGGAGATCGTCATCAAGTTGTACGTGTGATGAAAGTGGAGGTGCCGTCCGTTTGGTGCTTGATCGGGACGGATCGTGATTGGATCGCGGGACGCTCGGCGATTTGGATCGCGAAGACGTTCGACTACACCAACCGCATTTCTTAACGCTTCCCACTTAGCGATCTACAAGGGTACGTAGATCCACTCTCCCTCTCGTAGATACTCATCACCATGGATAGATCTGCGTGTGCGTAGGAAATTTTTTGTTTCCCATGCGACGTTCCCCAACAGTGACATCATGAGCTAGGTCTATGTGTAGATGAGATCTCGAGTAGAACACAAAGAGTTTGTGGGCGTTCATGCTTAGATTGCTTCCTCCCTTGGTCGTGTTTTGGTTCAGCGGTATTGTGAGATGAAGCAGCCCGGACCAACATTACTCGTATGCTTACGAGAGACTGGTTCTCTCAACCGCAACTTGTTTGCATAGATGGCTTGCGGGTGCCAGTTTCTCTCACTTTAGTTGGATCGGATTCGAAAAAGGCGGTCCTTGAGAAGGTTGAAAAGAAACTAGTGTGTCACCGTTGTGGTTTTTGTGTAGATAAGAATTGTTCTTGCTAGATACCCGTAGCAACCACGTAAAACATGCAACAACAATTAGAGGACGTCTAACTTGTTTTTGCAGGGTATGTTGTGATGTGATATGGCCAATTACATGATGTGATATATGTGATGTATGAGATGATCATGTGATGTATAGATTATCACGACTTGCATGTCAATGAGTACGGCAACCAGCAGGAGCCATAGGGTGTTCTTTAATTATTGTATGACCTGCATGTCAATCATTAAGCGCTATGTAATACTTTACTTTATCGCTAAACAGTAGCAATAGTAGTAGAAGCATGTTGGGCGCGAGAACCCCTATGGCGACACGTTGATGGAGATCAAAGATGATGGAGATCATGGTGTCGTGCCGGTGACGATGGAGATCATGCCGGTACTTTCAAGATGGAGATCAAAAGCACAAGTTCATGGCCATATCATATCACTTATGATTTGCATGTGATGTTAATCCTTTTATGCACCTTGTTTTGGTTAGGACGACGGTAGAATTATAAGGTGATCCCTCACTTAATTTTAAGATAAATTTTGTTCTCCCCGAGTGTGCACCATTGCAAAAGTTCGTCGTGTCGAGACACCACGTGATGATCGGGTGTGATAGACTCTACGTTCACATACAACGGGTGCAAGCTAGTGTTCCACGTGCAGAACACTCGGGTTAAACTTGATGAGCCTAGCATGTACAGACATGGCCTCGGAACACAAGAGACCGAAAGGTTGAACATGAGTGATATAGTACATATGATCAACATGATGATGTTCACCATTGAAACCACCTCAACTCACGTGATGATCGGACTTGAGTTGGTGAATTTGGATCATGTATCACTCGAATGACTGAAGGGATGTCAATTTGAGTGGGAGTTCTTAAGTAATATGATTAATTGAACTCATTACCATGAACTTAGTCAGTAGTGTCTTAGAAAATTATGTTGTAGATTACTAGCTCGCGTTGTAGCTCCATTGTATTTATATGTTCCTAGAGAAATAGAGTTGAAAGATGATGATAGCAATATTGCGGACTGGGTCCGTGATCTGAGGATTGTCCTCATTGCTGCACAGAAGGCTTATGTCCTTAATGCACCGCTCGGTGCGCCAACCCGTCTAGCGTCATCTGTAGATGTTGTGAACATCTGACAGGCACATTCTGATGACTACTTGATAGTTTAGTGCATCATGCATTAAGGCTTAGAATTGAGGCTCCAAAACATTTTGAACGTCACGGAACATATGAGATGTTCCAAGAGCTAAAATTAGGATCTCAGGCTCGTGCCCGTGTTGCGAGATATGATATCTCCAACAAGATTCTTTGCCTGCAGGATGAAAGAGAATAGCTCAATCGTTGAGCATGTGCTCAGATTGTCTAGGTGCTACAATCGCATGAATCGAGTGGGAGTTGCTCTTCTAGATAAGATAGTGATTGATATAGTTCTCCAAGTCACTGTCACTAAGCTACTAGAACTTGGTGATGAACTATAAGATGCCAAGGATGGAAATGATGATCCCTGAGCTGTTCGCGATGTTTGACACCGCGAAGGTAGAAATAAAGAAGGAACATCAAGTGTTGATGGTTAGTAAAACCACTAGTTTTGAGAAGGGCAAGGGCAAGGAGGGAAACTTCATGGATGGCAAGTCAGTTGCTGCTCCAGTGAAGCAACCCAAAGTTGAAACCAAACCCGAGACTAAGTGCTTCGATTATAAGGAGAGCGGTCGCTGAAGCGGAACAACCCTAGATACTTGGTAGATAGGAAGGCTGGCAACATCGACACAAGTACATTTGATATACGTGTTATTGATGCGTACCTTGCTAGTACTCCTAATAACACCTGGGTATTGGATACCGGTTCGGTTGCTAAATGTTAGTAACTCGAAGTAAAGGCTACAGAATAAACAGAGACTAGCTAAGTGTGAGGTGACGATGTGTGTTGGAAATGTTTCCAAGGTTGATGTGATCAACATCGCACGCTCTCTCTACCTTCGGGATTAGTGACGAACCTAAATAAATGTTTTTTGGTGTTTTGCGTTGAGCATTAACATGATTAGATCGTGTTTATTGCAACACGGTTATTCATTTAAGTTAGAGAATAATGGTTATTCTATTTACATGAATAATACCTTCAATGGTCATGCACCCAGTGAGAACGGTTTGTTGAATCTTGATCGTAGTAATACACATGTTCATAACATTGATGCCAAAAGATATAAAGTTAATAATGATAGTACCACATACTTGTGGCACAGCCGCTAAATGTCATATTGGTATAAAGCGCATGAAGAAACTCCATGCTGATGGATCTTTGGACTCATTTGATTTCGAATCGGTTGAGACATGCAAACCATGCCTCTTGGGCAAGATGACTAAGGACCCCGTTTTCCGGATTGATGGAGCGGGCAAGTGATTTATTGGAAATGATACATGTTGATATATGCAATCCAATGAGTTTTGTAGCGTGCAGTGGATATTGTTATTTTCTTATCTTCACTGATGATTTGAGTAGATATAGTGTATATTTACTTGATGAAACACAAGTCTGAATCGTTTGAAAGGTTCAAGCAAATTCAGAGTGAAGTTTAAGATCATTGTGACAAGAAGATAAAAATGTCTGCGACATGATGATGGAAGTGAATATCTGAGTTACGAGTTTGGCATACTACTTTAGACAATGTGAAAGTTGTTTCACAATTCACGCCACCTGGAACACCATAGTTTGATGGTGTGTCCGAACGTCATAGTCATGCTCTATTGGATATGGTGCGAATTATGATGTCTCTTATCGTTTTACCACTATCGTTTTGGGTTATACATTAGAGACAACTACATTCACTTTAAATAGGGCACCATATAAATCCATTGAGATGACACCATATGGTTTGACAAAAACCTGAGCTATCATTTCTTAAATCTTTGGGGTTGCAACGCTTATGTGAAGAGGGTTTTCACCTAATAAGCTTGAACCCAAAGTGGAAAAATGCATCTTCATAGAATATCCTTAGAAAAGTTGGGTATACCTTCTATCTCAGATCCAATTGCAAAGTGTTTGTTGCTAAAAATGGGTCGTTTCTCGAGAAAGAGTTTTTCTTGAAAGAATTGAGTGGGAGGAAGATAGAACTTGATGAGGTTGTTGAACCTTTGTTTCAACCAGAGAGTAGCGCAGCACATGAAGATGTTTCTGTGAAGCCTACGTTAGTTGAAGAGGAAGTTAACGATGATGATCATGAAGCTTCGGAGCAAGTTACTATCGAACCTCATAGGTCAACAAGGATGTGTACTGCTCTTGAGCGGTACAACAACCCTGTCTTGAGGTCATGTTGTTGGACAATGATGAACCTACGAGCTGTGAAGGAGAAATGATGGGCCCGGATTCCGACAAATGGTTAGAGGCCATGAAATCCGAGATAGGATCCATGTATAAACACCAAGTATAGACTTTGGTAGACTTGCTCGTTGGACGGCAGGTTGTTGAGTACAAATGGATCTTTAAAATGAAGACAGACGTTGATGGTAAATGTCACCATTTGTAAAGCTCGACTTTTTGCAAAGATGTGTGTGACAAGTTCAAGAAGTTGACTGCGATGAGGCTTTCTCACTCGTAGCAACGCTAAAGTCTATTGGAATTATGTTAGCAGTTGCTGCATTTTTTTATTATGAAATCTGGCAGATGGATGTCAAAACATCATTTCCTTAACGGTTTACTTGAGGAAAGGTTGTATGTGATACAACCAGAAGGTTTTGTCAGTCCTAAGGATGCTAAAAGGTGTGCAAGCTTCAGTGATCCTACTATAGACTGAAGCAAGCATCTCAGAGTTGGAATGTACACTTTGATGAGGTGATCAAAGTTTTGTAGTTTATACAAAATTTTACGAGAAACTTGTATTTACAATAAAGTGAGTGGGAGCACTATAGAAATTCTGATAAGTATATGTGGTTGACATATTGTTGATCGGAAATCATATAGAATTTCTGAAAAGCTTAAACGGTTGTTTGAAAAGTGACACTTTTCAAAGGAAGACCTGGATAAGGCTACCTAATTGTTGAGTATCAAGATCTATAGAGATAGATCAAGATGCTTGATGAGACTTTCAATGAGTACATACCTTGACAAGATTTTGAAAGAGTTCAAAATGGATCAGTCAGTGAAAGAGTTCTCGCCTGATTTGTAAGGTGTGAAGTTGAGTGAGACTCAAAGCTCGACCACGGCAGAAGAAAGAGAAAGGACGAACGTTGTCCCCTACGCCTTAGCCATAGGCTCTGCATAGTATGTCATGTTGTGTACCGCACGTGTGTGTGCCTTGCCATGAGTCCGTCAAGAGGTACAGGAGTGATCCAGGAATGGATCACTGGACAACGGTCAAGATTACCCTTAGTAACTAAAAGACTAAGGAGATGTTTCTTGATTATGGATGTGATAAAAGAGTTCATCATAAAGACTTACGTCGATGCAAGCTTTAACACCAATCCAGATGACTCGTAATAGCAATCTGGATACGTATAGTGGAGCAACCATTTGGAATAGTACCAAGTGGAGTGTGGTAGTAGTGTTTATAGTGTGACATAGAGATTTGCAAAGTACACATGGATCTGAATGTCGCAGACCCGTTGACTATAAGACCTCTCTCACATGCAAAGCATGATCAAGCCCCATAATTCATTGGGTGTTAGATTCATAACAATGCGAATCACATGGTGATGTGAACTAGATTATTGACTCTAGTGCAAGTGGGAGACTGTTGGACATATGCCCTAGAGGCAATAATAAATTAGTTATTGTCATATTTCCTTGTTTATGATAATCTTTTATTATCCATGCTATAATTGTATTGATCGGAGACTTAGATGCATGTGTGGATACATAGACATAACCATGTCCCTACTATGCCTCTAATAGACTGGCTCGTTGATCAAAAGATGGTTAAGGTTTCCTAGCCATGGACATGATATGTCATTTTATAATGGGGTCACATCATTAGGAGAATGATGTGATGGACAAGACCCAAAATACAAAACGTAGCATATGATCGTGTCAGCTTATTGCTACTGTTTTCTGCATGTCAAGTATATGTTCCTATGACCATGAGATCATGCAACTCACGGACACCGGAAGAGTGACTTGTGTGTATCGAACGTCGGAACGTAACTGGGTGACTATAAAGGTACTCTACAAGTATCTCCGAGGGTGTCTGTTGGGTTGGCATGGATCAAGACTGGGATTTATTACTCCGTGCGACGGAGAGGTATACCAGGGCCCACTCAGTAATACAACATCACAACAAACCTTGCAAGCAATGTGACTAAGTGTTGATCACAAGGTCTTGTATTACGGAACGAGTAAAGAGACTTTTCGGTAACGAGGTTGAACTAGGTATGGTGATACCGACGATCGAATCTCGGGCAAGTAACATACCGAAGAACAAAGGGAACATCATATGGGATTAACTGAATCCTTGACATAGAGGTTCGACCGATAAAGATCTTCATAGAATATGTAGGAACCAATATGGGCATCCAGGTACCGCTATTGGTTATTCACCGTAGAGGTGTCTCGGTCATGTCTACATAGTTCTCGAACCCGTAGGGTCTGCACACTTAAGGTTCGGTGACGTTTCGGTAGTATAGAGTTATGTATGGCGGTGACCAAAGGTTGTTCGGATTCCTGGATGAGATCCCAGATGTCATGAGGAGCTCTGGAATGGTCCGGAGGTAAAGATTGATATATAGGAAGTCCTATTTTGGTCGCCGGAAAAGTTTCCGGCTCATCGGTAGTGTACCGGGAGTGCCGGTAGTGTACCGGGAGACCATCGGGAGGGGTATTTCGACCCAAGAGGCTACATGGGCTGTGGGAGAGTAAATACCAGCCCTTAGTGGGCTGGTGGAAGTCCTATACAAGGCCCATGCGACTGGGAGAGAAAAGCCCAAAGAGAAAAGGTGGGAAAAGGCAAAAAAGGCAAAATTGGGAGGAGTCCTTGTCCTACTAGGATTGGAGGAGGAATCCTCCTCTCCTCCTAGTTCGGTCGAACCAAATGGCTGGTACCTTGAGGTCCAAGCCTCCTCCTCTCTTCCTCTTATATATACTAGAGGTTTTAGGGTTTTTGGCACCTGATTTTCAGCCACGTGCTACCCGTTCCTCTAGTGCATAGTTTCTCCTCTAGATTGGATTTCTGGAGTGCTTAGGCGAAGCCCTGCCAGAATAGCTCCACCACCATCGCCGGAGCGCCGTCACGCTGCCATAGAACTCTTCTACCTCTCTGCTCCCTCTTGCTGGATCAAGAAGGCGGAGATCGTCATCGAGTTGTACGTGTGCTGAACGTGTAGGTGTCGTCCGTTCGACGCTAGATCGGAAGGATCGTGATCAAGATCGTGAGACGGATCGTGATGAGATCACGGTATGGATCATGATGAGTTTGCGGGATGGATCGTGATTGGATCGCGGGACGGATCGTGATGAGATCGCGGGACGCTCGGTGATTTGGATCGCGAAGACGTTTGACTACACCAACCACATTTCTTAATGCTTCCCGCTTAGCGATCTACAAGGATACGTAGATCCACTCTCCCTCTCATAGATGCTCATCACCATGGATAGATCTGCGTGTGCGTAGGAAATTTTTTGTTTCCCATGCGACGTTCCCCAACAATAACCAGTATTGAGTAATTGAGGTTTTCAAACCAGGTTACATTATTCAAATAGCCAATGTGGCTGGATTTTTATTATGGTTTTCATAACCTATATTGGATGATTGAGATTTTCAAAGCCCCGTTGAAGTAATGGTTGTTATTCCCTCATCCAAAAATACCATGTCACAACGGGGAGCATGGTTCAGCATTGATGTGCCAAGTATTCAGCAATATCATCTACATAATGGATATGATTTATTCTATAATTGAAATTATAGTCCCGAGTCGTTGGAGGCATACGACCCGACATTTGGGGGCTACACTATTCAAATCAAGGATTATATCAAGTATGCAAGTTCCATGTTGCTGCAAGCATGCATCACGTCACTCGGGGGCTAATGCAAGCTGGTTTTCAAATCATTACATTGTCAACGAGACCCTATTATCTCAAGAAGATGAGCCGACCTTTCTATCTTTTTCTACGTCCCAGCCCAGTATTGTCTTAATGAGCCGGCCCTTGGGGGCTACAGTATTCAGCTGTGTAAACAGATTATGAGGTCCAAATTGAAGACCCGGCCCATCACACACTGATGAGTCGGCCCTTGGGGGCTACACATGTGAAATTCAAGTCATTCAACCACATCGGGCGACTTATATGACAACCTAGATTTTCTCCAAAGCTATATTCAACACCAAGTTCAAAGTCTCAGGTTGTTACAGGCAAAGCAACCCGGCACTTGGGGGCTACACTGGCTCAAGTTTTATAAGTATAACATCATTACAAGTCCCAAGCTGCTGCAGGCAAGACAACCCGGAACTTGGGGGCTACACAGTTTAATATATTTCAAAGCACCAAGTCATCATGGATAAACTTGGAGCTTGGGGCTACAGGTAATATGGATATATCAAAAAAATTGAAGAGAGCGTTCAAGATGTCAATTGTGAGCGATACCGGCTCAGCAAATTTTTATCTAGCCGAAGCATTAAAAGACCGGCTCTACATCAGATGGATTTTCATCCCAATATTTTTATCAAGTCAGCTGGAGTCGAGTTGTTTGACCCGACATCACCAACAATCATGACCCAGTATTATCAAAGATCATGACCCGGTATTATCAAAGATCATATCATGACCCGGTATTATCAAAGATCATGACCCGGCCCATCTTTTGGCGGTTCAACTTCATATGGTTTTCTTATCTCCAAAATTTTCATCAAGCCAAAGCATTGGATGCCGACTCAACGACATATGGGTTTTTTATTCCCAATATTTTGCAAAGGACATGGACCTCCAATATGATTGTGAAGACGGCTCGTTAATATGAAGAAACCCGGATCTTCAAGGAGCTACTTCATTAAGCCGGCTAGTGGAGCAAGCCGGTCCTTTAACATATCTATTATTCTTATTTCAGGAGCTTACCATGAATAAATTCAAGTTAACCTGGGGACTAATGTCGGGGATATTACCCCGCGGTATAACCCGACCGGAAGTATGACCTGGTCGGGACTCGGCGACTCACTGTTGCACCTGCCGTGCTTGGGGACTCATTGGTGACACGCCTGCAGGTATGACCTGGCAGGAGGTATGACCAGGCCCATTGCATGGCGACTAATAGGTCACCACTATTACCGGGTAACAGGACGATCATGCCCAAGGCCCAGCGTGTAAGCCGGAGATTTGGATCCAAGCACGGGACCACCAGAAGGGGTATTTCGACCCAAGAGGCTTCATGGGATGTGGGAGAGTGAATACCAGCCCTTAGTGGGCTGGTGGAAGTCCCACACAAGGCCCATGCGGCTAGGGAAGAAAAAGCCCAAAGAGAAAAGTGGAAAAAAGGCAAAAGGGGAGGAATCCAAGTCCTACTAGGATTGGAGGAGGAGTCCTCCTCTCCTCCCACTTCGGCCAAACCAAGGAGGGCTTGGCCCGTGCGCCAAGGCCTCTCCTCCCTCCCTCTTATATATACTGGTGGTTTTAGGGTTTTTTGCACTAGAATTTCAACCATGTGCTACCCGTTCCTCCAATGCACAGTTTCTCCTCTAGATCGAATTTCTACAGTGCTTAGGTGAAGCCCTGCCGGAATAGCTCCACCACCATCGCCGGAGTGCTGTCATGCTGCCGGAGAACTCTTCTACCTTCTTGCTGGATCAAGAAGGCGGAGATCGTCATCAAGTTGTACGTGTGCTAAACGCGGAGGTGACATCAGTTCGGTGCTTGATCGGGATGGGTCGTGATTGAATCGCGGGACGCTCGGCGATTTGGATTGCGAAGACGTTCGACTACACCAACCGGGTTTCTTAACGCTTCGTGCTTAGCGATCTACAAGGGTACATAGATCCACTCTTCCTCTCGTAGATGTTCATCACCATGGATAGATCTGCGTGTGCGTAGGAATTTTTTTGTTTCCCATGCAACGTTCCCCTACAATATTACCCCGTGGTATAACACTACCGGAAGTATGACCCGACCGGGACTCAGCGACTCACTGCTGCGCCAGCCGTGCTTGGCGACTCATTGGTGACCCTGCTGCAGGTATGACCCGGCCCATTGCATGGCGGCTCACAGGGCACCTCTATTACCGGGTCCCAGGACGGTCAGGCCCAAGGCCCACCGTGTAAGCCGGCGAAGGCGGCTCACAGAGAAGGCCCAAAGGAGAGGAAAGATTCCCTTACAAGACAAAACAAGACCCGGATTATGATTCAAGAGAGACTAGTCCTAAATCCTACTCCTAATAGGACTCTGCATGTAAACCTACCCTTTCCACCTATATAAGGAGTGGTAGAGCACCCATAGAGGGACAAGTTCACATATTCAAGTCATTACAGATAGGCAGTTTAGAGGCTCTCGAGATTAGAGGTAGCGATCCCGCACCCTTGTAATCGAGATCATCCTCATCATCAATATACACAAGGAGGACGTAGGCTTTTACCTCTTTTCGAGGGGCGGAACCTAGGTAAACTCGCATCTCTCGATTCCGACCAACCCCCCTCAAGCCGCCACATAGTCGTGATGGTCTCACACCTAAAGTTCTCTCACGAGGACATCTTGCCGTGACAAATTCGCGACAGGTGTGGATTTTTTATGCCCCTTAAGAACATTTACGGGTTGGATCACTTTTACGGTTTTTGTTGTGGACACTTTTTCGATCAAAACTGTAAAATGCAAAAATTATAAGGGTTTGACCACTTAAAGCATCTTAGCAGACCTCATATAATACGGACCCGGAAAATGCGTTTACAATTCACGGAAAAACAGATTTGCGGGGTCTGCTTGTCCATCGCGCGCGCCGGCCCGTAAATCAGTAATTTGCATTTCAATTTCGGGCATGAAAACACATTTCTTTGATTATTTATTTTTTCAAGGGCATTGGATACATAATAATTCACCAAATCTTTGCTAGAATAGCTAGACCAAACAAAACAAGAACCACAATAAGGCATTTTAGAAGATATCCAACTACTACAACTGCTCCCTCTAGTTGGACCAACATCTTCTCCATGCCTTCATTGTAGATATGTGCAATTGATGTATTCTTCTTTCCAATACCAAAATGAGCATCCACCTTCCTACACACATGACCATCCCAATAAGCTACCGAAATTGAATTGAATAGGTTGACAAAGCCGAATGAAAATAAGAACATATCCCGTCGTTTTTGCATTTGAAGAATACCCGTCCAGCGTGTCGCGGCGTGCTAGATGTTACCCGCAGCACTATCTCTGTGCAGTTGTCACACTGTATGAGCGGCATCGGCAAGCCGGTGAGCCACTGCGCGAGCGTTGAGCCTGGGCGACGGTCGACCGAGTCCTTGCCAACAAACCGACGACGACGGCTAGAGGACCAACCAGTACCTGCATGCAGCGCTGGGGCTTTGCCGGGAGAGTAAGGGGTGCTCCTCGAACAATCCATGGCTTGGTGCGGCCGTCGATGGCCGGAAATGCCAAATCCGACGGCCGCGACAAACAACCACCGATCTGCAACTTTTCGGGTGGCCGAGGCAGAGGAAGTGGTGAAGGTTAATCTCAAACATGTGACAGTGTGCCTGCATGATCTCGATGGCTGGTATGACCGGAATAGTAGGCGACGATCCGATGACAATGAATGATGCTCTTATACGGGGTCTGCTAGAGTTGACCTAAAAACACCGACCGTGCTCGTGAGGTTCGCTCGCTCACGCTATGGTCAGGAACGAGGCGCGGCGACCTTCACGACAAGAATCTCAAAATAAGGCAAAGCCACCGAGGCAAACGACTCACCGAAACAGAGTGGCTGCAAGTTTCTGTATTTATACTGACTCGACAGTCGACACACGTATGTCCAGCTGTGACTGTGGCTGAAAATGGCGAGCTGCCGGCATTTAACCTTAATTGGAGCGAGCACGGCAGCAGCCGCTAGCTACGTCTTCAATGCCCCTTTCCTCTTTTTCGTAGACAGCACACTGGAACAGAATGAATCAGTGCACCTCTAGTTTCACCCCCCTGTTCTGACCTTCAATTCTCCATGCCCGATTGAGCAGCCATCTACACGACTACAAGCCTTTTTCTCGAGCTCACCTCAGCTCACGCGCCATTGAAGCTCTCTCCCATTCCACCCTCCGTTCTTCTACTCAGCGCACACGGCGGCCGTCACCTCTATAAATACCCTTGTACATGCTACAACGCGCACCAGCCAGCCGAAAAGCACAGCCAGTGCAAACTCGCACGCGTCGAGTCCTATTTCTCCACGGTTCGGGCGCGAAGCTACACTACCTTGATCGATCCTCGCCAGCTCGGTGCATGATGGCATCATCGGGGCGGCGCCCCGTGGCTCTCGCCGTGCTAGCTGTCGTCGTTCTGGTCGCCGGGGCGGGCCTCGTTGGCGAGGCGCGGCCGGAGCCGGCGGAGAGGAGCGGGGACGGTTCGGAGGTGTACCCTGCGGGGGTGATGGTGACGGAGAAAGCGAGGGAGACACTGGGGATGCTCATGCCGAGGCTGCCGGCCGGGCCCAGCAGCAGGGGCGCTGGCCACTAGCTACGTACGTCGCCGGCGGATAGCTTGGATGGGTTGATCGGCTTGCAAGGTTCTGTATACACTTGGTGCATACACGGAGATGGTGTGAATTAATTAGTGAGTTCATATGCCATTCACGTCGTACTAATTGAAGATATAATGACTCTTTGATATCTTCCTTCCTTTTCCTCTTCTCATTGGAAATTATTAGTACGAAGATGATACAAGTATGACCTAGAGCGGTGCACAAGCACTCGTAAAGTATTTCTCGCTGAAACGCATTAGTAATTCGAGTTGTGATTCCTTTTCAGTTTTTCTGTGAATGATTTGAGGATGGCTGGCCGCGCATGCCATGTGCTGCGATTCTCTTTTTATTTTGTTTGAACTTGCTCAAGCTGTTACTCTTGTTCAATTTGTTTGAACTTACTCAAGCTGTGATTGTTCTTCAATTTGTTTGAACTTATTCGACTTACTTGAGCTGTAATTATTTTTCCAATATGTATGATTAAAGTTAGAGCTTGTCGGCGAAATGGTTGAAATCATAATTGTTATGGAGGACTTGTTTCCGCAAGACGTACCTCCCACGGTCGACGATCATCCTCCCACAGTCGTAACAGTCAATGCATCGTGGAAGTTGTGACTGGAATAGAAACCGATGAGGTTGCTCAAGCAAGGCGATAGTCATTTGTGCCGTTGTCGAAGTAGCCGAGAGCGTAAGGTGGTGTAGCCGTGATCGAGGTAGCCGTGCGAAGAACGCCGTGGTCGATGTCGAGTCGGGGTACCCGGTGTCGAGGAAGTCGCTGTGGAGACGCGGGCACAAGGAGGCGCCGAGTTAGTCATGGGCACAATGGTGACGAAGTAGTGGTTTGCCGGGAAGAAGACATAGTTGAGACGTGTCACGCCAGTTTGCCAAGCCCGGAGACACATCATGGATGAAGGCACGCATCGGTGTTGCCAGCACCGCGCATGCGTAGACGGTCGAAGTCGAATTGACGATGCGTTGCTCCAGGCTTGCCAGGCCTGGGAACACATTGGGGACGAAGGCACGCGACGGTGTTGCCAGCACCGGGCATGCATAGACGGGGACCTGCACACAACTTGTACGCCATGTTGAGGAGGCTAGCAGAGAAGGATTCGATGATGGTTGCGGCGCAAATTGGCGGGGGGGCGATGTCGCCCACGGTGGTCGAAGTAGATGAAGTGGTCGGGGTAGTTGACGGCAACGCTGGCAATGAACTGGTGTTGGATGAAGAAGAAGGAGGTGGACTGGCGGCACAACTCGGGTGAGCGAGGTACAGCGGCACCGAAGAGGCGCGGCGTGGCTTGGGTGAGCGAGCAGCAGCAACGCCGAAGAGTAGCGGCGGCAGCGGCCTGACGGCGTCTAGTTAGGAGCACGGTGGCGATGCTCGAAGTAGGTGACGAATAAGTTGATAGCGTGATGAAGACCAGCGCGGACGGTGACGTTCCCGTGCCAAGGGAGACGACGTGGCGCATACCACGGAGAGTTTACGCACGAAGACGGCGTGGGGAATCCCGGGTGACGCAACGGCAGCAGGCAATCGAGGCGACGGCGGTAAGACCTCGGGGCAGCTGCGTGGACCGCGTGCCGCGGTGCTACGGTCCGAAGGGGCAACGTAGCGGCGATGCGCTGGTCAGTGCAACCACGGGAACGACCTCGGCTGGGGGGGGGGAGGGGGCGTGTCGCGGCACAACGGGCCGAAGGGGCGATGTAACCGCAACGCACGAATCGGTACAGCCGCGAGGAGAACCATGGGGGGCGGCGCTGCGGCCCGACAGGGCGACGCAACAGCGGCCAGGTGCTCGATCAGTGGAGGGGCGCGCTTTACTCAGGACAGTCTTCACGGGACCTGCGGAGGCACGCTCAACCGATGGGCCAGGTCGGTCGATGGGCATAGATGAGGCTGATCGCGACGGCGGGTGGGTGATCAATCCGATCGCGCGCGAGGTCGGGAACGTCGCTCGTTGGAGGCGGGATGATGGCAGAGTCCGAGATGAAGCCGACGACGACGGTCGACGCGAGACGGCTTGCGTACAAGCCCGACGCAGCCAGAGTCGGTAGTCGACCCGACATAGTCTGCGCGAGGCAGCCGGCGAGGCCGACATAGCTGGTGTGAGGCAGCTAGCGAGGCTGACAGAGCCGCGGGCCAGTAGCCAGCCCAAGGCAGTTGGCGAGGCCGACGCGGGCGAAGCCGGCAAGCGGCCTGAGCCAGCTGACGTGTATTGAGCCGGGAGCCGACAAGATGTAGCCGGCCCGAGGCAGCCGGTGCACGACCGGACGAGGCAACGATGGAGATCGACGGGCAGGCCCGCGCACGAACGACGGCTGTGATGGGCCGCCGCATGGTGCGAGGCCGTCAGGTCGTGGCGATGCAGGAGGCCTGATCGGAGCAGGGCGATGACGGACAGCGTAGATCGACGGCGGGCCGGCACGCGGACGACGGTTGGAGGGCCCGCCGCGTTGCGAGAGGCCACCGGGTCAATGGAGAGGCCGGGTTGCGCCGATGTCGGAATAAAGGCGTGGAGGTTGATGGCGACGGTGGGCGATGCAAACCGATCTAACATCAAAAAAGAAAAAAGAAAACGCCGACCAATGCGACCAACGGAAGTGAGAGAACCCCAGACTAAGAGATCGGGAAAAAGACTCTCTAGGGCAGCCGCTCAACACGACCGGCGGACGAACCCTGGGTATGGGCGATGCGGCCCCCGGCGGCGGTCGTGGAGGCCGACCACCCCGGGGGTGGCGCGCGGTGCGGAAGCGGTGGCCGGCGGCTAGGTCTAGGAACTTGCTCTGGTACCATGTTAGAAGGGAGAGAGTGATTGTTGGAATAGTTGATGTGTTGCTTGAGCCGCGTGGGCATATATATAGGAGTACATGATCATCTTGGAGTACAAATCAAGGCAAGGAGCAATCCTAATCTATCTATGTTTTCTAAACAATCACGATACTCAAGGAAAACAAATGAGTTAAAAAATGGTGTGCCATTTCTGCTCGATGAACTTATCAAGTTGCATTATTGACAATATTAAAACAATGTTTGAAAACAACCTTAGCCTTGACAGAAATTTGTCACCGAACCAACCTACACCATGATCTTCAGTGATAACAAGAGAGCAAATTAACTGGGCACAAGGCATGTTTGAAAGTTTCATGTAAGCCATGTTTGGTGATTTAAAAAAAAATCTAAAAAACAAATATGGGATGTTGACTCTGTGTTTATGTAATAACATGCAAAATTCGAGGTCAAACACATTACCATTCACGAGCTATAATAAAATTGGACAATGAATAGTGGCGTTTACTGTTCAACACGATCTTAATTTTATTTTTTCTACCTTGTAGATGCCAATGTTTTGAAACTTGGGAATTTCACATGCTAATATAACATCATACTCTTAACATTTTGTAGTTTTTTGAAACTTTAAAACATCATTTCCATGTGGTTTTCATCGGTCTCCATCGAAACTTGATTTCCGTGTCATATTCTCTCTCTTGAGAGAGCCAAACATATGTGCCAGATTGTGGGCTATCTCAATACTCTATGGTGAACCAGGACGTCTCCTAAAATGAGGGTACCACAGGTGAAATGACAGAGCATAGTGAAGAACTTTCCTTCTGAGATGTGAGATATGTGGTCGCCATTTCTCATCATTTCTCAAAGAGGCACGATTAAATACGATTCGAATGTATGCAGGCGCCACGATTATATCTCGCTTTATATGAGACATTAGCAACTCTCGCCGCTAGAGCCTACAATAATGGGATGGCCCACTAGCGCACACTTAAAGGAAAACAATGAAGAAAAAGGAGCGTAAAAGCAGGATTGGAAGTCTGATCTCCTAGAGAGAACGCAAGGCCGCTATGTTGGTTTTAGACCACTAGATCAATTAACCAGGGAGCAACAGCACACTGAAACGTACTTGCGAAACTAGCTAGCAAGCTAGCAAGCTTAATTGATCAATAATAACCACAGTCGTACGTGCAACTCGCCGGTACTTTTGTACATAGACTAATTGCTTTGGATGGCTAGCTTATAACGAATCAACGAAGCTCTCCTGGCGCAATCTCGACAAGAACGAACGAACGCAGTGCAAGGGCACCGAATCGATGTATGATGGCTAGAGGCCCGTGTCGAGCCTTTGCTTTTCTTTGATCTTTTGATCTGGTAGTTGTGTTACAAGGGTTGGGGGTAGACGCATATATATATACTAAGCGTAGCCTACTTCTAATCCTACTCGGTTTGCAATACTAACCAAACTAGGACACACATTACAACTAGATTAATTACTACATTCACCTTCTTAATCTGGTTGCTTTGTCTCCATTGCTTGCACTCCGATTTTCTTCCTCATCTCGATGAACTTCTGTCGACCGAGGGACTTGGTGAAAATATCGGCAAGCTGGTCCTTCGTGTTCACGTGCTGAACTTCGATCATCCCTACCTCAATGCACTCCCGGATGTGGTGAAACCGGGTATCTATGTGCTTGCTCCTTTCGTGATGAACCGGATTTTTGCACAATGAGATTGCAGCTTGGTTGTCGATCTTCAATGACACCTTCTGCACCTCCCGCTTCGCAAAAATAGCTAGGAGTCTTCTCAGCCACACTGCTTGACAAGCCGCCGTGCTTGCCGCTATGTATTCTGCCTCGCATGAAGACAGTGCCACCACCTTTTGCTTCTGAGAATTCCAGCTAATCGAATTCGGACCAAGGTAGAATACCATGCCCGTTGTGCTCTTCCGGTCATCCACATCACCTGCCATGTCACTATCTGAATATCCACGAAGGATCAATCCTTCCTTTCCCTTTCTGTACGTGCAGCCAAGATTAATAGTGCCTTTCACATAGCGCAAGATTTGATTGACCACGCTCATGTGTTCAGTTGTCGGATTCTCCATGAAACGACTCACGATCCTGACTGAATAAGCCAAGTCAGGTCGGGTATGCAGCAAGTATCTTAGACTGCCCACAACGCTTCGATACATTGTGGTGTCCATCGGCGGATTTCAGCTACGCTTGCTCAACTTGTGACGTTGGTCCATTCGAACTTGTGTCTCGTAGCAATCTGACATGCCACACTTTTCCAATAACTTGACCGCATAAACCGATTGACATAGGGAAATCTCACCGGAGCTTTGCTTCACTTCGATGCCCAAGTAATAGCTGAGTAATACTAGATCGCTCATGCTAAACTTGTTCTTCATTTGCGCCTTGAAACGTTCAATTTCTTGTACGCTATCTCCGGTGATAATCAGATCGTTGACATAAACTCCCACTAGCAGGTTTGAGCCTTTGGAGTTCTTTGTATAGACTGCGTGCTCAAGGGGACATCTCTTGAATCCGAGCGAGACCAAACTTCGGTCTAACTTTGAGTTCCAATCTCTTGGCGCTTGCTTCAATCCGTAAAGTGCCTTCTTGAGCTTGTAAACTTTCCCTTCTTCGCCTTTTTTCTCGTAACCGAGGAGTTGTTCTACGTACACTTCTTCTGTGAGATCACCGTTGAGAAAAGCGGATTTAACATCCATATGATGAACCTTCCAATCCTCTTGTGCTGCCAAGGCTAGGAGCACTCTCACCGTCTTGAGTCGAGCAACCGGTGCAAACACCTCATCGTAGTCAACTCCTTGACGTTGTACGTAGCCCTTCGCGACGAGTCTTGCTTTGTATTTCATAATAACGCCTTGTGTGTCCTTCTTTAACTTGTAAACCCACTTCAAACCTATGGTCTTTTGGTTTGAAGGTCGGGTTACCAAAGTCCATGTGCCATTGCTCTCAATCGCCTTCATCTCCTCATTCATGGCGTGCATCCAACTAGAACTTTTGCTCGCCTCTACGAAGTTTGCCGGCTCCTCAACTCCGAGCAGACATAGTCCGAAGTATTCAAGAGTAACTGGCTTTGTGTACTTGTAGACTTTCTTGAGGGTCTTGTAGCGGCGAGGCCCGGAGGAGTCCGTTGTGGCTTGCGAAGGAGGCGACACAAATTGTGTCGGTGTTAATGCACTTGAGGAAGACGGCAGAGTCTCGGGCGTGTCGTCGACATCCGTGTCGTCGGCGTAGTCGTTGTGACCGTGACCATCATCTTGATTGTCGTTGTCACTATGCGCCTCGTTGTCGATGTCGTCGCCGAGATCTCCGCCTGTGTCGTGCACGTCGTTGTCGCTATCACTTTGCGACCCATGTGCGCCATCATCGGTGTCGGCACCATGATGATCACTACCATTGTGGTCACCTTGGTTCGGTGTCTTGCCAACCACCTAGACGTCTTCCCCTGCATCATCATCAGGAAACTCAACGGTGAAAATGTTACCGTTTGGAGCATCGTTGGCTGTTGCACTCCAATTCCACGCTTTGTTTTCTTCAAACACGACGTCGCGTGAAATCTGTAGACGCTTGGTTTGTGGATCATAGAAGCGTTATGCCTTGGTGCCTGAACTACTCTCGTATCCGATGAACACCATCTTGGTGCTACGATCGGCAAGCTTTGAGGGATGCGGCTCCGCCGTCTTCACATGTGCCACGCACCCGAACGTCCATAGATGAGACACATTCGGCTTACGTCTGTAAATTGCTTCATATGGAGTCTTGCCGATCACCGCCTTCGTTGGAGCCCGGTTGAGAAGATAGACCGCCGTAGAGACAGCTTCTCCCCAAAAAGTCCCCGGTAGGTTCTTGCTCCTGAGTAAACTCCTTGCCATGTCAACGACGGTCCGATTACGCCTTTCAACAACCCCGTTCTGCTGCGGCGTATAAGGTGTCGTGAGGAATCTTTTTGTGCCAATCTTCTCGTAGTAGTCGTTGAACTCGTTCGACGTAAACTCTCTGTCGCGATCTGTCCGTAGAGCGCGAACCTTTAACTTGTGTTCCATCTCCGTTGCAGCCTTCAGCTTCTTGAACGCTTCAAACGCCTCATCTTTAGATTGTAGGAGAACGACCCACATATATCTCGAGTAGTCATCTACCACAAGGAAGAAGTACTTCTTTCCTGCGTGAGTTGCCGGGGTGATAGGGCCACAAAGATCACCATGGAGCAGCTCGAGTGCATCACTTGCACGATAGGTAGACTGAGCAGGGAACGGCCTGCGGTGCTATTTTCCAACCAAGCACCCATCACATACTCGATCAACATGGTCGATAAATGGCATCCCGAATACCATCTCCATCTTTGACATCTTCTTCAAGGCGTAGAAGTTAACGTGTCCAAATCTAGCATGCCATAACCACAAATCATCATCACTCTTGGCGAGCCAACACTCCGGTTGAGATTGATCAAGGTTGAGGACATAGAGTCTGTTCCGTGTGCGATTAACACGAGCCAGCACGTTTCGGAGGTTGTCGTAGATCGTCATCACTCCGTTCTCGATATCCACCTTGCATCCATTCTCGTCAAGCTTCTCGATAGAGATGATGTTGTTGCGAAGCCGTGGGATATAGTACACTCCGGTGAGTATGCGATGTTCGCCTGTGAGACCCTCGAAGAGGACAGATCCTTGCCCACAAATCTCCACATTTGAACCATCACCAAACTTGACCGAGCCTTCAACATCATATTCCACCTCGAGGAATTTTTCCTTGCATCCCGTCATGTGGTTACTGGCACCTGTGTCGAGATACCACGACACGTTTTGATCCCCGGATAGCTTTGGTGTCACTTTCTTCTCATGAAGCAGCACCTTCCGGCTTGGTTTCACAACCACCGTTTCAGCGAGATCACAAACTTCAGCCATCAGAAGACCTGGACCTTCGTCTTCTTGCTTCGCCAAATTTGCCTTGATCTCCCGCTTGTTAGGCTTCGGACAATCCTTTGCAAAGTGACCCATCTCTTTGTAGTTATAGCACTTGACCTCGGATAAATCCAAGTTCCGTGGCTTCCGCCCTTTAGATTGCTCCGCCTTACCACGACCTTGTGGCTTGCCTTTTCCTTTGCCTTTTCCGGTTTGTCCGTCGCGCTTAGCGTTGCTTGAGCCTTCGCCACCGTCACGCCTTCCTTTGCTACTTGGGACCTCCCAATCCGTGCGCGAGTACATGAGTTGGTCACTACCTCCTCCTTTGCCTTTCCGACAGCCACGAGCATTCTCTTCCCACGTCCGCAGGCGTCCGATCGCCTCCGTTATGGTCATGTCGTCGATGTCGTAAAGCTGCTCGAGTGTGCCGATGATGTACGTGAATTTGTCAGTCACCGAACTGAAAAATTTCTCCACAATCTCGGTCTCCTCGAGCTTTGCACCAAGCGCGCGGATCTCTCCCACCAGAGTCGTAAGACGCATGGCATTGTCATTCACCGATTCAGTTTCCTCCATCCGCAACTTGTGAAATTGGCGCTTCAGCACTTGTGCCCAAGCCTTGGTGACGCGATCTTCTCTGATCCTCATCTCCTTGAGTGTGTTCCACGCCTCTCTTTCCGTCTCGAACTCCGCCAATGTCATCAGCACGGAATCCGGCACGGACTGGGCTATGGCGGCCATGGCACCTTCGTCGCACTCCTCGTCGACGTCGTCGTCCGTGATTGCCTACCACACTCGGAGAATAATCTTCATCTTCATCGCCCACACGCCATAGTTGGCGTCGGTGAGCATCGGGTACTGGATGGGGATGTTACGATGCGCCTGGACGTTGGCGCCACCCGTTCCTCCACCACTGGTCGCTGACTTGCCGCCCTTCTTCACCTTGTCGCCGTTCTTGTTTGCCTTGGAACCGCCTTTGCCGGACTTGACCGACTCAGTGTCGCTGTCCGTCATCGTAGATCGTAGATCGTCGAGGCTCTGATACCAATTGTTGATTTTAGACCACTAGATCAATTAACCAGGGAGCAACAGCACACTGAAACGTACTTGCGAAACTAGCTAGCAAGCTAGCAAGCTTAATTGATCAATAATAACCACAGCCGTAAGTGCAACTCGCCGGTACTTTTGTACATAGACTAATTGCTTTGGATGGCTAGCTTATAACGAATCAACAAAGCTCCCTGGCGCAATCTCTCGACAAGAACGAACGAACGCAGTGCAAGGGCACCGAATCGATGTATGATGGCTAGAGGCCCGTGTCGAGCCTTCGCTTTTCTTTGATCTTTCGATCTGGTAGTTGTGTTACAAGGGTTGGGGGTAGACGCATATATATATGCTAAACGTAGCCTACTTCTAATCCTACTCGGTTTGCAATAGTAACCAAACTAGGACACACATTACAACTAGATTAATTACTACACACTAGCCAACGTGGTACGATAAGGATTTTGATAAATATAAGGGTCTCGTCAATTTAAGACGAAATGATCACGGTTTTCACTAGTCTCGTTTCGTTTTCCCTATTTTTAGTGTTTTTATTCTTTTTTGCTTCATTTTATTCGGTTTTCTCAGGGGTTTTCTCTCTTTTTAGTTTCCTTTTCTTTTATTTAGATTTTGTATTTCTTCTTGGGTTTTGTATTTTTCGTTTTTCTTTATTTTTTTTTCTCTAATTGTTTTTATCTGTTTTTCTTTCTTACTTTATTTATTTTTCCCTTTATTTTTTTGTTTCTTTCTTGTTTTTCGACTTTTTTTTGTCATTCTTTGTTTCTTTAGCGATTTTCACTGTTTTCCATTTTTTTGCATTTGTTTCTTAAATTATTTACTTCATTGTATTTTATATTTACTTTGGTTTCTTTTCCATTTTTTATTTTTGTTTCTTTGTTTTCCTGTCTACATTTCTTGTATATCTCAAGTAAATATTTGTAGTACTTCTTTAACATTTTTAAATACAAATTTCACATTCCTTCTTCGTTTTACTTTGTTTTTTTTGTCTTGTTCCAATTTTTTTATTTTTTTCCTCTCGGATTTAAATGGTCTTTATACTCATTTTTCATATATAAGTAATATATTTTTAATACATGTCTGACATATTTCAAAAAAATCCTAACTTTTTTCAAATACTTGCACAATAGTTATTATATACACATTTGTTTTTGTCAAATCCTTTATTTTTGAAATACAAGTTTATGTTTTTGGAATACATAGTCAACAGTTTTTATAAACATTTAATATTTCTTAATTACAGGTTTCACTTTTTTTACTATATGGTAAACATTTTTTCTGTACACATTTAACTTGTTTCAGATTCAAATTTAAATTACTTTTTAATACATCATCAAAAAAATTCTATACATGTTTAAAATTTTTAAATACAAGTTTAACGTTTTCTGAACACATTGTCAGTAATTTTCTATGCACATTTACCATGTTCAAATCCAAGTTCAACTTTTTTTGAGTACATAGTCAACATTTTTCGTATACACATTTTACATTTTTCAAAGAAAATTATATCATTTTTTTAATAAAAGGTGGAAATGTTTTCTACATGAATTTAACATTTTTTAAATAGAAGTTTACCATTTCTTAATACGTTTTGAACATTTTTTCTATACACATTTAATATGTTTAAATTCTTGAATATAATTTTAAAAATAGCTTATATAATTACTTTTTATAATGCCGAATATATTGAAATATATATAAATAAATAAAAAAGAAAAAAAGTAAAATGAGAAATTTAGCGGCACAATGGGCCGGCCAGGTATGGAGCTTGCCTTCAGTGAGACTTCCTCTCGTCTCGTTGTAGCCGAGACATGTCAGTGTCCATATGCATACTCAGAACACCCATGTAGACTTTGGAGGTCAAATCTGATTTGTCTAATTACCTAGGCTGCATGAAGAAAGCGGCCCACACGAAACCAAAAACACTTCACAGCCTGGCTCGCGAGGAATTGACCAATCAGAAATCTTCGCAGAGACATGCTCTAGTGAGTGAAAGAGGCATGGGTTTGTAGGTCATGACTCTAAGTGTGTAGCCCCCTAAAAAAAGACTCAAGTGTGTCGCCCGTCCTAGCCATGTTGTGCGTGGCATGCCTTGGAGTTGGATTGCAATATTTTTATGTGTCATGTATTTTGTCTATTGATGTTTTTTTATTTGATTAATGGTTATTCTAGTTGTAGCTAGCAATTGATCTTGAAAGTATAGTTCTTTCTTGGGTTCTCCATTTATTTAAATTTGAAAGTATAGTTGTTTCTTGGCTTCTCTGTTCATTTGAACATTTGGGAAGATGTGGTTCAGGCTTATGACGGTTCTATGTGTCATGTTGATTTACATATGTCGTTGCACTCTTGCGTATGTAGTAAAAGGCTGAGATATTTAAATAAGGTTAGTTGGATGTTTTTTGTTGAGATGTGGACAACCCAAATTTTCTTTTGAAAATATGGATGGACAACAACATTTGGCTTTCAACATGATTGGAGACGAAGGTTGTGTTTGGTTGAGCTGCAGGTTCTGAAAAAACTGTTGTGAGCTGTGAGCTGTGAAAAAGTTGGTGTGAACTTTCTGTTCTGGAAAAGCTGAAAGTTGTTTGGCCAAAACAACTGTGAATCTGTGAAATTTTTACCGAGGCGGACCCGAAAGACGGAGCTGGCGGCTGGGCACGCAGCGGTGGGGGGCGCTGGCAGCAGCTAGGAAGCCTAGGTACCGCTCGGGTCAATGGGGATCGAGCGGTCTCACGAGGACAAGGCCTCCTCTACGTGCGGCCCGTCTTTGATTGAGGGAATAGATTGAAGTGGTTCTCACTTACCAGCGGCAAAGGTGGGTAAATACCATGAAACTCTCGGGGACAGCTAAAAATGCATTGCTGCAGTTGGGGGTTTACCTGCTTCAGAAAATACACTATGGCGAAGCTGTAACTTTTGCAGATTCCGTTTCTCATTTTCCCTTGTTAGTTAGCTTATAACTTCTAAAAGAAAAAAGTTGGCTGCAAAAGCTCAACCAAACATAGATGAAGAAGTAGTGGTTACATAATTTTACTTACGGGTTGTGTACTGAAGAAGTAGCGGTGATATAATTTTACTTACGGGTTGTGTAATTTTTTTTGTTTTCTTGCTATGCTCTGAAATATGTTTGTGGTGTTGCATATATGTTTGTGTTTGCAGGTACCGGTATTTGAAATGTAATAGTTGCCAATATTTTGCCGGAATGTTGATTCATTTCCGTGTCGGCGAGAATTTGACACTATGCATTCTTTTTGGTCCTATATTTAGGCAAAGTCATACGAAAAAAAAATTTAGTTCTAAAATATCGTTTTGCTCTACCCCGCAGGCGACCATGGTCCGCACGATGACCGAAGGCATCGTGAATAGGTTTTTGAGCTCCGCGAAGGCCGAGATGCTTCAAAAGAACGAGACGGAGATAAGATGTCCGTGTCGAAGATGCAAGCTGAAGAGCCTTATGGACCCGGATTCCGTAAAGTTGCGGGACCACCTACTCTTGCGTGGTTTCATGGATGGCTATCGATGGCAAGGTGATGAAGATGATTATGAAGTCGTCCATGGGGGCCGGGTAAGAAATGAGTAAGGGCATGAGCAAGACAACCGCGGCGAGGGTGGGCGAGAAGGTGAAGAATCTCCAGGACACAGTCATCATGTAGAAGATGCGGGACATGATGATGAGGAATATGCCGGAGCAGACGAAGGGCATGATCATGAAGATGAAGATGCCGGAGCAAACGACGATGGACCATCGATGGCCTGGGTGCAGGACCCTCATATTCAAGAGCTGCTTCTCAAGCAGACGGATAACGCAGGAGCTGCCGCCCAAGAGAAAGCCAAGCTGGATCAACTGGAGATAGATGTTGTTACTCCATTGTATGAAGGATGTAGGCTCGAGGATACCCGCCTAAAAGTAACGCTCATGGCTCTGGAGATGAAGGTAAAACACAAAATGACCGACGCATGCTTCGACGAGAATATGTCATTCTGGCACGAACGTCTTCCCAAGGGGAACAAGTGCCCGACCAGTTTCGAGGAGGCGAAGAAAATCGTGTGTCCTCTGGATTTACCGCACGTGAAATACCATGTGTGCATGAACAATTGCATCATTTATCAAGACGAGCACGCGGAGTCTACCATATGTCCGGTGTGCGGCGTCACTCGATACAAGAAGAGGAACAAAGCTCCTCGAAAAGTGGTGTGGTACTTTCCGATCACTCCTCGTCTGCAACGGTATTTCGCGGACCCTAAGGTAGCAAAGCTCCTGCGTTTGCACGAGGATAGGGAGGAGAAGAAGCGAGAAGATGACGCAAATGATCCGGAGATAAATAAAAAAGACAAGATGCTGAGTCACCCTAAGGATGCGAGCCAGTGGCAAGCGTTGAACTTTGAACACCCAGAATTTGGGAACGATCCAAGGAACATCGTGCTAGGCGCGAGCACCGATGGAGTCAATCCGTTTGGCAGCCAGAGAAGCACACATAGCACCTGGCCTGTGTTTGTGTGGATGTACAACCTTCCCCCCTGGTTGTGCATGAAGAGGAAGTACATTCACATGAGTATGCTAATTGAAGGGCCAAAACAACTAGGGAACGACATCAATCTGTATCTGGGGCTGCTGAAAGAGGAGCTAGACATGCTGTGGAAAACGCCAGCCAATACGTGGGACGCCGCAGAGAAAGAATATTTCCCTATGAGAGCCGCACTGCTCACGACGGTACACGACTATTTCGGTTACGGATATGTCGCGGGGCAGGTGGTCCATGGATTTTCTGGATGCGTCAGGTGCATGGATGACACAACGTATCGCCAGCTAGATAGAGATCCCGGGTCTTCGAAAACCGTGTTCATGGGAAATCGAAGGTGGCTTCGTGACGATGACTCATGGAGAAAACGCAAGGATTTGTTTGATGGTGAAACCGAACCCCGAAGACGCCCGCGTACGAGGAGCGGCGAGGAAATAGACAAGCTGTTGAAAAATTGGAAAGAGTGCCCACCGTCGGGAAAGGCGCCAGAGCCGAGAAAGAAGCGAAAGGCGCCAGAGCAGCTGTAGAAGGTATGGAAAACGAGGTCTGTTTTCTGGGACTTGCTGTACTGGAAGATCCTCCGTGTGCCTCACAGCCTTGATGTCATGCATATCACGAAGAACATGTGCGAGAGTCTGCTTGGTACCCTGCTCAACATTCCAGAGAGGACCAAAGATGGGCCGAAAGCAAGGGCAGACTCGAAATCAATGGGCATCAGGGAGGAGCTTCACGCTAATAATGATGATGATGATGATGATGATGATGATGATGATGATGCGGCGAAAGTCGTCGCAAAGGCAAAAAGGCCAAGAAGACCGGAAATGACTTCCCTCCCGCGTGCTTCACTCTATGTCAGGAGGAGATCGATCAGTTTTTCACCTGCCTCATAGGAGTAAAACTTCCTTACGGTTACGCGGGGAAGATAAGCAGATACCTAGACTCAGCGAAGCAGAAGTTCCGCGGGATGAAGTCTCACTTCTGTCATGTGCTGATGACGTAGATACTTCCAGTTGCAATCCGTGGGATCATGGACGCGCACGTCCGTGAAACGCTATTTGGCCTATGCAACTTTTTTGACGTCATCTCTCGGAAGTCGGTTGGCGTGAGGCAAGTCAAAAGGCTACAGGAAGAGATTGTGGTGATACTATGCGAGCTTGAGATGTACTTCCCGCCTGCATTCTTCGACGTTATGGTGCATCTGCTGGTCCATATCGTGGAGGATATCATCCAACTCGGGCCGACGTTCCTGCACAGCATGATGCCGTTCGAAAGGATGAATGGTGTCATCAAAGGATACGTTCGCAGCATGTCACGTCCAGAGGGAAGCATAGCCAGGAGCTTTCTGACCGAAGAGTGCATCTCCTACTGCACGAATTATCTAGGCATCGAGAACCCCGTCGGTCTGCCCATCAACAGGCACCTCGGCAGGCTCGCTGGATGAGGTCACCGTGAGGGTTGCCGCGAAATGCATGTCGACTTCGAGAGTCGACTCGCCGACTAAGAGCAAACCTAGTCGCGCTACAACACATAGAAGTGGTCGATCCTTGGGTGGTAGAGCACAAAACCTTTATTGAGAAGACGTACAATGACCGAGGCCAACAGAGGACGGACGGAGATATAATCAAAGAGCACAACTCATGTTTCACGCGTTGGTTCAAGAAGAAGCTTCTGTCGTACCCTTTACATGAGGATTCTTCCGCGGAAGGACAACTCATATTCGCCTTGTCACAGGGCGCCGAGCACAACCTGATGACGTATGAGGCGTATGATATCAACGGCTACACATTCTACACCGAGGGAAAGGACATGAAGAACGATGGTTATCAGAACTCCGGGGAAACGATGGAATCCTACACCGATAACAACAAGGACAGATACTACGGAAGGATCGAGGAGATCTGGGAGCTGAGCTACGCTGGAGAGAAGGTCCCGATGTTCCGTGTCAGATGGGCCAAGAGCTTCCTAAAAGAAGAACGGTATTTCACCACCATGGTTATACTCGAAGCCAAATCCAAGACCGTGGGCGTAAACACCACCGTGAAAAATGGGCCATGGGTACTGGCTTCCCAAATGGACCAATGCTTCTTCATTACCGACCCATCAAAGCCCAGTCGTGTTGTTGTGAGGAGAGGCAAAAGGAAGATCATCGGAATGGATGGAGTTGCCAATGAGCAAGACTTCGACAAGTATGGCAACCCGAAGATGGAACATGACGACGACGATGAAGTACCAGCATACACCACAAGAAGAAGCAGGACCACCCTACCTAAAGGACGTCCGTTCAAAAGAAGAACTCCATTTGCGAAAAATAAGGGCAAGAAGATTGTGAACAGATAGCTAGCTAACATCGATTGTATTTAAATTGTAGCCTTCATTTCTCGATTGTATTCATAAATGTTTTACCAATTCACAAATGAATGCAACTAAAAATCTAAAAAAAATATTGAAGGTGCACCCCTAGGAGGTGCGCCGGCCATTGGCAATATAGCTATAACTGGAAAAGAACTAGCATAACCCATCATGCATGTGACACCACACTCACACACATACACTCACACACATGCATGTATATATACAAGCCCACACACTCACATACACTACACACACATGTATATCTAAACAGAAAATGAATTAAAAAATCATCTATCATGTATGTATACATATACATACACTCACACACATACATGTATATATACAAGCCCACACACTCACATACACTACACACACATGTATATCTAAACAGAAAATGAATTAAAAAAACATCTATCATGTATGTATACACACACATACATGTATATATACAAGCACACACACTCATATACACTACACACACATGTATATCTAAACAGAAAATGAATTAAAAAAACATCTATCATGTATGTATACATATACATACACTCAGCACATACACATACATGCCCCACTATCAAAACAAGAAAACACAAAAAAGGAGGCGCCTAGGACTCAAACCCTAGACCTCTGGTTTGCACAAAGAGCCGACTACCACTACACTACTGCCTCGAACCTTAACAAGAGAGGGCTTCGACCCCTCTAGTACTATACTTCGCACCCCTACTATACTCATGGCGCACCCCTTAGTGGTGCGTCATTGCTATGTATATACTTATGGTGCACCACCGGGAGGTGCGCCATTGCTATCCCCGGCCCATCTCATTGATCCCATCCCATCTATCCCCGGAACCCCGTGAAAGCAACCAACGCGGTGGCGTCGCCATCCCCGGCGAGCGAAGGAGCCATCCCCGACGAGCGAAGGAGCGATCCCCGACGGGCGAAGGAGGAGGAGGACAGAAGCCCCGGCGTCGCCATCCCCGGCGAGCGAAGGAGCGATCCCCGATGTCGCAATCCCCGGCGGGCGATTCTCCTCATCAATAGGGTTTCCCGTCGCCGCCACCACCCTCCTCCGTCGTTCCTCCAAGTCATTGACGGCAGGTAGCCAATCCAGCCCCGGTCGACCATCTCCTTTGTTCCTTATGCACTCATAGTTCCAGGCTTGCTCATGGCCCTGAAGTGGTAATCCTTCATTCCTCCCTTACTTGCTTGCTGCAGTGCTTTAATTTTTCTCCTAATAGCGAGCAGTTCGGTTTGGTTAGGGGGTGCTTCGATGTCCAATCCATGATCTAGTTTGGAGGTGGTTTCATTTCACTGAGACACACAAAGGATGCGTTTTTTCGTTTTGGCTGTAACAAATACGTACATCTCTTGTCATGTACCAATGCTTTTGTCTCCATACATACATACAGCGTGTGCAAGGTGCCATCTCCATACAACAGTCCTAGTACAAGTAATTTCCTCCTACTCTAGTTTATTTCACTCACATTGTTTCCCAGTGTCGCTCTTGGTTCCAATAATATTACCTGAAAAACCTGCTTGTTTCATTTCTTTTTTAGGCCAAAGTATCAATCATCTTGGAAATGGCATCATCAGTCGGAATTTCATTTCCTTTTATTGTACTGCATTAGCAAGATTTCCACTGTACTGAAACAGTTTTGTGTCTATGTTGGAATAACGTGTCCGTAAAAATAACCAACTTTGTTTTCTCTCTATTATTTTCATTGGACTGGATGCAACTCACTCCCTGCAATGCTTATTTATTTAGGTGTCCTCTTCCTATCCAGTTCATTGGTCTGACTTTGAAGTGCCAGCTTAATTAATTAGGTGCCCTCACCAAACAATGGTGAACCTGGCTGACCTCCCTTGATGTAAATACCCCTACACAGGCAGCTTATTCCCCTTGCCAACAATTAATTAAACATCTGAATTACTGTTGAATAATGCTTGATATATTGTGAGACAGAAACATGGATAGCATGGCCATACTAGCTACTACTACATCTGTTAACAACTACTCCAACACCAACTATTGTTCCTTGATTCATTCTAGACCAGATTTTGTAGGAATAGAAAGGCATGACAAACAGTTATCTGAATCTGTTCAAGTCTGAAACTGTTAGTGTGAGGTGTCTGCAACTGTTGTAATCTTGTAGATAAGTAGAAGATAATCTGGGAACTGAAACCCCAAATCAGATGATTCTCCCCTTTTCAGTCTATCATTTCACTTGCTTTAGTAAACTGATGTTGGTGCAGATACTATTATGATCGTGTCGTGATGATTTTGCAGGTACCCCGAGAGGCCCTTGAGTTTGCCGGAATGTCGATTAACTTCCGTTCCGGCAAATTCGGGTACTCCATATGTCCTATTTTCAGCAAAGGTCATGCTGAAATTTTCCATGAATTTTAGCATGACTTTGCTAAAAATAGGTCATATGGGGTACTTGCGACTAATGCATGGGCCGGGGTATCTTAGTACTTAATTAAGTAGGATCAACTGCCCCTTTATTCTAGCTGCATTAAACCATAGGTGGCAATAGAGCCAAGTGATTAGGCCCAACTTAGAATTCTCCTTCCCTTTTCTTGATAGGGTATATTATTAGAAGATACCCATATGTATCAGTCAACCTAGGGTGCCTCGTCGGCATCGATAAACCCTAAATGATGAAAACTTAACATAGCATTTAGGGTTCCTTAGCGTCAACAAACCCTAAATTATAAAACCTTGGCTTTTAGGGTGCCTCGGTGTCGATAAAAACCTAAATGATGAAATCTTAGGCTTTTAGGATGCCTCAGTGTCGACATGATGAGACCATGATCTTGTTCCTTGACAATAACCAACTTTTTGACCAAACTTTTTTCCTATTTAGAGCGAAACATGGCCCACAACGATGAGGCCGGCGGTTCGGGCAAGGCATTTTGGGAGCTATCCCAGGAGATGGAGGAAGAACCTCACCGCTACGAGGACGCCGCGGAAGACACCGATGCCGACTACACAACCCCTACTGGCGTCGGGGATGACACCACTGATGGTGCCGTCGAGGATGCCACCACTGATGATGGCAGCGCTACTCTTACTCGTCCTGATATTTCCTACTCCCTCTGTAAACTAATATAAGAGTGTTTAGATCGCTAAAATAGTGATCTAAACGCTCTTATATTAGTTTACGGAGGGAGTACTATGTTCAACAAGTCTGTCTTTTTATGCATGATCCTCGTGCTCCTCATCTTGCTCATGTTAGACGCATTCTTCGCTATCGCAAAGGTACTATAGACCACGGCCTCCTTATTAATTATTCCTCTCTAACAAGCTTGACAGTATATTCAGATTCAGACTGGACAAGTTGTCCCGACACTCGATGATCCACATCCGGCTATTGTGTTTATTTGGGTGATAATGTTATTTCTTGGTCTTCGAAAAGGCAGGATACAGTTTCCAGGTCCTCCGCTGAATCTGAGTATCGAGCTGTTGCACATGCTGTAGCCGAGGCCGTCTGGCTTCGGCAACTCCTCGTATAGCTTCATCGACCACTCGAGCATGCTACAATTGTTTACTACGACAACATTCCAGTAGTCTATATGGCATCTAATCCAGTTTAGCATTGTCGCAGGAAGCACATTGAGATCGACATTCACTTTGTTCACGAGAAGATGGCTCTTGGCGAGGTTCGGATTCTACATGTTCCAAGGAGTACGCAATTTGCTGATATGTTCACCAAAGGGCTTCTCAATGCATCCTTCACTGACATACAATTCAGTCTCAACCTCGTCACGCCCGACGTTGACACTGCGGGGGGATATTAGAATATATTCGGCTGGTTTAGAGATATTAGAGTATATTCGGCCGGTTTAGTTTTGATAGTTTGAATTGTAATCTATCTCTTCTATACTTGGACACCGAGACTTTATACTTATATAAGCAGCTTATTAAGACATCAATCAATATACAATTATTATCAATTATCAAGCATGACCGTCCTACCTGCCCGTAACCCTTGGCCGCTGGTTGAGAGAAAGAAAAATCCACTGTGGTCTAGTTCTAGGCCGGCGCAATCCTCATTTTTTTGTAAAAAAAAACTGTGGTCTAGTTCTCCTTTTAAAAGTCTATAAGTGGAAGGAAATTTAAAGAACAAAGAATCATAGCTCCAATAAGTCGAAAAGAACTAATTAACAAAGGAATTTCACCTAGAACATACTAGTATTACAAGTGCGTGTACTGCTCTAGGTCACATTTATGCAATCTTTCGTACCAAGCATCCAACGAGAAGAATGAACCGAAGGAATATATCAAAGAATCCTTCTATCTGCAATTAGTATGACGCGAAGGGCCTATGGGTTCACTAATCATCTCCGTGTGTGAGGTGTCTACAAAACACTGGAGGCCGATCAACGGACCCAAGCTGTTCGGCCGTACGTAGCTAGTGGCCGGCGCCCCTTCGGCTGGGCCCGGCGGGCAGCCTCGCGGTGAGCATCACCACCGCCTGCCTCGTCTTCTCCGTCGCGGGGTACATGGACAGGTACGCTCCGCCGTCCCCACGCCTCTCCGCGGGCGCTGGTCGCGTCGCGCCGACAAGGCCCGCTCCGGCGACTAGACCGACGAGAACGACCACGGCAAGAAGAACCAGGCGCCGCCCCCAAGATGCCATCACAGAACTGAAGGTGGCGTCGGTGTAGTTCTGCAGCTGAATTCGGGAGAGAACGTTCGCGAGGCTGGCTGTCTAGTTTGCACTCCTGATCGTGTTTGCGTGACTCGTGAGTGTGTGCGACCGAGTATTTATAGACGCGGTGGTCTGGTGATGGGTCGGTGAGGTTGACGTGTTTGCTCACCTCACAGAACGTGTAAAGTGGAAGGAAAGGCAGATTCTAATGGCGCGTGAGAGGAGCTGAGCTCAGCTCATGGAAAAAGACGTGTAGATGTGTGTTGACCGACCGTGCTGCTGCTCGGTCGAATCCCGTCATTTCCATGATTTCATCTTGGCCGGCAAAGCCAAGACCTAGCAGATGCCGTTTCCAGCTAGTCTCGCAGCTGGAGGCGAGCAAAGTTGAGGTCGCTCAAACTAGCGGTGCACTCATTCTGCTCGGTCCGTTGCTTGCGAGGAAGAGGAAAAGGCTTCTGCTTTTGCGGAATTGGGATTCCTTTCGTGAAGATGGCCTCGGGTCCTGGCCGTACAGTGGGCGCGCATACGAATCTGACCACCGGCTCGTTGTTGCCAGGCAGGCCGGGGAACCTGAGCAGTCTCACCGAGGGCGTGTTTGGTTGCGTTTTCTTTGGCTTCCTGCACATTTGGTCCAGCTCAGTCTGTGTGGGCTGATTCTTTTTAAAGAGGAATGTGTATTAATATCAAGTAGATATCAATTATCCCTACTCTATACACATACATGATGTAAACAACATTCAGGATGCACACAACCAAAAAAGAAAAAGAAAAAGTAGAGCAAAATGACCCTGCCACGGTGACCAGTCACCCGTAGTAGCAGCACTCTAACCGTCACCAAAGACAACACCCGAACTACAAAGAAGGTTCTTCAAAGCGACATCTTTAGGAAGTAAACAATGCACAAGCGCTGTCGTTGTCCGATCAGAAATCGCAGGTTTTCACCCTCGAGAAAGACCATGTTCCCAAAAACAATGCATTCAACAAGGCCACTGCCAAACACAACCAATAAAAACCAGACCTTGAATTTTTACCCTACAAATCACCACTCGGTACTCAAAGGAGCACCACCAACAAAGAAGTCCTTCAATGTTGTCATCCTCACTTGCGGAGGCTACTACGAGGCTCACATGACCTCTTGTCCGGTCTCCTGTGATTGGAGGCTACTACAAGCCAATGCGTGATTGGAGGACCTGCAAGTGGCGAAGACGAAACATATCCCACAAGCCAAGTCTAAACAACTTCATGTGAAGCAAAGTCTTCATTGCATTCAAAGATCCCGCCTTCTCCATTTGCAGGTCCTCCAATCACGCATGGACATTCTTCCCATGTGTTGATCCCTTAAAAATCTTGGTGCAGACATGTCCCAAGATATCAACAAAAACAGAGCCTCACAATACCCCTGTGAAGCTGGATGCTGATGTTGCGGGTGCACACGATCAACCCTTGTCAAATCAACGTGTCAAAGAGCGCCATATACGCCAATCTTTGCTTTCCTTTGAAGCAGAAGTCTAAAACTCGCTGATGGGTAGATCTAGTCGGGCATAGGTAGGATGGTGAAAGGAGGAGGTCGTCGCTTGGCCAATTAATTTGCGAGACATGAAATCCCAAGATCAACTATATCTCAATGCCCACCTATGACAGAAGGAGGTGGGTGCCACCACCATGTCCAGGGCCGCTGCCCCGGCTCCCAAGTGATGTGGGTAGAGCCACATACCATTGTCAACACGGTGCATGCGCTTGGTGTCCTCCTGGCCGAAAGTGTGCAAATCAAGCTCAACCGCCCACTATCGATGCGGGCCGCCTGCCGTTGAAGCGCCCCTGACGCCGTCGTCGCGCATCACCACGGCTATAGGAACAAGGTGATAGAGGGGAGGGTCCCGATCTTTCGATGAGATGCTAACTATCAATTTGGTGGAGAAGACTTTGACGATCCGACTACGAACGTGCACGATGTTGCGCCTTAGCAATCGCTAAACCAATCTCCAAGAGGTTATTGACCACGCCGGAGCACGATCAACCTGACCACGAAGGTCTATTCCTGCAAGCAATCGAAGAACAAGCAAGAATATGATAATGCAATCTGAATATTGCGAATATATATGAAGTATGGATAAAGGTGGGGTTCCGAAAGCGGTCTTGGTCTGGTTGTTGGACACAAACAAATTACACGAAGTTGCAATGGCTAACTTTTAACTAAACAAAACCCAAAGGAAAAGCTACTAGATTGATCTACTTATATAGGAGCAAGAGGTGGTGGCCAAGGAGGTGGGAGGACGTCCCAAGACACCCTAAAACCAACCCTAGGTCGTACAAGGCCCATGGGCCCAAGTGGAGGTGATGCAACACCTTTGGACTTGTAGTTTGACTCGGATTCTTTTGCAACGTCAGATTATTTCGTCGATATCTTCGCGATCCAGACGAATTTTAAGGTTATTCCAACTGGTCTGGAACGCATATGAAATATAGTTTTGAGCAAAAAAAGAATCACCCAATTCCGAGTCCGTAAGAAAAAGTTGTTGGCGTTTTGAGACAGGTATGTCTGTGCAGTCCGAATCTGAGTCCAGAACGTGAGAGATTTGGACTCTATCTTCTCTTGGCCTAAAAGTGACGTGATAGAACTTCTTGGACAGCACCTAATTATTTCCTTTAATGTGAGAGGACCTCTTGAATAGCATCCAACCATTTCCTCTCCCTTTATCATCACACGTGGTTCATACAAGTGTTCGGCCATTCTGCATTTAGGCATAAAATAAAAATAGGTGAAGTATTTTTGTTCCAGATAACATAAATAAATTATTGCATAATTATTATAAGAAATCACCTCACAAATATGCACATATGCAATATTTTTGGTCGTATCGAAGGTAGTCTTGTCCTCATCCTCCTCCCCTTTTTGAAAACAAAGCCGTCCTCGGTGTTGCTTAATCTGAAATGTGGCTACCAAAAGAGAAAAGGCATACACATTGAATATGTATATGTCATCCATTTTTATTGTTCTTAGTTGTGACACATGTGACATATATATACAAGGGCACTCATCACATGTCATGAAATATAAAGCCAAAGGATTATGACAAGAAGTAGAAGGCATCACAATATTGCAACTCAATTTCCACATATAAGTGAAGTCCTTATTCATATCAAAAGATTCATGATGTTCATCATTAAACCATCCCAGTATTGGTAAATAAACGTGAATCGTATCAAATTTAGATGCTACAACATGCTTAAATAAGCAAACATGCAACATGTCATTTGACACAGAATTATCATCAAGATTGGAGGTCATATCAAAATGATTAAACACCGGCAGAATTATTTTCAAACATATTTGACCCAAATTAGATTTATTTACTGATTCACACGGTTCTTGCTCATCAATAGTTAATTCAATGGGTGCACTCACAATTGTTGATATTGTAGTTATTTGATCACATGCGGAAGTATAATCATGAACATAGTCCTCTAAAATAGGTGGTGTGATCAAAGTAATGGGTAGCTCATCATAGGGTACATTGGAATTGACAAGGCATTCATCATACTCATGTGGAGGTGGAAGATCAATACCTTTGGCATTACCTCTTATGATCAACTCAGATGATGTAGACACTCTCGATGGTGACGTGTTACATGGTGAAGGTGATGTAGCCCTCACAAGATTTGATGTGGTTGTCACAGTATGCCTAGTAGTTGAAGGAACAACGGTATCAACTCTTGGAATGTGCACCTTGCGCTCTATTTCCTTTTGGGCAACATGTTGATTTATTTCCTGTTCAGCTTTGCAAGCAAGACGAAACAAACGATCCATAGAATAACACTTTTCATGAATTAGTATCTCCTGAATATCAAGGTTTAATCCTCTCCAAAATCTATCCATAAAATCTTCTTCACTTTCTTCTAATGAGGAATGCAACAAGGTCATTTGTAAATCATCATAATATTTCATTACGGTGTCACTACCTTGTTTCAAATATTGTAACTTTTTAAGCTTGTCACGAGTATAATAAGCAGGAACGAATGTGTGTCTCATGGCAAGTTTCATATCATCCCAAGTAGTCGGTATAATATCTTTGTGTAACCGACAATATTCGCTCCACCAAACTAAAGCATAACCAATGAAAGAACCAACTGCGACCTTAACTTTCTTATGTGCAGCAAAATTATGGGAAGCAAATATTTCATTTATTTCAAACTCCCACTCAATATATAAAGCAGGTCTAAATCGGCCATTAAATGGAGGTATAGAAACATTAACCTGATCATGTGCATTTGGATCTCTTTGCATCTCTCGTATCGGTTTTGGTGGTGACACGTCTCCCACGATCGAAGAAGCCCATGAACTGAAAACTCTGGATCCTGTCATGACTAATAGAAACAAGAAACAAAGATCCAAGTATATTGTTCCTATGAACTACTGGGATGTGGTGGTAAAACGCTCACAATAAAGCATATGAAATCTAGTTTCCAGCAAAAAAAGAATCACCCAATTCCGAGTCCGTATGAAAAGTTGTTGACGTTTTGAGACAGGTATGTCTGTGCAGTCCGAATCTTAGTCCAGAACGTGAGAGATTTGGACTCTATCTTCTCTTGGCCTAAAAGTGACGTGATAGAACTTCTTGAACAGCACCTAATTATTTCCTTTAATGTGAGAGGACCTCTTGAATAGCATCCAACCATTTCCTCTCCCTTTATCATCACACGTGGTTCATACAAGTGTTCGGCCGTTCTGCATTTAGGCATAAAATAAAAATAGGTGAAGTATTTTTGTTCCAGATAACATAAATAAATTATTGCATAATTATTATAAGAAATCACCTCACAAATATGCACATATGCAATATTTTTGGTCGTATCGAAGGTAGTCTTGTCCTCATCACAAGGGCCGGCGTTGCCCACTCGTCCTTGGCCGCACCTGGTGGGAGCTCCGCCGCCGCCACGTCACGTGGGCTTTGCCTAGCAATGTCTCCGGAGGCGATGAAGGGAGGGAAGGGGATTTCGGTAGGGGGCTCGAGGGATCCGGCGGTCTCCCCAATGTGGCGCGGTGGAGTCATGGGTCATGGGTTAGGTCGTGGGCCACATGCCAAGTACGTAGTTGAAATGCAAGCTCTATCAAACATGATAGTGGAAATGCAAGTGTAGTGTTTGGTTGTATTGATGTGCTTTTTACATGCAAGGTTCGGGTGTTGGTTACAGGCCTGTTTGGCTACCTGCATTACCTTTACCAGGCTTGATGGATGTAATTTTTCCGTCTTGGTTGTTTGGTTGCGTGTTGACATTATTGTATCTGCATGACACACTCATAAGAGCATCTCTGGATCTGGCTGTGGAAAAACGCTCGAATCGACTTTTTCTTCAAAGCCATATATACCCGCATGATGCACTGAAGCCCGGTTGGGTTTCTCTTCGAGTGCAGCTCAATGCGAGGTGATGCACTCTTGTACGTGCGTGTTTTTGGGTTTGCATGTGTTCTGCTCCTCTCCCTTAATTTTCTTCACTTTGTTTCTTCTCTTCTAGAAAATCATGCTTCGATTTGAGATAAGCTTAAAATTTTGTACACGAAAAAGATACGCCTCGATATTTAGATTTCATTCAGACTACACTTTCGGTTATTATACATGTTCAATTTCATGTTCCTATTTAAAGAATTTTTTAACGAATTTCAACAAATTATGACACACAGTCAACCATTTAAAATTTTCTTTGACGAATAGCTTCACCTCGCAGTTTGACACGACTTTTGTGTGACGAGTTCATCTACATGTCACTAGGGTACTATACATACATATGCAGGCGGTATGTCACATTCCTAATCTCCTTCACCCCTAATCTTGTTCACTAATCCGTTCTACTCTACACAACTGTGGTTTGATTTGTCATAATTTCTTCATGAAAAAAAAGCATGTTGACGTTGTGGTTCCATTCAGGCAATGTGTTAGTAATTTCGTTGGCAGTAAATGTTCGTTTTCGTCTTTATGTTTGAAGCTCTTTTGGATGAATTTTATCAAATTCATTGCACGGTTGATCGTCTGAAATTTTCTTTGACCAAGAGCTTCATCTTGTCGTTTCACATGACTTTTGTGTTGTGTGTATTCTATTTCGACGGTTGTAGGTGAGTACATATACATCTCACTAGTCCCTTCTAATCTTCCTAGTGTATTGTACAACGGTGCTTCAAACGTGTGGGATGCTTTCATGTGTTTGTGTTGTTCATACGAACTTGTGGGCGTGATGTCACATGTGCGTGTGTTGTTCATGTGAACGTGTGCGTGTCCTATCATGTGTGTGTACTCTATTATTCATGTATGTGACCAAATATTGTGTCCTGCATCAGCTTAGCCCATTGCAGATGACCAAACAACCGGGTGTAATTGCTTTCACAATGTAGAAAATCTAACTACATGCATGTCCCCTATTTTGTCCTATTTTTCCTCAACCAGCCTTCAGCCAGCCTGGCATGTTTTCGCATGCAGCATGTGAAAATCGCTGCAGATAACCAAACAAGCCCTAAATAACGTGCCTTACCTTAACTTCTCACATAATATTGTACTCACAAAATATTCCTGGTTAATATTTGCACTAGGGTAATAAATTAATTGTTCTGACGTTAATCTCATCTGTCGCCAAACAGTAAAACAAGTTTTCGGAACAGGGCATTGTATGTTAACCGCTACATCGCAATCACATTAATTTCTCTGATGCCAATCACATTAATTTCATCTGAAGTTCATACTATAGATATAATCTACTACTATACATTCCTTCACCAAAAGAGTGCTTTCAAAAATAATGCATTTTCCAAAAGTAGATCTACAACATAAAAGCTTTTCCCTTACTTACCTATCAAAAAAAGGTAATTTAACCATTTAATTTTGATGAATCTATGATGCAAATGTGGTGAGGAGGAGGAGGCACCCGAGACAAGCTTGGAGGAGGAGGTGGAGAGAATGAAAGTGGGGAAAGTGAGTGTGGTAAGTGGCTGTCCAAAATATCTAGCTGGTCCCAGGTTACTAATGGCGCACCGCCTACAAATGCGCCATTAGTAACCTTGATTACTAATGACGCACCTTCAGCTGGTGCGCCATTAGTAGTTTTGCAAAAAAAAATATAGTAGGGCGCACTGTGTTTTGTAGTGCGCCATTACTTGTTAAACTAGTAATGGCGCACTCTGTCCCGGTGCGCCATTAGTATTTTTGGAAAAAAAATTTGTTAGTAGTGGCGCACCGTGTGTGTGGTGCGCCATTAGTGTCCATCACACTAATGGCGCACCTGCACATGGTGCGCCGCTGCTATATAGTAGTGGCGCACCACATGTCTAGCGCGCCATTAGTGTCTATATTATCTATAGCCCTTTTCCTAGTAGTGCCGGGGTCATCCCCCCGTCAAGAACTGCATGGGTGTTCTATTCATTACCATGTAAATCACATAGTGATGTGAACTAGATTATTGACTCTAGTGCCTTTGGGAGACTGTTGGAAATATGCCCTAGACGCAATGAATAAGATATTTATTATTATATTTTCTTGTTCACGATAATCTTTTATTATCCATGCTATAATTGTATTGATTGGAAACACATTACATGTGTAGGTAAATAGACAACACACTGTCGCTAGTATGCCTCTAGTGAACTAGCTCGTTGATCAAAGATGGTCAAGGTTTCATAGCCATTTCCATGTGATGTAATTTGATAACGAGATCACATCATTAGGAAAATGATGTGATGGACAAGACCCAAACTACAAACGTAGCATATGATCGTGTCAGTTTATTGCTACTGTTTTCTACATGTCAAGTATGTGTTCCTATGACCATGAGATCATGCAACTCACGGACATCGGATGAGTGCCTTGTGTGTATCAAACGTCGCAACGTAACTGTGTGACTATAAATGTGCTCTACAGGTATCTCTGAAGGTGTCTCTTGAGTTGGCATGGATCAAGATTGGAATTTGTTACTCTGTGTGACGGAGAGGTATCTCAGGGCCCACTCGATAATACAACATCACAATGAGCCTTGAAACCAATGTGACTAAGTGTTAGTTGCGGGATCTTGTATTACAGAACGATTAAAGAGACTTGCCAGTAACGAGGTTGAACTAGGTATGGAGATACCGACGATCGAATCTCGAGCAAGTAACATACCGAAGAACAAAGGGAACATCATACGGGATTAACTGAATCCTTGACATAGAGGTTCGACCGATAAAGATCTTCGTAGAATATGTAGTAAACAATATGGGTATCCAGGTCCCGCTATTCGTTATTGACCGTAGAGGTGTCTCGGTCATGTCTACATAGTTCTCGAACCCGCAGGGTCTGCACACTTAAGGTTTGGTGACGTTTCGATAGTATCGAGTTATGTATGGTGGTGACCGAAGGTTGTTCGGAGTCCCGGATCAGATCTTATACATCACGAGGAGCTCCCGAATGGTCCGGAGGTGAAGATTCATATATAGGACGTCCTGTTTTGGCCGTCGGAAAAGTTTCGGGCTCATCGGTAGTGTATCGGGAGTGCCGGTAGTGTGCCGGGAGACCATCTGGAGGGGTATTTCGACCCAAGAGGCTTCATGGGCTGTGGGAGATTGAATACCAGCCCTTAGTGGTCTGGTGGAACTTTCACACAAGGCCCATGCGGCTAGGGAAGAAAACCCAATAGGAAAAGGTGGAAAAAGGTAGAAAAGGAGAAATTCTAGTCCTACTAGGATGGGAGGAGGAGTCCTCCTCTCCTCCCCACTTCGGCCGACTCCAAGGAGGCTTGGCCCTTGCGCCAAGCCTCTCCTCCTCTCCTCCGATATATACTGGTGGATTTTAGGGTTTTGCACTAGTTTTTTCAGCCACGTGCTACCCGTTCCACCAGTGCATAGTTTCTCCTCTAGATCAGATTTCTGCAGTGCTTAGGCGAAGCCCTGCCGGAATTGCCCCACCACCATCGCAGGAACGCCGTCATGCTATCAGAGAAATCTTCTTCTCTCCACTCCCTCTTGCTGGATCAAGAAGGCAGAGATCGTCATCAAGCTATACGTGGAGGTGCCGTCCGTTCGGTGCATGATCGGGACGGATCGTGAGGACGGTTCGTGATTAGATCGCGGGACGCTCGGCGATTTGGATCGCGAAGACGTTCAACTACACCAACCGCATTTCTTAACGCTTCCCGCTTCGCGATCTACAAGGGTACGTAGATCCACTCTCCCTCTCGTAGATGCTCATCACCATGGATAGATCTGCGTGTGCATTGGAATTTTTTTGTTTCCCATGCAACGTTCCCCAACATCTTCGGGCTGGGGTGCTGGTCTATTGATAGTCACGACCTTCTTCAGCCATGACTACAGAGGGTGATCAAAAGGGGTGTTAGAAGTCTTCTCTATGGAAAATGACGCCGAACAAGTGAAGTTAATACCGTACCTCGGAGGCGGGCTTCTCGGCATGCAGACCTTTGTCTTCTTCTTCGGATGGCCAACTCTTCTGTGATTTGAAGAGCGCCTTCCACAGCTTATCCCGCGTAGTGCGGAAGAGATTCTGGACTATGGGCGCGTCGTTGAGCTAGCGATCCCACAAGAAAATATCTCGCCGTTGGCAGGGGTGGATGCCTCTTCGGAGCATGACCTGGACCAAATTGCTCAGTGTGATGCCGTTCTCGACTTGGAGCTGATGCACTTCTGCAGGTTGCTCACCTCCTTGCTCGGTCCCTAGCTGAGGCCCTTTTCGAGCCATGAAACTAGTCTGGTGGGGGGACCGGATCTAAATTCGGCAGGGGGAATCTGACCTTCTTCCTGTGGTTCAGTGATGTACAACCACTCCTTCTGCCACACCTTGATGGTGTCGATGAAGGTGCCCGATGGCCACACAATGCGGGTGAGCTTGCCGATGACAGCTTGAAATAAGATTTGCTCCCTTGGTGGTTTTGGTAATTAATAACAACATATAAGTGATGACCCACAAGTATAGGAGATCTATCGTAGTCCTTTCGATAAGTAAGAGTGTCGAACCCAACGAGGAGCAGAAGGAAATGATAAGCAGTTTTCAGTAAGGTATTCTCTGCAAGCACTGAATAGTCGGTAACAGATAGTTGTATGATAAGATAATTTGTAACGGGTAGCAAGCAACAATAATAACAAAGGTTCAACAATATGGCCAAATCCCTTTTGTAGCAAGGGATAAGCCTGAAAGAACTCTTATATAAAGTAAAGTGCTCTTGAGGACACATGGGAATTACTGTCAACCTAGTTTTCATCATGTTCATATGATTCGCATAAGCTACTTTGATAGTTTGATATGTGGGTGGACCGGTGCTTGGGTGTTGTCCTTACTTGGACAAACATCCCACTTATGATTAACCCCTCTCGCAAGCATCCACAACTATGAAAGAAGAACTAAGACAAAGTCTAACCATCGCATTAAACTAGTGGATCCAAATCAACCCCTTACGACGCAACGCATAAACTAGGGTTTGAGCTTCAGTCACTCTAGCAACCCATAATCTAATTATTACTTCCCAATGCCTTCCTCTAGGCCCAAATAATGGAGAAGTTTCATGTAGTTGACGTTCACATAACACCACTAGAGGATAGACAACATACAACGCATCAAAATATCGAACGAATACCAAATTGACATGACTACTATTAGCAGGACTTATCCCATGTCCTTAGGAACAAACGTAGCTACTCACAAAGCATAAACATGTTCATGATCAGAGAGGTATTGAATAGCATTAAGGATCTGAACATATGATCTTCCACCAAACAAACCAACTAGCATCAACTACAATAAGCAATTAACACTACTAGCAACCTTGCAAGTACCAATCGGAGTTGTGACACGAAGATTGAATACAAGAAATGAACTAGGGTTTGGATATGAGATGGTGCTGATGAAGATGTTGATGGAGATGAGTCCCCTCCGATGAGAGGAGTGCAGGTGATGACGATGGCGACGATTTCCCTCTCTGGGAGAGAAGTTTCCCCGGCAGAACAGCCCTGCCGAAGCTCTAGATTGGTTTTGCTCAAGTTCCGCCTCGTGGCAGCGGCGTCTCCTCTGGAAAGCTCTGTTGTGAGTTTTTGTCGGACGAAACCCTTCATATAGGGGAAGATGGGGGCCAGAGGAGCTTCAGGGGGCCCACGAGCCCTCCAGGCGCGGCCAGGGGGGTACCCCGCGCCTGGCAGGCTCGTGGCCTCCTGGTGGCTCCTCTCTGGTATATTTATGGCCCAGTATTTTTTATATATTCCTAAATAATTCCTCGTTGATTTTCATGGATTTTGGAGTTGTGCAGAATAGGCATCTCAAACTTGCTCCTTTTCCAGCCCAGAATTCCAGCTGCCGACATCCCCCCTCTTTATGTAAACCTTTTAAATTAAGAGAGAAAAGGCATACATATTGTACCATAACGTGTAATAACAGCCCATAGTGCAATAAATATCAATATAAAAGCATGATGCAGAATGGACGTATCAACTCCCCCAAGCTTAGACCTCGCTTGTCCTCAAGCGGAAACCGAGATCGATAAATATGCCCAGATGTTTAGAGAAAGAGGTGTCGATAAAATAAAATACGGACATGCAGGAATCATGATCATATTTAGAACAACAATATTGTCATATAATCCCTTATGCTGAAGTGACAATTCATTCACAATGTAAAGCATGCATCCAGAATCTTATTGAGAATTAACAACCAATAGTCTTCAGTCATTGAAACAATTGCAATTTATCATAACATCGGAAAGAGTCAAATAAGAGCTTGTAAAGCAAACCCACATACTCAATCATCTTTTAGTCTGCTACAATTGCTAAAACGCAGTACTCACGAGATCAAAGTTTCAGCTGGACATAGAGAAAGATAGGGGCTTATGGTTTCGCCTCCCAACTCTTTACCTCAAGGGTAATGTCAACAATAATAATTCATGATTACTTACTTCCAAGTTGATATATGAATATAGATCTTTCCCTAGCACATGACGCTTGCCAAGATGATGGCAAGATAAGGAATTGGTGAGAATCACTATGACTCTTTTAAATATAAAAAGTAAAGGTACAAGATAGTCCCTTCACAGAGGGAAGCAGAGGTTGTCATGCGCTTTTAAGGTTTGAATGTGTGATCTCTTAGTGTGAAGGAACGTCACTTTATATTGCCTCCTGTGATAAAGAACTTTATTATGCAGTTCGTCGCTTTTATGTCTTCCTCATCACAGGTTCGTACAAATCTTATTTTCCACACACTAATAGATCATACATATTTAGGGAGCAATTTTTATTGCTTGCACCGATGGAAACTTACTTGAAGGATCTTATTCAATCCATAGGTAGGTATGGTGGACTCTCATGGAAAAACTGGATTAAGGGTTTTAGGGATGCACAAGTAGTATCTCTACTTAAAGCGAAAGTTTTGGCTAATATGAGGTGGAAGCAAGCGTCACATGCTAAAGGATCCATAATCATATAACATTGTTCGGAACCAGGCAAACATGATTCATTATGTTGTCTTCCTTGTCCAACATCTACTTCTTAGCATGCAATAGTTTCATAGTGTTCACAATCATAGATGGTGTCAAATATGATATATTTATATGTGAACCTATCTTTCTTTATTACTCCCTATTAACTGCATAAATGACCAAGGTCTACGTTTGTCTACCCACAACAAGTTTCAGTCAACATTCTTTTTATATGTGAAGTCATCACTTCCCATAAGATAATCACACGATCTTTCATACTTTTGTTCTCTTATTGTTCTCTTCTTTAGATCATGGGAAGAAGCAAAGCCCTTAACTAAATAACTCTTTATTATATAACTCACGAACTCGATTACATTAGGGGTAACACAAAGCAAAACTTAATCTAGATCATACTAAACACTTTATTCTACTAGATAAAGATATTACCAAAAGGATCTAACTAATATAAAGGTAAAGGCAAAAGATGTGATGGTGAGACGATATCGGGGCAACTCCCCCAAGCTTGGCACAAGCCAAGGGGAGTGCCCATACCCGTGTGTTTAATTCTCTTCCTTCGGAGGTGATGGTGGTGGAGTTGGAATACCGGTCGGCTTATTCAAGCTAGCCTTCAGATCCAATAACTCACTGAGCATGCGCTGAATCATAATGTTGTTCTTCTGGATTTCTTCCAGAAGGTGTTTGTTGGTCGGCCCCCATGAGCTTTCTCCTGCATTACTTTCACTTGGACGGGATATATGCCAATTGGAGGGCATGTGTGTACGGAGTGTATTTTCAACTCCATAGTTATGAATCAAAATGTGAAAGTTGTTCCGATGTAACCTGTGTAAAGGCCTCCTTGGAAGGAGCCCTTCTCGTGCTTGCTCAGAGGAATCCCCAACATCTTCCTCCGTGTTTGTTTCACCAACTTCTGATCCTTTAGACTCCACATGCATCAACCAAGCATCATCGTGCACTTGATTGGAGGCGGAAGACGACATGATGGTTGACCTTCGGCCTAACAGAAAACAGCTTGAAACGAAAACGGAGGATATTTGCGTGATACGAGGGTCAGACCTTTCGGCAAGTTATATAATGTATTTTTATCGACAATAAGGAGTGTACCACAAGAAAACGGAGTTCGAGAGGTGAACGAGGAGCTCACGAGCCCCCAGGCGCAGCCAGGTGGTGGGCCCGCGCTTGGCAGGCTCGTGGCTTCCTGGTGCGCTTTCCGGACTACCTTAAATTTTTGTAATTTTTTAAATATTCCAAAACTGAGGAAAATTGCCATTGGAAAAGTTTTGGAGTCGGTTTTCTTACCATATCACATACATCTTCGTTTCCGGAGTCTGAAACAGGCTGGTAAACATCGCTTATGTACTCCTCCGGGGTTATGGTATTAATTATATTGCTTTCTACATTTATCGGAGTACCTGAGATGTAATTCTTGATTCTTTGTCCATTCACAACTCTCGGAAAAGTGCCTTCTACGTTGTTGATTTTGATGGCACCGGAACGATATACTTCCTCGACAATGTAAGGACCTTCCCATTTAGAGAGAAGTTTGCGTGCAAAAAATCTTAAACGAGAATTGTATAGCAAGACATAATCACCTATAGTGAACTCTCGTTTTTGTATCCTTTTATCATGCCACCTTTTAACTTTCTCTTTAAACAACTTGGCATTTTCATATGCCTGAGCTCAACATTCATCAAGTGAGCTAATATCAAATAATCTCTTCTCACCAGCAAGTTTGAAATCAAAGTTGATCTCTTTGATTGCCCAATAAGCCTTATGCTCTAGCTCAAGAGGTAAATTGACATGCTTTACCATAAACCATTTTATAAAGAGACATGCCCATGGGATTCTTATAAGTAGATCTATAAGCCCATAGTGCATCATCAAGTTTCTTAGACCTATTTACAGTCTTTTGCGGAATTAATTTAATTTCTCTATTACTTAACTCTACTTGACCACTAGACTGAGGATGATAAGGAGATGCAATTCTATGGTTGACATCATACTTAGAAAGCATTTTACGGAAAGCACCATGAATAAAATGTGAACCACCATCAGTCATTAAATATCTGGGGACCCCAAATCTAGGGAAAATAACTTCTTTAAGCATCTTAATAGAGGTGTTATGATCAGCACTACCATTTGGAATAGCTTCTACCCACTTAGTAACGTAATCAACATCAACTAAAATATGAGTATACCCATTGGACTTTGGAAAAGGTCCCATATAATCAAAACCCCAAACATCAAATGGTTCAATAACAAGTGAATAATTCATAGGCATTTCCTGACGTTTACTAATATTACCTATTCTTTGACATTCATACAAGAAAATATAAACTTTCGAGCATCCTTAAAGAGAGTAGGCCAATAAAAACCGAATTGCAATACCTTGTGTGCAGTTCTATCTCCAGCATGGTGTCCCCCATAAGCCTCGGAGTGACACTTCTGTAGGATCTGTCCCTGTTCATGCTCAGGTACACAATATCTAATAATACCATCTACTCCTTCTTTATACAGGTGAGGATCATCCCAAAAGTAATGTCTTAAATCATAAAAGAACTTTTTCTTTTGTTGGTACGTGAAGCTAGGTGGTATACATTTAGCAACAATATAATTAGCATAATCAGAATACCATTGTATACTGCGTGAAGCATTGACAACATTCAATTGTTCATCAGGAAAGCTATCATCAATAGGTTGTGGGTCATCAAGAAGATTCTCTAACCTAGACAAGTTATCTGCTACGGGGTTCTCGACACCCTTCCTATGCATGATATGCAAAGCAAATTCTTGTAGCAAGAGGACCCATCTAATAAGTCTAGGTTTAGCATCTTTCTTTTCCAGGAGATATTTAATAGCAGCATGATCAGTGTGAATAGTAACTTTAGAATCAACAATATAAGGTCTGAACTTATCACATGCAAACACAACTGCTAAAAATTCTTTTTCAGTAGTAGCATAATTTCTTGGGGCACTGTCTAGAGTTTTACTAGCATAATGAATAACATTTAATTTATTATCAACTCTTTGTCCTAGGACAACACCAATAGCATAATCACTAGCATGACACATAATTTCAAAAGGTAGGTTCCAATCAGGTGGTTGAACAATAGGTGCAGTTATCAAGGCTTTCTTGAGTATTTCAAATGCTTCTTCACAATCTTCATCAAAAACAAATGGAATATCTTTTTGCAAGAGATTAGTGAGAGGCCTAGAGATCTTAGACAAGTCTTTAATGAACCTTCTATAGAAACCAGCATGACCAAGGAAACTTCTTATACCTTTAATGTTTGTAGGGCATGGCATCTTCTCAATGGCGTCAACTTTAGCCTTATCAACTTCAATATATCTTTCAGAAATCTTGTGTCCCAAGACAATGCCTTCATTAACCATAAAGTGGCACTTCTCCCAATTCAAGAAAAGGTTAGTATCTTCACATCTCTGCAAAACTCGATCAAGGTTGCTCAAGCAATCATCAAAAGAAGATCCGTATTTGGAGAAATCATCCGTGAAGACCTCAACAATCTTTTCACAAAAATCAGAGAATATAGCCATGATACATCTTTGAAAGGTAGCAGGTGCATTACATAAACCAAAAGGCATACGTCTATAAGCAAAGGTACCGAAAGGGCAAGTAAGAGTGGTTTTCTCCTGATCAAATTGTGAAACAGGTATTTGGGAGAAACCAGAATAACCATCTAGAAAGCAAAAGTGTGTATGTTTAGACAATGTTTCTAGCATTTGATCAATGAAAGGTAGAGGGTAATGATCTTTCTTGGTAGATTTATTTAGTTTCCTAAAATTGATTACCATCTAGCGAGTGACAATTCTTTGTGGGATCCATTCATCTTTATCATTAGGAACAACGGTAATACCTTCCTTCTTAGGGACACAATGCACCGGACTTACCCAATCACTATAGGCCACATGGTAAATATTACCTGCTTCCAGGAGCTTTAGTATTTCTTTTCTTACCACCTCTTTCATTTTAGGATTCAGTCTTCGTTGAGGATCGGCAACTGGTTTGGAATCAGGATCAGTTTTAATTTTATGCTGACATAGAGTAGGACTAATGCCTTTAAGATCATCGAGAGTATATCCAATAGCAGCACGGTGCTTCCTTAGAGTTTTCAATAATTTCTTTTCTTCATGCTCTGAAAGGTTAGCACTAATAATAACAGGATATATCTCTTTTTCATCAAGATAAGCATACGTAAGAGTATCAGGTGATTGATTAAGCTCAAACAGAGGACCACCCTTTGGTGGGGGAGGATCTCCAAGTAATTCAATAGGCAAATTATTCTTAAGGATAGGACGTTGTTCAAAGGTAACTCTATCTATCTTATTCCTCTCATCCATATGCATAACATTTTCATGTTCAAGCAAGTATTGCTCTAAAGGATCAGTAGGAGGCACAACAATAGATGTAAGAGAAATAATTTCATCCTTCTTAGATAGTTCTTTTTCATGATGTTGTTTACCAAACTTAGAAAAATTAAATTCATGTGACACACCTTCAAAGCCAACAGTAATAGTTTGTTTCTCACAATAAATTTGAGCATTGACAGTATTGAGGAAAGGTCTACCGAATATGATGGGACAAAAGCTATCTTGTGTGGTAGCAAGAACAAGAAAAGCAGTAGGATACTTAGTTTTACCATACAAGACTTCAGCATCTCTAACAATTCCCGCAGGGCAGATAGTATCTCTATTAGCAAGTTTAATAGTAACATCAATACCTTCCATCTCAACAGGTGCAATTTCATCTTTAATTTCATTATATAAAGATTGGGGTATTGCACTAACACTAGCACCCATATCACATAAACCATGATAACAATGATCTCCTATCTTAACAGAAACAACAGGCATGCCAACTACGGGATTATGTTTGTCTCTAGCATGCGGTTTAGCAATTCTAGCAGAGGCTTCACAAAATTGAATAACATGCCCATCAACATTATCGGCCAAGAGATCTTTAATAATAGTAATACTAGGTTCAACTTTAATTTGCTCAGGGGGTGTAGGTGTTCTAATGTAGCCCTTACGTATCACAGTTGAAGCTTTAGCATGATCCTTTATTCTAACAGGAAAAGGTGGTTTCTCAATGTAAGCAGTAGGAACAATAGAATCATTATAAGCAATTACTTTCTCTTCAACTGGAATAGGTTTAGATACATTAACTTCTATATGAGGATGATATTTAAACCACTTCTCTTTGGGAGATTGACATGAGTGGCAAATGATTCGCATAACGAAGCTACTATCTCGGAGTCAAGTCCATGTTTAGTGCTAAAATCACGAAAGGTATTTGTTTCAACGAAAGATTTAACACAATCGAACTTAAGATTCATACCTGACTCATTACCTTCATCAAACTCCCAATCTTCATAATTGCGTTTAATTCGTTCCAATAAATCCCATATGAAGTCAATATCTCTCTTCATGAAAGAGCCAGTACAAGAAGTGTCGAGCATGGTGCGATTGTCATGAGAAAGCCGAGCATAAATGTTCATAATAATAATCTCTCTCGGAAGCTCATGGTTGGGGCATGAATATAACAGTGACTTAAGCCTCCCCCAATCTTGAGCGATACTTTCTCTATCACGAGGCCAAAAATTGTAGATATAATTCCGATCACGATGTACCAAATGCATAGGATAAGACTTTTGATGAAATTCCAACTTCAATCGTTTATAGTTCCATGATCCAGTATCATCACATAGCCTATACCATGTCAATGCTTTATCCCTCAAAGATAAGGGAAAGGCTTTCTTCTTGAACTCATCCTCGGGCAAACCTGCAAGCATAAATAAACCACAAACCTCATCTACATAGATTATATGCAAGTCGGGATGTGATGTTCCATCTCCTGTAAAAGGATTAGCCAACAGTTTCTCTAGCATACCCGAAGGAATCTCATAATAAATCTTTTCAGTAGGTTCAGTAGGTTGAGGAGCGACTCTTTGTGTTTCCGGTCGAGGTGAAGATAACCCGAACAAGCTCTTCAAAGGATTAGTTTCCATAGTGACAAGTGACAATAAATTTTAGCACACGATATAAATGTTTCCTTACCAAGTTCCACTTACCAAAGGCGCTTCACTCCCCCGCAACAACGCCAAAAAAGAGTATTTATGACCTACAAGTATAGGGGATCTATCGTAGTCCTTTCGATAAGTAAGAGTGTCGAACCCAACGAGGAGCAGAAGGAAATGATAAGCAGTTTTCAGTAAGGTATTCTCTGCAAGCACTAAAATAGTCGGTAACAGATAGTTGTATGATAAGATAATTTGTAACGGGTAGCAAGTAACAATAGTAACAAAGGTGCAGCAATATGTCCCAATCCCTTTTGTATCAAGGGATAAGCCTAAACGAACTCTTATATAAAGTAAAGTGCTCCCGAGGACACATGGGAATTACTGTCAAGCTAGTTTTCATCATGTTCATATGATTCGCGTTCGCTACTTTGATAGTTTGATATGTGGGTGGACCGGTGCTTGGGTGTTGCCCTTACTTGGACAAACATCCCTCTTATGATTAACCCCTCTCGCAAGCATCCACAACTATGAAAGAAGAATTAAGACAAAGTCTAACCATAGCATTAAATTAGTGGATCCAAATCAGTCCCTTACGACGCAACACATAAACTAGGGTTTAAGCTTCTTTCACTCTAGCAACCCATCATCTAATTATTAATTCCCAATGCCTTCCTCTAGGCCCAAATAATGGTAAAGTGTCATGTAGTAGACGTTCACATAACACCACTAGAGGAGAGACAACATACACCGCATCAATATATCGAACGAATACCAAATTCACATGACTACTATTAGCAAGACTTATCCCATGTCCTTAGGAACAAACGTAACTACTCACAAAGCATAAACATGTTCATGATCAGAGAGGTATTGAATAGCATTAAGGATCTGAACAAATGATCTTCCACCAAACAAACCAACTAGCATCAACTACAATCAGCAATTAACACTACTAGCAACCTTGTAAATACCAATCGGAGTTGCGAGATGGAGATTGAATACAAGAGATGAACTAGGGTTTGGATATGAGATGGTGCTGATGAAGATGTTGATGGAGATGAGTCCCCTCCGATGGGAGGAGTGTTGGTGATGACGATGGTGACGATTTCCCTCTCTGGGAGAGAAGTTTCCTCGGCAGAACAGCCCTGCCGGAGCTCTAGATTGTTTCTGCTCAAGTTCCGCCTCGTGGCAGCGGTGTCTTCTCCCAAAATCTCTTTTGTGATTTTTTCTCGGATGAAGCCCTTCATATAAGGGAATATGGGGGCCAGAGGAGCTACAGGGGCCCCACGAGCCCTCCAGGCATAGCCAGGGGGGTACCCCACGCCTGGCAGGCTCGTGGCCTCCTGGTGGCTCCTCTCTGGTATATTTCTGGAACAGTATTTTTTATATATTCCAAAATAATTCCTCATTGATTTTCATGGATTTTGGAGTTGTGCAGAATAGGCATCTCAAAGTTGATCCTTTTCCATCCCAGAATTCCAACTGCCGGCATTCCCCCTCTTTATATAAACCTTGTAAATTAAGAGAGAAAAGGCATAAGTATTGTACCATAACATGTAATAACATCCCATAGTGCAATAAATATCAATATAAAAGCATGATGCAGAATGGACATATCAATAAGTCACTGAATTGATGTTTCCACTAAGTATATTTCAGGAAAAGTTTAATGATAGGGATGGCAAAAGGATTGTGGAATTACCCCAAGATGCAAGGAAATAGGTTGGCCAAGCTTCAAGCAAGAGGACTCTATATTTTACATTTGTGATAAATAACTTTGAGTCCATAGGAAAGCCAATACTATTAACAGGGGGTAAGATTTTGTCGGTGAACAAAATGCTCATATGTGCACAAGTCATAGTCACCAAAAATATCCACAAACTTTCCCACCAAAATCTGTCTATAGCCAAACATTCAAAATTGGTGCAACCAACATTCCTATCCCCGTGCCACCGATTCCAAACCCTAGACAGACTTAGCCAAACCCTAAGCCTTCGGTGCAGCTGACACTGCTTTCGGTGCCACCGAGTTGGGCTGCCAAGTTTCTGTTACGCAAGTTCCCATTTTCGGTCCGTCCAAGAATGTTGAATCAGTGTCTCCGAGTTTGGCAATTCTGACCGTTGGCCACGTTGTCGGTGCAACCAAGATTCGTATATCGGTCCCCCCGAGATTCAAAAGTTGCCCCCTTTTGGTCAGTTCAGTACCACCAAAATTAACACATCGGTTTCACCGAGTCTGACTTATTGTGTCTAACGGTTGGATTTTTGGGGATGCCTATATATACCCCTCCACCACTACCTACTCAAAAGAGAAGCAGTCAGAACTATTCCATACCTATCTTATCAGTTTTCCGAGAGAGAACCACCTACCCTTGTGTTCAGATCAAGATCTTCCACTCCAACCATATGGATCTTGATTTATAGCCTCCCCAAGTTGCTTTCCACCAATCCCATCTCTTCTACCAAGCCATATCCATGAGAGAGTGATTGTGTGTTGAGGAGTCTATCATCTTGAAGCACAAGAGTAAGGAGTTCATTGTCATTACTGAGACTATTACCTTTTGGAGGGTGCTGCCTCCTAGATTGGTTATGTGTAGCTTGGGAGCCTCCTAGTTCGTGTTGTGGAGTGAACCAAGAAGTTTGTAAGGGAAGGGAGATTGCCTACTTCATGAAGATCTACCCATAGTGAGGCTAGTCCTTCGCGGATGGAAGCCGTCATGGTATAGTCAAGGTTGCTTCTTTGTGGAATCCTCTATGGGTAGAGCCCTCCATGCACTCTCGCGACCATTACCCTCCGTGGGTTGAATTCTCCATGAACGTGGATGTATGATAGCACCACCTATCGGAACCATGGGAAAAGTCATCATGTCATCACTTGTGTTTTCTTTCCTTACCCTTTCTTTACTTACATGTGCAATGTATTTACTTTCCACTTCTATACTCTTAGACTTGCATGTGTAGGGTGTACTTGACATGCTATGAATGCTAAAACTTGCCAAGAATTAAAATTGGGAAAAAGCATAGTTTTATTTGGTCAAGTAGTCTAATCACCCCCCCTTTAGACCTACTTTTGATCCTACAAGTGGTATCAGAGCTTTGGTCTCCATTGCATTGGTTTCACAACCTAGGATAAGTATGGCATCTAGTGTGGGAAATTATCACCGTAGAGGTCCGTAGTTTGATGCCACAAATTTTGCTAGTTGGAAGCACAAAATGAAAATGCATTTGCTTGGTCATAATTCTGCCGTTTGGGCTGTTGTTCGTGTTGGCTGGCAAGGTGAAATCTTTGGTGATGGAAGAGAACCAGATTGTCAAGCGAACGCAGATGAATTGAAGATGTTTCTCCTCAATGCTCAAGAATGTGACATTATCTTCAACTTCCTATGCCCCGAAGAATTCAACAAAATCAGCCGTCTTGAACACGCAAAAGAGATTCAGGACACTTTGGTTGATTTGCATGAAGGAACTGAGTCCATGAGAGAATCCAAGTTAGATGTTCTTCAAGGTAACTTGAAAAGTTCAAGATGAAGGTTGGTGAAGGAGTCGCTGAGATGTACTTTGGATATCTCTCATCACCAATGAGATTGCCGACTTAGGAAGTGAAGAAATAACAAACAAATTCATCATCAAGCAGATACTTCGAGCTTCCGATGATCGATATGACACCATTTGCACATTGAGCCAAATGATGCCCAACTACAAAGATCTCAAACCAATAGAAGTGATTGTTGCTCATGAGATGACACTCAAAGACAAGGAAGAGCTTCACCACAAGTCTAGCGGTGCTTACAAAGCCACAAGCGATGCTCCCACTACCTCAAGCGACAACCTTGTCACAAATGAAGAAATAAGCCTTTTGGTCAAGAAAATCAACAAGTTCTACAAGAATAGAAACAAAGAACGAAGCTCCAACTCAAGACATATAGATAAGGTTTCGTCAAGTCATGACCAAAATTGCTACAATTGTGGGAAGCCCGGACACTTCTCCAATGAGTGCACGGATCCTTACAAACAAAGAGAAGAGTCACCAAGAAGACTAAGCTCAAGAGACGAGTCACCTTGAAGAGAGGGAAGTACTAGAGATGATCGTTATGAACGAAGACCCTCAAGGAGAAGTAGAGACTCATAGAAGAAGGACAAGTACAACAAGAGCTACTCAACAAGGAAACATCAAGCTCATGTTGGTGAATGGGTTTCCGGCTCCGACTCCGATAACCACTTCGAATGAAGCTATCACTCCAACTCCGACTATAGTCAAGATGATGGTGTTGCCGGAATTGCACTAGTGACAACCAACTCCTATGATCTATTTGAATCACCAAATGAAGGGAGTGCAAGTTGCTTCATGGCTAATTGCCCAAGGTATCACACCACGAATATCTTCATTTCGATAGTGATGAACATGATTTGGTTTGTGATGATGACTTGCTATGTGACAAAATTAGTGATGTTGATCAAAATGAACTTGATATTTCTCATGCTAGTAAAGATAGGTCAATTGATGATGATAAGATGAAAATAGAAGAACTAACTAAAGAACTTAACACTCTTAAGTTAGCCCATGAATCTACTCTCGAAGATCATAGAGAGCTTGTAAGGACACATGAGAAGATACGCTTCTATAATCTCAATTTAGAGTAGGAGCATGAGTTTCTTAAAGCTATCAATGACGATCTCCGAAAGAAGACTTCATCTTATCTTGCCAAACGACTACTCTTGTCTACATTCATGCCACAGGTTAAATCTAAGCAAACTAGTAACGAAGGCAATAAAGGTTCTTCATCTAGTAGCAACAATAAAAATGCTAAACCCAATGATGTTGCTCCTAGTAGTTCTATTGATTCCACTAATGATGATTCTCTTAGCCAAGTTACACTTGAGCAAGAAAATGCTTTATTGAAAGGAATTATAGAGAAGGTAGCTACAGGAGTCTTGAAGGATGCAGTTTTTTTGAAGAGATTGTATGCAAGCATGGATGATACCTAAAGAATCGTGGTGTTGGCTACTTCAACGCTAATGGAGTTGAATGGGAAGAAGGTCAATACCCCAATCCCAAGTTTGTTCCTCAAAAGGAGAAGTATGAAAATACTCATCCCAAGGGAACAAAAGCTCAAGATGAACTTCCACCACAGGACACCAAGCTCAAGGGCAAGAACAAGCTTCAAGAGGATATTGACTCATTTGAAAATCAATCCCAAGCTTTGGTGAAGTGGGTTCCCAAGGCTACTACAAGCTCAACTTGTACAAGTGCTACTTCAGCACCAAGGATCCCCATCAACTTGATGTGGGTCCCCAAGAAAAGGAACTAGAAAGTTCTTGAGCGGTGACTCCGCCAATGAAATTTACTCACATTCATTATTGGCAAGATCTATTTGCAATCAACATCAACCCTATGCAATATTTCAAGGAGTAACACATTCCCTCAAAGGTAAGCAAGGGACAAGGTAATCAATAAATCAATGGACATCATCACACATGCATTGCACTCCATGTCCATAGATATCCTTGTATTTGTGTCTTGTGTGTTGGGACTAACCCATGTAGATGAGAAGAGTAAGGAAACAACAAGGATGCTCCCAACTCTTGGTGATCTTCATCAACTTTGAGAATCCACCACTACCTCACCAAAATGAAGTCTTCATCGACAAAACCCAAGGTTAGTTTATCCCTCTTATGAGGGGTGTCACATCAAGGGGGAGATTTACTCTAAGACTTGGGTCAAAGCATATCTTACTATGTGAGAACATTAAATGATTTATGTAAAAGTTGTAATCCCACTCATGCTTAAACGATGAATATGACCTATGATCAAGTATTCTTACTTGGCTCCTAAGTCAAATACTCATATATAGATGACTTCGTCATCCCCTAGGTGCATCTTAGATGCTAGAGTGTTTGTGCATGTTTGTCATGATTTCATTTGACATCTTATTGTGTGAACATGTTGGTCTACATTTATTTTCTCATTCGAGGACATCCAATTGTTGCTATTTGGCTTTTGATTTATATTTTTTCCAATTGGATAGACAAGAATGCCTAGGACCACTCTTTAGCTATCTATGCTTTCCCACCTCATACTCTATTCATGTTGCATCGCAAAATTTGGACAAGTGCTTCTCGATCCCTCTGTGTGTGGAGCACTCGGAGTTTCGTATCGACAAGGACTGACCATTAAAACCTCCCAAGTGCATCTCGGTGGAACCAACCCCAAAATCTCGGTCTCACCAAATTCCTAGGGTTGATCTGGTTTTTCTATCTCGGTACTACCGATTCCATATTCTCGGTTACACCGAGTGTTCCTGTCAGCTGACAGTTGAGGCACTTGGTGACACCAAAAATTTAGAATCGGTGTCACCGACAATGGTGGGTATAAATACTGTGGACCCCAAACTTTGAATTTCATCCTCAAATTGTCGCGCCTTAGAACCCTAAGATGCCGATTTCGAGACCCCTGTCGTCATCCTTGTCTTCCTGCGCTCCTCCATCGTCGGGAATCGCCACCGTCGACGAAGTCCTCTCCATCGTCGCCGCCGTAGCGAATCCGTCATCGAGTTAGGGTACAGATTCCACCTCCTTTGCGCTCCGCTTCCGATTCTTGTGCATTGGATTTGATTTTATCTATAAGCCACTTATTGCATGTATTCCTATCCACACAAAATTCCAATAGTGTAGTGAATGTTAGATTTTCTAGGGTTTGCCTTCCGCTGGATGGAACTCAGTGGAACCGAAGCAAACAAATCGGTCTCACCGATTTGTCTTGCTGTGTTGCTGAGAACTGTCTTGGTGGAACTGAGTACTTCTTTTAGGTCTCACCGAAAAGAGTGCCAAGTTTCTATGAGGGATAGTCAGTCTCGGTAGCACCAAATTTTTTTGCTTCGTCTGTACTGATATTCATTTGACAGAATGCAAAACTTTGAAAATCTATTGTTGACTGATGTTCTTCTGCTCTTCTATACTCTATTCATAGGGTCAGTATGTCAGAGTTAGACAGTCAGAATCTGCCAACGTAGGGAGTTGACATGAGTTCAGGCACAAGCCTATAGTCTAGTTCTTTTTCAGATCCAGGCACCCCTAGCTCCCATGGGTTGCCCAAAGCTGCCACAAGGACCATGAAGAAGCTAAATTCTGATGAAGAAGATTCAGATTTTGTTCCTGAGGAGACTCTTGCCAAGAAGCAAGAGAAGGCTGCTAAGAAGTCTACTACTAAAGCCACTTCTTCCAGGAGGGTTGTTAGCAAGATCTATGCTAGCTCTGAAACTATCAAAGCACATGAGAGTGCTAGGGTTACTGTAACCATTGTTCCCCCAAGGAAGTCTATGCCTAAGAAGGCAGGGGAGAAGAGATCCAGAAAGAGGATAGTTCATGTTATTGGCAGGCTTACATCCATGTATGAAGATCCAGAGGAGGCTTCTGGTGCTGCACTGAGGAAGAGGAGGAAGAACATGTTGCAAAGGCTCCTCCCGAGAAGAAGGCTAAGAAGCTTATGGCTAATGCTATGCCAAAGGCTGGCACATCCAAGAGCACCAAATCCAAGAAGGGTGCTGCTGAAAAGCCTAAGAGGACATTTAGGCAGATTCCAGCTTCTAAAAAGAACAAGGGAATTGCTTCCAGAGTTGAAGATGATGATGACTTCACAACTTTGATGAAGCTCAGACCACTTCTTTCAGTACATGATGTTACTGTCACACTCTGTGTTTGTATCACCTTGTTATGTTAGGATTTATAAAATTTGGAGCCAACTAAAACTTTTTCAAATGCTTGTGCTTGATTGAATTGATGCTTGGTTGCTTGTTGATTGTTGTGTATGGCACTCTTAGATTCTAACCCTCTCCATATTCATCTTCGTTGACTGAAACTTCTTGCCCAGTGATCATGCCATGTGAATAGTGCACAAAACTATTTTTATCAAATTTTATCTTGACCAAAAAGGATTTATTCAAATTAGGTTTTCAAAATCCCCTGAAATGAGGTTTGCACCGCAAGTCCTCAAATTGGGTGGATCCTTCTTCCACCAAGGCTTTATTTCAAACCTACTGTATACAAGACTTTCCAAAACCACTAGAAATTAATTTTAAAGATTATATTTGTAATATTTAAAGGCTTTTTCTTAAGACCAGAATTAATATTTAAATGATTTCAAAACATTTGTGAAAATTTAGGGAAACTCAGTGGACATATATTTTCCATATATATGAGATTCAACACATGGGCATGTTCAAATCGTGGGCAAAATCCCGCAAAAACCATTTTCTTCAAATCAAGATTTTGAAAGATTTATATAAGAAATATTCTCAATAAATTCCAGGAAAATTCCAGCAAGTCAACACTATCATAAGTGATTATCTTGCAAAGTTTCATCTCAATCCAAGTTGTTTTGGTTCATCAAACCATCCCCAAACCCTTTTTGTCCAGATTCAAATTTGAACAACTTTACATTGTGAAGTTCCTCCCCTTCGCCTCAAACTTTGTGGACATGATCTAATCACCAAATGATGATGCTACACTAAGTGGTACATCAAGGGTAAAAGGTTAGCATGTCTAGATCTACAGAAACCAGAATCTGTTGATTTCTAGGTTTCCATCAAGTCCCATTGTGAACTTTCATCAAACCCTCTCAAACTCGGTTGCAAGCCCTACTTTTGACCACCCTTTGATCTTGTTAATCATCAAAGCATGCAGAATTCATCTACTGGGCCAAATCACCATCAAACACCTTCTGGTGAAATGGTAAGTCTCTCATTTCAGCCCCTTCCTCTATTCCCCTTGCCATGAAACTTTTACCACAACCCCTCAGGGTTAGTAGCTACCTCCAGTAACTTTCTGTGGACAAGACTCAATAGGTAAGTGGAGTAAAATCCTCATTTTACCCCCTGGACAGGAGTAAAACCCTCTTCTGTCTCAACTTCCCTTCTCTCCTAAGGAACCACAGAGCATCCAAGGCCATTTCCAGCTATTTTATACTCGCCTAGATACCCTAGACGCTTGTGGCCGCGCAGAAGATGCCAAAGGCAATGCCATGGCATGCAATAGCCGAGCTCCAGAGCTCACTATAGTGCCCGACCGCACTGTAGCCGCTGCTGCCCTATGCATGCCCCTGACAGGCTCTGGCTCCCCCTCTCGCTACTTGGCTGGCCTCGACGTCTTGGACACACCGGCCGGTCGACCCCCTCCTCTCTCCTCGTCCTTCACCCTCCTCCCATGCATGCCAAGGTCGCCCGGCTTGGCCAACCCGCAGCCTCACACGCGTGCGCATCTCTCCCTCTCTCTTCCCTCCCTATGGCCTAGACCATCCCCAGGACCACCCCTGACTCGCCCCCATTCCCTCCTATGGTCTCTGGCCTCAGCCCTAAGCTCACCCGTGCCCTCGAGCTCGGTGGACCACCAGGGGCCTACAAATAGGGCCTCCCTAAGCCTCTTCTCCTGTCCGGAACCTCCCTCTCGCACCCTCTAGACCGCCTCGAGCCCCCATTGGAGCACCCCGAGCACTCGTGCTCGAGATCGACCGAGCCACCGCTGCGACGGAGCTCCGTCAATCTCAGGACATAGGCGTGCTGCGGCGCTCTCCTTGTTGGAAATATGCCCTAGAGGCAATAAATAAAGTGTTTATTATTATATTTCCTTGTTCATGATAATCGATTATTATCCATGCTAGAATTGTATTGATTGGAAACATGGATACATGTGTGGATACATAGACAACCCAGTGTCCCTAGTATGCCTCTAGTGAACTAGCTTGTTTATCAAAGATGGTTATGGTTTTCGGACCATGGACATAAGATGTCATTTGATAAATAGGATCACATCATTGGGAGAATGATGTGATGGACATGACCCAAACTGCAAACGTAGTATATGATCGTGTCAGTTTATTGCTACTGTTTTCTGCATGTCAAGTATATGTTCCTACGACCATGAGATCATGTAACTCACTGGCACCGGAGGAATACCTTGTGTGTATCAAAAGTCGCAACGTAACTGGGTGACTATAAAGGTGCTCTATAGGTATCTTCGAGGGTGTCTATTGGGTTGGCATGGATCAAGACTAGGATTTGTTACTCCGTGTGATGGAGAGGTATCTCAGGGCCCACTCGATAATACAACATCACAATAAGCCTTGCAAGCAATGTGAATAAGTGTTAGTCATGGGATCTTGTATTACAAACGAGTAAAGAGAATTGCCAGTAACGAGGTTGAACTAGGCATGAAGATACCGACGATCGAATCTCGGGCAATTAACATACCAAAGAGCAAAGGGAACGTTATACGGGATTAACTGACTCCTTGACATAGAGGTTCGACCGATAAAGATCTTCGTATAATATGTAGGAACCAATGTGGACATCCAGGTCCCACCATTGGTTATTGACTGTAGAGGTGTCTCGGTCATGTACTGTTGGAAATATGCCCTAGAGGCAATAATAAAATGGTTATTATTGTATTTCCTTGTTCATGATAATTGTCTATTGTTCATGCTATAATTGTGTTAACCGGAAACCATAATACATGTGTGAATACATAGACCACAACATGTCCCTAGTGAGCCTCTAGTTGACTAGCTCGTTGATCAATAGATGGTCACGGTTTCATGGCCATGGACATTGGATGTCGTTGATAACGGGATCACATCATTAGGAGAATGATGTGATGGACAAGACCCAATCCTAAGCATAGCACAAGATCGTATAGTTCGTTTGCTAAAGCTTTTCAATGTCAAGTATCGTTTCCTTAGACCATGAGATTGTGCAACTCCCGGATACTGTAGGAATGCTTTGGGTGTGCCAAATGTCACAACATAACTGGGTGGCTATAAAGGTGCACTACGGGTATCTCCGAAAGTATCTGTTGGGTTGGCACGAATCGAGACTGGGATTTGTCACTCCGTGTGACGGGGAGGTATCTCTGGGCCCACTCGGTAAGACATCATTATAATGAGCTCAATGTGACTAAGGAGTTAGCCACGGGATGATGTATTATGGAACGAGTAAAGAGACTTGCCAGTAACGAGATTGAACAAGGTATGGGGATACCGACGATCGAATCTCGGGCAAGTACCATACCGATAGACAAAGGGAATTGTATACGGGATTGATTGAATCCCCGACATCGTGGTTCATCCGATGAGATCATCGTGGAGTACGTGGGAGCCAACATGGGTATCCAGATCCCGCTGTTGGTTATTGACCGGAGAAGTGTCTCGGTCATGTCTACGTGTCTCCCGAACCCGTAGGGTCTACACACTTAAGGTTCGATGACGCTAGGGTTATAGGGAAATGGTATACGTGATTACCGAAGGTTGTTCGGAGTCCCGGATGAGATCCCAGACGTCACGAGGAGCTCCGGAATGGTCCGGAGGTAAAGATTGATATATAGGAAGTCCAGTTTTGGTCACCGGAAAGTTTTCGGGCTCATCGGTAGTGTACCGAGAGTGCCGGGAGGGTGCCGGAGGACCCCCGAGAGGGGTGTGACGACCAAAGGACCTCATGGGCCCTTAGAGGAGGTGTGCCAGCCCATATTGGGTCGGCCAAGACCATCTATGTGGGCCCATGTGGCTGGAGATAAGGAGATAAGGCAAAAGGGATTTAAAAGGAGGAGATCCACCTCCCTTGTGGGAGGTGGACTCTCCCTTTAATTCGGCCGGCCCTCTCCTCTTTGGAGTAGAGGCCAAGCCAGCCCTCCACGTCCCTCCACCTATATATACTTGAGGTTTTGGATGTTTTGAGATAAGATTTGATCTCTCTCTCTCACGGCGAAGCCCTACCTCTCTTCTTCCTCCTCCGCAGCGCTTAGGCGAAGCCCTGTCGGAATACCTTGCTACTCCACCACCACCACGCCGTCGTGCTGCTGTTGGAGCCCTCCCCAACCTCTCCTTCCTCCTTGCTGGTTCAAGGTGTTGGAGACGTCACCGGGCTGCACGTGTGTTGAACGCGGAGGTGCCGTCCGTTCGGCACTTGATCGGATCTACCGCGATCTGAATCGCTGCGAGTACGACTCCATCAACCGCGTTCTTGTAACGCTTCCGCTTAGCGATCTTCAAAGGTATGAAGATGCAATCTCTCCCCTCTCGTTGCTGGTTTCTCCATAGATAGATCTTGGTGAACGTAGGAAAATTTTGATTTACTACTACGTCTCCCAACAGTGGTATCAGAGCTAGGTCTATGCGTAGAATCTATGCACGAGTAGAACACAAAGCAGTTGTGGGCGTCGATTTTGTTAATATGCTTGCCGTTACTAGTCTTATCTTGATTCGACGGTATTGTGGGATGAAGCGGCCCGGACCAACCTTACACGTACGCTTACGTGAGACCGGTTCCACCGCCTGACATGCACTAGTTGCATAAGGTGGCTAGCGGGTGTCTGTCTCTCCCACCTTAGTCGGATTGGATTCGATGAAAAGGGTCCTTATGAAGGGTAAATAGCAATTGGCATATCACGTTGTGGTTTTGACGTAGGTAAGAAACGTTCTTGCTAGAAACCTATAGCAACCACGTAAAAACTTGCAACTACAAATTAGAGGACGTCTAACTTGTTTTTGCAGCATATGCCGTGTGATGTGATATGGCCAAAAGGATGTGATGTGATGCATTGTGATGTATGAGATTGATCATGTTCTTGTAATAGGGTTCACGACTTGCATGTCGATGACTATGACAACCGGCAGGAGCCATAGGAGTTGTCTTATATTATTGTATGACCTGCGTGTCAATCATAAACGCCATGTAATTACTTTACTTTATTGCTAAACGTTAGCTGTAGTAGTAGAAGTAATAGTTGGCGAGACAACTTCATGAAGACACAATGATGGAGATCATGATGATGGAGATCATGGTGTCGTGCCGGTGACAGTGATGATCATGGTGCCCCGAAGATGGAGATCAAAGGAGCAAGATGATATTGGCCATATCATGTCACTATATTGATTGCATGTGATGTTTATCATGTTTACATCTTATTTGCATAGAACGACGGTAGTAAATAAGATGATCTCTCAATAGAAGATCAAGAAATGTGTTCACCCTAACTGTGCACCGTTGCTAAGGATCGTCGTTCCGAAGCACCACGTGATGATCGGGTGTGATAGGTTCTAACGTTCGCATACAACGGGTGTAAGCCAGATTTACACATGCGAAACACTTAGGTTGACTTGACGAGCCTAGCATGTACAGACATGGCCTCGGAACACGGAAGACCGAAAGGTCGAACATGAGTCGTATAGAAGATACGATCAACATAGAGATGTTCACCATGGATGACTAGTCCGTCTCACGTGATGATCGGACACGGGCTAGTTGACATGGATCATGTATCACTTGGAAGACTAGAGAGATGTCTATCTAAGTGGGAGTTCATTAATAATTTGATTAAATGAACTTAATTATCATGAACTTAGTCTAAAAAAATGTCCTTGCAAATTATGTCGTAGATAGCTCGCGCTGTAGCTCCACAGTTTTATTGATACAATCCTAGAGAAAAGTAAGTTGAAAGTTGATGGTAGCAATAATGCGGACTGGGTTCGTGATCTGAGGATTGTCCTCATTGCTGCACAGAAAGCTTATGTTTTTGATGTACCGCTAACTGCACCACTCCCTCAAGCGTTGCCTGTAGATGTTGTGAACATATGACAGGCACTTTTTGGTGACTACATGATAGTTCAATGCGTCATGCATTACGGCTTAGAATTGAGGCTCCAAAACATTTTGAACGTCACGGAACATATGAGATGTTCTAGGAGCTGAGATTGTGATCTCAGGCTCGTGCCTATGTTGAGAGGTATGAGACCTCCAACAAGATTCTTTGTCTGCAAGATAAAGGAGAATAGCTCAATCGGTGAGCGTGTGCTCAGATTGTCTGGGTGCTACAATCACTTGAATCAAGTGGGAGTTAATCTTCCAGATGAGATAGTGATTAATGCAGTTCTCCAAGTCACTGCCACCAAGCTACTAGAGCTTCGTGATGAACTATAACATGCCAGGGATGGATAAGATGATCCCTGAGTTGTTCGTGATGTTTGACACCACGAAGGTAGAAATCAAGAAGGAGCATCAAGTGTTGATGGTTAAGTGAAACCACTAGTTTTCAAAAGGGGCAAGGGCAAGAAGGGAAAACTTCAGGAATGGCAAGCCAGTTGTTGCTCTAGTGAAGAAACCCAAGGTTGAGCCCGAACCCGAGACTAAGTGCTTCTGTTATGAGGAGAATGTTCGCTGAAGCGGAAAAACCCTAGATGCTTGGTAGATAAGAAGGCTGGTAATGTCAATGGAAGTATATTTGATATACATGTTAGTGATGTGTACCTTGCTGGTACTCCTAGTAGCACCTGGGTATTGGATACCGGTTTGGTTGCTAAGTGTTAGCAACTCGAAATAAAAGCTACGGAATAAATGGAGACTAGCTAGGTGAAAGGTGACGATGTGTGTTGGAAGTATTTCCAAGATTGATGTGATCACCATCGCACGCTCTCTCTACCTTCGGGATTTGTGATAAACCTAAATAAATGTTATTTGGTGTTTGCGTTGAGCATGAACGTGATTAGATCATGATTAGTGCGATACGGTTATTCATATAAGTTAGAGAATAATGGTTATTCTATTTACATGGATAATGCCTTCAATGGTCATGCACCCACTCGGAATGGTTTATCGAATCATGATCGTAGTAGTACACATATTCATAACATTGGTACCAAAAGATACAAAGTTAATAATGATAGTACCACATGCTTGTGGCACTGCCACGTAATGTCATATTGGTATAAATCGCATGAAGAAACTCCATGATGATGGATTTTTTGACTCACTCGATTTTGAATCGGTTGAGACATGCGAGCCATGCCTCTTGGGCAAGATGACTGAGACCCCGTCATCCAATATGATGGAGCGGGCAAGTGGCTTATTGGAATTAATACATGTTGATGTATGTGGTCCAATGAGTGTTGAAACACACAGTGGATATCGTTGTTTTTCTTTACCTTCACTGATGATTTGAGTAAATATGGGGATATTTACTTAATGAAACACGAATCTGAAATGTTTGAAAGGTTCAAGGAGTTTCAGAGTGAAGTTAAAGATCATCGTGACAAGAAGATAAATGTCTATGATATGATCATGGAGGTGAATATCTAAGTTACGAGTTTGGTATGCAATTTTAGACAATGTGGAAATTGTTTCACAGCTCACGCCTCCTGGAACACCATAGTGTGATGGTGTGTTCGAACGTCGTAGTCGTGCTCTATTGGATATAGTGAGTACTATGATGTCTCATATCGTTTTACCACTATCATTATGGGGTTATGCATTACAGACAAATCCATTCACTTTAATAGGGCACCATCTAAGTCTGTTGAGATGACACCGTGAGAATTATGGTTTGACAGAAGCCTAAGCTGTCATTTCTTAATGTTTGGGGCTGCGACGCTTATGTGAAAATGGGTTTTTCACCTAGCGAGCTCGAACCCAAAGCAGACAAATGCATCTTCATAGAATACCCTAATGAGACATTGGGTATACCTTCTATTTCAGATCCAATCGCAAAAGGTGTTTGTTGCTAAGAATGGGTCCTTTCTTGAGAAAGAGTTTCTCTCGAAAGAATTGAGTGGGAGGAAGATAGAACTTGATAAGGTTGTTGAACCTTTGTTTCAACCAGAGAATAGCGCAACACAGAAAGATGTTTCTGTAGAGCCTACTCAGTTGAAAAGGAAGTTAATGATGATCATGAAGCTTTGGATCAAGTCACTATCGAACCTCGTAGGTAGACAAGGACGCGTACTGCTCCTGAGTTGTACGACAACCCTGTCTTGGAAATCATGTTGTTGGACAACGATGAACCTACGAACTATGGAGAAGCGATGGTGGGCCCGGATTCCAACAAATGGCTAGGAGCCATGAAATCCGAGAAAGGATCCATGTATGAAAAACCAAGTATGGACTTTGGTAGACTTGCCTGTTGAATGGCGGGTCATTGAGTACAAATGGACCTTTGAGATAAACATAGACGCTAATGGTGAAATGTCACCGTTTATAAAGCTCGACTTGTCGCAAAGAAGTTTCCGCCAAGTTCAAGGAGTTGACTGCGATGAGATTGTCTCATCTGTAGCGATGCTAAAAGTCTATTAAAATTTAGTTAGCAGTTGCTGCATTTTTCGATTATGAAATCTGGCAGATGGATGACAAAACAAGGTTTCCGTAATGGTTTCTGTGAGGAAGAGTTGTATGTGATACAACCAGAAGGTTTTGTCAATCCTAAGGATGCTAATAATATGCAAACTCCAGCGATCCTTCTATGGACTGGAGCAAGCATCTCGGAGTTGGAATATATGCTTTGATGAGGTGATCAAAGTGTTTAAGTTTATACAAAGTTTATGAGAAACTTGTATTTGCAAGAAAGTGAGTGGGAGCACTATAGAATTTCTTATAAGAATATGTAGTTGACATATTATTGATCGGAAATGATGTAGAATTTCTGGAAGAGCATGAAGGGTTGTTTGAAAAGAGTTTTTTTCAAAGGAAGATCCACATAAAGCTACTATTTTATTGAGCATCAAGATCTATAGGGATAGATCTATTCGCTTGATAAGTTTTTTCGACGAAGACATACCTTGACAAGTTTTTGAAGGAGTTCAAAATAGATGGGTCAAAGAAGGAGTTCTTGATTGTATTGTAAGGTGTGAAATTGAGTAAGACTCAATACCCGACCACGGCAGAAGATAAAGAAGAGATGAGTGTCATCTCCTATGCTTTAGCCATAGGCTCTATATAGTATGCCATGCTGTGTACCGCACCTATGTGTGCCTTGCCATGAGTCTGTCAAGGGGTACAAGAGTAATCCAAGAGTGGATCACTGGACAGCGGTCAAAGTTAGCCTTAGTAACTTGAGAACTAAGGAAATATTTCTCGATTATGGAGGTGATAAAGAGTTCATCATAAAGTGTTACGATGATGCAAGCTTTAAAACCAATCCGGATGACTCTTAGTAGAAATCCAGCTACGTATAGTGGAGCAGCCATTTGGAATAGCTCCAAGTGGAGCATTGGAGTAGTATCTACAAATATGACATGGAAAGTTTGCAAGGTACACACGGATCTGAATGTCGCAGACCCGTTGACTAAAAACCTCTTTCACGAGCAGAACATGAACAAACCCCAGAACTTATTGGGTGTTAATCACATGATGATATGATCATATGGTGATGTAAGTGTTAATCACATGGTGATGTGAACTAGATTATTGACTCTAGTGCAAGTGGGAGACTGTTGGAAATATGCCCTAGAGGCAATAATAAAATGGTTATTATTGTATTTCCTTGTTCATGATAATTGTCTATTGTTCATGCTATAATTGTGTTAACCGGAAACCATAATACATGTGTGAATACATAGACCACAACATGTCCCTAGTGAGCCTCTAGTTGACTAGCTCGTTGATCAATAGATGGTCACGGTTTCATGGCCATGGACATTGGATGTCGTTGATAACGGGATCACATCATTAGGAGAATGATGTGATGGACAAGACCCAATCCTAAGCATAGCACAAGATCGTATAGTTCGTTTGCTAAAGCTTTTCAATGTCAAGTATTGTTTCCTTAGACCATGAGATTGTGCAACTCCCGGATACTGTAGGAATGCTTTGGGTGTGCCAAACGTCACAACGTAACTGGGTGGCTATAAAGGTGCACTACGGGTATCTCCGAAAGTATCTGTTGGGTTGGCACGAATCGAGACTGGGATTTGTCACTCCGTGTGACGGGGAGGTATCTCTGGGCCCACTCGGTAAGACATCATTATAATGAGCTCAATGTGACTAAGGAGTTAGCCACGGGATGATGTATTATGGAACGAGTAAAGAGACTTGCTAGTAACGAGATTGAACAAGGTATGGGGATACCGACGATCGAATCTCGGGCAAGTACCATACCGATAGACAAAGGGAATTGTATACGGGATTGATTGAATCCCCGACATCGTGGTTCATCCGATGAGATCATTGTGGAGTACGTGGGAGCCAACATGGGTATCCAGATCCCGCTGTTGGTTATTGACCGGAGAAGTGTCTCGGTCATGTCTACGTGTCTCCCGAACCCGTAGGGTCTACACACTTAAGGTTCGATGACGCTAGGGTTATAGGGAAATGGTATACGTGATTACCGAAGGTTGTTCGGAGTCCCGGATGAGATCCCAGACGTCACGAGGAGCTCCGGAATGGTCCGGAGGTAAAGATTGATATATAGGAAGTCCAGTTTTGGTCACCGGAAAGTTTTCGGGCTCATCGGTAGTGTACCGAGAGTGCCGGGAGGGTGCCGGAGGACCCCCGAGAGGGGTGTGACGACCAAAGGACCTCATGGGCCCTTAGAGGAGGTGTGCCAGCCCATATTGGGTCGGCCAAGACCATCTATGTGGGCCCATGTGGCTGGAGATAAGGAGATAAGGCAAAAGGGATTTAAAAGGAGGAGATCCACCTCCCTTGTGGGAGGTGGACTCTCCCTTTAATTCGGCCGGCCCTCTCCTCTTTGGAGTAGAGGCCAAGCCAGCCCTCCACGTCCCTCCACCTATATATACTTGAGGTTTTGGATGTTTTGAGATAAGATTTGATCTCTCTCTCTCACGGCGAAGCCCTACCTCTCTTCTTCCTCCTCCGCAGCGCTTAGGCGAAGCCCTGTCGGAATACCTTGCTACTCCACCACCACCACGCCGTCGTGCTGCTGTTGGAGCCCTCCCCAACCTCTCCTTCCTCCTTGCTGGTTCAAGGTGTTGGAGACGTCACCGGGCTGCACGTGTGTTGAACGCGGAGGTGCCGTCCGTTCGGCACTTGATCGGATCTACCGCGATCTGAATCGCTGCGAGTACGACTCCATCAACCGCGTTCTTGTAACGCTTCCGCTTAGCGATCTTCAAAGGTATGAAGATGCAATCTCTCCCCTCTCGTTGCTGGTTTCTCCATAGATAGATCTTGGTGAACGTAGGAAAATTTTGATTTACTACTACGTCTCCCAACAGTCTACATAGTTCTCGAACCCGTAGGGTCTACGCACTTAAGGTTTGGTGACGTTTCGGTAGTAAAGAGTTATGTATGGTGGTGACCGAAGTTTGTTCAGAGTCCCGGATGAGATCCTGGACGTCACGAGGAGCTCCAGAATGGTCCGTAGGTAGAGATTTATATATAGGAAATCCTGTTTTGGTCACCGGAAAAGTTTTGGGCTCATCGGTAGTGTACCGGGAGTGCCGGTAGTGTACCGGGAGACCACCGGGAGGGGTATTTCGACCCAAGAGGCTTCATGTGCTGTAGGATAGCGAATACCAGCCCTTAGTGGGCTGGTGTAAGTCCTACACAAGGCCCATGTGGCTAGGAAGAAAATACCAAAAGGAAAAAGGTGGAAAAAGGCAAAAAAGGGCTATATATGGAAGGAGTCCTAATCCCACTTGGAGTGGGAAGAGGAGGACTCCTCCCTAGCCAGCCGAATCAGGTGGGGCTTGGCCCTTGCGCCAGCCCCTCCTCCTCCTCCTCTCCTCCTATATATACTAGAGGGGTTTGAGGGTTTTGGCACAAGTGCTTTCTTCCACGTGCAACCCTAACCTCAAGTGCATAGTTTCTCCTCTAGATCGGATTTCTGTACTGCTTAGGTGAAGCCCTGCAGGAATGGCTCCACCACCATCGCCGGAGCACCGTCACGCTGCCGGAGAACCCTTCCACCTCTCCTCTCCCTCTTGCTGGATCAAGAAGGCGGAGATCGTCATCAAGCTGCACGTGTGCTGAATGCGGAGGTGCCGTCCGTTCGGTACTTGATCGGGACGGATCGTGTTCGTGATTGGATCGCGGGACGCTCGGCAATTTGGATCGTGAAGACGTTCGACTACATCAACCACGTTTCTTAACGCTTCCGCTTAGCGATCTACAAGGGTATGTAGATCCACTCTCCCTCTCGTTGATGCTCGTCACCATGGATAGGTTTGCGTGTGCGTAGGATTTTTTTTGTTTCCCATGCAACGTTCCCCAAGAGTGGTATCAGAGCCAGGTTGATGGTTCGATGAGATCTCAAGTAGAACAAAAAAGGTTTATGGGCGTTGATGCTTAGATTGCTTCCTCCCTTGGTCGTATTTTGGTTCAGAGGTATTGTGGGATGAAGCGGCCCGGACCAACCTTACTCGTACGCTTACGAGAGACTGGTTCCCTCAACTACACTTGTTGCAAAAGATGGCTAGCGGGTGTCAGTTTCTTCTACTTTAGTTGTATCGGATTTGAAAAAGGCGGTCCTTGAGAAGGTTGAAAAGCAACTTATGTATCACCATGGTAGTTTCTGCGTAGGTGAGAATTGTTCTTGCTAGATACCCGTAGCAGCCACGTAAAACATGCAACATCAATTAGAGGACGTCTAAGTTGTTTTTGCAGGGTATGTTGTGATGTGATATGGCCAATTACATGATGTGATATATGTGATGTATGAGATGATCATGTGATGTATAGATTATCACGACTTGCATGTCGATGAGTACGGCAACCGGCAGGAGCCATAGGGTTGTCTTTAATTATTGTATGACCTGCGTGTCAATCATTAAGCGCTTTGTAATGCTTTACTTTATCGCTAAATGGTAGCAATAGTAGTAGAAGCATGTTGGGCACGACAACCCAGATGGCGACATGTTGATCTAGATCAAGATGATGGAGATCATGGTGTCATGCCGGTGACGATGGAGATCATGCCGGTGCTTTCTAGATGGAGATCAAGAGCACAAATTGATGGCCATATCATGTCACTTATGATTTGCATGTGATGTTAATACTTTTATGCACCTCGTTTTGCTTAGGACGACGGTAGCATTATAAGGTGATCCCTCACTTAATTTCAAGATAAATTGTGTTCTCCCCGAGTGTGCACCGTTGTGAAAGTTCGTCGTGTCGAGACACCACGTGATGATCGGGTGTGATAGACTCTACGTTCACATACAACGGGTGCAAGCCAGTATTGCATGTGCAGAACACTCGGGGTAAACTTGACGAGCCTAGCATGTATAGACATGGCCTCGGAACACAAGAGACCGAAAGGTCGAACATGAGTCATATAGTAGATATGATCAACATGAAGATGTTCACCATTGAAATCACCTCAACTCATGTGATGATCGGACTTGAGTTGGTGGATTTGGATCATGTGACACCCAGATGACCTGAGGGATGTCAGTTTGAGTGGGAGCTTTAGTAATTTGATTAACTAAACTCATTATCCTGAACAATAGTCTTAGTAACCTTTGCATATTTATGTTGTAGATCAATGGCTCGCGCAGTAGCACCACCGATGAGCCTCTCCCCCTCTGCCTCGAGGTGGGAGAAGGATCCGACAGGTGGGACCCACCTGTCGGCCTCTCTCTCCCTCTCCTGCGCTCTCTCCCCCCTCGCGGTTGCTGACGGCCTGGCCTGGCACGTCAGGTTGGAACCTGGCCGCGCGCGAGTCCGGCCGGCTGGCCATCTTGGCCGGCCCAGCCACTGGCCGCCTCTGGCCAGGGCATAGTGCCCTTTCTTTTTCTTTTTCTTTTTGTGTGGCTTTTCTAAAAATTCCACAGGAATGAATAATAAATCATATGACCATGATTCTTCCACCTAAATTCCTAGAATATTCCCTAGAATTTTTTAGTGCCATTTGTAAAAATGTTTGAAAACATTTTGTGTACTATTTTATTTTAAAAACCCCTATTTGGCATTATTAGCCCCTGTTTTCAATAGTTTTGAAAATCTTTTTAAGTTTAAAACCCTAGGAGAATATTTTTAGCATGACATTTAGTATTTACCAGAACAGGGTGGCATTTTTATTATTAGCTTGTGTGCTCTTTTTTTGTGTGATGCTTATTTTTATCGCTTTTATTCGTGACGATAGATTGCGCTGTTGACGAGGAAGTTTGACCCGAAGACTTCGAAGACCCCGGAGACTTTGTTGAGCCAGGCAAGCATCCCTTTGACCATGTTAAGAAACATTTTCATGCATGACATATAGCACTTCTGGTTTCGATGATTGATCATGTTGTGGTGTACCCCCTTCGGTGGGTGACCCTACCACCTTATGAGGGTTGTGCGGGTGGGTGTAGATAGGATGCTAATAGATGCTATGCAAGTGGGATGGGATTTATGCCAAGTACTGATGGAAAGAAAGAAATGATTTCGAAGACTTGTCGAAAACCACGTCCGGTGCCAATAATGCCCAAGGGAGATGATAATGAATTGGGTGACCACTTGAGAAAGAAGTGGTGTACTGGATCAAGTGAGCATATGTTTTCGAAAATGGATTAGATTTTAGGTATGTTGACCATCCCAACCTTACATGCGCAACCACGATACCCCTTATGGGATGGGGATCTGTTGATTACCTTGGTGGGTACTATCAAGGAGCCTGCATTACTAGTGGCGGGAGTGGCGTGGTCACTCTTGATGCATGGTCGTACAGGTATGTACGATCATGCACTATCTTCACAGGCACCGGGCACACCGTTGGTCCCCTCATGGATGGTACGATGTGGAGCGAGGTTCATTTGATGTACATCATGAGGGCTGGGTACCAATCGAGTGGACTCTTTGTTTAGTATCGCAAGGGGAAAGGCATTGTTCGGGTGCTTACCTCGGGTATGTTATATACCGCCAGTCTTGGATGACACAGAAGTTCCCCGAGTCTTGTGAGTAAAGTGTGCAACCTTTGTAGAGTGTAAAACTATTCGAATAGCCGCGTCCGCGGTCATGGACAGTTGGAGGTCCTTCTTAAACTATGTCCGGATGTTTTTGCAAACTTGGTGTGTGTGTGTGTGTGGATACACAAGGATGGAACTTGAGCTAAGTCCGATGACTTAGCATGACAACTGAACTAAGTCCAATGACTTAGCATGATGAAAGAACATGAGATGTTCAATCCCCTTATATGATGATATCTATAACTTGTTCATATGGATATCTACCAACTGTTGAAGCATGCTTACCTAGTTACTTGATCTTGTCATTGCACTTAAAAATTGGCTTTCCAGAAATTACCTACTTAGTGTTATATCATGCATCATTATTACCATGTTCCACAACTTGGGTTGCTTGCGAGTACATTCAAAGTAATCATTGGCTTTCCACTGGTTATTTAATTGGCCAGGCATGGAAGAACAGGAGTATGTTGAAGAGTTCGTTGGTGATGAACATGCGAACTATGACGCTTCCCAGTTAGAATGCATGTAGGTTAAGGCAGATGGCATGGGCTCACGCTCTCGATCAAGATTTCCACTGCTTGTTCTATTTAAGTTTTGCCCTTGTGGCCCTATCTATAGGAGATATGCCCTAGAGGCAATAATAAATGTTATTGATTATCTCCCTATTCATAATTAGGTTTATGTTCCATGCTATAACTGCTATGGTTCTCGAGTCTACAATAACCACGAGGCTCGGAGGAAGACTCATATGCACATGTGGGATAATAAACGGTAAAATTTATTCCTAGTATGGCCTCTAGGACTGGCTCAAGTATTGCATGATGATCCTGTTTTCCTGATCATGGGCATGGCTATGCCAGCAATTTTGAGGGCACAATGTTAGAAGAACAGTTGTGTTGAATCAACCTGAATTGATGTTATGCTTTGAGATACGTTCATCATAAGTTAATGGTTAATAACACAAATAAGTTAATGTTTGCATAATTCCTTAGACCATAAGAGTATCGAGTTTCTTCATGCTTGCTTCATGAACTTAGGGGTTTGTTAAACATCATCCGTAAATGGGTGGCTATTACGGCGGCTTACGGGTTCATGGAAAAGTATGTCAAGTAACTTGATAGCTCAAGATTGGGATTAGCTCCTCCGACGATGGAGAGATATCTCTGGGCCCTCTTGGTGTTGTGGTATCCATCATCGTCTGGCCAGACACTTTGTGATTTGATCACGGGGATGCCGAAACACGGAAACGAGAAAAGAGAACAATACCGATAACGAGGTAACTGGCATAGTGGACAAGTTGTTCATCCACGGGGATGCCAACATGTCTCACCTCGCGTATTTGTAACATACCGTGAAGCAACAGGAATAGCACACGGCAACTAGAGGTTCACTCGAATATTCATTCGTGTGGGTATAGGGTTCAATATGGGTGTCCACGGCTCCGATGTTGATCATTGATCGGAAGGGGTTCTGGGTCATGTCTATGCTTCACCAAACCTATAGGGTCACACGCTTAAGTCATCTATATGTTGAATACTAGACAGGGAGTCTCAGAGAAAATCACCGAAAAGTTTCGGACACAGAAAAAGTTTCAGACAGCGGAAAAGTTCCGCGTAGCAAACACCGGAACAGTTTCGGTAAAACTGAAAAGTTGTTTTAGGGGATACCATTAAGTCAAATTGGTTTAGGCACATGCCTGATAATTCTTGGAGGGTGCCAGAATCATTCTGGAAACTTCTGGGAATTTTCCGGAAGAATAACCGGAAATGATCCGGTGCTGCCGGAACCGCTTTAGATGCTTTTCGCAGATGAAAAGCACTATTACGGAATTGTTCCGGATCGCATTGAAAATTATTTTAGTGGGGTACTAGAATTGTTCTAAGCCCACATAAATATTTTCAGTTCGAGCGGACGCTGAAAAATGTCGTCGTGAATAGTGAAAGTGCTTTTTGGACTACTTTATGGAAAGCCACCTTTTGGGGCTTTGCTCCAAAAGATCTTGGGGATGACATGGATGGATTGGAGCCATTTTTGGGGCCCCACATGAGGATGTGGCGGGCCACATGGTGCACTCCTTCATCGAGTCCCTCTTGTTCCTTGGTTTCACTTTTATGTCCTTGTGGAAGGACTTCATTCATGTGCATTTTGGGTTTTATTGTAAAACCACCCACCCCTTGGTTTTCCTATAAATAGGAGGTGAGTGGGCTTCCATCTCTCCATCCCTGTGCTCTCATACACATGCCATTGCAATGATCTAGCTTCTTCTCTCCCTCCCAGCGAAATAGTTTCGTAGAGCCGAAAGGCTGTCTGGGTTCCGGCAGGAACTAGTTCTTGATGGCGAAGCCCTGCCGGATGGATGAAACTGTATGTGTGCAACTCTATAGAGAGATTGTTGTTTCGGTCTTAGTTCAAGAGTGCCTCTCGAAGGGATGTCCGTGTGACCGTCCGAGTTTTGAAGGTCCTCTCGAAGGGATGTCCATGTGACCGTCCGAGTTTTGAAGGTCCTCCCGAAGGGCTGTCCGAGCGATAGTCCAAGTTTTGGAGGTCCTCCCGAAGGGCTGTCCGTCACACCGTCCGGGGGACTGTGCGACCACCTCCCGGAGGGCTGTGCGCGACACCCTCCGAGGGACTGTGCAATCACCTCCCGGAGGGCTGTCCACGGGGCAGATGAGGGAATACATCCTCGCGGTTGGGAGGTTGTAAATCCTAGCTACGGGGATGTGCATCGCCGATCGTCATCGACTCTACTTCCGCTGCGCTACGAGTCAGTAATGAAAAGACCAAACCTTGTATGCAGTCTTCATAGTGGTCCTGGGCTGGTGCGTAGGTCAGAATTTTTTTGTTTTCTGCTGCGTTACCCTTCACTATCTATGTATGACTAGACATTCATGGTCTTTATTTGTGTAAGACGCTAACTGTGGATGTAAGACTCTTGTTATTTAGCTTCTGTGTGTTCAGTGAGCATTGATCTCTGGGATCACTGTACACGTGCATTCGGTGATCAGGACTTATGATTTGGGCTCCCCATAGTCAGCCACCTAGTTTCTGAAGATATGAAGAAGAGGAAACACTCAGGTTTGAGGGCATGGAGAGCTGTTTATCCATATGCCTAGAGGAAGAAGACTGTTGTGGACTACAGATTCTACACCAGAGAGAAGAAAGATTTTTATGAGACACTGCTGCTACACAAGAGCCCAGCAGTCAGTGATATGAGATATGTAGACTGGAAATTCATTAAGGAGAATGTGGATTACTTCCCAAGTGTCCTAGACAATTTCCACTTCATTGCTTTGGATGAATTTGTTGTAAGAGAGCTTACTACATGGAATGATGAGATGATCATGCAATTCTACTCCACTGCACACTTCTATGGAGATGGTAGGATTGTATGGATGACTGAAGGAGCAAGATATGAATCTACAGTTGATGAGTGGACTGCACTTCTAGGAGTCCTAGAGGTTTAAGATGGTTACTTGGATGTATACTCAGAATCCAAGGATATGTATACTCCCATCCCTACAGACAAAGTGCAATCTCACAAGCTAGGAATAGGATCCATCTACTATCTTCAAGCTGGCCTCCGCACCATGAACACCATTCTGAGGCACACCTTGATGCCTAGGTCAGGAGATGACAAGATGATGTGAGGATATTCCATTAACATGTTGATCCACCTGGACAGCCACACCAGGATCAGATTCATGGACCTAATTGTTGAGACAGTGGCATCAAGAGCCGTGCTATGCGTAGATGCATGTTACGATCTAGAATACATGGAGATGTATGGGTGTTGCACAATATAATTAGGTAGTAGATGAGATCTATTGCTGAAAATTATCTGTGCGGGTATCAAATGAAATCTGTTACCCGATGTTCCTGTTGCTTCCCCTGAATTTGTGTAGTCCTGATCTTGACAGAATGGTAGAATCTCACAAAGTTCTGGCAATCCGCGATCCTTTCATGTTGCTCCTGAGTATGCTGATTGACAGATCAACGAAGTACTAACAGTTCTTTGGGTTCCACCATAGTTGAGAAAGATGGATGTTTCGCAGAAAAAAGTGCAATGCAGATGTGATATGCACGGGGGTCACACGTATGACGAAGTTTAGTATGGAGCTCAAGATTTTATTATGTCGTGTTTCATACACTCTGGAAAGTTAATCTAGCAACTTTAATTATCATACTTGATGATGGACGTTGGTAGCTTCGTTTTGTTTCGAAGCCTTAGAAGCCACGTAAAACAAGTTTTTGCATGGACCGATTAGAGGCGTCTAACTTGGTTTTGCAGGATGGTTTGCATGTGCATGTGATGTGGTATAGCAGTGTTCATAATAATTTGATTATGTATGAGATGACTATATGATGTAAATTGATTAACATGACCTGCGTGTCATGATTCGGCATGATGGCTGGAGCCATATGATTGCACTTTAATGACCTGCGTGTCAACCTTATGTAATGCACTTATTTTATTAAGCTATAGAGATAGCAATATTATTTGGTGCATCAACAAGGTGGTGGCAATCTTCGCAAAGGTGAACACCAATGCGAATGCCGAAGACTAAGAAATACTAGACTTCTCCGTCAGAAAGGGCTATACCATATGATGCTATTATGAATTGCATGAGATGTTTATCCCTTATGATGCACCCTTCTTGATTGCGTAGTAGTCGCTTGTTATTAGGGTGATTTCTCACAGAAATATCAAGTAGTTAGTGTTCTCCCAAGTGTAGCACCGTCACGGCACCTATCTTTTCGGGGTGCGCCGTGTCACACGGGTACGAACGATTAGAGAAGTGTGAGGCGGGTGAGTTGAGACCTCGCAGCGAGATCACTTGGTTGTCCTGATGTTCAGGCATGACCGTCATGAGCTCGGAACAGACGCATCGAAAGATGAACAAGAGTCACATAGAGATGTGATTGGCAAGTTGGCCTACCGGTTGAGATTTTTCGTCATCGATGGTGTTTCACCAATGGCGAACAATTTAAATGCGGGTCTTGTATCACTCACAATCAATTTTGAGAGATATTGATTTTAGTGGGAGCTCACTATAGAATTAATTCTTTTAATTCTTAGTGCAATTAATTGTGAACTTTGTCTATGTGTAGATTGCATAATAGTTGTAGGATAATGGCTCGCGTTTCCACCTTCCCTATTTAAATTGAATACCTGTTAAATACCTGGTTAAAACTTTACGGTTGGTAGCGTAATGTGAGGATTGTCCTCAAGAGTGTCGAGAAGGACTTTGTACTATCGCATGCTTTCAGTGTTCTCCCGCTAATGCTATGGATCATATGACTCTCGTCCTTCAATCCAAAAGCTAGAATTCGTTTTCAGTCAAAGTGCAATATGTTTGCTTCCATGAGACCGGAACTTCGAAAGTTTGGATAGCTATGTGATATTCATGGAATCTGAAAATCATTTTCAAAGACAAACAAAAGCTAAAAGATATGAGATATCCAAAGCAATGTTTGTTTACGAACTATTAGTAAAGGAGCTTACTATGCATTAGACTGATAAGAGAGGGATCCAGGAGAACGCCTGTCATATGATGAATGGTGAATAAAACAAACCCTTAAAGAGAAAGGAAGTGCCCGAAGGGTGTTAGTAAGACTTTCACGCCTAGGAGGTCCAGGGCTAATGCCACCCTTAAGTTGGGTGCTTCTTCTGGGAGTAGGAGAAATACTGAAAAGTTAAACTGTTAGAAGTATAATGGCAAAAGGAAAGAAGACTGGAATATCCAGCTCATGTATGAATGTCATACAAGTTTTTGATGTATAGATGGCTGGTCAAAGATATAGTTCTTGGGAATTATGGTTAAACATGTTAATCACTAATTCTTGGGTATTGTGAGTTGGTCACAAACATACCCGCTCGATTGCATTTTGTTGCAACTCGATGTAAGAACTACTATGGCTTGAAAGACTAGCCAGGAATGAGGTTTAGATACACGTAGGGAACATAGTAAATGTTACTATGCCTTCCATCAGTTTATTCCCTATGTATTTACTTTCATAATTCATTTTAGAGTTTCACACTCTAGCCCTTTGCATAAGGTATCTTGCTAGAAGGTTGTTCATAAGAGAACTTTTGATGTTCGGTGTTATGAATAACATAAGGGCCATACTTTCATTATGAATGAGACGTATGTTATGATTATTGATCATAATACATTACCTCTGTATTTACTTTCATAATTCATTTAGAGTTTCACACACTCTAGCCCATTGCACAATGTTTGTTGCAAAAGAGTTGTTCATAAAAACAACAATTGTTGTTAAGTATTATGAATAACATGAAGGGCCATGCTTCCATCCTAGATGGGATGTATGTTATGAATATTGATGGAAATATGATACATCCATAACACTGACGCTAAATGTTGCAAGACTAAAAGAATACCACACAAGTGTGGCACTGCATTTGGTCACATTGGAGAAACCCGCATGGAAAATTCCATTATGATGGATTTTGAAGTCGTTTGATTTTGAATCATCTGACACTTGCAACTTTCCTCTGAAAAGTGAAGTGACTGAAATACCGTTCACAGGCCATAAGGAACGAGCATAGAACATATTGGTGATCATACATTATGATGTGTGTAGTCCAATAAATGTTATTGCAAGTAGTGGATTTATCTATCTTTAGAAATGACTCAAGTAGATATATGGATATTTACTTGATGAGATGTGAGTCTGGATCTTTTGAAATCATTTGAAAGGTTTTCAAAATGAAGAAGAAAAATATTGTAACAAGAAAATTATGTTTCTACAATTCGATTGCAGAAAGGAATATTTGAGTTACAAGTTTAGCGAATGTCTGATGAGTCGTGAAAGGCGTTTCATAAGTTGCACCTCCCGGAACATCACTGCTGGTGGAAAATCCGTGAAGATGTTATTGAACCATTTATGACATGGTAAGATCAAAGATTACATAAATAGATTTGCCATTATCCCTATTAAAAGAGTAATGCTTTAGAGACTGCAGCTTTTACACTGAAAAGGGATCCATCAGGTCTGTTGAAATGACGCCATGGTATGGTATGCCCAACCATGTTATATCTTTTCTTAACATTTGGAATATGGGGCTTGTGTAAAACGTTACAAACCTATTCCATATCAGACAAATGCTACTTTGTATGGTTATCCCAAGTCATTGGGTATTCCCCCACCACTATACGGAGGCAAAGGGTTTTGCCACAAAACGGTATGCTTTGAAAGAGAATAGTTCTTACAAAAGGTGAGTGGGAGGACAGTGCAACTCGACAAGATAACCAGTATCTTCATCATCATTTCAAAGGAAAGAAACCCTGGAAGTGATTCCGTTGTTTCCTACTACGACTGATACGGAAGTCTCTACAATAAAATGTATGGACTTCGGTCGAACGTGCAACTGAACCACGTAGGCAAAGCTCGTGCAAACCTATCAGGTGCGCAAACAAGATATTGTTGTTAGACAACAATATACCTACGATACACAAGGAAGCGGTGATGGGCCCCGACTCCGGAATTGGCTAAATGCCAATACAATCCGAGATAGTTTCCATATAAATGTTTCAAGATTAAAATGTTGATACACCTTTCGGAAGGCTTGGAGCCTAACGAATATTTATGGAACTAAAAACTGATACGGAAAAAATGTTTTATCCATAAAGCTCAACTTGTTGAAATAACAAGTTCAAGGAGTTGACTACGATAAGGTTGTTTCACCATGGCGATGCTTAAAGTCGGTTCGGGTTGAACTAGCAATTAATACATATATCAATCATGAGATATGAAATATGGATGACAAAAGGATTTCCATCTGATGGAAATGAAACCTAAGACTTGTATGTGATATAGTCCAAAGTAATTTGTCGATCCAGAGGATGCTAGTAAGTATGCAAACTTTAGAGTTCTAGCAATGGACAGAAGAGAGCAAAATGGAGTTGGAATCTTCGTGTTTTGATGAAGTGGTCAAAAGGGTTTTGACTTCATCAAATGGGTATCGAAGATGATTGTGATTCAAGAAAGTAAGTGGGAGCATAATAATATTTCTAAAAACCTTGTGTACTTGACACATTGTTAATTGGAAATAAATTTCTTGACACAAATTAGGACTTCATTTGAAAATAGTTTTTCGATGAAGTGCTTAGGCTACATAGCCTCAATATCAGGCATGATGATCGATGGATAGATTTCCCTAATGGGGCTAAGCTATGAATACATATTGACAAGATGCTAAAACCTTTTAGCATTCAAAATGCCAAGGAGTGATTGTTGCCGAAGTCACATGGCAAGAGTTTTTGCAAGACTCGGTGTCCCAAAACACTGATGAGTAAAATACATGATGGAGATTCCACACACTGTTGTGTTTGGATTAATCATGTATTCCATGGTATGTAAAAACAACCAGATATGTCCAATACTCCAAAGTTGTTGCGAGTATAGATACCAAAGTGATCAAAGTACTGATCATAGGACAACAGTGAGAGATGTCACTGAGTGCTAGAGTAGTACTGATGACATGGTTTCTCGAAGCAGAGATTATGAATTACTCGTTGTAAGTAATTACATCGATACAGTCTTCGTCAATGCTCCATGCGATTTTCAATTGAAGTTAAGGTTTTTGTGTAATACACAATATGGTGGCACAGTAGTTGGAAATTGTTCCAAACTAGATACTGTGGCGAATTCTATAACAAAGGCTAAGTATGTTGACGCTTTAGAAGCGACAAACAAGTTGTTGAATCATATAGTTCATTCATGAACTTAGTATGGTTCCAAGATGGCTTTGGTCTATGGGACAGTATTGCTGATAGTTGCTCCGTGGCTCAGTCTAAGGAATCAGGTTTAGACCAATGATTCACACATATGCAAAGCCAGGTCCACACAAAATATGAATTTTGTGAAAGTGTGAAAACACGAGGATATGCAAAGTTACACACGGAGCTGAAGTCATCAGATCCGTTGGACATCAGGCTATACCACAAGCAAAGCATATTTTACACCAATATGCCATAGGTGTAAAGTGCATTAGCATTGACTAGATTATTGAATCTAGTGCAAGTGGGAGTCTATAGGAGATATGCCTCAGAGGCAATAATAAATGATATTGATTATCTCCCTGTTCATAATTAGGTTTATGTTCCATGCTATAACTGCTATCGTTCTCGAGTCTACAATAACCACGAGGCTCGAAGGAAGACTCATATGAACGTGTGGGATAATAAACGGTAAAATGTATTCCTAGTCTAGCCTCTAAGACTGGCTTGGATGATGATCCTGTTTTCCTGATCATGGGCATGGCTATGCTGGCAATTTTGAGAGCACAATGTTAGAACAACATTTGTGTTGAATCGACCCGAATTGTTGTTATGCTTTGAGATACATTCGTCATAAGTTAATGTTTAATAACACAAATAAGTTAATGTTTGCATAATTCCTTAGACCATGAGAGTATCGAGTTTCTTCATCCTTGCTTCATGAACTTTGGGGTTTGTTAAACGTCATCCGTAAATGGGTGGCTATTACGGCGGCTTACGGGTTCATGGAAAAGTATGTCAAGTAACTTGATAGGTCAAGATTGGGATTTGCTCCTCAGACGATGGAGAGATATCTCTGCGCCCTCTCGGTTTTGTGGTATCCATCATCGTCTGGCGAAACACTTTGTGATTTGATCACGGGGATGCCGATACACGGGAACGAGAAAAGAGAACAATACCGATAACGAGGTAACTAGCATAGTGGACAAGTTGTTGATCCACGGGGATGCCAACATGTCTCACCTTGGGTATTTGTAACATATCGTGAAGCAACAGGAATAGCACATGGCAACTGGAGGTCCCCTCGAATATTCATTCGTGTGGGTATAGGGGTCAATATGGGTGTCCACGGCTCCGATGTTGATCATTGATCGGAAGAGGTTCCGGGTCATGTCTATGCTTCACCGAACCTATAGGGTCACACGCTTAAGGGTCATCTATCTATTCAATACTAGACAGGGAGTCTGAGAGAAAATCACCGAAAAGTTTCGGACACCGGAAAAGTTTCGGACAGCGGAAAAGTTCCGCAAAGCGAACACCGGAACAGTTTTGATAAAACTGAAAAGTAGTTTCAGGGGATACCATTAAGTCAAATTGGTTTCGGCACATGCTTGATAATTCTTGGAGGGTGCCAGAATCATTCTGCAAACTTCTGGGAATTTTCCGGAAGAATAACCGGAAATGTTCCGGAGCTGCCGGAACCGCTTCAGATGCTTTTCGCAGATGAAAATCACTATTTCGGAATTGTACCGGATCACATTGGAAATTATTTTAGTGGGGTACTATAATTGTTCTAAGCCCACATAAATACTTTCAGTTCGAGCGGACGCGGAAAAATGTCGTCGTGAATAGTGAAAGTGCTTTTTGGACTACTTTATGGAAAGCCACCTTTGGGGCTTTGATCCAAAAGATCTTGGGGATGACATGGATGGATTGGAGCCATTTTTGGGGGGCCAAATGAGGGTGTGTCCGGCCACATGGTGGACTCCTTCATGAAGTCCCTCTTGTTCCTTGGTTTCACTTTTATGCCCTTGTGGAAGGACTTCATTCATGTGCATTTTGGGTTTTCTTGTAAAACCACCCCACCCCTTGGTTTTCCTATAAATAGGAGGTGAGTGGGCTGCCATCTCTCCATCCTTGTGCTCTCATACATATGCCATTGCAATGATCTGGCTTCTTCTCTCCCTCCCAGCGAAATAGTTTCGTAGAGCCGAAAGGCTGTCTGGGTTCCGGCAGGAACTAGTTCTGGACGGCGAAGCTCTGCCGGATAGATGACACCGTATGTGTGCAACTCTGTAGAGAGATCTTTGTTTTGGTCTTAGTTCTAGAGTGCCTCCCGAAGGGCTGTCCATGTGACCGTCCGAGTTTCGAAGGTCCTCCCGAAGGGCTGTCCGAGCGATACTGCAAGTTTTGGAGGTCCTCCCGAAGGGCTGTCTGCAACACCGTCCGGGGGACTATGCGACCACCTCCCGGAGGGCTGTCCGCGACACCGTCCGAGGGACTATGCGACCACCTCCTGGAGGGCTGTCCGCGGTGCAGATGAGGGTATACATCCTCGTGGTTGGGAGGTTGTAAATCCTAGCTACGGGGATCTGCATCGCCGATCGTCATCGACTCTACTTCCGCTGCGCTACGAGTCGGTAACGAAAAGATCAAACCTTGTATGCAGTCTTCATAGTGGTCCTGGGCTGGTGCATAGGTTGGAATTTTTTTGTTTTCTGCTGCATTGACCTTCACTATCTATGTAATAATAGACATTCATGGTCTCTATTTGTGTAAGACGCTAAATGTGGATGTAAGACTCTTGTTATTCAGCTTCTGTGTGTTCAGTGAGCATTGATCTCTGGGATCACAGTACACGTGCATTCAATGATCAGGACTTATGATTTGGGGTCCCCACAGTCAGCCACCTGGTTGCTGAAGATATGAAGAAGAGGAAAGACTCAGGTTTGAGGGCCTGGAGAGCTGTTTATCCATATGCCTAGAGGAAGAAGACTGTTGTGGACTACAGATTCTACACCAGAGAGAAGAAAGATTTTTATGAGACACTGCTGCTAGACAAGAGCCCAACAGTCAGTAATATGAGATATGTAGACTGGAAATTTATTCAGGAGAATGTGGATTACTTCCCAAGTGTCCTAGACAATTTCCACTTCATTGGTTTGGATGAATTTGTTGTAAGAGAGCTTACTACATGGAATGATGAGATGATCATGCAATTCTACTCCACTGCACACTTCTATGGAGATGGTAGGATTGTATGGATGACTGAAGGAGCAAGATATGAATCTACTGTTGATGAGTGGTCTGCACTTCTAGGAGTCCTAGAGGTTGAAGATGGTGACTTGGATGTATACTCGGAATCCAAGGATATGTATAGTCCCATCCCTATAGACAAAGTGCAATCTCACAAGCTAGGAATAGGATCCATCTACTACCTTCAAGCTGGCCTCCGCACCAAGAACACCATTCTGAGGCACACCTTGATGCCCAGGTCAGGAGATGACAAGATGATCCGAGGATATTCCACTAACATGTTGGTCCACCTGGACAACCACACCAGGATCAGATTCATGGACCTAATTGTTGAGACAGTTAAGAGGGTTGTTGCTGATCAGATGCGCTCTTGCTGCTATGCACCCTATATCCAGATGCGCTCTTGCTGCTATGCACCTTATATCCAAATCATCCCACTTCAGCTACAGCTCAGGCCGAGGCAGAGGCAGTTCGAGCCACTAGTGCTCAGGTTCCTAGATCCATAAATGAGAAAATGGATCTGTTGATTTCATCAGTTCAGAACATGCAGAAGGATATTAAGGGGATTCTGGACAACTAGAACAGTCTCGTGAGGATCTTTCAAACTAGGATCAAGACTCTCAATGATAAGGTGGATAAGGTGACTAAGACAGTCATAGAGCTTCAGAAGGAAGTTGACTCGGCGCACATCCCTCAGGTTTCTTCCACTTCTTCTTCAGATGATGATGATGATGATGATGAGGATGGATCACCTCTTAGCCGAGCACACAATTCAGTACTCAGGCTAGATCAGCCATAGTGCCTGCTCCAGACTTAAGGCCCTCTTCATCAGCTCCTGCTACTGTCACCTCAGCTCCTGCTCCATACTTGAGGCCCTCTTCATCAGCTCCTGCTACTGTCACCTCAGCTCCTGCTCCATCAGCTCCAGTTCCTCCAGTATCCACTCCAGCTCCATCCGTGACATCTGCACAGATCTTTTCCAACGCTATTCTCTCGACTCCTTCATCAACAATAGGAGGAGATCAACCAAAGAACGCTAAGATATATGCCTTTGAACTTTCTGGTAACTTGTTGCCAAAGGGGGAGAAGTGTATATAGATCTTTAGGCTTCGAGTGAGAGAGCATTTGGTGTTTGTTACATTTTCAAAAAACAATTGCTTTTGGTTGCTTGTGATACACATTTGATGATTTTTCATCATACATTTTAATGTGTGATGCTACTATTTCGTATCATCTTAATGCTTATGTTATGATCATTCATCTTTTGCTTGATTGTCTTGTGCTATGATGTTCATTCTAATTATTCTCGCACACCACCAAGTGGTATGTGACATGTAAGAAGTGACCCATGTACCTAATCGATTGTGCATTTGCATTCAGACATAAATTGAAAATAATGCACAAATTTAGGGGGAGCTCTTGCTTATCACATGCTTCTCAAAGCGACGATTACATTCATTGATTATATCTTTGTCGATGCTTTGATCTATATGTTGTCATCAATTAACAAAAAGGGGGAGATTGAAAGCACATTTGCTCCTTTGGTGGTTTTGTTAATTAATAACAACATATAAGTCTTTGAATTAAAGTTTCCACCAAATATATTTTAGGAAAAGTTCAATGATAGGGATGGCAAAAGGATTGTGGAATTACCCCAAGATTCAAGGAAATAGGTTGGCCAAGCGTCAAGCAAGAAGACTCCACATTTTACATTTGTGAGAAATCACTTTGTGTCCATAGGAAAGCCAGTACTATTAAAAGGGGGCAGGGTTTTGTTGGTGAACAAAATGCTCATACATGCACAAGTGATAGCCACCAATAACATCCGCAAACTCTCCCACCAAAGTCTGTCTATAGCCAAGCATTCAAAATCGATGCAAACAACATTCCTATCCTGGTGCCACCGATTCCAAACCCTAGAAAGACTCAGCCAAACCCTAACCCTTCGGTGCCACCGACACTGCGTTCGGTGCCATCGAGTTGGGTTGCCAAGTTTCTATTACGCAAGTTCACATTTTCGGTCCTTCTAAGAATGTTGAATCAGCATCACTAAGTTTGGCAATTCTAACCGTTGGTCACCTTGTCGGTGCAACCGAGATTCGTATATCGGTCCCTCCGAGATTCAAAAGTTGCCACCTTTTGGTCACTTTGGTACCACCGAGATTAACACATCGGTGTCACCGAGTCTGACTTATTGTGTGTAACGGTTGGATTTTTGGGGATGCCTATATATACCCCTCCACCACTACCTACTCGAAAGAGAAGCACCCAGAACTGTTCTATTCCTATCTTATTAGTTTTCTGAGAGAGAAGCACCTACCCCTGTGTTGATATCAAGATCTTCCACTCCAACCATATGGATCTTGATGTGTAGCCTCCCCAAGTTGCTTTGCACCAATCCCATATCTTATACCAAGCCAAATATTTGAGAGAGTGATTGAGTGTTGAGGAGTCTATTATCTTGAAGCACAAGAGCAAGGAGTTCATCGTCATTACTGGGCCTATTACCTTTTGGAGGGTGGTGCCTCCTAGATTGGTTAGTTTTCGCTTGGAAGCGTCCTACTTCATGTTGTGGAGTGAACCAAGAAGTTTGGAAGGGCAAGGAGATTGCCTACTTCGTGAAGATCTACCCATAGTGAGGATAGTCCTTCGTGGACGGAAGCCGTCATGGTATAGTCAAGGTTGCTTCTTCGTGGAACCCTCTGTGGGTAGAGCCCTCCATGGACTCCCGCGACCGTTACCCTATGTGGGTTGAAGACTCCATGAATGTGGACGTACGATAGCACCACCTATCAGAAACGCGGGGAAATTCATCATGTCATTAATTGTGTTTGCTTTCCTTACCCTCTAATGTGAATGTGCAATGTCTTTACTTTCTGCTTCTATACTCTTAGACTTGCATGTGTAGGGTGTACTTAACCTGCTATGGATGCTAAAACTTGCCAAGAATTAAAATTGGGAAAAGCATAGTTTTATCTGGTCAAGTACTCTAGTCACAACCCATCTAGACCTACTTTCGATCCTACACAACCCCACCGCAATCCGTGTGCTTCCCTCCGACGCACTTTGGCTTCACGTTGAACACTTTGAGCCATAGCCCAAAGTGCGGCTCGACACGTAGGAAAGCCTCACAGACGAGGATGAACGCCAAGATGTGCATAAAAGAGTTCGGTGGGAGGTTGTGGAAGTTGAGGCCGTAGAATAACATCAACCCCCTGAAAAAGGGGTGGAGTTGAAAGCTCATCCCCCTAATGAAGTGGGTGTTGAAGACCACCCTTTTGCCTGGCTTGGGGGTGGGGATCACTTGGCTCTCCTCCGTCATGCGGTGAGGGATATCATCCGGGAGGTATCCAGCCTGCTTGAGGTCCTGGATGTCCTTGTCGTTCACTTTGGAGGCCTCCCACTTGCCGTTGGAGATGGAACCCGCCATTGGTGAGCTAGGAGGTGGGTGACGAAACATTTAGATCTGGGTGTTGGAAGGTCAGAGGAATGGAAGAAGAGGAAACATATGAGGATCGTGATTAGCTTTGGGGGTTTTCTTCCCTTTTTATGAGTCTTATCGTTTGGGATCCCTTCGTCGCGCCTTGAATCCTTCCGCTTCTCTAGACATGGGTGCGGTCGCACGCGCATGATAAAACATATCCCGTGTGAAACAGGGCTCGATCTGCATACTCATAGATCATGCTGATGGAACGGCCTTGAACCGCGCATCGAGTTTTTGTAACTGGCCTAGCGGTCGCGGTGGGCCGTGACCTTTCGTCAGAGAGGTTGTCAGGGGATGTTATGTTACCCCCTGACTTTCTCCCTTCAAGGCCAACCCATTCACAGTGTTCGGACACACGCCTATTTGGAAGCTACTTGTAATGAGAGACCAAACTCTATTTGGCGAAAGGAACTCACCTCGTAAGACGAAGACTCTGATCGTGTCAAGTTAAGACCCTTGGCGTTGGAGGCGAGTTCGGGGGCTACTGAGGGAGTCCTGGATTAAGGGGTCCTTGGGAGGCCGACCCGTTTCTATGGTCCTCACTATATGGGCCACTTACTGAACACATGAATACTTGAAGGCCCAATCTCCAAGATGGAAGCTTCGGGAAGCACGGCTTGTACTCCACGTTTGATATAGCGAATAGGCATGTTTATCTCTTCGGCATGTAACTGACCATGTGTAAACCCTAGGCATCCTCTGTGTATATATAAGCCGGAGGGTTTTAGGGTGTAGAGGGAGAACAACTCATCTAGGGTTAGCTATTCGATCTCAAGGTAGATCAACTCTGTAACCCCCCATATCATTAATACATCCAAGTAGGACGTAGGGTATTACCTTCATAGGAGGGCCCGAACCTGGGTAAATTTGTGTCCACTTCGTCTCCTGTTACCATCGATTCTAGTCTCACAGTTTGGGACCCCCAACCCGAGATCTGTCGGTTTTGACACCGACACATGACCCCCATCCACAGATCCGCCATGGGCTTTGACCTAGAGTTCCAACTTGTCCCAACAGTCGCGCGCCGGGACGTACGTGCGCTCTTGCTCGGCCAACGAGCCCATGGAGCTCCTCCTCTCCGTGTGTTTCTTCTCTCCCATCTCAGATTTGCTATTCCCTTCCCTTCCCTCCCCTCATGGGTTTCCTTCCCATCCTCGTCCCATCTCGAGCCAAAAATGCCTTTTCTCCTCCCCATCTCTGGCCAGCGGTGAACATGACCCACTCCTCGAAGGGGCCTCTCTGGCCGGCAATCATGAATATTTTTTTTGGTTTTTGAAATTAATAGTAGTAGCATGGGTCACGGGCACGCGCTACAGTTAGTTAGTAGTAGCGCTTGTGGCACAAGTGCTACTACTAACACATGTACTAGTAGCATGGGTTGAACCGCACTACTACTACCAGTTAGCTAAAGCGTGGTAGTAGTAGCGTGCTACTTCTCTACAACATCACCAAAGTTGGCTAGTTGATAGACTAATTCTTGTCTTGCGTTGGTTTTTTCCCTTGAAGAGGAAAGGGTGATGCAGCAAGGTAGCAGTAAGTATTTCCCTCAGTTTGAGAACCAAGGTATCAATCTAGTTGGAGTAACAAGATGAAGCTACAAGGAACCTGCACAAGCACAAACAAACTCGCACCCAATGCAATAAAGAGGTTGTCAATCTCTTCACGATCGTTTGCAAAGTGAGATCTGATAGTGGTAATAGATAAATATAAATAAGTAAATAAAATTGCAGCAAGGTGTTTTTAATGATTTTGTTGTTTAGATCTGAATATATAATATGTAAAATAGTCCCGGGGGCCATAGTGTTCACTAGAGGCTTCTCTCATGAAAGCAAGTATTGCGGTGGGTGAACAAATTACTGTTGAGCAATTGATAGAAAAGCGCGAAGTCATGACGATATCTAAGGCAATGATCATACATATAGGCATCACGTCCGAGACAAGTAGACTGATACTTTCTGCATCTACTACTATTACTCCACACATCGACCGCTATCACTACTCGAATAAGAGAATTTGTCATCTGCTGCTTCTTTGCCGTATGCTTGCTGATGGCAAAGACACTCTTTGCCATCAGCTACCCAAAACCTGACGGCAAAGAGCTGGCTGATGGAAAACATCAACTTTGCCATAAGCTTACTCTTTGCCGTCTGCTAGCTGACGGCAAAGCACATGCAGGCAGAAGGCAAAAAACCACCCCACACCGCCCTCTAACCCATAACGGTCCACCTCTTTGCCATCAGCCTATTACCACTTTGCTGTCGGGGGCAGATGGCAAAGAGGCAACTAGACCTAACATCGTCAACCCCCACCCCACCCCCTCTCTCTCCCTCATAATGGTTCACCATAGCCCCCTTCTCTCTCCCTGCGCCGCCGTCGGAGCTCGTCCTCCCTCCTCCCTCCTCCCCGTGACCCGCCGCCGGAGCTCGCCCCTCCACCTCCCTGTGACCCCCTCCTCCACCATCATGCCCCTGTTCCACCACCACCCCCTCCTCTCCATTCCCTTGCTCCACCACCGCCCCCTCCTCTCCGTGCCCCTGCTCCACCACCGCCCCCTCCTCTCCGTGCCCCTGCTCCACCACCTCCCCCTCTTCCCTGCGACCCCCAGCTCCACCACCACCCCCTCCTCTCCGTGCCGCTGGTCCACCTTGTCGCAGGCATTTCCCCCGAGCTCCACCTCGTTGCTGACATCTCCCCTAGCCCCTTGTAAGTCCTCCGGCCCTCCTTTCCTCTCTTTGCCTCTTTGCTAGGGGTAATTTAATTAAGTTAAGTTACTTACGTTAATTTAGTTAGGTTATTGTTATTAGGTTCTTGTTGCTATTAGGTTCTTGTTGCTATTAGGTTCTTACTTTAATTTGTTTAGGTTAATTTAGTTAAGTTACTTAGGTTAATTTACTTATGTTAATTTTTATTAGGTTCTTAGGTTAAGTTACTTAGGTTAATTTTTATTAGGTTGCAAATTTTTCTTCAAGTTTCATATGGGCTATTTAAAGAAAAAACAGAATTGATTAACACTAGTTCCAAATATTGCGAAGAAAAAAGACTTCTTGCGTTTTGCTTCAAGTTCTATATTGTTCTTCCTATTATATGAAAATTTGAAGTGGACATGTGTCACGCCCAAGATGCGCGCCTATCCATATTGGGACACGAGGGCCCTGCTACGGATAGAGGCGCATCCTGCTGTTAGCAAGAATAGTAACATTGCAACATACAGTACTGAAAGGGAAGAGTATACAAGATTGGCTTACACTCGCCACATGCTAAATTACAATACACTCAATTCATATCATCAAGTTTAAGACAGGGTCCAGCTACGGACGAAGATAAACGACAAGAGAAACAGTTGCAAAGAAACTATCCAAGCTATCCCAAAGATCACGACCAGGTCCTCTACTCGTCCGGATACGTCACATACATGCGACCACGTTCCTCATCAAACTCCCACTGTAGCTGAGTGAGATCATCCTGCTCAACCATATTTGCACCTGTACCTGGAGTGTTGTAGTAAACAGTGAGCCACAAAGGAATCAGCAAATCAAGCCACCGGGTTCTGAGACTTTGCAAGCTAATAGGTGTGGAAGGGTAAGTGTTTAGTTTGCAGCAGCACTAGCATATATGGTGGCTATCTTACGCACATTTAAGTTAAATATGAGTTGCCTACGATGATCGCACGATTACTACAATTATTGAAGAGATGCTGAACGCATACTTACGACAATCATAACACCACCGTGTTCTCTCCCGGTTCATGTCCACGAGCAGAGACGGACACTGTTACTCACACGTTGGTTCATTTTATTAGAGCTTACTTCAAGTTAACTATAACCGGGTGTTAAACAATAATCCAAGTTGCCACATAACCGTGGGCACGGCTTTCCGAAAAGATTTAACCCTGCAGGGGTGCTCCAACTAATCCATTACCAAATTAACGACACTCCGCGGGAATAGCCTCGATCACGGATCTCGCGATCATCATCGGTAATTCCAAAGGAATTCCAACACCTCGAGTAAGCCCGAAGAAAGTCAGAGCCCACACGCAAGAAATTCGATAAAGGTAAAACCAATCCAGCAAGACCACCCGACGTGTCGACGATCCCGATAAGAGCCGCGTTTCTCAGTCTCAGGACACGACGGATAAGCGACGCGTACGGAGGCCTGATAGAAATCTCCCAAGTTGCCTTGGGTTGGCCCCGCACAGTGCTCTAGTTTGGATCAACACTCATGAGGAGCACTGGCCCGGGGTTGATTAAATTATCCACGGGGTTGCAAGCCCCGATGCAAGTTTTATTAAGTTATTAGCAAATGAAAACCAATGATGGATCTTGCCAGACAAGTCTTAATCTCAACCAAATCATCAAGGGGGTCCCCATAACAACCCCAAGCATGTTAGGAGCGCAAAGTATAGAAAACATAACACCGGTAACCAAGAACTATGGCGGTAACAGCGGAACAAATCACTTAGCAAAAGGACAAGCCTTCCACAAATACCAAGATATATAGGTGCATTAATTTAAATAACAGAATTTAAAGATGATATCCAACTCCATGTTATCACATGGGCACAACCTGCAACTAAGAACGCTATAAGGGGGGCTGAGCAGCGGTAACTTAGCCAAATAAGGTTTGCTAGGTAGTGGAGGTTAAATGCTTTCATGGAAATTAGGAGGCTGATATCATGTGGTAGGTAACGCAATTGTAACGATAAGATCGGAAAACTAGCAAGCAAGAATAGTAACAGAATCCGGGCATGATCATCCTGCCTGTTGGTTCCTCAGAGTAACAAGTAGCTGGGTCCTCGTAGTGGTACTCTCCTGGATCCTCGTGCTCAGATTCAACGCTCGCGTCTACCCAAGATAAACAACAACAATAAACAACCAAACAAGGTGCAATGCACAACCAAGATGATGCATGATCCATTTATGAAGATTTATGCATGGCAACCCAAACTAGTCATGTTTCACGTGCAAAGTTTGCAATTTAGTGAACCTGGACAGAATCTCTTGTTGAGTTATTTTAACATGCATGAACATGGCAGGAATTAATGCATCATGAAAAAACGATGGAAATGCATATAAAGATCATAAGAAACGGAGTTACGGTTCTCGAGATACGCTCACGACAAGGAACGGAGGCAAAACACAAGGTCATCAAATACCTGGGCTAAATCTTGGCATTCCAATGCAGCCACTGGATAGGTTATGAAAAATCAATCAAGTAGGCTCAAGAATCAAATCATTCCATGGAGTATAGCTCCCACAACACTCAAAACAACATTTCACTCAAATCTGCCACAAACAGCAACTTAGCAAATAGAACAGCTCACAACTAGAGCTACAGGATGCCTACAGCCACACACAAGACATGGACATGATCTACACAACATCCACTCCAATATCTTCCATTACACCCATAGAAAAAGTGGTATACAGCACCAAGCAAGTGACACTCAAGTTGGCATGATGAAACAGTTTTTAGGGACTTAGTGAAAATTCCAGTTTTTCTGGAATCTGGGTTTATAAAGTAGCAGATTGACAGTAATGGTTAAATATGCTAGAGAGCTCCAAATGACATGAAAATTAACATGATGGAATATGATAACATATATTTCAAAAAGCTACACTGTGTATGAGCAAATTCCAACCACAGCTCTAACTACAACCCAGTTGATACAGCAACTTGATAATAGCAGATTCTCCAGACTTAGCCATTTTCACAGCAGGCTGGCAGAAACAAAAAGTAGGCAACTTAACAGCATGATTTTTACTAACGTGGTCAATATCCATGAATAACAAAAATACTGGGGTGATAACAACAACTTTGACTAATAAACTCTAGTTGACAAGAACATGAAAGCATGCATAGATTAATTCATATGAAAAAGACAAAAGGGCTTCACAGCATAAAAATGCACTTATGTGAAGTTGCCCCAAAGTCAAATCTGATTTCACAGGTGTGTAGAGGGGTTGAAAACACCCCAGAAGCATTACTCATACCTATATACTTGCATGGAACTTGAGGGAGAAAATAGGGGTCGAAATTTGACCACCACTCCCATGTATGACTTATGGCACTTAAGATACTTGATGAAAAGCTAAAGCAATGACATGGGACCTATGCATACAAGTTGTCAAGGAACAAATAACCTCTAGTGGAATGTAGCATAGCATGACAACAAGAAACTAGGGAGAAACTAGCAAGAGAGGGAAACATGCTCATGAGATCAAAAGGGAGCACCTACACATGGATTCTACGCATGCACATGGAGGAGAGCAAGAATATCACATAACCATCACTTACTCATGCACTCACATCAAGAGGAACACAAAACACCAACACATGGAGGTGGATGCACATGATGCATCCACACACACCCTATACCTACACACACACACTCTAGTGTGTATATGCACATGGTGCAATATACACACACACACAACACCAACACATGAAACCAACATGTGGGTGTGCCTATGTACAAGATGCACACACACACACACATCTAAGCTAGCACCACAAGATCATGTGCACATGCACACATACACCTCCTACCTACATACACACAAACATGAAAGGGAGTGTATGCACATGACATACCCACACATACACACAAATGCATACACACCAACACCATACATACATACATACTAACACAAGTGTGTGTGCCACACTACACACACACACAAGTCACCACCTATCCTACACCACCACACACACACACACATGTATGCATATACATGAGTATATACACACACATGAGCATGTACATGCAAGCTCACACATTCACCCAAATATAATTGCTAAAAAAAGATAAAATAGAACCTGAAATTCCCATATATGCATATATACACTCACATACATGAAACAGAAAAAAGAAAGAGAAAAAGAAAACAAAAAAAGGGGGGAGAAGAGGGGATCGAACCCCAGACCTCCTGGGCCGGCGCAAGCAACAGCATCACTGGGCTATGGCTCGGTTACTGATCAGAGGGGGGAGCCCTTAGCTCTTATACACACGCACGCTTGAAACTCTCTGACAAAACTGAACCACAAACACACAACAAAGCACCCGCGGAGGAAAACAGCGGCGGGGCGATGGCGATCACCGGCGACACATGGGATCTCTGGCGACGCGGAGCGGCGGGATCGAAAGCTACACCTACGGGGATTCCATTCCCAGCCTCTCCTGGCAAAGAGGGGGACTGCGACGAGCACCCGGTGCTCGACTAGCGAACGGTGGCGACGGCACCCACCGGCGATACAGAAACGCACTACAGCGACTGTTGGGGATATAACCCCGTGATATGACCCGGCTGGGAGGTTCCGGATCACAACATTGACCTATGAGCCAGCCCATGAGGACAGCGTTGATTAAAGGCCCAAGGCGATGGGCGACTCTTAGCATGGGCCAGACGGAGCCGACTCAGGCATGTAAGACGTGTCAAATGTAACTCGATTAAGGAGTTAGAGATAGACTCGGAGATGGAATGTGATCCGACTGTATCATTGTAAGACCCAGCAGTCCTGACATCTTATATAAAGGTAGAGCCGGGGCGGCTTAGAGATGAGGGGATCGAGAGCTAGGTCTAGCTTTTAGCTCCTTGTAATCGATACGACAAGCAATAAGCAACACAAGCAGGACAAAGGCTTTTACCTCGACTTGAGGGGCCGAACCTGGGTAAACTCGTGTCCTTTGTCCCGATCAACCCTCTTGAGTCCACTACCATGGAGCCGGCTCTGAACCCAAGTTCGGTAAGCCGGACATCTGCCGTGACAAAACCACGATAGTCGGCGCCCACCGTGGGTTTGGCGCTCGATGGTGTTGAGTTCTCAAGGGGCTCCCTTCCAGGGCTCAAGGGATACGTTGTTGGACAGATGTGCAAGAGTCGCCGAGGCCGGCTCTACATCGACGACGCCGGCTGGGGACCGGAGGCTGCGTCCGTGGAGTACGGATTCCGGGTTCCGTTTGGCGGGATCCAAGTGTTCATCGGAAAGATCGACGGGTCTACACCCGGGCCGGACGTCCGCTCCAACATCGTCGAGCTGGCTCGGCGTCTTTAGCCTAGATGCAAGGTAGGCCCTGCCCGCGCTCACCCGGGTCGAGGGCCCGTCTTCATAGGCTTTACCCAAGGAGCGGATCTGGAGGCTTCCGGATCTCAAGGGACTCTCGTACACTCCGACGACGGGTCATCAAGCGGAGAGACAGAGTCTGTGTATCAGCTCCACAATGGGGGTCTTGGGGGCTACACCTGCCCCGAGCCGAAGCAGAGCGGGTCGGACGAGCCGGAGTGGCCGTACCACGCGGCAGTATTCATGGCAGAGCCTGGGGGGTCCGGGTCACAGGCGAACCCTCCTCCGGGGCCGCCAGCCAGAGTCTGGTCAAGTTGATGGACGAGCTTGAAGCTTTGTTGGCTACAGAAGTTACACCTGAGAATCAAGCGGCTCGCAATACGGAGATCGCCAGGATCAAGGGCCGGATGGTTGAGGAGCGTCAGAGGATTGCTGAGCTAAACACCCGGATGGAGGCAGAGGCCGCACGGATCAAGGCCGATGCTTTACGTTTGGGGCTGGAGCAAGTGTCTGCGGCGGCTGTGCACCGCAGGAGGCATCAATCTCGTCTGCCAGAGCGTTATGAGGCGAGGAATCTCTTTAACACCCCCAGGTCGGGAAGAGTGGCGGCTGCCCCTGAGGAAGGGCGAACAGCGGCTCACATGACCCAGCCCAGAGGGTTCACAACACCGGCGGGTCATTATTCTAACCCGGCCAAGAACATGGTGGCGGCGGCTACCCGGCTTGAAGCAATCCCTATCCCAGAGGAGGCACCCTTTGCGGAAGAAGTAAGGAACGCCATCGGATATCTACAGACGGCCATGGCTCAACAAGAGAAGTATGCTCACAGCCGGAGCCGGGTCCATTCAACCCCTCTCCCTAGCCGAAGCTTCAGCCGGCGTTATGAGTTGCTGGCGGTGTCCCGCAGCGGCCCACGTTTTGAGCCGGAAGAGGGGCACGCAGTGCCACGCGCGCAGGCTCTGGTGGATCAGGCTAGGAGTAGGCGAGAGCAAGAAGTGGCGATGGGTCGTCCGGGTCATGAACACCCGGTGTTGATGGAAGCTAGAACTACTAGCAGCACTAGAGCCGTGGGAGCCCCGTGCTTGACTCCGGCTCTACGAAGTGAGAGGTTGCCGAAGGATTTCAAGGGGCCCCGTAAGGTGCCAAATTATACAGCGGATCTCCCTCCCGAGGCTTGGGTTGAGAGCTATGAGCTGGCCATGGAAATGTTAGACGTCAGTGAAGCATTCTTTGCAAAGTATTTCATCATGATGCTTGACGGTCCAGCTCGCATGTGGCTAAAGGGCTTACCGCCTAACACTATCAATTCCTGGGCCGAGCTAAGGGCTAAATTCATCAAAAACTTCCAACGGACTTGTAAGCAGCCCATGACCATTGTAGATTTGGATCATTGCGTTCAGCAGGAGAACGAGTCGGCCCATCATTGGGTTCGGCAGGTCTCAACCATCATCCACTCATCAGAGTAGATCACGGCGGCTCAGGCGGTGCTTATTCTGGAAAAGAACTGCCACTTTGTTCCACTAAAGCAGAAGCTTGGCCGGCTTAAACGCACGTGCCGAGACATGGGGGAGCTCATGACGGCTCTAACGAAATATGCCGACTCAGATAATACCAAAGACCCGGGCTCGGACGAGGAGAAGTTGAATCAAGGGAAGAAGCCCAGTCAAGCTAAGGGCTCTGGAAACAACGGAAATCAAAGCAAGCAGAGGAACGTCGGCGGCTCAGGTCATGGCGGGTCAGAGCTCGTGGCAAACGCTAACACGGGGCCGAATGCTTTCAGAGGGAACGGATGGTATAAGCCGTACCGGCGTGACAATAGGCCCCCTTTTAATTTGGAAGCGGCTCTTAGGAAGCCTTGCCCCGAACACAGTACACCCGATAAGCCGTCGACGCACGCATGGGGTGACTGTTTCATCACGCAGAGGTTTAAGAATCAACATTTTCAGCCACACAATAATCAGGGCGGCGAACCACCGAACGGCTCAAGGCCCGGCGGCTCAAGCCATGGGGGATCTGGTGCCGGTTTTGGTGCTAACGGCTCAGGAGCGGGCCATCCGGGTCATAATAACCAACAGCACCAGCAGCATCCGGGCAACAACAGCAATAATCATAACAATCAGCAACAACAGCAGCAGCGTAACCAGTCCGGATTCCCGAGTAACCCAAAGCAGCTCAGCTCAGGGCAATACCATGTATTTACAACTGGCCACAATAAACGAGATGCAAAGTTGTGGAGACGAGCGGTTAACATGGCCGCACCGGCTCTCCCACAATTTTTGCCATGGTCAGAATATGACATAACGTGGAGCCGGGCTGATCACCCGCCTCAGGTAGATGACCCGGGCCGGCTTGCTTTAGTGGTGGCCCCCTAGATACATGGCTATGGGGTGAACAAGGTGCTCATGGATGGAGGCAGCAACATCAACATCTTATGTTATGACACCTTTCAGAGGATGAAATTCTTAGACAAGGATCTTAAAGCTTCTTCTACTGTGTTTCATGGTGTGGTACCTGGTAAGTCGGCGTACCCTATGGGAAAAATTGCTTTGGAGGTGGCCTTCGGTGATGAACACAACTACAGGGTGGAAACCTTATGGTTTGAGCTGGTCAAAATTAAGAGCCCTTACAACGCATTGTTCGGGCGACCGGCTTACGCCAAGTTCATGGCTAGACCATGTTATGTCTATCTACAGCTCAAGATGCCCGGCTTAAATGGCACCATCATGGTTCACGGTAACCGGCAGACAACTATTGAGTGTGAGGAAGGAGATGCAGCTTATGCAGAGGGCAGTTGTGCGCAGGAGGAGCTCAAATTTTACAAGGAAAACGTTGACCCGGACGATATGACTCCACTGAAGAAGCCTACTATAGAGGCAGACCCACCGCTCAAATTTTTGGCAGATGATACCAAAGCAGTGGATTTTTCTCTAGGTGATTCATCCAAGCAGTTCATCATCGGGGCTCACATGGACCCCAAATAGGAAGGCGCGCTCATCGAATTCATCCGTGAGAATCGGGACATCTTCGCATGGAAACCTTCTGACATGCCGGGTGTCCCGAGAGAGTTCGCTGAGCACAAGATCAATGTGAATCCAAAGTACAAGCCGGTCAAGCAATTCCTACGATGGTTCAATGAGGAAAGGCATAAGGCCATTGGGGAAGAGGTTGCCCGGCTCTTAGCGGCAGGGTTTATAATTGAAGTCTTTCACCCGGAGTGGTTGGCTAACCCGGTGTTAGTGCTTAAGAAGAACGGCACATGGCGTATGTGCATAGATTACACGGATCTCAATAAGGTTTGTCCGGCTGATCCTTTCGCACTCCCCCGTATCGATTAGATCATTGATGCAACAGCCGGGTGTGAGAGCTTGTGTTTTTTGGATGCTTACTCTGGGTATCACCAGATCCAGATGGAAGTAAAGGATCAAGAGAAGACATCCTTTATGACACCCTTTGGGGCGTTCTGTTATGTCTCCATGCCTTTTGGGCTTAAGAGTGCCCAGGCGACTTATCAGAGGTGTATGCAGAATTGTCTCCACCCTCAGATCGGCCGCAATGTTCATGCCTATGTGGATGATATAGTGGTGAAGTCTCGGAAGAAGGAAACCCTCTTGGAGGACTTAAAGGAAACTTTGGACGATCTCCGGGTCTCCAAAATGATGCTTAACCCATCGTAGTGTGTTTTTGGTGTTCCTGCATGGAAGCTCTTGGGGTTCTTAGTCTCAGAGCGTGGCATTGAGGCTAACCCAGACAAAATAAAGGCTATCACCTCTCTGCGAGAGCTGACGTGCATTAATGACGTTCAGCGTATCATAGGTCGGATTGCAGCGTTGAGACGGTTCATAAGTCGGCTTGGGGAGAAGGCTATCCCTTTGTATCAGATGCTGAAAAAGACAGACAAATTTAAGTGGAGCGCAGAAGCCGGAGAAGCATTGGAAGCTCTTAAAAAGCAATTGAGAGAGAGCCGTTGCTCCTCTATGTGGCGGCTAACAGCCGGGCGGTCAGTGTGGCGATTGTAGTGGAGCGTACGGAGGCAGGGAAAGAATATCCTGGTCAAAGGCCTGTTTATTATATCAGTGAAGTCTTAGCAGAGGTATCCACATTGGCAGAAGCTCGTATATGGAGTATTTATGGCCAACCGCAAGTTGAAACACTACTTTTTGGGCCATCCAATAACTGTGGTAAGCTCTGCTCCGTTAGGAGATATCATCTAGAATAGAGAGGCTACGGGGAGAATTGCCAAGTGGGCTCTGGAGCTGGGATCCCTTAACATCACTTACACCCCTCGCACATCAATCAAATCTCAAGCATTGGTGGACTTTATAAATGATTGGACAGAGTGCCAGGCGCCCGAAGAAAAGCCGGATAACACATATTGGACTGTACATTTTGACGGGTCTAAACAGCTTGAGGGGTCTGGTGCTGGGGTGGTTCTCATGTCCCCTAAAGGTGATAAGTTTTGTTACGTACTCCAGCTGATGTTCCCCTGTACTAACAATGCAGCCAAATATGAGGCCTTACTACATGGTTTAAGAGTTGCCAAAGAGATGAATTTAAGCCGGGTCAGATGCCTGGGCGACTCAGATCTTTTGGCACAACAAGTTTCAGGTACGTGGGATTCTAAGGACCCACGCATGGCGGCTTATCGACATGCGGTTGATATCGCTGCGGGTCACTTCAAGGGATATCAAGTCGATCACATTGACCGTCGGCGGAACGAGGCGGCTGATGCATTATCACGACTCGGGTCTCTGCGTAAGCCGGTCCTGCCTAATGTTTTTCTTGATGTCTTATATCATCCAACTGTCAAGATGCCTTTCGAGGAAGACCTAGCAATTCCAGACCCGGAGGCGGCTTTAGTGGCGGCCCTACATGTTATTCCGGATTGGACCACTCCTTACTTGGCATGTTTGACGCGTGGCGAACTGCCGGCTTATGAGAGCCGGGCTCGGGAAATTACCCGCCGCTCTAAGTCTATGACAATTATCAATGGTGAGTTGCACAAACGCAGTGTCACCGGTGTTTTTCAACATTGTGTATCACCAGAAGAGGGCCAGCAGATCCTAAATGAAATTCATGCTAGAGACTGCGGACATCATGCAGGGTCAAGATCTTTAGTGGCCAAGGCGTTTCGACATGGTTTCTTCTGGTTGACGGCTCATAAAGATGTAGAAGACATTGTTCACAAATGTGATAGCTGTCACAAATTTGGCCGACATGCTCATGTTCCGGCTCAAGAATTGTGGATGATACCAATCACTTGGCCGTTTGAGGTCTGGGGGCTTGACATGGTAGGACCTTTTAAGCGGTCCAAAGATAAAAAGACGCACCTCTTGGTGGCGGTTGACAAGTTTACTAAGTGGGTCGAGGCTGAGCCGGTTAGCAAGTGTGACGCGGCTACAACAGTCGAATTTGTGAAAAAATTGATCTATCGTTTCGGCTACCCGCATAGCATTATCACTGACAATGGCACAAATTTGTCCAAAGGAGGTATGAAGGCATTCTGTGAGAAGGAGCACATCCGGCTTGATGTTTCAGCCGTGGCACATCCATAGTCCAATGGTCAGGCAGAGAGGGCTAATCAGGAAATTCTGCGAGGGGTCAAACCTCGTCTTATGACCCCTTTACTACGAACACCCGGATGCTGGGTTGAGGAGTTGCCTTCTGTTTTATGGAGTATCCAGACTACACCTAATAGATCTATAGGTTTTACACCTTTCTTTATGGTGTACGGGGCCAAGGCAGTTCTACCCAGTGACATCCGGCATGACTCGCCAAGAGTGGCGGCTTACATAGAAACGGATAATGAGATAGCACGTCAAGACGCCTTGGATGCGTTAGATGAAGCACGTGAGTTGGCAGCCGCGAGATCGGCTATTTACCAGCAAGACCTGCGTCGTTATCACAGCCGCAGGGTGAAGACCCGGACGTTCCAGGTAGGCGACCTGGTGCTCTGGCTCATCCAAGACCAGTGTGGGATGCATAAGCTTTCTCCCCCATGGGAAGGACCCTTTGTGGTTAGCAGAAACCTCAACAACGGGTCATACTATCTTGTTGATATTCGCGATGAGTCGGATACGGCGGGTCAGGAGACTTTGCGGCCATGGAACGTGGCACATTTGCGGCCCTACTATCATTGATAGGTGCTGGAGCTCACCATTGTTCTACTGTATTCATGTCAGTACTGTTTTTACAAGTTATTAACCTCCGGCTCTTGAGATCTTCTTATACTATAAGGATGAAGTTTTTGATTCAAGCCGGTTTACATTGACCCGCTGTGTTTGTTCCAGTCAATCTCGCTTTAGAGACCCTGAGCCGACTCACGTTGTGACGGCCAATCTCGCCTTAGAGACCCTGAACTGATGTTATAAGCTCTTACCAGTCAATCTCACCTTAGAGACCCTGAGCCAGCTCACGTTGTGATGGCCAATCTCGCCTTAGAGACCTTGAACAGATGTTATAAGCTCTTACCAGTCAATCTCGCCTTAGAGACCCTGAGCCGGCTCACGTCATGACGGCTAATCTCGCTTTAGAGACCCTGAACTGATGCAAAGTTTGAGTACATTAAGCGCTGTTGCTGATGGAGGCTTCTTACCGATTGGTATACCTTAAAAAATTCCCCTAAGGCAACATCATGTACGTCAAATTCCAGTTGCTTATCAACTGCGGCTGTCGAAGGGGGCTTCTTGCCGACGGGCTCGCTTATCTCACCCTAACAATCGGCTTTATGCCACATCCGGTTACTTATTAACCGCGGTTGTCGAAGGGGGCTTCTTGTCGACGGGCTCGCTTATCTCACCCTAACAACCGGCGTTTACGCCAAAACAAAAGCCCTCTTGCCTTCATGGTGCAGCCTAAGAGCTGCTGGCTTTTTGCCATTTCTGGCTCCTAAACACAATTTATTTACAAGGGCGACTTATGTTCCCTAGAAATTTGCTGGATTTCTGCCGTTTCCTGCTCTTAACGGAATTTATCTGTAAGGGCGACTTATGTTTCCCATAGAGATGCTGGCTTTTTGCCGTTTCCGGCTCTTAACACAAGTTATTTGTAAAGGCGACTCGTGTTCCCTACAAGATTACTGGCTTCAGGCCGCTTCCGGCTCTTTACCAGCCGCGGGTGTTAATGGAAGGTTTTTACCTTGGACCACAACTTATATTATCCTATGACTCGTTATCAACAAGAATTCATAAAACTCGGAGTCATGCTACTCCGGTTGATACCTCGCAGATGGATTATCTACAGTGGCTCTCAGCCTTATTCAAGGTTTCAAGCATTGTCAGAGGCATATTATCTGGCTCTCATGGCTAAGCCGGCATACAAGCAATCATTGCTTGAAGCATAAAGAGTAAAGATTGATAACAGTGATAGGTAACAGCCGGTAAAGATGTTTCAAACTACTACATCTATTACAACTCTTTTCTCAGAAGGAACACAAAAGTTTTTTACAAAGGTATTGCGGATGGATGATTACAAGCGCTGCTCACTGGGCCGGTTCACCCTGCTCCGTCTCTTCCACGTTTCTGATCTGAAGGTTGCCGAGTTCCCAGTTGCAGTTAGACACGGCAACAAAGGACCCTTCAAAGAAACTTGAGGTGTCGAGCTCACCAGGGAAGAGAGCTTTGCTCCGGGCGGGTGTCAGATCTTCACAGTCATACAGAGGCCCGCGAATCCATTTGTTCTCTGCGTCATAAGCCGCATGATACTTATCTAGATCTGCCTCATCAGCAAGTACGGACGCCAGGAAGTGGGAGTCTTTGACACACTTATGGTAATCGGCTTCTGAGAACTCTGAGCCGTCGACCTTGTGAGCCGGAAACCCGTCCATCATCTCTGCTGGTGTCAGATCCGGCGCGAAGGCAAGGGCCCGGCTCAAGCCTGCAATAGCTCCTTGACGGAAGGAGGACCTCTTCAGCTCTTGCATCTGTTTTGGGATGGTGGAGAAAAATTCTAACACCCCTTTCAGGGTATTGGGAATTTTGTCCTTATATTGCACACCCTTGATGGCAAACATTGCCCCGCAGTATAGCTGTTCTGTCAGCGTGTAGATGGCTTTCAAGGATAGAATGCTGTTTGATCCAAGTTGCCGACTCAAGGGGCCTATAAGAACCGGAGAAAATATATGATTCGCCAGTTTTTCAGACGAGTAAATGCATAGCAAATATGACAACAGAAGGCTTACCAAACAGAGCAGAGGTCATCTTGCTGTTGTGCCGTTTCAGGCCTTGAAGCTCCTCAGCAGCGGCTATAAGCCGTTGATCAGCGTCATCCACCCGCTTGGTGAGCGCGGTCTTCTCTGACTCGGCAGCCTCCCTTAAGGATATTAACTCGGCGTTGGCTTTGGAGATCTCTTCCACCAACAGCCGGCACTTCTCGTCAGCCGCCTTCCGTGCCTCTTGCTCCGCCGCCAAGCTCGTTTTCAGCTCTGCCGTCTCTAAGCCGACGGCGTTTAGAGCTCCCTGCACATGGTAAAATAAAATATGAGTCCTCATAAGCAGTGAGGGTATTCAATTGTGCAGGCGTTCACGGTTCAAAATAGTCAAGTCTCAAACAGATTGCAGGCAATCTATTTGACACTTGGGGGCTAATGTCCATTGACTCTACTTAAGCATGGAATTCCGAGTCATTTTCCTTGAAATTAACCTAGAACTTGGGGGCTACATCGAGGCTCTTTTCTACATCCGGAAGCTCTGGCAAAAATACAAGCTTTGAGTCGACACTTGGGGGCTACGAGGTTCCACTATCTAAGGTCCGTATTGATGACCCGGCTCATCATGTTCTGATAAAGCCGGCTCTTGGAGGCTACATCCGGCAAAAACTTTGTGTAAAACAGGACATGTAAAGTCCCAGGTTGCTTCAAGCAGGACAACCCGACACTTGGGGGCTACAGGAGGTAATATCTATGAGCAGTACCTAGATGGTTTCTATAACAGCCTTCAAGGAAGACCTGGGCTGTCTAGGCACTAGAGTTCACCCGGCTCTTGGGGGCTGGGAAAGGCTATGATTGGAGAAGGATGACATACCTCATACTTGGCCTTCATCATGGCAACCAGCTGTAGTTCTAGCTCTCGGCTGGTGTTCACCCGGTTTAGATAACCCGAGTGGAGCTCTTCGGCTGTCATCTTGTCATAAGATGTGTTGAACCCAAGCTTCCGGGAGGTGTCAAACGGCTCGGCGTGCCGAGTCAAGACGTGCGCTGGTGAAGGAGGCCTCTGGGCAGATCCAGTGATGATGACGTCCGGCGTTGCAGGAGTCCTGGAGGGTGTAACCGGCCTGGAAGGAGCGACTGGGGAGTTCGCCATCGGAGCATCATCCCTCATAGGTTCTGGGAAGTGGCAGGTGGAGCTTGTTCTGCTGGAGTCTCCTCCGGCTGTTCAGCCTCCGGGTTCTCGGGGGCAGAGCCGGAGGAGGGGTTAGTCTTGCGGCGCTTCGCCTCAGCGCTGTAAATTCAAAGATTAGCATATGCAAGAGACTGGTGTTCTTACTAAGATATCCGGATATATTAAGTACTTACAGAGGGTTGATCTTTCGAGGAGGAAGAACGGAAGCAGAAGAGTCGTCGAATGAGGGTGTTTTCTGCAAGGCAAGAAACAGAAATGAGAATACTTGAATATGAAGAAGACTTAAAACGAAATATCAAATACACGCCTCTGCTGGCCGCCACATGGGAGCCGGCGAATTGGGAATTCCCGAAGCTAGCACCGCAGAGCCGGCGCTCCGGGTCTGACGACGCTCTGTCTGCTGTTGCTTTTTTAAGAGAAAATCGGGGGCCAAGTGAGCGAGAGGATGAGAAAGTGGGACCTTCCTAACAACCCGCCGCGGCTTTTGAGGGAAATATTCAGAGTCGGAGAAAGTTACCTCAGGAGCGTTCGCCTGACTGGTCTCCACTTCATCCTGTGAGCACAGTAGATATTAGTAAAGAAACAGGAAGAGCCGGAAAAGAGTTAGGTGAAAGTTGGATGATTACTTCCGAGTCTGTGGAAGCCGGCTGTTCCAGCCAGTTCTCCTTGGGAGCCACCCGTTTCTGCCTCTTCTGGGCGGCTTTCTTCTTGATGGCCTTGGGAGGCGGCGCGTACTGCCTTTTCCAGAAGTCGGAGCTAGCCTGTAAATCGGAAGAAGATCTTACAGTTAAGCGAGAAGAATACATGAATATTTAACAGACGGAAGAAAGAAAACTTACAGCCGGTGCCGGGTTAGCTGGGTAGAAAGGTGCCAGCCCGATGGCGCTACAAGGACCGGAGGTCTCATGCACGAGGCTTCGAACAAACATACAAATGTCATCTTCGGTTATGGGAGCAGCACTGTAGTATAGCTCGCTGTCGTACTCTCCCAGGTACTCACACATGCGCCGGCTCCTGAGGCTCAAGGGCATGATCCGCCAGGCGATCCAACAATGAATCAAGTCGGTGCCAATCAGGCCGTTGGCTATAAGAGCCCTTACTCTGTTATGAGCCATTGCGTACTTAGTGCTGTCCGTTGCTGAGAGCCGATCCGGCAGTGCTGACTCGGTGGAGAGCCGGCAAGGGCGATAACCCGGTAGTGGGCGTTCCATCTCTGGAGACGTGTCTTCGCAATAGAACCACATCTTGTGCCAGTCTTTGGGATGACCAGGCATCTGGATGGCTGGAAAGATGATGCCTCTCCGACGCTGAAGAGTAATCCCTCCGAGTTCCAGGCTCGGCCCGCCTTTGCATTCTATCTGACGGTTGGCGTAGAAGAACTCTCTAAAGAATCCGACTGATGGCCGACTCTGGAGGTACACCTCGCAGAGGACATGGAAATGGCAGATATTGGAGATTGAATTCGGAGCCAGATCTTGCGGCTGCAGCTTGAACAAGTGGAGGATGTCGCGGAAGAACTTGGAGCCGGGTGGCACAAATCCCCGTTCGATGTGATCTGTGAAGACAACCACCTCCCCTTCTTTCGGTGCAGGGCGGGTCTCATCACCCGGAGCCCGCCAATTGATTTCGGTCTTAGGGGGGAGAGTGTCGGCTGTTGCAAGCTTTGTCAGGTATTCTAAGGTGATACATGAGCCGACCAAGTTGCAAGAGTTGCTGGCACGAGCCATAAGGGCGTCTTAAAGAGTACTATGCAAGAGAAAATTATGGCTAGTCAAAAGAAAGTTACAGGATCTGGCGGCTTACGAATCTACAGGGGTCTAAAGCTATGTTTTGAAATGCTTGGATAATGAAAGTCGGAGGAAATCTAGCGTCTCATCGTTGCAAGAAGAGCCGGAACTAATCTAAGACCCGGACAAACTGTTTCCGTCAACTATGGCTAAAATTATGGATCTGCGGAGACGATAAAAGGTGCTTTTATTTCAACTCGGCGACGAACAGTGAGGAACTAAAGATGACAACTAAACCTGAATGGCCTGCGCATTGCGCGTATCCGACCCGTGAAACTGCAGCGACGGTGACAACGCCCTCTACGGCGGCGCAAAAAGTGCCGAAACGCACCCGCGACGGCCGCGTCGGAGACGAGCACGCGGCGGCGGCCGCGCCGGAAACCCTACCTCTACGGTCTAATCTATGCGACAAGAAGACTCACCGGAGTCGGAGACGGAGGCGGATGAGCTCTGGTCCGTTCATGTTGATGCGGCGGCCAAAGGTTGGCGACGAGAGCGATGGCGCTGGAGTGGGAGGAGGTCCGGAGTCGGCGAGGCAGCGACGGGAGGAAGACGGAGGAGAAGAGGCGCACGAGCGGGAAAGTGAAAAGACAAATGACCTGTGCGGGTCGTATTTAAGAGGAGAAATGATAAGGTTGCGGAATCCCAGGCGACAGCGTCGATTTTGCCAAAACGGACGCCTCAATTTTCGGAGAACGGTTAAATGTGAGAGATTCGGTGGTGCGTCAGCAGATCTTATGACGTCACACCAGGTCACATCATGGCGACTCTCAGAGTCGGAGAAGAAGGATGAAATGAGCTGGCTCATTTCAACCTAGGGACTAATGTTGGGTATATAACCCCGTGATATGACCCGGCTGGGAGGTTCCGGATCACAACATTGACCTGTGAGCCGGCCCATGAGGACACCGTTGATTCAAGGCCCAAGGCGATGGGCGACTCTTAGCATGGGCCGGACGGAGCCGACTCAGGCGTGTAAGACGTGTCAAAGGTAACTTGATTAAGGAGTTAGTGATAGACTCGGAGATGTAATGTGATCCGACTGTATCATTCTAAGACCCGGCAGTCCTGACGTCTTATATAAAGGCCGAGCCGGGGCGGCTTAGAGATGAGGGGATCGAGAGCTAGGTCAAGCTTTTAGCCCCTTGTAATCTATACGACAAGCAATAAGCAACACAAGCAGGACGTAGGCTTTTACCTCGACTTGAGGGGCCAAACCTGGGTAAACTCGTGTCCTTTGTCCCGATCAACCCTCTTGAGTCCACTACCATGGCGCCGGCTCTGAACCCAAGTTTGGTAAGCCGGACATCTGCCGTGACAAAACCACGACTGCGACCTAAGCAAAGAACCGGAGGGGCAGAGCGCGATTCGGGCCCCTGCGAGGTGCAGGAGCTCGCACACGACGCCCAAAAGCACCAGCGCATCGGAGCACTCGCCGGAGACGAGGTCCGACAGCGGCGGAGCGATCCTGGCACGACCTGGTCCTACACATGGCTAGACGGCATGGGATCGGGCGAGGGGAAATGATATGCTCACCGAAAGCCAATTGCACAACTACCCGAGCTCGAGGACGGGCGACGACGGCGAATTTACGCGGCGGAGGAGCTTGGTCGGGGCGGAGGAAGAAGAAGCAGAGCGCGGCCTTGGCGTCCCTCGACGATGCAGAGTACGTTGGGGAAGAAGATGTCGACGACGCACGAGCCCCACGAGCTCCAGGCCCGACTGGCTCGCCGAAGAAGCCTCCACGCCGGCGAGCTCTCCTCTGAACCTCCCGCGCGCTCTTGCTGAACCCTTTGAATCTGAGCTTACCGTGGACAGGAGAGGAGGAGAGAACGGGGGCGGCAGCGCGAGGAGGGAGAGGAACCCTAGGGGGATCTGCACGCACGCCGAGGGGTTCTAAATATGCCGGAGCTGACGGCAAGGTCCGACGGAAAAGGCGACGACGACCGGCTCTCTCTCACTGCACTCTGACGGAGGGAACGGGAGGGAGCAGGTAGCCGTCCATTGGCGCAATGGGCCAAGTGGGCCGGCTCCCTGACTCACACTCACACACACAGAATGGTTTTTAAATCATTTTAAAAACAACACAGAGAAGAAAAAGACCAGGAAAAAATGGAAGGGGGTTTGAGGATAAACCCAATAGTTTTGAGAATGGAATAATAAGTCCTGTTTTATAAAAACAAAAATATGATTAATTAGACAAGTTAATATCTTATTAATATTAAAACAGCCCCTGTTCTATCAAAATATAAGAATCCAACATTGCTCTAATATGAACAACAACACCCCCACTATTCATGAAATTAATAGAGCTAAAACATGAACACTTTTAAATGGGTTTTTATCAACTTAAATCTGACAAGAAAGAAAGAAATAAGAAGAAGGGTTTTTGGAGGGAAAACTTTGCAAGAGAAGATAGGGGAGAAAAGAGAGGTGCCCACATAGACTCCTCACACCACAAGTGATCACACCACACTTAAGACAACACCTCCACACAAACAAGCACCAAATCAACATGCACATGAATGAAAGGGAAATATGCATGATGATGATGGATGATGCATGGATGCCATGATGCAAAAATGACAAACTCACATGGAACCAAGGATACAAACTCAATCATAACTCATGTCACAAGGTCATACATGGAGTTACAAGCCGTAAAAGGAAGGGACATCACTTGGGATGTCACAACTCTCCCACATTACAAGAGGATCTCGACCCGAGATCTAGGAATGAAAGAAATCCGGAAATTCGGAACGGAGAAGGTACTCACGTTCCCAAGTAGCTTCTTTATCAGAATGGTGAGACCACTTCACCTTCAGGAACTTGATAGACTTGTTGCGAGTCTTACGCTCAGTTTCTTCGAGAATAGTCACTGGATGCTCACGATAGGAGAGGTCTTCTTGGAGATCAATGTCTTGGAGGTCAACGGTACGCTCTGGAGTCTTGAAACACTTCCGGAGCTGAGACACATGGAACACATCGTGGACATTCGCGAAATTTGGAGGAAGCTCGAGTTGATAAGCAAGATCACCTCTCTTACTGACAACTTTGAAAGGACCAACGAAACGAGGAGCTAGCTTCCCTTTGATTCCAAATCACTGAGTGCCCCTCATGGGAGAAACTTTGAGATAGACAAGATCATCCACTTGGAAAGAAACATCCCGATGTTTGATATCGTAATAACTCTTTTGTGGGGACTGAGCTGCTTTGAGGTTCTCACGAATGACATGGCACATCTCCTCTGCTTCAGTGATCATGTCATTGCCCAATATCTGACGCTCACCGGTTTCAGACCAGTTAAGCGGGGTACGACATTTCCTGCCGTAGAGAATCTCGAACGGGGCCTTGCCCAAGCTGGCTTGGAAACTATTGTTGTATGAGAATTCAGCATATGGAAGGCAGTCTTCCCATTTCATGCCGAACGAAATCACGCAAGCTCTGAGCATATCTTCAAGGATTTGATTGACTCTCTCAACTTAACCACTCGTCTGTGGATGGAACGCCATGCTAAAACGGATCTTAGTGCCCATAGCAGTCTGGAAGGACTCCCAAAACTTGGAAGTAAAGAGACTTCCACGGTCAGATGAGATGAGATGAGGAATACCATGCAAAGACACTATCCTTGACGTATACAACTCTGCAAGCTGAGCTGCCGAGATAGATTCTTTGACTGGCAAGAAATGAGCAACTTTTGACAGCTTGTCGATAACCACAAAGATGGCATCATTGCCTCTCTTGGACTTCGGAAACCCAGTTACAGAATCCATCTCCACATGATCGAATTTCCACTCTGGGATAGGCAAAGGCTGAAGAAGACCTGCTGGACGTTGATGCTCCGCTTTAACTCTGCGACAGACATCACACTCGTTCACGAACTGAGCAATTTCACGTTTCATGCGAGTCCACCATAAGGTCTGCTTGAGATCCTGATACATCTTGGAACTGCCTAGATGAATGGATAGAAGAGAATTGTGCGCTTTGTCCAAGATAACTTTTCTGAGATCACCTTTCGGAACCACAAGACGGCCTTCAAAAACAAGGTGTCCTTGTCATCAACACGAAAGCACTTATACTTGGGAATGCGCTTGGCCACACCTTTCTACACTTTCTTCACCATAGCGTCAAGGAGTTGTGCTTGGTGAATCTGATCTTCGAGAGTCGGAGAAACTTGAAGATTCGCAAGAAATCCATGCGGAATCATCTGGAGCTTGAGCTTGCGAAAAGCTTCACAAAGCTTGGGTTGAAGATGCTTGAGAATGAGACTATTGCAGTATGCTTTACGGCTTAGCGTGTCTGCAATGACATTTGCTTTTCTCGGAGTATACTAAATACTCGGGTTGAAGTCTTCAAGCATTTCCACCCAACTAGATTGCGAAGATTCAGATTGGGTTGAGTGAAAATATATTTGAGACTCTTGTGATCGGTGGTGTACACCTCAACTGGTCTACCCAACAGCAAATGTCTCCAAGTCATAAGAGCATGCACCACAGCTGCTAACTCTAAGTCATGAGTGGGATAGTTCTTCTCAGCAGGCTTCAACTGACGCGAGGTACATGCCATAATCTTCTTGTCTTGCATAAGAACACCACCCAGACCTTGAAGAGAAGCATCACAGAATACTTGGAACGCCTTGGATTGCTCAGGAGGAACAAGGACGGGAGCTGAAGTCAATCTCTGCTTGAGTGTATTGAACGCCACATCACACTCAGGAGACCATACATATTTGACACTCTTATGAAGAAGGTTGGACAGTGGCTTAGCATTTTGAGAGAAGTTCTCCACGAATCTTCTGCAATAACTAGCCAGTCCAAGGAAACTCCGGAGCTGCTTCACATTCTGCAGAGGATCCCACTTCAAGATAGCTTCGACTTTCTCGGGGTGAACTTTAATTCCCTCGGCAGAGATTACATGCCCAAGGTATACCACCTCATTGAGCTAGAACTCACACTTGGAAAACTTAGCATAGAAACGATGTTCTCTCAACTTGTCAAGCACAAGCCTGGGATGATTGGCATGATCTTCCTCTGTCTCCGAGAACACGAGAATATCATCCAAATAAACCAAGATGCTCAACTAGCGAACGGCGGCGATTGCACCCACCGGCGATACAGAAACACACTACGGCGACCTAAGCAAAGAACCGGAGGGGCAGAGCGCGATTCGGGCCCCTGCGAGGTGCAGGAGCTCGCACACGACGCCCAGAAGCACCAGCTCGACGGAGCACTCGCCGGAGACGAGGTCCGACGGCGGTGGAGCGATCCTGGCACGACCTGGTCCTACACATGACTAGACGGCACGAGATTGGGCGAGGGGAAACGAGATGCTCACCGGAAGCCAATTGCACAGCTACCCGAGCTCGGGGACGGGCGACGACGGCGAATTTACGCAGCGAAGGAGCTCGGTCGGGGCGGAGGAAGAAGAAGCAGGGTGCGGCCTTGGCGTCCCTCGACAATGCAGAGGACGTCAGGGAAGAAGATGTCGATGATGCACGAGCCCCACGAGCTCCAGGACCGACTGGCTCGCCGGAGAAGCCTCCATGCCGGCTAGCCCTCCTCTGAACCTCCCGTGCGCTCTCTCTGAACCTTCTGAATCTGAGCTTACCGGGGATAGGAGAGGAGGAGAGAAGGGGGGCAGCGGCGCGAGGAGGGAGAGGAACCCTAGGGGGATCTGCACGCACGCCGAGGGGGTCTAAATATGCCGGAGCTGACGGCAAGGTCTGACGGAAAAGGCGACGGCGACCGGCTCTCTCTCACTGCACTCTGACGGAGGGAACGGGAGGGAGCAGGTAGCCGTCCACTGGCGCAATGGGCCAAGTGGGCCGGCTCCCTGACTCACACTCACACACACAGAATAGTTTTTAAATCATTTTAAAAATAACAGAGAGAAGAAAAGACCAGGGAAAAAATGTAAGGGGGTTTGAGGATAAACCCAATAGTTTTGAGAATGGAATAATAAGTCATGTTTTATAAAAATAATAATATGATTAATTAGACAAGTTAATATTTTATTAATATTAAAACAGCCCCTGTTTTATCAAAATATAAGAATCCAACATTGCTCAAATATGAAAAACAATACCCCCACTATTCATGAAATTAATAGAGCTAAAACATGAACATTTTTAAATGGGTTTTTATCAACTTAAATCCGACAAGAAATAAATAAATAAGAAGAAGGGTTTTTGGAGAGAAAACTTTGCAAGAGAAGAGAGGGGAGAAAAGAGAGGTGCCCACATAGACTCCTCACACCACACTCAAGACAACACCTCCACACAAACAAGAACCAAATCAACATGCACATGAATGAAAGGGAAAGATGCATGATGATGATGGATGATGCATGGATGCCATGATGCAAAATTGACAAACTCACATGGAACCAAGGATACAAACTCAATCATAACTCATGTCAGAAGGTCATACATGGGGTTACAAGCCAGAAAAGGAAGGGACATCACTTGGGATGTCACAACATGTCATATGTGGACATATGATTTGGACACGTGATATTTGGAATTGGGACATGTCATGCTGAAATTTCCCGTGAAAGGAGAAGAAGAGGAGAGGAGGAGGAGAAAAGGAGAGGAGGAGGAGGAGGTGAAGAGGAGAGTAGGAGGAGGAGGAGGAGGATAAGAAGAAGAAGAAGAAGAAAAATACCTTCTCCTTCTTCTCCTCCTCCTCCTTCTCCTTCTTATTGATTTCTTCTTCTTCTCCTCCTCCTCCTCTTTCTTCTCCTCTTTCTTCTCCTCTTTATTATTCTCCTTACCTTATTTTCCCCAACAATGAGATAATTATCCCATTTAGCTATAAAATGGCATAAAAACCTTGGTTACCTCATGAATATTATATTCTTAACTTGTTTTCCTCTAAAAAGACATAATTAGCATATTTGTGTTGATCGGGTGGATTTACATGTGACAGTTGTCTCGTCGTTGTGACGTCTGCTGTGTGAAGACCTCCCCGTGCATTGTACTAGCTCCGCCCCTGCATTCGTGGGTCAGTACACATGTCATCTCCTCCTCGCCCCTTCATTTACTTTGGGTCGGTTTTCGGATGAAACTTCCTAGATTTAGGTAATTAAATTAATTTATCAGTATGCGTGACGAGTATGCATCTCCCGTTCGAAAGGGCAACATCTATAAATATGCATGTTTTTGCATATTTACAACCGCCATCCTTTTGAATTGTCCAACATTATCCATGGACAGCCCGAGTATGTGTAGATTGGGTTCGTTTTCCCGTATGCTCTGCTCTGGATCCGATGCGGAATTTCATCAGTGCCTCCCTGTTGTTCTCCGGATGCATATCCTATCTGTTAATTGTGGAGACGTGTATCAGGAGAACAGCAGGGAGGTGCTGCCGCATTGGATCCGGAGCAGAGCATGGGAAAACGAACCCAATCTACACATACTCGGGTGGGATTAGGACCTATCTTTACCTATTAGCGTGTAGTTGCCTGGACGTAATAAAAATGGCAAACCTGATTAACCGATGAATATAAATGCTAAATTATATATAAATATATTTCTTCTGTCTTTAGTAGCTAGGCAAGATGAGTGATCGTGCGTGGATGTATACCGGTCACCCTAGTCAGAAAGAGATGACGAAAGAATGGTTTGTAAAAACAAAGGAATTTGTGAAAGCCGCATTCGCATTTGTGGATGTATACCATTCGACGGGTTCTTCCCAGGCGCCCCGCACGAGGGGTGGTACTTACCTTCCACCCCTATCTCTCCGTAGAGCCTTGGCAGACAGTTTGTCGACACCACCCGTGGGTTCTTCTTCGTTGGCGTATTTTCCCACTGGGAGAGGTGCTGGTCGGGTAGGGAAGAAGGGGAAGGGTACAGGGAGAGGTGGTGGCTGCGGAAGATCCAGGAGGACTATTGAGCCGTCCTCGCCACCAGCACTAGCTCATTCACCCGAGCATAGGACTACTATGGTCGACCCGTTTGCGAAGGAGGCTACGGGGACTCCGGTCCAGGAGCCTGGTGTTGACGGGCATTCGTCCCATCAGACTCCGGTCTAGGATCCGCCTCGATCGAGGTGCATTCGGCCCACGAGACTATGGTTCCGGAGCCTTCACCTGACGTGGAGAGGTCCGGATGGGATGCCTGGCCGGATCAGACCGAGTTGCCGGATTGGACCGAGGGTCCGGCTAGCGCAGGGGGCGGGGATGGTGGGGATGAGTTTACGGATAGTGAGGGCGATGTGCAGGTGGACAGGGCCACCGCGTACAAGCGTGGTAGTACACGTCTCCCGGTCGTGCCGGCTACCCGCGAGCAGAGGCCGGTGATTAAACCTGAAGGAGATAGGTAAGTACATTTTCTCTTTTTTTAGCTTTTGCCTTCAAGTTTGTTCAAATATCTAATGTGTTGACCTTATCATACTGCAGGGCATGGGCACACCCTCGTGGAGTCCGCAAGCCGAATACCGTCCTTGGTGTGCTTTGCCGGACAAATTTCCCGAGGTTTGATTGCAGACCTTCTATAAGTGTGAGGATGGATATGAGGAGGAGGCGGCCAAGGTTCTCGAGGCCGGGTGTAGGCGGTTACTACAGAACTTACGCCATGAGGCTCGGTCGCAGGCTATTCAAGACTACTATGCCACGCGTGGTATTAAGAAGCAGAAGAAGGATTGCCGCGAAAGTTTCTGAAGAAGGAGCAATACATGAAGGTAATTACCTATTCTTAAGTCCTTCTACGTAGTTTTCTTGATTTCATTCATAGGCGTAGCGCTCAAAATTCTTTCTAATAACTTACAGGTGCCCCTGAGATGGTGTGCGGATAAGATGGATTGTTGGGAGGCGTTGGTTGATGAGTGGTGCACAGGCAACTGGCGAGCCGTCCACGACAATGCGAAGGATCGGCGTAGCCAAATGGTTGGTGTGCCACACCATCAAGGCAGCGCCAACTTACTTCAGTTTGGACGAAACTGGGTATGTGATTTGCTTCATGATTCATGCAATTCATTCTTCATGCTAATATTTTGTTCCTCTCTTTTAGGCGCATCACAATAAGACGGAGATGCCACACTTGTACGACCTTTATGGCATGGCCCATACTGCCTCGTACAAGAAGGCGAAGGCATTCTCTGAGTCTGACCTGGATGATCCAAATAACTTCACCAACATATCATCCCACCACAAGCTCGTGACATACAGGGACACGGGGAAGGCTACGAAAGGAGATGACTTTAACCCGAGCCAGGAACCTTTGGATCCAGAGCTGGTGATGATATCTGGTGGCAGCCATGGCTCGATAGCCATTGGAGATGGGATAATACGTTGTCCACTCACTCTCCCGGAGATCAAGGCGCGCCAGTCGAGCAGCTATCCTGAGATAATGCGTCGTCCATGGCCAGTCGATCTAGCCATCGAGGTTAGTTGTATGGACTCAGAAAACATTCATCCATTTCATTATGTGTGTCACCATTGATCATTACTGTGGTAACGAGGAATGGTGTTTCAGGCTGCTCTTGAGAAAGAGAGATTGGCAAGCCAGGCTGCTCTTCAGGCTGCTCTTGATGAGAGGGACCAGACCACAGGACGATTGCTTGAGGAGGAGAGGGCCCGGAATGAGGCGGGTCAACGGGCCCTGTACGAGCTTTTTGTGGTAAGTTTTTTTCCACATTAGCCAAATCATGTGTGTAATGTCTGTTTCATTACTAACTAATATGACCCAGTCTTCAGGGTCTGTGCGAGAAGAGCGGTCAAGTCCCTCCGTCGATGCCCGTCTTCTCTTCGATTGGCACGGTGAGTTGCATTATAAACTAGTATTAATAATTGAGTGTCATCATGCTAACTGAGACATTGCAAAATATCTTTTCGGCAGAATAACTCCCGAGCGGCATCGCACGACCCTTCTCCAGGGCAACCGTCTCCAAACGAAGCCGCCATGAGAAACCGTGGTGTTTCTCCTCCTTGATGACCACTACGGTAAGTTTCTCTTGGTTAGCTCATGAATATTATATTCTTAGCTTGGTTTCCTCTAAAATGGCATAATTAGTCCATATAGCTCCAAATTGACATAGTTAGCTAATTAAGCTCCAACAAGAGGAGAAGAGGTGAAGAAATAGGAAAAATGAAAAGAAAGAAGAAGAAGAAGAAGAAGAGAAGAAGGAGAAGGAGGAGGAGGAGGAGAAGGAGAAGGCCAAGGACCTTCTAGTCCTTCTCCTCCTCCTCCTCCTTCTCCTCCTTCTTCTTCTCCTCCTCCTCTTTCTTCTCCTCTTTCATATTCTCCTTGCCTTAATTTTCCCAACAATGACATAATTATCCCATTTAGCTCCAAAAAGACATTATAAGCTCAAGATGGCATAAGAACCTTGGTTAGCTCATGAATATTATATACTTAGCTTGTTTTCCTCTATAATGACATAATTAGCCCATTTAGCTCCAAAAAGACATAGTTAGCTAATTGAGCTCCAACAAGAGCAAAAGAGGAGAAATGAAAAGGAAGAACAAAAAGAAGAGAAAGAGAAGAGAAGGAGAAGGAGAAGGAGGAGGAGAAGAAGAAGAGAAGAAGGAGGAGGAGAAGGAGCCCTCCTTATTCTCCTTCTTCCCCCCTCCTTCTTCTCCTCTTCTTCTCCTTCTTCTCCTATTCTCCTCCTCCTTCTCCTTCTCCTTCTCCTCATCCTCCTCCTCCTCCTTATTCTTGTTTTTTCTTCTCCTTCTTCTCTTCTTGCTTCTTCTCTTTTTTCTTCAATTAATTTAGCTTATTTGTCATATATATGTTGTTCTTCTTCTACTACTAACTTTCTTATTCCCATTTTACAGATTGGATGTACTACATGCATGGAAGTTGGCATTGGAGTGCTTTAGTTCCCGTTTTTATTTGAGTTGATGAACAATGTGGAACTATATGTATATGTATATATGGATGAACAATACATGTGCAACTATATGTATGTATATATGGATGAAACTTTGTATGTGTATGTTCTTTTGATATATGGGATATACGTTGATGAACAAATGGCATTGATGAGCTTTATATGTATATCATATATGTGTTGTGACCTATTTATCATATATGTGCTATGAATTATATATATGTTCTGTGAAATAGAAAAAATAAACAAAAATGTGATAATATAGGCTCTTTGCCGTCTGCCAGTTGATGGCAAAGGCCTTTGCCATCAGCTGGCAGACGGCAAAGGTTCCATCTGCTTCCTGGGGGGGGTAGACGACAAAGAAGAGGGCATAGAGGAGGGAGGAGGAGGGGGTAGGCAGACGACAAAGAGTGGAGGGGGAGGAGGTGGAGGCAGACGACAAAGAGTGGAGGGGGGGAGGAGGTGGAGGCAAACGGCAAAGCCTCCGTTAGCCCCTAACCGAGGCAACGCCTGTCGGGTGCCGTCTCGAACTCTTTGCCGACTGCCCTTATTAAAAGCTGACGGCAAATCTCTTTGCCGTCCACTTCGGTGAGGCTGACGGCAAAGAAGCTACAATACCGTCGTAGGCTGACGCAGAATTTTTGCCGACAGGTGGCAGATGGCAAAGACCTTTGCCGTCGGTCGAGTCCTCTTTGCCGTCCGCCATCACGAATGGCAAAGAAGCTGATTCCTATAGTGTATCGAGCATGCATCTAGTGTATTAAGTTCATTATAAACAGAGTAACGCTTTAAGCAAGATGACATGATGTAGCGGGATAGATTCATGCAATATGATATAAATCCCATCTTTTTACCCTTGATGGCAACAACAAGATACGTGCCTCGCTACCCCTTCTATCACTAGGTGAGGACACCGCACGGTATGAACCCAAAACCAAGCACTTCTCCCATTGCAAGAACTATAGATCAAGTTGGCCAAACGAAACCCATAACTCGAAGAGAATTACAAGGATACGAAATCATGCATATAAGAAATCATAGGAGACTCAAATAATAGTCATAGATAATCTGATCATAAATCCACAATTCATCGGATCTGAACAAACACAACGCAAAAGAAGATTACATCGGATATATAACCATGAAGATCATGGAAAACTTTGTATGGAAGATCAAAGAGAGAGAGAAAGCCATCTAGATACTAGCTATGGACCCATAGGTCTGAGGTGAACTACTCACGCATCATCGGAGAGGCAAGGGAGGCAATGGTGTTTATGAAGATGGCCTCCGGCGATGAATTTCCCTCTGGCAGGATGCCGGAACGGGCTCCCGATTGGTTTTTGGTGGCTCTGGAGGTCTGCAGCGGCGAAACTTGCGATCTAGGTTTGTATCTGGAGGTTTCAGTATTTATAAGACCGGATTGCGTCGAGAACAAGTCAAGAGGGGCCACGAGGAGGTCACGAGCCCTCCAGGCGCGACCAGGTGGTGGCCCCGCGCCTGGCAGGCTCATGACTCCCTTGAGCCACCTCTTCGATATCTCTTTCTTCAGATATTTTTCATATTTTCCATAAAAAATCACGGAGAAAGTTTTAATCCGTTCGGACTCCGTTTGATATTCCTATCTGAAAAAGGTCAAAAACAGGGAAAAAACAGGAACTGGCAGTGGGCACTGGATTAATAAGTTAGTCCCAAAAATAATATAAAATAGCATATTCATCCATAGAAAACATCCAAGGTTGATAATATAATATCATGGAACGATAAAAATTATAGATATGTTGGAGACGTATCAAGCATCCCCAAGCTTAACTCCTGCTCGTCCTCGACTAGGGAAGTGATAAAATAAGGAATTTTTGATGTGGAATGCTACCTAACATATTTGTTTCATGTAATCTCTTTATTGTGGCATGAATGTTCAGATTCGTAAGATTAAAAACAATAGTTTATTATTGACATGAAAACGATAATACTTCAAGCATAATAGCAAAGTAATCAAGAACTTTCAAAATAACAAGACCAAAGAAAGTTATCCCTACAAAATCATATAGTCTGGCTATGCTCCATCATCCCCACACAATAAATTTAAATCATGAACAACCCCGGTATTGGTCAAGTAATTGTTTTCGCACTCTTATTTTTTCAAACTTTTTCAACTCTCATACAATACATGACCGTGAGCCATGGATAAAGCACTATAGGTGGAATAGAGTGTGGTGGAGGTTGTGAGGCAAAAAGGAAGGAGATGGTCACATTGAATTGGCATATCAATAGGCTATGGAGATGCCCATCAATAGATATCAATGTAAATGAGTAGGGATTGCCATGTAACGGATGCACTAGAGCTATAAGTGTATGAAAGCTCACAAATGAAAACTAGTGTCTGTGCACCCAACTTGCTTGCTCATGAAGACCTAGGGCAATTTGAGGAACCCCATCATTGGAATATACAAGCCAAGTTATATAATGAAAATTTCCACTAACATATGAAAGTGACAAAACAAGAGACTCTCTGTCGTGAACAACATGGTGCTATTTGAAGCACAAGTGTGGAAAAAGATAGTAGCATTGTCCCTTCTCTCTTTTTCTCTCATTTTTTTTGTTAGGCTCTTTGTCCTCTTTTATTTCCTCACATGGGACAATACTCTAATAATGATGATTATCACACTTTTATTTACTTACAACGCGATACTTAGAACAGTAATGACTTCTATATATATGAAAATGATGGCACATGTCATGAGACGGAACGGTGAAAGTTGCATGGCAATATATCTCGGAATGTCTATGAAAATGCCATAATAGGCAGGTATGTGGTTGTTTTGAGGAAGGCATATGGTGAGTTTGTGCACCGGCGAGAGTTGCGCGGCACTAGAGAGGGTAGCAATGGTGAAAGGTGAAAGTGCATTCATACCATGGACTCACATTAGTCATGAAGAACCAATATACTTATTGCAAAAATTTTATTAGTAATCGAAACAAAGTGCTAAACGCATACTCCTAGGGGAAGGGTTGGTAGGAGTTAACCATCGCGCGATCCCGACCTCTACACAAAGGATGACAATCGATGAATCAATTATGCTCCGACTTCCTAACATAGCAGTTCACCATACGTGCATGCTATGGGAATCACTAACTTCAACACAAGTATTTCTAGATTCACAACGCCCCACTAACATAACTCTAATATTATCATAACCATATCTCAAAACTAATTGCGAGGAATCAAACTTATCTTACTTAATCAATGCACTTGAATATGAAAGTTTTTATTATATCCTCTTTGCATGCCTATCATATTTAGGACTAATTTCATAACACACGCCAATTACCAAGTTACTTAGATAGATCACTCTCAAAATGATATATGTGAAGATTCGAGAGCTTGTATGTCTACAAAATATAACACCACCGTGCTCTACAAAGATTTAAGTGAAGCACTAGAGCAAAATTATCTAGCTCAAAAGATATAAGTGAAGCACATGTGAGCAAAATTACCAATCTCAAAAGATATAAGTGAAGCACATGTGAGCAAAATTGCCTAACTCAAAAGATATAAGTGAAGTTCATTGAGTGTTCTAACAAATTCACGATGAGTGCATGTCTCTCTCAAAAGGTGTGGAGCAAGGATGATTTTGACAAAACAGAAAGCAAAGACTTATAATACACGACGCTCCAAGCAAAATACATATCATGTGGTGAATAAAAATATAGCTCCAAGTAACGTTACCGATGGATTGAAGACGAAATGGGGGATGCCTTCCCGGGGCATCCCCAAGCTTAGGATTTTTGGTGTCCTTGAATTTGGCTTGGTATGCCTTGGCAATCCCTAATCTTAGGCTCTTGCCACTCTTTATTCCATTGTCCATAAGACCATCACCCAAAACTTGAAAACTTCACAACACAAAACTTAAACAGAAACTCGTGATAGCATTAGCATAAGAAAACAAACCACCAACTTTTTAGGTACTTTTTTAAACTTTAGTTCCCATTTATATTGATGTTATATTGATGTTATATTGATGTTGTATTCTCACTTCTCCACGTCTCGTACCCCCCGATACTACCCATAGATTCATCAAAATAAGCAATCAACACAACAAAAACAGAATCTGTCAAAAACAGAATAGTCTGTAGCAATCTGTATATTTCGTATACCTCTATTAACCCAAAAATTCTGAGAAAACAATGAAAATTACGGGAATTTTCATATCAATCCTCAGCAGAAATAATGAACTCAAAATCTCTTTCTTGCTAGAAATGAAAAATAATTTCATGAGCACAAAGTTTCTGTCTTTTTCCAGCGTGACTAAACAACTATCACCAAAACTAATCATAAAGGTTCTACTTGGCACAAACTCTAATTGAAACATAAAAAAACACAATCATAACAGAATCATGATGGTGTTGACTCAACAAAACAGAAAGTAAAACAGCAAAAATAAACCTATACATTGGGTTGCCTCCCAACAAGCGCTATTGTTTAATGCCCTTAGCTAGGCATAAGGCAATAGAATCAAGTATTATCATCTTTAGTGTTCAAACCATAAGTAGCTCTCATAATAGATTCATAAGGAAATTTTATTATTTTTCTAGGAAAATGTTCCATGCCTTTCTTTAACAGAAATTGAAATTTTATATTTCCTTCCTTCATATCAATAACCACACCAATAGTCCTAAGGAAAGGTTTACCAAGAATAATGGGACATGTAGGATTGCAATCAATATCAAGCACAATGAAATCTACGCACACATAATTCTTATTTGCAGTAATAAGAACATCATTAATCCTTCCCATAGGTTTCTTAATAGTAGAATCCGCAAGATGCAAATTAAGAGAGCACTCATCAATCTTATTGAAACCTAGAACATCACATAAAGATTTTGGAATTGTGGAAACACTAGCACCCAAATCACACAAAGCATGGCATTCATAATTTTTAATCCTGATTTTTATAGTAGGTTCCCACTCATCATGAAGTTTTCTAGGAATAGATATTTCCAACTCAAGTTTCTCTTCAAGAGATTTCATCATCGCATCAACGATATGTTTAGTAAAAGCCTTATTTTGGCTATAAGAATGTGGAGAGTTTAGCATGGATTGCATCAAGGAAATACATTCAATCAAAGAGCAACTATCATAATTAAATTCCTTGAGATCCAAAGTATTAATTTCATCACTATTCAAAGTTTTGACATCCTCTACTCCATATTTAGTGTTTTTAGCATCAAGATAAATAGACTCCGAATCATCGGGGTGTTTCTCAACCAAAGTGGATTCACATACAGCTCCATCATAATTAATATTGACATTAGAAAACAAGGATTCAATAGGATTCAATAGGATTCAATAGGATTCACATCCAGGACTTTAAGATCTTCGTGATTCTCATCACGAGAACATGCCTTTTTGAGCCATTCATGTCTAGCACGAATTTGGGCGATTCTTTCTTTACTCTCATTCATGGAAATATGCATAGCTTTCAAAGTTTCATCCATATTAATCTTGGGAGGAACACATCTCAATTTCAAAGCATTAATATCAAGAGACATTCTATCAACAGTCCTAGCCAAGTCATCAATTTTAAGCAGTTCTTCTTCTATGGAAGCATTGAAAATCTTTTGCGAATTAATAAATTCCTTAATATTATTCTCAAGATTAGAGGGTATTTTATTATAATTTCCATGAACATTGTTGTAGGAATTTCCAAAATTATTAGAGGGATTACTAGGAAAAGGCCTAGGATTAAAGTTACCTCTATAAGCATTGTTGTTACCGAAATTATTCCCACCTACAAAATTAACATCCAAATTTTCATTGCTATTATCAATCAAGGAAGATAAAGGCATATCATTAGGATCTAGAGGAACACTCTTACTAGCAACCAATTTCATTAACTCATCCATCTTAGCACTCAAAGAGTTAATTTCTTCTACAACATGCACCTTTTTACTAGTAGGTGGCTTTTAAGTGTGCCATTGAGAATAATTTGTCATAATATTATCCAAGAGTTTTGTAGCTTCTCCTAATGAGATTTCCATAAAAGTTCCACCGGAGGTGGAATCCAAGATATTTCTGGAAGCAAAATTCAAACCAGCATAGAAAATTTGTATAATCATGCAAAGACTTAGACCATGAGCGGGACAATTTCTAATCATCAATTTCATTCTCTCCCACGATTGGGAAGCATGTTCATGATCTAGTTGCTTAAAATTCATGATATCATTATGAAGAGAGGTAATCTTAGCAGGCAGAAAATACTTGGAAATAAAGCCATCTTTACACTTGTTCCATGAATCCATACTATTTTTAGGTAAAGATGAAAAACAAGTTTTTTCTCGATCTCGTAATGAGAATGGAAATAGCTTCAATTTAATCATATCATTATCCACATCTCTCTTATTTTTCATATCACATAACTCAATAAAGGAATTAAGATGAGATGCGGCATCTTCACTCGGAAGGCCGGAAAATTGCTGTTCCATAACAAGATTCAACAAGGCAACATTAATTTCATATGATTCTGCACTAGTGGCGGGAGCAATTGGAGTACTAATAAAATAATTGTTATTAGTATTAGAGAAATCACACAATTTAGTGTTTTCAGACATGGTGACTTAGCAAGCAGACAAGCACACAATCAAACGGAAAGCAAGCGAAAGAAAAGGGCAAATATTTTTTGTAATTTTTGTTTTTAGAAGTGGGGGAGAGGAAAATGAGAGGAAAATAGAAAATAATATAAATGTAGGAGATGAGTTTGTGCTAATTACTTGTAGGTGCTTCACTTGAATACTCCCCGGCAACGGCGCCAGAAATTCTTCCTGCTACTTCTCTAAAACGTCACCAAAGTTGGCTAGTTGATAGACAAATTCTTGTCTTGCGTTGGTTTTTTCCCTTGAAGAGGAAAGGGTGATGCATCAAGGTAGCGGTAAGTATTTCCCTCAGTTTGAGAACCGAGGTATCAATTTAGTAGGAGTAACAAGATGAATCTACAAGGAACCTGCACAAACACAAACAAACTCGCACACAACGCAATAAAGAGGTTGTCAATCTCTTCATGATTGTTTGCAAAGTGAGATCTGATAGTGGTAATAGATAAATATAAATAAGTAAATAAAATTGCATAAAGGTGTTTTTAATGTTTTTGTTGTTTAGATCTGAATATATAATATGTAGAATAGACCCGGGGGCCATAGTGTTCACTAGAGGCTTATCACATGAAAGCAAGTATTGCGGTGGGTGAACAAATTACTGTTGAGCAATTGATAGAAAAGCGCAAATTCATGAGATACCTAAGCAATGATCATACATATAGGCATCACGTCCGAAACAAGTAGACCGATAATTTCTGCATCTACTACTATTACTCCACACATCGACCACTAGCCAGCATGCATCTAGTGTATTAAGTTCTTGATAAACAGAGTAACGCTTTCAGCAAGATGACATGATGTAGAGGGATAGATTCATGCAATATGATATAAATCCCATATTTTTACCCTTGATGGCAACAAAAAGATACGTGCCTCACTACCCCTTCTGTCACTAGGTGAGGACACCGCACGGTATGAACCCAAAACCAAGCACTTCTCCCATTGCAAGAACTATAGATCAAGTTGGCCAAACGAAACCCATAACTCGAAGAGAATTACAAGTAGACGAAATCATGCATATACGAAATCATAGGAGAATCAAATAATAGTCATACATAATCTGATCATAAATCCACAATTCATCGGATCTCAACAAACACACCGCAAAAGAAGGTTACATCAGATAGATCACAATGAAGATCATGGAGATCTTTGTATTTAAGATCAAAGAGAGAGAGAAAACCATATAGCTACTAGATATGGACCCGTAGGTCTGAGGTGAACTACGCACACATCATCGGAGAGGCCAGGGAGGCAATGGTGTTGATGAAGATGGCCTCCGGCGATGAATTCCCCTCCGGTAGGATGCCGGAACGGGCTCCTGATTGGTTTTTGGTGGCTCTGGAGGTCTACGGCGGCGGAACTTGTGATCTAGGTTTGTTTCTGGGAGTTTCAATATTTATAAGACCGGATGGTGTCGAGAACAAGTTAAGAAGGGCCACGAGGAGGTCACGAGCCCTCTAGGCGCGGCCAGGGGGTGGCCCCGCGCCTGGCAGGCTCGTGACTCCCTCGAGCCACCTCTCCGATATCTCTTTCTTCAGATATTTTTGATATTTTCCATAAAAAATCATGGCAAAAGTTTTATTCCATTTGATATTTTCCATAAAAAATCACAGTCAAAAACACGGAAAAACAGGAACTGGCACTGGGCAATGGATTAATAAGTTAGTCCCAAAAATAATATAAATAGCATATTCATGCATAGAAAACATCCAAGGTTGATAATATAATAGCATGGAATGATCAAAAATTATAGATATGTTGGAGACGTATCATAGCGCGGGCACCCGCGCTACTACTAGTGGTTTAACCAGCTCTACTACTAGGGTTTTTCCTAGTAGTGTCGGGTTATAGGTGTAGTTAGTGACTGTGCTCGTAAGGAACGTATGAAGCTTCATGGCCTCAAAGTCTAAATGTTGAATAGGTAAGATGGGTTCATAAGGAAAAGGTGACACATTTAGTCTCTCTGCTACATGGGAGGCGTAAATTTCCCCATAAAAATTACCACTAGCAGCATTGGGCTGCAATCTCCGTGCAACAATCGCTCCAAGATTATAACATTTATTTCCAGTTATGGCAGTGTGTGAGAGACTTAAGTCAGGAGTGCACAGTGTGCTACAATCTTGTTTGCCTACAATACATTTGCCATTAAAGAGTGTGAAATAGTGTATAGAGGGGAAATGAATGCTCTTGATTCTACCTTGTGTCACTCCCCTATTGTCGGGAGAACGACACCTATGGGATTGTGAGGATCCCTTTTCGGTTTGGCAGGGAGAAGGGTATGTGCAAAGAGCAGATCGAATGAGCAGCATGAGGGATATTTTACCCACGTTCGGGTCGCTGAGGAGCGTAAAACCCTACTGGTTTTTTTGTGTATTATGCGTGTGGGTTCCACCTATAGGAGCGTTGTGCGGTGAATAGTACACAGCCGCTACGCGTGTGAGACGGAAGGTCGGAAAGAAGAAATCCTCCTACTATAATGCCTTGAGCCTCCTTTTATATGACTAAGGGGTTCCCAACAGTGGCATACATTATGTACACGAGGTGTATAGTGCAACAGTGTTATCATACCTAACACTGACGGTGTAAGACAAACGCATTTAATGCTTCGTTAGGCGTCCCTGACCTTCTATGGGACGGGACAAGAAAACGTCCCATCGGCACCGCTTAGCCTCCTCCATCGGCGTGCCTCAACACGTACCCAGGTAGGATGACACCTCGGCTCTGCGCTGGCAGGATGGTGAGGTCTAGCCGGGTGCACGTCTTGCCAAGGCTCCGTAGGCCATCCCAGCAAGATCTTGCTAGGGACCGAGCCTTTGGTCCTTATTTTTGGCTTGAATGTTTTCTTGACTTCCTTGTACTTGCATCCAGCAGTCCCCTGGCGGGCCTTGCCGCTGGCTTGGCTACTACTGCCTGTGTACAAGTAAGGGGTACTAAAATACCCAAACTTTAGTACACCAACAGGAGCCCGGGGGCCTGGGCCACACACGGGTGTGAGGCATTGTTGGGCTAGGCCCAAATAGTGCACGTGCACGTGTGGCTGGAGTCTGCGGTTGTAATCATTCCGCTTACTATGCCTCCCCACGACACATACTAAGTGCGCGGCATGGTATACGTGCGTGGAATGGCAGTAACTGCGGCGTGCTCAAAGGCGTTTTACGCTGATTAGTAAAGAGGCAGCCTTGCATCTTCACCATAAGAAGAAATCCGCAGAGGCAATTGATCATTCACCACCTGTCCTTTCCAATCCCAGAACCTCCGTCGTCTCCTTCCTTGAGCTTGAAGAAGAGCTCCTCCCATCCATCCGCTATCTCCATGCCTTCTCCATCCTCAGCCTCTGCCTCATAGCCGCCATTCCTCCCAAGGCGAGCAAGGGCAACCAGGAGCACCATGGAGAGCGAGTTGGTGAAGATTCGGAAGGCGTGTGCCATCTTCACTCCGGTGCTCGACGTGATCGCCTTGAAGGAGCGATACCAGTGCATGTGGGCGAGGGAGACGAAAGCTCATCCTGCCACTCGCATGAGCCCAGGTTCCTCCAAGGGCAGCCCAGATAAATTCCCCTTCTTTGCCAATTACTTCTACTATGGTCTCTGTCCCCCATTTTCTGATTTCTTCAATGACAACATGTACACATACGGCTTCCATCTCTTGGATTTCACGCCGAATGACGTAACATGCATGTCAGTATTTGCTCGTCTCTGTGAATACTTCGCTGGAGTAGTCCCCAATACAGCCCGCTTTTGCTAGTATTTCATTCCCCGCATTCAAAAGAGAGATGCCCTTTCTGGTTCTATTGCCTGGATTCCAAGGGCATGGAACAAGGACATATATCCAGACGGGTTCTACCACAAAAAGTGGGAATAATGGCGGGCCAAGTGCTGCTGGATTCTGGAGACAGATCCTTAGTCCTTCTGTTCGCCTCAGCAAACAAAGAAGGCGCACGGAGCTGAACGGGGCGACTTTGATGCTCAAGACGAGAAGATCATAGTTGCGGTTACCAGGATCCAGCACCTCAAGGTTGTCGGGCTAACAATAGAGATGGTTGGGGCTGATTTTCTTCGCCGGCGCATCACCCCCTGCAGAATAGAGGGAGACCAGCCTAGGAATTCTGGAATGCGACAGACATCATGAGGCTGCGCCTGGCCTGAACGGTAATTTGACGGTCATGCACCACTCAGCTCTCTGCCAAAAGCTGTTCAGGTCTGACGCAAACAACAAATTGTTGGCCGGTGTAATTCCCTTGTGGAACAATTCTGCTCTCACCTCAATCCTTGCCATGATGCCGGTGTGCCATGCTCACGGCCTTGACGGAAATTGGGAAGAGCCATCCATAGAGCGGGCATAGGAGTTCTTCTACAACTTGTCAGAGAAAGCCATTCGGTATGAAGCACAACTCATTTGCCCCACCATTGAAGAGGAAACAACGTACATCGCCACCAGGATGGAAGATGCAAGCCTTGCCACGAAGGCCGGCACCACTGGCTTCACGGAAGGGGAAGCCATCGTAGGAGAAGTGATATCAGAGGGGAAACTTGCCACGTAGGGTGAGGTTGTCGGAGAACAGAGTGTCGTGTCTGCTGGGGGTCCTTCCGTCGAAGATACAAATGAGGTGCAGCCGCATGAGGAGCCCCCAACTCCTGAGAAGCCGAAGAAGCGTGTTTTTCGGAAAACCTCCTCCGGAGTCTCAGTTCTCCATCCCTCCTTGAGTGGTGCAGCACCTGGCAAGGGGGCGGCCAGCAAGGCTGCACAGTGGCAAGAAACCAAACGGCAACCCTCCGCTTCTGCTGCAACCAAGTGACCCAGGACCACACCTTCTCCTCCTCGCATGGGCACTGTGGTGGAGATTGAGTTCGACCTTTCCACGTTCAGCTCGGAGGAAGAAGAGTAAGGATCCCGTCACACCTTTTATCCTCTGAATTTCCATCTTTTCTTAACTTGCTTGCCTCACTTTGGACTTTCCCGAAAGAAATACGGAAACGCTGGCGCAAAGGATGGCGAAGAAGGTGAAGACTTCAATGGGTGACGTGTGGCCGGCAAGTACCATAGGTTCGTTGGAGTTGATCGACACCAGCCCGGAGTCTAGCCCACGACGTAGTCCTCAATACAGCCCCCAGCGTGAGCCTGTTACTCAGTTCCCACTGGAGAGCATTGGAACAATTATCTTCACTACTATTATCACTGGGCTTGTAGAAGGAAGGCAGCGATAAGGAGCGCCATTGGAGGCCACCCCCAATGCACCGCTTCTGTCAACTATGCTGCCTGGAGATGGATCTCCAACGAGGGATCCTGCATACGAGGACATTCTTGCTGAGGAGAGGCCAGCAAGCACAGACGCCGACATTCCCACACTAGCAGCCGATGTTGCCGGGGAAGGAGAAACTTTTTCTCAACAACTTAGCATAGGTGAACCTCTAGCTGCAGAGTATTTGTTATTCTATCTTCATATATATAGAACTTCAACCTTGGTCTCATGTTGTTTCCTCATCCTTGGCTTCGAGATCTCCCTTCGGAGGAACAAATGGACATCGACACCGTCATCAATGAGACCGCCAAACATGATGCCGCTGAGGCAACCAGGGTTGCTGTTGACGAAGTCTCCAAGGGCGTACAGGAAGACACCATGGAGGAATGTGCTTAGGAGGCCGGTAAGGAGTCCAGTGACCATACTGGCGGCGTTCCTACCGCAGGAGCGCCAGGCGCTGCGTCGGCCACAGAGCCCTCGATCGCCGGTGAGCCGGGTGTCGAGATCAACCGTCCACATTTGAAACCCCTCTGCAAGCAGATACCTCGAGGCTGGCGGGAACCTGTTCGTCAACATACCAGGAATGGCCAACACTTGGGTGCCAGCTGAAGGAGAGGTCTTTGAGGGGGAAGTCACCATTGCTGTCGGACCCGAAGTTATCGGAGAACTGAGCATCGGTGGCCAACCCAAGGACGAACAGCTCCTCCAAGCCACGATCAATAACTTCCAAAACCTCCAGACGCTCTACCATGCTCGGAATGAGAAGTTCGACACAAGGGCGGCGGTTATGCAAGCGACGGAGGCAAATTTCTAGATGCGCGTCGAGGAAACGCAAGCCTGGTTTGTCGAAGCCTTCCAAGAGTTGAAACCCAGTCGAGAGCAAGTTTGCAAACACTAGGATGAGCTCCTATTAAAGCAGTGTGAAGTCAAGAAGGTGCAAGAGGAGGCCGCTAAACGGGCTACAACAGAGGAAGCTCGTTTGACGGAACGCCGTAACGAGCTTGACACCTATGAAGAGGACCTCACCACTCGCGAGAAGGCGCTCGCCGACAAGCTTCGCCGCAAGGATGAAGAAATTGAAAAGCTTGTTGCACAGCGAAACCAAGAGCTGGAGCATAACCACAAGGAAACCCTCGAGGTTCTGGTCACAGACCACGGCAACAAGTTCAAGGAGGCCATTAATGGTGCAGAAGTTGCATAGGCCTCCAAGGACGATCTTGTCATCAAGGTGAAGAGGCTGGAGGCAGACCTTGATGGCCATGGCAAGGAGATCTCGGGGCTCAAAATTGAGAGAGAGAGAGAAGCCTCTCTATACTCTATTGGAAATGCAGGTTGCCATGTTTGAAAAGACCAAGCAACTTTCCTCAGCCAACGAATCCATCACCAATCTAAAGCTGAAGCTGACCACGCTCGAAGAATCCTTTGAGAACAGCATGGCTCATGAGAAGGCCCTGACTACGGATTTCTGGGATGAGCAGGAGTTGTTCAAGTGCACCGTCGCCACTCATAATGACCATGTTAAAGGCCTATATATCTGGACTAAGCGCCTGGTTGATGTGGCAGGAAGGCTTGCTGCATAGTTGTCCACCATGGGTCTGCGGAGCTTCAACTTTTCTTCCAATAATAGGGTATCTGAGAATGCCAAGTTGACCTTATTCTTCGACGGCCTAGATGAGGCCCTGGAGCAGCTCCATTCTGACCGAGCGATTTACCTAGCCAATGAATCCCGCAAACTCTATCGGGCTGTCCTCCTCAAGGTGCTCGTCAAACTGGCACACAAGAACCCCGGCATCAACCTCACCAACGTCCTTGCCCGCTTACCGAAGGATGTGGAAACCAAGGCACTCGAAGAACTTGTCGCGCCCATCATTGACAAGGTGATCCAAGTCAAGAGGTTCGAAGGACATTGCAGGGGCTAGCGGCACCATTTCTTCTTGTCGCCACCGTTCCACGCCAAAGACAATTTTATCTTAAGTTAGAACCGCGAAAACATGTAATGTAATATGATTGGTTGTGTTTTGAATGGATGCGTGTTATTCCCCTTGTTAGATTCCTCTATGTATGGTACACTCCCTATGCTTTTTAGGAAAACTTGCCGGCGTACGCAGCCCTACTGCGAGCGCTTTGAGGAGCGGATCCTTAGCAGCCTGCTGGCGGTGCCGCGGCCGGGAAGATACCTTGACATTTTTGGTGCATCCATTTGAACTATTGAGCAGACTAGAAACAGAGTAAGGGAGCAAACAGTTGTTACCTCTTCATCGTATCCACTTTTCCAAACTCTTTTGCCCATGTTTTGGACTCTAATTTGCATTATTTGAATGGAACTAACCCAGACTAACGTTGTTTTCAGCAGAATTGCCTTGGTGCTATGTTTGTGCAAAAATAGAAGTTCTCAGATTGTCCTAAAAATTTATGGAGAATATTTTTAGATTTAATAAAAAATACCAGTACAAGAATCAACCAGAGGGGGGCCAACTCCAGGCCACAAGCCCCCTAGGCGTGGCCACCCTGCTAGCCGTGCCTAGCACGCTTGTGGGGCTCCTATGGCTCCTCCGACCTCATCCCCAACTCCATATAACCCTATTCGCGGAGAAAAAAATCAGAGAGAAGAGTGTTGGAAATATGCCCTAGAGGCAATAATAAATTAGTTATTATCATATTTCCTTGTTCATGATAATCGGTTGTTATCCATGCTAAATTGTATTGATCGGAGACTGAGATGCATGTGTGGATACATAGACAAAACCATGTCCCTAGTATGCCTCTAATAGACTAGCTTGTTGATCAAAGATGGTTAAGGTTTCCTAGCCATGGACATGAGATGTCATTAGATAATGGGATCATATCATTAGGAGAATGATGTGATGGACAAGACCCAAACTACAAACGTAGCATATGATCGTGTTAGTTTATTGCTACTGTTTTCTACATGTCAAGTATATGTTCCTATGACCATGAGATCATGCAACTCACTGATACCGGAGGTATGCCTTGTGTATATCAAACGTCGCAACATAACTGGGTGACTATAAAGGTGCTCTACAGGTATCTCCGAGGGTGTGTTTTGGGTTGACATGGATCAATACTGGGATTTGTTACTCCGTGTGACGGAGAGGTATCTCAGGGCCCACTCGGTAATACAACATCACAACAAGCCTTGCAAGCATTGTGAATAAGTGTTAGTCACGGTATCTTGTGTTACGGAGCGAGTAAAGAGACTTGTCGGTAACGAGGTTGAACTAGGTATGGAGATACCGACGATCGAATCTCGGGCAAGTAACATACCGAAGAACAAAGGGAACGTTATACGGGATTAACTGAATCCTTGACATAGAGGTTCAACCAATAAAGATCTTCGTATAATATGTAGGAACAAATGTGGATGTCTAGGTCCCTCCTTTGGTTATTGACCGTAGAGGTGTCTCGGTCATGTCTGCATAGTTCTCGAACCCGCAGGGTCTGCACACTTAAGGTTCGGTGACGTTTCGGTAGTTTAGAGTTATGTATGGTCGTGACCAAAGTTTGTTCGTAGTCCCGGATGAGATACCGGACGTCACAAGGAGCTCCGGAATGGTCCGAAGGTAAACATTTATATATAGGAAGTCCCAGTTTGGTCGCCAGAAAAGTTTCGGGGTCATCGGTAGTGTACCGGGAGTGTCGGTAGTGTACTGCGAGACCATCGGGAGGGGTATTTCCACCCAAGAGGCTACATGGACTGTGGTAGAGTGAATACCAGCCCTTAGTGGGCTGGTGGAAGTCCCACACAAGGCCCATGCGGCTGGGAGAGAAATCCCAAAGAGAAAAAGGTGGAAAAAGGCAAAAATAGGGAGGAATCCTAGTCCTACTAGGATTGGAGGTGGATTCCACCTCTCCTCCTTGATTTGGCCGACCCAAAGGCTGTCTCATTGAGAGCCAAGCCTGATTTTCAGCCACGTGCTACCCGTTCCTCTAGTGCATAGTTTCTCCTCTAGATCGGTTTTCTGCAGCGCTTAGGCGAAGTCCGGCCGGAATTGCTCCACCACCATCGCCGCAGCACCGTCATGCTGCTGGTGAACTCTTCTACCTCTCCGCTCCCTCTTGCTGGATCAAGACGGCGGAGATCTTCATCAAGCTGCACGTGTGCTGAACGAGGAGGTGCCGTTCGTTTGGTACTAGATCGGAAGGACCGTGATCAAGGCCACGGGACGGATCGTGATGAGTTCGCAGGACGGATCATGATGAGTTCACAGGACGGATCGTGATGTGTTCACGGGACGTATCATGATTGGATCGTGGGACGGATTGTGATGAGATTGCAGGACGCTCGACAATTTGGATCACGAAGACGTTCGACTACACCAACCGCATTTCTTAACGCTTCCCGCTTAGCGATCTACAAGGGTATGTAGATCCGCTATCCCTCTCGTAGATGCTCATCACCATGGATAGATCTTGTGTGTAAGTAGGAATTTTTTTGTTTCCCATGCAACGTTCCCCAACAAATAGTTCATCGCGTTTGATGATACGGAGCCACTGCCACCTCCTGTTCTTCCTTGGGAGACCAGATCTGGAGTCCGTTTTGGGCTCCACAGAAGGGAAATTGATGCCATCGTCATCACTAACCATCCTTCATCACCAATTCCGTGATGCTGTCCGCCGTTCGTGAGTAATCCCTTCGTACGCCAGCTGGACGGTGAAGGGTCGGATGATATTTATCATGTAATCGAGTTAATTTGGTTAGGGTTTGATCTCTAGTATCCACTATGTTCTTAGATTGATGTTGCTATGACTTTGTATGCTTAATTCTTTTCACTAGGGCCTGAGTGCCATGATTTCAGATCTGAACCTATTATATTTTCATGAATATATATGTGTTCTTGATCCTATCTTGCAAGTTGTAGACACCTATTAGAAGTTATGATCCGCATCCCCCAGGGTGGCAATAACTGGGATTCTTTCCGGTGATTCCCGTAGTTTGAGTAGTTCATGTATGCACTAAGTGCTAATGCTTTCGTCCAGTTCTCTATTAAAAGGAGGCCTTAATATCCCCTGGTTTCCATTAGGACCCCGCTGCCGCGGGAGGGTAGGACAAAATATGCATGCAAGTTCTTTTCCATAAGCATGTATGACTATATATCGAAGACGTGCCTACATTACATTGATGAATTGGAGCTAGTTCTGTGTCACCCTATGTTATAACTGTTGCATGATGAATGACATCCAACATAATTATCCATCACTGATCCATTGCCTATGAGCTTTTCACATATTGATCATTGCTACGTTACTTTTCCATTGCTACTGTTACAATCACTACAAAACTACTACTGTCACTTTTGTCATTGTTACCGTTACTTCCATACTACTTTGCTACTAAATACTTTGCTGCAGATATTACATCTTTCAGGTGTGGTTGAATTGACAACTCAGCCGTTAATACTCGAGAATATTCTTTTGCTCCCCTAGTGTCGAATCAATAAATTTGAGTTGAATACTCTACCCTCGAAAATTGTTGTAGTCCCCTATGAGGGCAGCATCAGGGAACCACATCCCAGAGACATGGAAGATTTAATTGCAACAACCACTGTAGGGGAAGAGAGAGGTGTGTCCAAGGAAAGAGTAGCTAGTCGACATTGTCCTATGCTACACTATTATTAATTATTTGCGGGAAGATGTTTAGTTGGTCACTGGGAGAGCGGAGGTCTTAGTGCCCCTGACCTTGCCAATTATCGTCATGCTTTTATTTGCTGATAAAACCTTTAGTCTGGGCGCTATGGTGGCCCAAGGGTTGAATACTACCCTCAAAGGTGCCCATATTCAGAGGTATCTATGCATCCCCTTTGTCCAAACACTTTGAGATACCCATTAGGCTTAACGACAAATATGAGAGGCTGCTACCCTTGAAGTTCTTATATTATGGTCGTATGGTAGCTCACGATGTTATTAGGAAAATCGATGATAGGAGGCTGCTTTACAACTTAGTTTTTAGCTAGGGTACTTGTGAAATTATTACTCTACTTGCTTCTTCTTTGTTCAATATCGCTCAGGAAGGTACAAAATTATGCCCGGAGACATTTACACGTATTAGGGTCTGATGCAACACCCGGCTCCGGAACCAGCACCAGCTCTTAATCCATACCTGGAGCTAGTTTTTCAGTGGGAGCCGCAGGAGTTTGCCAACCAATGGAACTCCAACGATGCTCCTAAGTATCTGGGAGAGAGGTCCTTCCATCCATGGCCATAGACCAACTTAGGCCAAAAGCCTAAGCTTGGGGGAGTACATATTTCTCACCGACCTTACATTTATGTTCACACATCCATCTTTAGTAGTCGGTGTTCATACTTTTTTATTGTACCATCCATAGTAGTTTATTTCTTCTTTCCATTTTCTTCTCATGTGTTTAATTAACTTTCAGAAAATACAAAAAAGATTGTTCTAGCTTTATTTTCTAGTTGCTTAGTTGCAGCATTAAAAAGAATACCCAAAAAGATTTTTTATTCTTCTTTTGCTTGTTGGGAGCTTTCTCATGTAAATAGCTTTTCTTGCTCTTGTTTTTATTATCCTTTCTTTGGGTCATAAGGAAAAGACCACAATGAAAATGTTGAGTGGCTCTCATATAAATTATTGTTTACCAGTCAAAGAGCCTATATTACCTTGTCTTCTCCTTTGAGTTAGTTTTTGCATATTCTAGCTTAGTCCAATGCACGTGCACTCTTATTATTATTCACACCATTTGACCATGCAAGTGAAAGGCAATAACGATGATATTTGTTCAAAATATTGAGTTGGAGAAAAGCTGGTATGATCTCGACCTATCTTGATTTTGTAAATATGATTAGCTCATCGTTCCGAATTCAGTTCAGCATGGGTGAAACATATAAGCAATGACAATTAGAGATTATAGTTACTCATGCCATGCTTAATTAGCTAAGAGTGGATAATGGTTTGTCTTGGGTGCCAACATGCATATTAAAATGGTTGTGATGTAGTATGATGGGGTGGTATCCTCCTCTGAACGATTCAAGTGGCTCGACTTGGCACATGTTCATGCATGTAGTTGAAACAAATCAACATAGCCTCCACTATATTTATGTTCATAGTAATTTATATCGTACTCATTCTTGCATTCAATGTTGGTTAATATTAAAGCATGTTGATGACTGTTTCGCTCTCTAGTTGGTCGCTCCCTAGTCTTTTGCTAGCCTTCACTTGTACTAAGCGGGAATACTGCTTGTGCATCAAATTCCTCAAACCCAAAGTTGTTCCATATGAGTCCAATATACCTACCTATATGCAGTATTTACCTGCCCTTCCAAGTAAATTTGCATCTGCCAAACTCTAAACCTTCAAATAACCTTTCTGTTTTGTATGCCGAAATCGCTTATGTGGCGACTCGGGGCTGTCAGTATCTTCCATGCTAGGTGGGTTATTCTCACGATATTTTTTGATTCACTATCATTCACGAGAAAGTGGCTGGTAATCGGGATGCCCGGTCCCATTCTCGAAATAAAATAAAAATATAATTAAACAAAACCCCCCCAAAAATGTGTTTGTATGGATGGTACCCGTGCATTCGGCTCGCCATGGAGTGTGACTGATTGGTGGAGGGGGAGTAAAAACTTTATCTTTCTGTGTGGGAACCGCCTATAATGTATCTAGCATGGAAGATGTTGAAAACCTCTTGGTCGTTATGTGAGCAATGAAAGCATACTGCTCAAAAATCATTACTTATCTCTACTATAAAAACTTGAGCTTTGGCGCCTCTTCAAATCAATGCTTCCCTCTGTGAAGGGCCTTTCCATTTACTTTATTGTTGAGTCATCATCTTCTTATAACAGGCACCAGTTAGAGAGCACCACCATAATTTGTATGCTTTTCTGTTAATTTATATTGAATATGAGCATGACTAGATCTCTTTCACCGTGAATTACAATGTGCAGTCAGTCCTTGTTCCTTAGAGGTGCTCTACATTTATGTTATGCGGTCTCAGAAAGGGCTAGCGAGATACCATTTTGTAATATTGTATCATGATTGTTTTGAAAAAGTGTTTCTATCCGAGAGTTATTATTGTTGCTTGCTAGTTGATTATGTCATTGATATGAGTAAATGTGAGAACTAAATGTTATTGTGAACGTAGTTAGTCCATGAGCTTCACTGAAAATCTGAACACCAGTTAGACGTATTTACAACAACAAGATAGAATAGAGTTTGAAAAAGGTTTTAGTTATCACTTTCAGTCTATCAACTGAATAACTTGAGGAAAGCAATGGGTTAAGCTTGGGGGAGTTGATACGTATCTATCGTATCCACTTTTCCAAACTCTTTTGCCCTTGTTTTGGACTCTAATTTGCATGATTTGAATTTACTAACCCGGACTGGCACTGTTTTTAGCAGAATTGCATGTTATTTTTGTGGAGAAATAAAAGTTCTCGGATTGTCATGAAAATTTATGGAGAATACTTTTGGATTTAATAAAAAATAATGGTGCAAGAATCAACCAGAGGGGGGCCACCTGCAAGCCACAAGCCTGTTAGGCGCGCCCACCCCCTGGCCACGCCTAGAAGGCTTGTGGGGCCCCTGTGGCTCCTCTGGCCTCATCCCCAACTCCATATAACCCTATTCGCGGAGAAAAAAATCGGAGGGAAGAGTTCACCGCGTTTCATGATATGGAGCCGACGCCACCTCCTGTTCTTCCTCGGGAGACCAGATATGGAGTTCGTTTTGGGGTTCGGAGAAGGGAAATCGACGCCATCGTCATCACCAACCATCCTTCATCACCAATTCCATGATGCTCTCCTCCGTTTGTGAGTAATACCATGAAAGGCCTATTGGACGGTAATGGGTTGGATGAGATTTATCATGTAATCGAGTTAGTTTGGTTAGGGTTTGATCCCTAGTATCCACTATGTTCTGAGATTGATGTTGCTATGACTTTGCTATACTTAATGCTTGTAACTAGGGTCCCAGTGCCATGATTTCAGATCTGAACCTATTATGTTTTCATGAATATATATGTGTTCTTGATCCTATCTTGCAAGTTGCAGACACCTATTACGAGTTATGATCCGCATCCCCCAGGGTGACAATAGCTGGGATTCTTTCCGATGATTACCGTAGTTTGAGGAGTTCATGTATTCACTAAGTGCTAATGCTTTGGTCCAGTTCTCTATTAAAAGAAGGCCTTAATATGCATTAGTTTCCATTAGGACCCCGCTGCCGTGGGAGGGTAGGACAAAACATGTCTTGTAAGTTCTTTTCCGTAACCACGTATGCTAGTTCTGTGTCACCCTATGTTATAACTGTTACATGATGAATGACATCCAACATAGTTATCCATCACTTATCCATTGCCTATGAGCTTTTCACATATTGATCCTTGCTACGTTACTTTTCCGTTGCTATTGTTACAATCACTTCAAAATTGCTACTGTTACTTTTGCCATCATTACTGTTACTTCCATACTACTTTGCTACTAAATACTTTGCTGCAAATATTAAGTCTTTCATGTGTGGTTGAAGTAACAACTCAGCTGCTAATACTCGATAATATTCTTTGGCTCCCCTTGTGTTGAATCAATAAAGTTGGGTTGAATACTCCACCCTCGAAAACTATTGCGATCCCCTATATATGTGGGTTATCACCGGTCATGCCAATTTACCTTGAAGTTTTTAGTGCAGCCGCTTAAGCTGTTGAGCGGACTTCAAACAGAGCAAGGGCGCAACCAATCACGGCAAGGTTGCTTCGCGTGTAGGTTTTCCATACAAAAGTTGAAATTGTCCATGGAAAATAACTTCACAGTAAAAAAATTACTTACGGTTTTGCAACTTATCTTTTTGTTGCGGTACTCCTTCCCGCAAGATGCCAATTTCAAACGTCACCGGTTTGGTGTCCATACCATCCCATCCCCCCGGCAAACTTGCACGTGAGAAAACCTTCTATCCTTTAAGAGAAAGAAAGAAGAGAAAATAGAGATGTGGAACCTTGGCGGTTTGTCAGTACTTGCTGAGAATAAGCATAATGCAACATCTCAAATAAACATGCAAATAAGTAAACATGGAAAAACGACAAGAGTTATAGAACGCTCAATCTTATTCAACTATGCCCAGGTTCTGCGCTGGCTTTGTACGAAGGATCACATGCCTTGCTAGCAAGACTTGTACTAAAGATGGTTGCCGGGGGACCTAGCAACCGCGCCTTATGGATAGAAATTACGAAGATGTTCGATATTCCAAGAGTTGCTCACTCGAATGACATCCTCGGTCTCCAGGAGGACTACGCCAGGCCTGGTCACCCGCACTACCCGATAAGGGCCTTCCCACATTTGCGCCAAGTTGTTGGAATTCTTGGCCGACTGAACCCGCCGAAGAACAAAGCTTGTTGGTAGTGTGCAGCTCTCAGAGCAGCCTGAAGACAGTCTTCCACAAGGAGCCTCATGTCATCTTGTCGCAACTGCTCTTGCTCAAGCTCATCATGAGTGAGCACTTGAGGCGAGCCGTATATGTGTTCCGTGGGGAGAACTGCTTGTGCCCGTACACCAGGGCGAAGGGTTTCTGGCTTGTGGCTCGATTTGGTGTCGTTCGATTGACCAAAGAATCACCCTCGGCTCATCAATCAACTGTATTCTACAGTTGCGCAGCTTGTCGAATGTTCTTGTCTTAAGCCCTCACAACACTTCAACATTTACCCTTTCCGCTTGGCTGTTGCTCCTCGGGTGGGCGACAGAAACAAAACAGATCTTGCTGTCAAGGTCTTGGACATACTACATGAATGCGTGGCTTGTGAACTGCGTGTCATTGTCAGTGATGATCCTATTCGGAATACTGCAACGGCAAACTAGTCCTTTGAAGAACTTGATGGCTGCTGTGCTATCACCTTTGTTACTTCTTCCACTTTCGGCCACTTTGTGAATTTATTCATTGCGATGTACAAGTACTCAAAGCCCCCGGTAGCATGGGGAAAGGAGGCGAAAATGTCGAGCCCCCAGACCGAAAATGGCCAGGAGAGAGGGATTGTGTGAAGAGCTTGAACCGGTTGATGTAGTTTCTTTGAATAGAACTGGCATGTTTCACACTTGGTTACTAGCGCAGTTGCATCCAAGAGGGCGGTGGGCCAAAAGAATCCTTGCCGGAATGCCTTGCCAACAAGTGCTCTTGATCCTATGTGGGAGCCAGATATGCCTCCATGTATCTCTACCAACAGCTCCAGTCCATCCTCCTAAGGAATGCACTTCAATTTCACACCGTTCATTCTCTTTCTGGATAGGACATCGTCCACAAACTGGTACATACTAGACTGATGGGCTACTTTCTCTGGTTCTTCCTCTTCCTCAGGGAGTTCTCCTGTTTCTAGGAACTGAACAATGTGTTGTGTCCATGCTGGAGCCTGCGGCTCGACGGAAAGTACTAAAGGCATGTCTTCTACCGCGACAGCGTTTATCTCTACGGCAAGGACCTGAGGTCCTGCTAGAGTCTGTTGCTCCCCGGCAAGCTTGGCGTTGTCCCGGGCAACTTCCTTGCCGGCAGCTTCTGGGAGCTTCGTGGGAAAGTACTGGCCGGAACTCAACTTCCTCCTCATATATTGCCTCGCTGATGGTGCTACAAATGGCTCATTTAAATTGAGAACAAAAGTCCTTGATTCCACAGGTAACTTGAGGGCAGCATCCTTTGACAGCTCGTCGACAATGATGTTCTCCACATGATGAACACGCTCTGTTTGTAGCCCATCAAAGCGCTCCTCCAACTTCCTCACTTCATCCACGTAGGCTTCCATCAACGGGCCCTGATAATCCTTGTTGACTTTCTTGACAACGAGCTGTGAATCACCTATGGCGATGAGCTTCTTAATTCCAAGGTCTGTCGCGATCCTGACACCGTCAAGCAGCCCTTCATATTCAAAGTTGTTGTTCATTGATCTCTCCTAGGGAAAGTGCATCTGTCTTACGTATTTGAGGTGCTCTCCGGTGGGTGCGACAAGTAGCACGCCAGCATCGTCCCCTTGCCGGGTGAAAGCTCCAACAAAATACAAGATCCATTCTTGATTAGTTTCCTTGCCAGGGAAAGCTATTTCTTGGATCTCTTTGTCTGGCATTGGAGTCCATTCTTGCCAAGGCTCTACTCTGAATAGTTGAAGTACATTCAAATTGGATACCAAACCTGGACAATTCCAAAGCCCACTCCACAATCCTGCCGGTCGCATCTGGATTCCGCAAAATATGTCGCAGCGGAAAGCGAGTGATGGTGGTGATCTCATGTGCTTGGAAAAAATGGCGTAGGTTCCTCGAGGCCATAAGGAGACCAAAAGCAATTTTTGGATGCCAGAGTATCTTGACCTAGCCCCCTGCAAAAGGGAGCTCACAAAATAAACTAGGGGCGGCACCATCTTCTTCCTCTATGTCACTTCACTTATCTGCATAGATACTGCCTTGCTAGTACTAGAATCTGCCGAGGAAGGTCCTAGCTCGCCGCTTGGCGGTCTTGCCTCTGCGGCCGCTTCTTCATCGACTTCTCTCTGTGCCACTAGAGCAACACTAACCACTTGATTTGTTGCTGCTAGGTATATCAACAACGTCTCTTGTGGTTTAGGTGCGACTAGTGTTGGCGAAGAGGAGAGGTACCTCTTCAAATCCTGCATCGCTCCCTCCGCTTCGGGAGTCCACTTCATTGGACCCGCCTTTTTCAAGGTTTTCAAAAAGGTTAGGGCGCACTCAACAAATTTGGAGATGAACCTACTCAGAGCCGCAACACAGCTAGCGAGACTACTAACGTCCTTGACGCGCCTTGGTGCTTCAATCTTCTCAATTGCCTTGATCTTGTCGGGGTTTGCTTCGATCCCACGAGACACAAAGAATCCAAGAAGCTTGCCGGATGGAATACCAAGCACACACTTCTCAGGATTGAGCTTCAAACTGATCTTACGCAGATTTGCAAACGCCTCTTCTAGATCTTGTATGAGTGTTGCCTGGTCCTTGGTTTTAACCACTATGTCATCCATATAAGCTTCCATATTCCTATGCAGCTAAGGTTCAAAACCAATCTGGCTACTCTTGCAAATGTTGAACCAGCACTTTTAAACCCAAAAGCCATATGCACGAAGAAATATGTACCACATGGGTTGATAAACGCAGTGTTCTCTTCGTCTTCCTTAGACATGAAGATCTGATTATACCCTGAATAAGCGTCAAGAAATGACAGCAAATCGCAGCCTACAATGGAGTCCAGAATCTGGTCGATGCGCGACAAGGGGAAAGGATCTTTTGGACAGGCTTTATTGAGATCCGTATACTCAATACACAACCTCCATTTTCCATTTGCCTTGCGCACTACAACCGTATTGGCCAACCATGTTGTATGGAGCACTCCTCTGACCAAACTTGCCGCTTCCAACTTTCTGATTTCCTCGGCAATAAATTCTTGCCACTCCAAGGTTTGCTTCCTAACTTTCTGCTTGACGGGCTGTGTATGAGGACAGACAGCAATATGGTGCTCAATTACCTCCCTGGGAACACCGGGGACGTCAGATGGTTGCTATGCAAACACATCGACATTCGCCCACAGGAAGGCAATGAGCGCACTTTCCTATTTGTCATCGATGGTGGATCTTATGGTGAAAGTTCCTCCTGTACCATCCTCCTTGATGCTCACCTTTTTGGTTTCTGGTGGAGCTGCCTTGGATTTCTTGTTCTTGTTAGTGGAGCTCTCTAGCACATCGTCAACGGGGGCGCAGCACTCCGAAGAGGTGTGCTTGTTGGAGTGCATACTAGAGGCCTTGCCGGTCTTCTTCCCCACGGGAGCATCAGTGGCAGGAGAAAGTGCTTTGGTGGCAGGCACTACAACTGCCTCCCAGTAGGGTTGGTTGGTGTAGATAAGTGCATATTTCTTGTCAGAGTTGATTGTGATGATGCTCATTGTCCCGAGCATCTTCAGTACATTGTAAGCATAGTGTGATGTCGTCATGAACTTGGCCAGCACTGGACGGCCAAGGATACAATTATATGGCAATGGAATCTCGACAACATCGAAAACAATCCTCTCTGTTTTGAAGTTCATGTCACTACCAAATGTTACCGGTGGTGTGATCTTACCCTTTGGTTGAATCCTCCCTGGATTGATCCCTTGAAATGTGCCTGTCTCCTCGAGGCCTTCATCAAGAATTTCCAACCTTTGGATGACATCAGGTGAGATCAAGTTCAGACCGGCCACATCGTCAACTAACATTTTCGTCACCTTGAGGTTGCGAGTTGTTGGTGAAACCAAGAATGGCAGACACCCGACCGTGGTTGTGCGATCAGGGTGATCCTCGGCGTAAAAAATGATAGGCATGTTGGACCATTTCAATGGTTTCTGGGCAACGATAGATGGCTCTGTCGCATTAATCTCGCGTGCCCACTATTTAAGTTGGCAGTGAGAAGAATGCAACGAGGCGCCTCCATCAATGCACATGATTTCTGTAGCTTTTTGAAAAGCATGCTCGCTGGACTCGTCATCCTCTGCATTGCCATCGTCATTCCCCTCTTCCTTGTCATGGCCTCAAGCGGGCCTCTATGTTTGTTGCTTGGCCTTGCCGCGACGACCTCCTCGGCCACTGCGTTTCTTGCCGGAACCCTCTATGCCGTCTTGGGCCTTCTTCTTATCTCGCCTCACGTATTCAGATTTTTGCTTCTCGACAAGCTGTTCAACTTGTTGGCAGTTTTGAAGATCATGAACCTTGGTGCGATGGATCTTCAAATATTGCTTGTCGGAGCCCCTCCGACTTGTCGGTAGCTGTAGAGGCCTGACGGGAGATGCATCCGGCAACCTCCTTGCCGAGGCCGTCATCCTTAGTCTTCTTGGCGGCGTCGAGGTTGCCGGATTCCCCAACGGCAAGCACGGCCTTGACCTTGCGCTTCTTATTCCGTCGTCGGCCTTTCTTTGCCGAGGTGGCATCATCTTCGTCTTCAAAGTCGACTCCAATGCCAGCCTCCTCACTGGGGAGTGTCCTCCCTTCTTCGGCTCAAGCACATCTATCAGCCAGAGCATAGATCTTAGTAACAACCCATACCTTGTTCATCACCATCTCTTCGCGCATCCTACGGTTGCGCACATTCTGATGGAACGCGTTGATAACAACAGCAGGATGAACATCTGGGATGTTGTGCTCTACACGGCTAAATCTCTGAATGTACTTGCGCAAGGTTTCAACCTATTTCTGGGGATGATATGCAAATCTCTTTCTGGACCAGGAGTTTGGTGGCCTCCGGTAAAGGCACCAACAAACTCATGGACAGGTCTGCCCAGGAAGAAATTGAATTCTCTGGAAGATGCATCGACCATGACCTAACGTTGGGCTTGAGTACGAACAGAAAGTAGTTGGCGAGTATCTTGTCATCGCGATCCCCGACATCCTTCACCACAATGGTGTAGATGCTCAAGAACTCCGATGGGTGAGTCTCGCCGTCGTATTTCTCCCGGACCTCTAGCTTGAACGTTCGGGAGTTGGGCCATTGGACTCGCCGCAGCTCAGAGGTAAATGCTGGACAACCTACCTCATAATGTAGGCCGACAGGATACCCTGGCGCAAATTGATGGTAGTATGAGCTTCTTATTTGCTTTGTTCTCAGAGAACTTGGAGTTGATCGTGGCGAGTTTGCGGATCAGACAACACCGTCCAGTAGCCGTAACAGGCGCCGACCTGCCGAGTCGGCGACCGCTGTTGCCGCCGTGGAGGAGAGTGCACCGTGGTCGCACCACCTTCAGCCTTTTCGACATCTGCACGTGTCGGCTCGGTGGATCGTCTCTAGGAATGCTCCGCCCGCCACATCCCGTATCAATCAGCAAGGCTGAGGAGGCTCTGAATAGTATCTATCCACTCTTTGAGCTTCTTTGCAGCAAGGGGAAAATTCAGGAGTAGTTGTGCTCGCGCCATCGCTTCTTCTGATGTAGTCGACAGCAAAAGGCGCAAAGAACGTGAGGTGCTCTGACTCCTAACCGTGTTAGAAGGATCTTCGTCATAGTCCTGCGACCGCGCTCCATTTCCAGCAGCATTTCTGTGCGCACGCCGGTCCTACACATCTTGGGAGGGATGCTCAGGGCTCTTTCCATGCGGACGCTTGGAACCACCGATGTCACGGCACTGTTCTTCGCGTGCCACCTAGGGAAGGCCGCGACGCATGCGCCGGCATGGGCATCTGGAGTTCGCTATGCCATCCGTAGGCAATACAGCTCCTTCCTGAGACCCAGCGGCACGTGGGTTGCAGTCGCCGCTGTGGACGTAGCTGTCGGTGTCAAAACCGGAGGATCTCGGGTAGGGGGTCCCGAACTATGAGACTAAGATCAACGGTAACAGGAGACAAAGGGGACACGAGTTTACTCAGGTTCGGGCCCTCCTATGGAGTTAATACCCTACGTCCTACTTGGTTGTATTGATGATGTAAGGGGTTACAGAGTTGATCTACCTCGAGATCATATAGCTAACCCTAGATGAGTTGTTCTATATCTATACACTAAAGCCCTTCGGCTTATATAGATGCCGAGGATGCCAAGGGTTTACACATGGTCGGTTACATGCCAAAGAGAGAAACATGCCTAATTACAACATCAAACATGGAGCGCAAGCCGTGCTTCCCTTGGCTTCCATCCTCGAGACTGGGCCTTCAAATCTTTCGGAGTTCGGTAAGTAGCCCTCATAGTCCAGCCCATAACAATAGGTTGGCTATCCGACAACCCCCGAATCCAGGACTCCCTCAGTCACCGCTTACTTGGCCTTGATCACCGAAGCATCGTGGAAGATCGAGATCTCCGCCTCCTCTGCCCGCATCTACACCTTCGCCTGTCCGAGCGGCTACAAACACACTGGCCGTGGATGGATCCACCACCATGAAGCCCTTCTTCTTCGGGGCCATGGAAATGAAGACGATCAAGAAACTAGCACATTGATCGTTAGATCAGGTCCGCACAACCTTCTCCCCTACCTGGCGCGCCAAAGATGTTGGGAGAACGACACCTATGGGATCGCGAGGATCCCTTTTCGGTTCGGCAAAGAGAAGGGTCTACGCAAAGAGCAGATCGAACAAGCAGCGCGAGGGATATTTTACCCAGGTTCGGGCCGCTGAGGAGCGTAAAACCCTACTCCTGCTTTTGTGTATTATGGGTGTCGGTTCCAATTACAGGAGTGTTGTGCGGTGAACAGTGCATAGCCACTACGCGTGTGAGCTGGAAGGTCGAAAAGAAGAAGTGCTCCTACTGTAAGACCTTGGGCCTCCTTTTATATGACTAAGGGGTTCCCAACAGTAGCGTACAGCATGTACACGAGGTGTACAATGCAACCGTGTTATCGTACCGAACACTGATGGTGTAAGACAAACGCATTTAATGTTGCATCAGGCATCCCTAACCTTCTGCGGGACGGGACAGGAGGCTGTCCCATCGTCACCTCTTAGCCTCCGCGATCGCCGGCTCCTCAACATGTACCGAGGTGGGATGACACCTGGCCTCTATGTTGGCCGGATGGCGAGGTCTTGCCGGGTGCATGTCTTGCCAGGGCTCCGTAGGCCATCCCGGCAAGATCTTGTCGGGGTCCTAGCCTTTGGTCTTGATTGTTGGCTTGAATGTTTTCTTGACTTCCTCGTACTTGCATCCAGCAGTCCCCTGGCGGGCCATGCCAGTAGCGTGGCTACAACTTCCCGTGCACAAGTAAGGGGTACTAAAATACCCAAACTTTAGTACACGGACTGCTATCTTCACATAGCAAAGATTAGCCAAAAAGGACTGGTACACAGATTTTCGTGGTTCATCATGGGAACCCCAATTTGGAAGTTTACACGCTTCACTGAACATCATGGGAATTGCATTTTTATTTGCGAGAAAATTTCTGAAATATTTTTGAGGCACAAAATTTGGTTAATCAAACTTTGTAAGATTGATAGCAACTACTCCTAAGGATGCATAGAGGCCACAATAAGCATTCAAACTACTTAGAGCTCTAAGAATTCAACATGCAAGCCCATCTATAGTAGCCCCAAGAGTAGCTAATTACTCTAAAAATAACCCACTAAATCATAAACTAATTGGAGCAATGGAGGAGTCACATGCCAAGTAGCAATTCCCCAAAACAGTTTCAGAAACTGAGCTTCGAGCAAAAAGATCGAAATCCGCGGGTTTGAGAGCAAGAACATAGGAATGAGAGCTATAGTGAATTTTTCTGGAGATAGAGGATGACATAGGCTAAAGGAATAATCGAGGGTCCCACATGGAGGCCACAACCCACCAGGGCATGATCGAGGTTGCTGAGAGTCCCTGGTGTCTTGTGGGCACCAGGTGCACCCCTCTGATGTTATTTGCACCAGAAATTTAGAAATACTCAGAAAAAGCCGTATCAAATTTTTAGGACATTTTTTACTGCATGGAGACAACTAAAAACGGGATAAACATAGCATTTTATTTTATTTGACTAAGTTAAACAGAAATAAAAGGTGGGAGCACAAAATCGCGCCTACTAGATTCATCGAGTTCATACCTCTCAAAAATGATCCATTAACAACCACTTCCGATTAGCATGAAACCGAAGAACTTTTGTAAAACACTAAGTTACCTCACTAGAGATGTGCATATCCCCAACAATAAGTATATCATATTTTTTTGACAGTAGGTAGGGGTAGTTGAAAACTTCCAATAGTGATTGTCGGAGATTCTCCAATAACATTTGTACCATTCACTTAGAATTGTTTCTTCGGAAAGTGCACTGTGTCCTCATTACCATTGATATGAAAAGTGACTTTGTTTTTATTGCAATCAATAACAGCCCCTACAGTATTCAAAAATGGTCTACCAAGGATAATCAACATTTTGTCGTCCTCGGACATCTCAAGAGTAACAAAGTCCGTTACCATCATAACATTTGCAACAACAACGGGCACATCTTCACAAATACCGATAGGTATGGCAGTTGATTTGTTAGCCATTTGCAATGGTATTTCAGTAGGTGTGAGTTTATTTAAATAAAGTCTCTTGTATAAGGAGAAACCCATATCACTAACACCGTCTCCCAAATCACACAAATCAGTTTTGACATAATTTTTTTAATGAAGCAAGGTTAGTTGGTATTCTAGGTTATCCATGTTTTGTAGGTACTCCATCCTTAAAATAATAATTAGCATGCATGGTAGAGATTTCAGCCTCAGGAATATTTCTTTTATTAGTGATGATGCCTTTCATGTACTTTGCATAAGGATCCATCTTTGGAATATCAGTTAAGCGGGTACGCAAAAGACTGGCCTAATCATTTCAGCAAAGCGTTCACGTTTTTCATCATCCTTTTGCTTAAATGGTTTAGGTAGAAAGGGCATGAGTTTCTGAATCCATGGCTCTCTTTCTTTGTCATGTTTTCTAGCCAAAAAATCTCTTTTATCATAATGTTTATTTTTACATTGTGTGTTATCAAGATCAATAGCAGGCTCTATTTCAACTTCATTATTTGGTTTTTTATCATTGTTTGGTTGGTTATCTTTATGAACATCATCATTATATTTTTTGTTATCACTAGATGAATGTTCATTACCAGATTGAGTTTCACCATCATAAATAGAGACATCATTATTATTATGAGGTCTTTGTGTCTCGGGTTCACTACAGGTATGCAAAGTCCTATCCTTTTTTCTTTTTAATTTTGTTTTTAGAAGGACTAGGTGCATCAGCATTAATTTGAGAGTCTTGGTCAATTCTTTTAGGATGACCTTCAGGATAAAGTGGTTCTTGGGCCATTCTACCTCCTCAAGTTACTACTCGATCTAGCAGCAAAATGGTTCATATTATTATTCATTTCATCAAGCAATTCTTTTTTAGACTTAGACCCTTGCTCTAATTGAGTTTGAACCATATAGGAATGCTTCCCTACACCTCTAACATCATTACCGATTCAAAATAACAAGTCACTCAAGCGAGTAATCATATTAGAGTTATATTTCAATTGTTTCAGAACATGTGCATTGAAGTGATCTTGCTTCCTAATATAGTTGTCAAACACATACAAGCATTGACTAGGATGTTTATTGTAGGGAATATCACCTTCATCAAACTTCAATAAAGAATTTACCTCTACCACCTTTGGAGGTGGTGGTGTTTCAAGGCCATGTATTTCTTCAATACGTGGTAGATTCTTAACATCCTCCACTTTAATAACTTTTTCCTTCATAGATTTATTTGCATCATGCATATCTTCGGGACTAACAAATAAGGTACCCCTCTTCTTTGGAGTGGGTTTAAGTGGTGGTTCAGGAAGAGTCCAATCATCATAATTTTCCAATATGTTATTCAATAATTCCTCAGCTTGTTCAACAATTCATTCCTTGAAAACACAACCAGCACAACTATCTAGGAAGTCGCTAGAAGCATCAGTTAGTCCATTATAGAAGATACCAAGTATTTCATTTTTCTTGAGAGGATGATCAGGTAAAGCATTATTCAATTGGACAAGCCTCCCCAAGCTTTTGTGAGACTCTCTTCTTCAATTTGCACAAAGTTAAATATTTCTTGTAAGGTATCTTGTGTCTTATCAGCAGGAAAATATTTGTTGGAAAAGTAGTAAATCATATCCTGGGGACTACGCACGCAACCAGGGGTGAGAGTATTGTACCATGTGTTAGCATCAGCCTTTAATGAGAATGGAAATAACTTTAGAATATAGTAGTAGTGAATCTTCTCATCATGAACAAAGAGGGTGGCTATATCATTCAACTTAGTAAGATGTGCTACTACAGTTTCAGTTACATAACCATGGAAAGGATCATATTCAAAAAAAGTATTTAACACTGGGTCGACGGAGAATTCATAATCCTTATCGGTAATAAAGATAGATGAAGGAGCAAACCTATGATCACATTTCATTCTAGCATTCAAAGTCTTTTCCTTATACTTGCATAATAATTTCTTAAGATCATCTATGTCCTTACAAGAAAGGATTCCTCTAGCTATCTCTTTATCCATAACATAAACTTCAGGTATCTTAGGTATTTCAAATCTAGGAGAGCCAGATCTAATAGGTGTTTCATAATCATGAGTTTCAAAGGCTTCATCGGTTTCAGCAATCTCATCAGTTTCAATAATTTCATTCTCTTTAGATATAGCAATTTGTTCATCAAGAAATTCACCTAGTGGGACATTATCATCAAGCATGGTACTATCATCATCTTCATAACCATCATTCATAGCAAAAGTAACGTCATCAATAACTTGCCACATATCAGGATTACTAGCACATGCTAGTGTTGCAAACTTATTCATAACAGAAGGTGAATCAACTGTAGAGCTAGATGGCAGTTCCTTAGCTCCCCTCCTCTTGGAGGAAAAAATATTAATCTTTGTATCCTTTAGATTGTTCATAGTGTTCAACTGATATAAATCCCAAGTGACTTAACAAATATAGCTATGCTCCCTAGCAACGGTGCTGGAAAAAGCTCTTGATAAACCACAAGTATAGGGGATTGCAACCATTTTCGAGGGTAGAGTATTCAACCCAAATTTATAGATTAGACACAAGGGGTGCCAAAGAATATTTATGAGTATTACCAGCTGAGTTGCCAATTCAACCACACCTGGAGATTATATATCTGTAGAAGAGTGATTAGTAGCATGGTAGTATGATAGTTTTCGATATGAGTAGTAGCAGTAACGGTAATGGTAGGAATGATAGCAGTAGTTTTGTAGCAGTTGGAACAGTAGTAGGTTAGCAAGAACAATATGTGGAAAACTTGTAGGCATTGGATCGGTGAACTCATTGGATGATATTCATCATATAACAGTCATAGCCTAGGGTGACACAGAACTAGCACCAGTTCATAAATGTAATGTAGGCATGTATTCCATAAATAGTCATAAGTGCTTATGGAAAAGAACACGCATGGCTTATTTTTTCCTACCCTCCCGTGGCAGCGTGGACCATAAGGAAACTAAGGTCTATTAAGGCCTCATTTTAATAGAGAACCGGAACAAAGCATTAACACGCGATGAATACATGAACTCCTCAAACTACGGTCATCACCGGAAAGTATCCCAAATATTGTCACTATGGGGCTTATAGATCATAACATGTAATAGGTTCATATGACTAGGCAAGATCGGATCAAGACAATAGATATAATGGTGATAACATAAATGGTTCAGATATGAAATCATGGTATTCGGGCCCTAGTGACAAGCATTAAGCATGGCAAAGTCATAGCAACATCAATCTTAGAACATAGTGGATATTGGGATCAAGCCCTAACAAAACTAACTAGATTACGTGATGAATCTCATCCAACTACTAGCGGACCAGCAAGCCTACAAAGGAATTACTCACTCCCGATGGGGAGCAGCATGGAATTGGGGATGTAGAAGGGTTGATGGTGACGAAGACCGAAGATTCCCCTCTCTAGAGCACCGAACGGGCTCCAGATCTGGCCTCCCGATGAAGAACAGGAGATGATGGCTGCCCCATATCATAAATGCAATGAAAATTTCTCTCTGTTTTTTATCTCCAAAAATAGGATTTCATAGCATCAAAATTAGGGTAAATGGGGCCACGAGGTGGGCACAACCCACTAGGTCGCGCCGAGGGGGGGGCCTAGAGCGCCTTGGTGTCTTGTGCCCAGCCTAGGCCCCCCTCCCACTCCAATGGTTCTTAGCTCTAGTATTTTTTTATTTATTGTAAAATAAATCTCCAAAAAGTTTTGTCCAGTTCCGATAACTTTTATTTTTGCACAAAAACAATACTGTGGTAGTTCTGCCGAAAACAATGTTAGTTCGGGTTAGTTTCATTCAAATCATGCAAATTAGAGTCCAAGACAAGGGCAAAAGTGTGAGGAAACATAGATACGATGGAGACGTATCAATGTGCCATGTTGGCTTGTGATGCCCTCGGACACCATCTTGTGTTGATTCCGACTCCCAAAATTAACATATATTCCAAAAACAATGTCCGTAATTTTTATCGCGTTTGGACTTTGTTTGATATGGAATTTCCGCGAAAAAAACACACAAAATACAAGAACTGGTACTTTGAACTTGGTCAACACGTTAGTGCTCAAAAGTAACAAAAAATTGGTAAATAATACTCAAAATTATCCTAGAATGATAATATCATAACATGGAATAATAAAAAATTATAGATACATTGGAGACGCATCAAGCATCCCCAAGCTTAATTCCTGCTCGTCCTCAACTAGGTAAATGATAAAAATGGATATTTTGATGTGACATGCTACCTAACATGTATTCTTTTGTATGTATGCTTATTGAGAAATGAATTACCAAACATAAACATAACAATATTTATCAGAACAAGCACCACAATCATCAATCTTTCAAAGCATACGATCATCAAAGAATGTTTACCCCCAGTTCATTTTATCAAATTAGTAAGGCATGGCTCCATCTTCACCACATTAGTACAAATGTCAAGAAACAAGGTACCTAAGTCAGGAAGTTGGATCGTACTATTTGAAAACACATAAAATTTTTATTCTTCACACAATACATGAGCATGAACCACATACATAGCAAGGATGGAATAGAATATGGTGGTAAATATCAAAGTGGTAAAAAGTCGAGAAGAAAATCTCGCATCAACTCGGCGTCACAACGGGCTATGGAGATGCCCAACAATAGATATGAATGCGAGGAGTAGGGATTACCATAGAACGGATACACTAGAGCTAGAAGTGTATGAAAGCTCGACTGAAGCTAAGAAGGTGTGCATATAGCTTTCTTGCTCATGAAGACCTCAGGCATTTGAGGATGCCCATCATCGGAATATATAAGCCAAGTTCTATAATGAAAAACTTCCATTAGCACATGGAAGTGACAAAAAAAGACTCTCTATATGAAGAACACAGTGCCACTTTGAGGTGCAAGTGCGGTAAAGGATAGTAATAAAGTCCCTTCTCTCGTTTTTTTATGGTGGGATTTTTCGCCTCCCCCATTTTTTTATGGTGGGCTCATTTGGCCTCCCCTATTTTTTATTTCCTCACAAGGACAATGTTCTAATAATGATGATCATCACACATTTATTTACTTACAAATCAACATGAAAACTATGAAACAATATGACTCAAGATGAATGCCTCTGGAGTGTACCAGGATGTGCAATGATCTAGCGTAGCAAAGATATAAAAAAATGGACAAGCCATGGAAATATCATCTTAGCTCTCTTACGATCGTGCAAAGCAATATAACAATGAGTGAACTAGTCATATGACATGACGGTGGAAGTTGCATGGAAATATATCTCGCAATGGCTTTGGAAATGCCATAATACGGAGGTATGGTGGCTATTTTGAGGAAGATATAAGGAGATTTATGTGTGACAGAGTGTATCATGTCAAGGGGTTTGGATGCACCGGCGAAGTTCACACCAATCCTCGAGGTGAGAATTGGCGATGCAGGGTATCAAAAAGGCTAACAAATATATGAGGAGGTGAGATTGCGTATGTCAACGGATACACCTTAGTCATAAAGAACTAATATACTTATTGTAAAGTTCTATTAGTTTTATCTTAAATCAAAGTACTACTCGCATGGCCCTAGGGAGGAGGTTGGTAGGAGTAAACCATCGTGCGCCTCTGACCTAGAATAACACTAGCATTTCAACGAGGAATAAAATTGCTCACACATCATCACCATGCCTTTTACCAATATTTAGACAAATGTGTAATTAACACCTCTTAATACCGATACTCCTACGAACCGACAACCATGCACTCATACCCATTCATATGACCACATCAATATAATTAACCTGCAATTTACCTATTATGTCATACAAGGTTTTGATTATCACTCATTGAATGCCTATTAATTTTCGGACTAGTCCTATACCCCATGCAAGTACCATCACTATTTATTAACTCTCAAACATATATAAGTGAAGAATGATAGCTTAATATATTTGTACAAAAGACTTGGACATGCTCTAAAAATATAAGTGAAGTGAAAGATCATTCTATAAATAATGGTTTTATTAGATATGAAGAGAAACACCCATCCAACTTCAAAACATATAGGTGAAGCACATGAAGCATTCTATAAAGCCATACTCAAAATATATAAGTGAAGTGCATAGAGCATTCCATAAATTAACCATGGAGATTCCCAAACCAGCATGGTGCATTGCTTAAAAGTAAAGTAAAAGGCACATGACTCTCCAAAAATTTACGCATATCATGTGATGAATAAAAATATAGCTCCAAGTGACATACCGATGATTTGGAACGAGAGAGGGGATGCCTTCCCCGAGCATCCCCAAGCTTAGTCGCTTGAGTCTTCCTAGAATATTACCTTGGGGTGCCTTGGGAATCCCTAAGCTTAGTGTCGGGACCCCGATCCTAAGCCACATGGAAGTAGCATGTAACACTTCATATAGTTTTGCGGCCTCACGCACGGTACACAACGGTTGCCACCTTACCTTTGTCGGACCGTTTGCGCCTTTTGGCTCACGTATATGATTATGTCGCTAGAATCCATATGTCAAGAACCTTGGTCGACATGACTAGTTATAGACCCAAGTGGCACAACCATACAGGGACAGACATACGTAATCCAACAATGCAGGTGACGGTCACTGGCGTGTGTATACGAGTCGTAGCAAGCTAGAAGGACTCCATTACACCGCGTGACATTTCCCCATAGGGACAGACACAATAGCAAATAAGTCAATATGTTCGGAGCAGTAGCAAGCTAACAAGGCTCATGGAAGCACAAAGAGGTATTTCCTCCTAAAGAAGGCTACTAAAGGAATATATCTAGGTGTCGAGTCCCACACATACCGATGCATTTCAAACATACACACAATATGCACGTGCTTGATACAACATGGCATCACAACATAACACTCCAACATAACGTCTTTAGAAGGCTTCGGGGAGCTTACGTAGTTTAATGTTACAAGCAGGAGGGGTCACATGACCCCACACACAGACCATACAAATGTCAAGCAAAAGTACAACATGTATGAGTATAGACATCTACTAAAACTGGCTAGAAGAGCCTGAAAACCTATAACGACCCTCCCAAAGGAGCCAGACCTCTGTTTGGGATTCGCAAGCTAACCCGGTCAACATCGAACTTCACGTCATAAGAATATCTAATGGGACTAACGTCCCCTCCATAAAAATGTAATTAAGCAACCTGGAGTACAAAGGTACAATGCAAGACTTATATCAGAACTATCTACATATGCATTAGTATCAACAAGTGGATGTGGAGTTTAATTGCAACAAGCCATCTTTGACTATTGGCTAACCTGTACTACGTCTACAAGTAGTATCTTTTATTTGAAAGGAGAAAGTGCACACGAGTCCACATATTCACCAACTCAATACACCACTATGGATCCTCCGTCGTCTATCTACGATAAGGGCATCCATAGCACTCACACTTATCTTGTTGATAACCCACAAGTATAGAGGATCGCAACAATTTTCGAAGGTAGAGTATTCAACCCAAATATATAGATTCGACACAAGGGGAGCCAAAGAATATTTGAGAGTATTAGAAGTTTAGTTGTCAATTCAACCACACTTGGAGATTAATATTTGCAGCAAAGTGATCAGTAGCATAGTAGTATGATAGTTTGGTAGCAGTAGTAGCAGTGACAGTAGCGGTAACAGTAGCAATAGTGATTTTGTAGCAAGTGCGACATTAACAGGAGTAGTAGTAACTTAGTAAGAACAATAAGTGGAAAGATGTTTGGCACTGGATGGGTGTATTTGTCGAATAATATTCATCATATAATAGTCATAACCTAGGGTGACACAGAACTTGCTCCAGTTCGTCAATGTAATGTAGGCATGTATTCCGTATATAGTCATAAGTGCTTATGGAATAGAACTTGCATGACATTTTTTGTCCTACCCTATAGTGGCAGTGGTGCCCATAAGGAAACTAAGGGATATTAACGCCTCATTTTAATAGAGAACCGGACAAAGCATTAACACACAATGATTACATGAACTCCTCAAACTACGGTCACCACCGGAAAGTATCCCAAATATAGTCACTATGGGGTTGACAGATCATAAAAATTAATAGATGCATATGAATAGGCAAGATTGGATCAAGAACATAGATATAATTATGATAACATAAAGATCTGAAATCATGGCACTCAGGCCCTAGTGAGAAGCATTAAGCATAGCAAAGGCATAGCAACATCAAACTTAGAACATAGTGGATACTAGTGATCAAGCACTAAAAAACTAACTCGATTACATGATGAATCTCATCCAACTCCTCACCGACCATAAAGCCTGAGAAGAAATTAGTCACTCCCGGTGGGGAGCATCATGGAATTGGCGATGGAGAAGGTTCGATGATGATGAAGACCCGAAGATTACCTTGTCTAGAGCCCCAAACGGGCTCCAGATCTGGCTTCCCAATGAAGAACAGGAGGTGGCGTTAGCTCCGTATCATGAAACGCGATAATTCTTTCTCTCTGATTTTTTTGGAAAAATGTGAATTTATAGCGTTGGAATAAGGGTCGGGGGACCCATGAGGTGTCCACCTGCACCAGGCCATGCCAGGGGGTCCTGACATGCCTTGGTGGAGCATTGGCACCCAAGTTCAAACATAATTCCTTAAATGTTCTCAAGTGCAAACATTTTGTCAAAACAATCATGATATAATATGCCAATAGTGGTATCTGCTAGCCCTTTCTGATACCACAAAACATAAATCCAGAGCACCTCCAAATTTGAAGCAGCAACTAAACATTGTTATTCATGGTAGAAAAGATCCTTTCATGATGCATCCAACATTCAGTATACACAATGCGTGAGTATGACAATAATGATCTCAGATCTGGCGCATATTTTAGAAGGTGATGGCTCAACATTAAAGTAAATAGATAGTCCCTTTGCAGTGGGGAGAAGGGATTTGTAGAGGTGCCAGAGCTCAAGGTTTAAATAAGAGATAAGTATAATTTTGAGAGGTACATCCTTCCTGTTAGTGTTACGACCAATAGCTATCAATACCTTCCATCTTAATCAAATTAGTGGTGGTTCCCAAGAGAAAAAAGTAAAGGTTTACTCCCGCTCCACCAACAAACACACTCCACGGCGAGCCGAATACATGGGTACCATCCAAACCAACAACATTCCTTAGGATTTTTTATTATTATTTGCATTTATTTTAATTTCAGGACTGGGAATCCCTATTACCTCCCTTCTCGTGAAAGGACGAGTGAATAAATACTCATCATAAGAGTAACCCACATAACATGGTAGATATTGACCACCCCCTATCGCTCCATGCGCGGTCCAGGCACACACAATAGATGTTCATTTGAAATTTTAGAGGTGGCACATGGAAATTTACTTGGAACGGCGGAGTAATACCGCATATAGGTAGATATAGTGGAATCATCTCACTACTAGGGAAAAGCCTAGTAGTAGCGCGTGTTAAACAACTAGTAGTAGCGCGGGTTCCCGCGCTACTACTACAGCGCTACAGCTAACTTGTAGTAGTAGCGCAGGTGCCCGCGCTACTACTATGTTTGTTTGTAGTAACATGGGTGCCACCCGCGCTACTACTATTAATTTCGAAAACAAAAAAATTATCAATCTCGTGCTTGCTAGCAATGGAAACAATGGTTCGATCCAGCGACGATAGGGGACGCCGGAGGTGCGGAAGGGCAGACGCATACTAGATCCAGTGATGACTACTTTAGAGGGCCCAAATCCATTCCCAGCAAGCCGGCGGCGTGGGGCTGCTCTTCATAGCCAAGGGAGCAAGCTCCTAGTCGTCCATGGCGACGACCTGTAGTGTGTGGACATGGGAGGGTGTGTCAAATTAGAGGGAGAGAGAGAAAAAGAAAAGGGGGGAGAGGGGAAGGAGATGGAGGTATCAACGGGGTTTGTCACCGGAGGTGAGGTAATCGGGTGTGGTGGCATGGAGATGTGGGGAAGACCGGCGAGATTCGGGACGCTGGCGGCGCAAGGTGGCGGCCTCTTTTGGCGCCATTGAGGAGGAGGCGCGGATGGGTAGGAGGTCCATGGGAGATCCTATGGACGGAGAGGGGGAAGAGTGACGGGGGAGAGGAAGGATTTGGGGGAGGAGATGGGGATCTCAGGGCTCTTAAAAAACCATGTAGTTAGTAGCAGCGTGGGTTCATAGCCGTCGCTACTACTATCAACTTAGTAGTAGTTCGGGTTGATACGCCTCACTACAACTATGGCCTGTCTCGGGGGGCACGATAGTGACCACTTAGTAGTAGCGAGGGGTATAAACCCGCGCTACTACTATAAATTTAGTAGTAGCGAGGGGTGTAAACCCGCGATACTAGTAAGAGTCTACCTATAAGCTTTTCCCTAGTAGTGTCTGGAATAACTTTGTATTAAGGATTTTGATGCACAAGCAGAATTCTCAGATAGTATAGGGGAAGGCTAGAAAATAGATTGAGGAGCGGTCATCTAGAGAGCAAATACGGTCATAAACATGCATTGCGAATAATAAACATTGAAGACTATCATGAGTAGGATATGGACACCATGAAGATAAATATCGTGAAGGCTATGTTCATTTTGATTCAACTACATGCGTGAACATGTGCCAAGTCAAGCCACTGGAAACATTCAGAGGAGGATATCATACCATCATACTACATCACAACCATTTTAATGCATGTTGACATCCAAGATAAATCATTATCCACTCCTAGCTACTTGTAACAGCCCGGGACCGACGCTCCAGAAGATTCCAAAGATTCCCGTTTTATTTCCATTCTCGTTTGTGCTCGTCTGGTTGTCGGATTGATCATCGCATCATTCGCATCATCTGCATAGCATCGTCTCTCGTTTTCAAAAACTTGCATTCGTTTGTAGTCGTCGGTTCTCTTCGTTCTTGTCGTTTCTCATTTCGAGACCGACCACATACGCACGCGCCCGCGGCATCATTTAAAAAAACGTTTTTAAGACACGCTAAAAATATCCTTGGATTGGGTCGAAACTTGGCGTGTGGTCTTGTTATATTCTAGGTAGGCCGCCTTCCAAATTTCGTCGCGTTCCGAGTTCGTTTGATACCCCGTCGGTCAACTGTAGCAGTGTGGTCGTCGGTTATTCGTCGGTCGTTTTCGGTGTTTTAAACTTCATGTCTTGGGCCACCATTCTCTCTCTTCTTAGTCCTAGCCCTCTGCACACACACACACACACAGCCACCCGCCTTGCCCGGTACGGCCGTCCAATTGCGATCGCACGGCCTAAATCGGCTCCGAAAACCCCCTCTCCTAGCCCCCATTTCCTATTTAAGCAACCCTAACCTACCCTAAATGGAAACCCTAGCTTTCCCCTCGATTTCCACGCCACCCAATCCCCCAGCCGCCAGCCTCCTCCCTCTAGCCGCCAGGACCGCGAAAGCCCATCTGGACCCACCTTGGGCCCAGGTCGCGCCGCCGCCCGCAGGCTCTCGAGCCGTCGTTGCCCGAGGAGAGCAGCTCCTCCCAAGCGCCGCTACCTCCCCTGCCGCGCCGCCCTGCCGGACCCCGTGCCGCCGTCACCGGTCGCCGGAACAACCTCGCCACTACTCCTCTCTCTTCTCTCTTCCTCCGTTTCTCTCTCGCTCTCTCACCTCTCTCTCTCGCAGCAGTAGCTCGCCGCGTCCCGTTGCTCGCCGGATCCGATGGCCTTTGGCCGGATCTGTCGATCCACAGGGTCGCCGTCCTGCCTCCCCTCGCCGGATGCGGCCAGCCGTCGGCGCCGTCCCGGTCTCCCCTCGATCCAGGAGGGATCGGGAGAGGAGGAGAACGATTGCGCTCGCTCGCCCGCTCACAACGCCCGCGTGTGTCGGCCTCGCCCGCGGCCCAGTTCCACCCCACCGGCCCAGCTCCCTGACAAATGGGCCAAGGCCCATGGTGAGCCAGCCCCCCGCGCGTTTTTTTATCTTATTATTTTTTCGTGTGTAGGCCCATTGCATGTGTTAAAGTTAATAATTAATCAACCGTACGTTGGAATAAAATATTTTATATACAAAAACTGTTTAGAAAAATGCGTATATTAACCATATGTCATTTTCATCCATGATAAGGATATTTAAACTTGTTGATTGCTTCGATTTGCATATAGGTCATATGTAGTATTGCGCATATATATTTAATCAGGCACCCCAAATATTCAAACCCTATATGTAAAATGTGTATATTGGTAGTATCACATTTTCATGCATGATAAAATGTTGGCATGATGTTTGCATTTAATTTGTATATATGACCTTGCTAATAAATTATGGCATATACTTGCATAATTAATTGTGACTTATTTTTCCACATGAACCTATGCATTTTATATACGTTTTCGGGGTTTAAAAATCCATGTAATTTATCGGTGCATTTAGTTTTGTCATTAGAGCATTTTTGTGTACATGTCATTTTTGCTGTGATGCCCTTTTGTTATTTTCGTTTGATTTAATACATGCATGATTTGAAATAATTTTGAACATGAGATGTGCCATTTGATATGTGTCCTAGCCTCTGGACATTTTGCTTGTCATAGAAATGCATGTATAGGTGTTATTTTCTTGTTGACAACATGCTATAAAAATACTGCTGCTTTGAGGGTCCAAAATATTTCTAAGTCTGGAATCTGTAATATTTTGTTGCTGTCTTGCCATGTGTTTTGCTAGTGATCTAGAATCCTTTTGTGGTAGGTGTAATGGATTTATTGGTAGTTGATAACGTCCTTTAGTATGCTGTTAAGTTTCATGTCATAATATGACTCGTAGCATATTGTTTCACTACTGTCAATATGCCTTCGTGATAAAAACTGCATTGTCAAAAACTGCTATTTTCACTAAGTCTGAAACTGTTTTCAAGTAGCCACGTTGTGAGCTTCCTACCATGTGATCCATGCATGTTTTGAATATGGTGTGTGAAGATGAAATGAAGAGTGTGTTATATACTAATGTCACATGCTTAGTTTGTGCATGTTAGAATCTTGTAGCTTGCTCTCTTCATAAGTACAAAATGCTAAGTTGCTGTTTTGGGCAGATTTCAACTATAACCTGTGTTGGGTGTATTTGTTGAACCGTAGCTCCGTTTTGAACATGTTGCATATGATACTTGCTTAGAATATCATGTAGTTTCATAATAACTTGCTCCATTCATGATTTGAAATGTTCGTGATTGCATTCTCCATGCATTTGCATTCATGACATGTTCATCTTGTGTTGCTCATATCTTTTAGGCCATAGCTCCGTTTTCAGATGTTCCATATATGTAAATCGACTAGAATGACATGTAAAATGACATGGTATACTTTATTCTGTTGTTTAACAAATTTAAAATATGATAAGTTCAGATCTGGACCAATTTCGAAATTAACATATTAGGTCATTTCGGAAATACTATAAGTTGTTTCCGACGTCATTTAAGGTACCTAGATAGTGTAGTTTACTTATGCTTCACCTCTGTCATGTTTAACAACATTTAATATTGTTGTGTAACTAACAAGAGTGAACTAAATAATTCGAACGTGGAGTTTCGTCAATATGAAACTCGTTGCATATTGAGCTTCACTTTAATTTGTAGAAGTTGTTTGATGTGAATTGTCATGCCTTCCATATTTAAACAAGACATGCATCATATTGTTTGCGCATCGTGTCATCCATATGTTGTTGTGTATCTCGTGTTGATTGTTTTTTTCAGATTGCTTCTTCTCGATGGAGTTCCGAAAACGTTCGGAGTGTGAGGATTCGTTCAACTACGTTGGCCCGTCTTCTTCATTGACTCGATCTTCTTCCGAGCGGGATCTCAGGCAAGATGACACATTTCCTTGGATACCATTACTATCATTGCCATGCTATATGTCTCGTTTTCTATCGTTATGTCACGCTACCTACCGCTTGTTTGTCAAGCCTCCCAACATTGCCATGATAAGCCTCTGACCCCTCCACATCCCAGCAAACCTTTGTTTTGCTATGTTACCGCTTGCTCAGCCCTTCTTATAGCGTTTCTAGTTGCAGGTGCAATTGCATCCATGTGTCAACATGGACATTCTTTGTTATATCACAATATTGCTGCTATTTAATTTAGTAGACATATACACTTGGTAAAGGGTGGATGGCTTGGCCTTTTTCTCGGTGGTTTGTTCCAATCTTGCATCCCCTAGTTACTTGTGCACCGGTGTTGTGTTCCATAATTGAGCGCTCCTAACATGCTCGGGGTTGTTATGGGGACCCCCTTGATTTTTGTTTTGGGATAAGACTTATTTGGCAAGGCCCAACATTGGTACTACATTTGCTTAATACCTAATAAATTGCACAGGGACCCTCCCGCACCCGTGGATAATTAATCAACCCCCGGGCCAGCGCTCCGCATGAGTGTTGGTCCACCTACCTAGAAGTCGGCGGTTCCACCTCGGGGCAACTCAAGGCATTTTCAGGCTACCGTCCACTTTGCATAGACGGATGATGCCGGTGGATAGAGAGCGCACGGCTCTAGCTGCGGATCAGGCTCACCGGGAGGCCTTGATGGATTTGTTTTACCTTTCTCGAACGTCTTGAGTAAGAAACTCTGATCTTCTTCGGGGTATCTCGAGGTGTCGGATTTCCTTTGGAATTGCCTAGGACAATCAAGAGATCCGTGGTCGAGGTTATTCCCGCTGCGTGTGGTTAATTTTTGATGGATGAGTTGGAGCGCCACTGCAGGGTTAAATCTTTTCGAGAAGCCGTGCCCGCGTTTTGTGGCAAACTTGGATACTTTGTTTAACACCCCGTCATAGCAACTTGAAGTAAACTCAAATAAAATACACCAACTGTGTGCATAACCACGGGTGCGGGCGGGGTTATGATTGACGTAAGTAGGTGTTCAGGATCAGTTAGTGATCATTTCTAGTTCTCGTTCGTTATGCGTAGACCACCATACTTTACTTTCTGTACTCGTAAGTTAGTGTCACATCCCCAGCTAGATGTCTTAGGATAGCATGTGCTTGCATCATGTTTCATTTTTGCATCAACATGAAATGGGAACCAAAAGAATCCCCAAGCTCACATTGGATCAAAACAATTCCAAAATGTGTGAAATTTCAACAAATCCAAAATGCCCTTTAAAAATGTTCCCTATGTCTGATAAAATTGGACATGTTCATAACAGGGGCCATTTTAAATATTTGAACAACTGAAGCAATTTAAAAATAAATGATAAAGCCCCTGAAAATATTAAATAAAGCATTATCATTATTTTTGTTTTCCAAATATCCTCAAACTTTTCAGTTATGGTTGAAATATTCAAACTTTAATATATAAAATAATTGGGATATTTTACAAAGTCATTTGTACCTACAAAATAATTAAACAAATGTCAAAAATTAGAAAAGAAAATAAATGAAAAAAGAGGGAAAGAAGCCCACCTGGGCTCAGTTAAGGAAGGGGCATGCGAGGAGGAGAAGCAGCTGCGTGCTGCCCCCGCAGCCGGTGGTGGCCGCGCTGGCCACCTCCTCCTTGCCTACCTGGCCGCCGCCTCGCCGCGCTGGCGAGAGGATAGGCTCGGTCGCCGGTCTTGCCGTTTCCCCCTCGCCATTTCCCCCCTCTCCTCCTCTGCTCCCCCTCTCACCGGACTGAAGACGCCGGCGATTCGCCGTCCTCCCTGCAACCCCGACCCCGCTACAGTGCCAGAAGACCCTCTGGTGAGGCCCCGGACCGTTTCCCCCTAGTCCTGACGTCGTTCCCCCTCCTCTAGCCCCTGCGTAGCCAGAGCCGAGCGAAGCTCGCCGCCGGCCATGGCGTAGCCGTGGCCACAGCGGCCAAAGCTCACTCCTGGCCACGGGCTCGTGCTCGTGGAGCTCCCAGGAGGTCGTTGCCGCCCTTAGCTCCGCCTCCTGCAGCCCGTAGCGCCGTAGTTGCTCCTGGACGAGCCGTCGCCGCCGCTCAGCTCATCGTGGCCATCATCTCCGGCGGTCCCGAGCCATCGTTGCAGCCCTGCTAGGCGCGCGCGTGCTCAGGCTATCTCCCGGTGCCCTCCACGCACCAAATGGTCACCGGAGGCGCGATTCCGGCGAGATGCTGTCGTGTGGATGGTCGCCGCCGGCCCCGCTCCGGTGGGCGCTGATGTGGCCGTCATTAGGCGCTAATTACCCCTGATTAATTAGCCTCCTACCACTGACCAGTGGGCCCTAGGGTGAGTCAAACCCCTGGTCAGCACAGAGATTAAGCCTTATCACTAATGTGCGGGCCCCGCATGTCAGGTTTGACCCTGGTCTGGTCAGCCGACCAGCTGACGTCATGGTGACGCCATTAATCTATTTTCTAGTTTAAAAATAATTCTAGAAATTATTTAAAACTCCAAAAAATCATATAAATTAATGTGTAAATCAGATGAAAATAATTTATATATGAAAATTTATCAAAAAAATCCAATGAATCCAATGGTGCTATTATCATGCGTGTTGGAGCAACCTATATATATGAACATGGACATTTACTAATAGGTTAGCATATGGAATTTGAAATGAAGAACGATTTTGAACCTATATTCAAATTCATTTTAAATTGACACGAACACTAGTTGCATTAGCTCATCCACACATGCTATCATGCCATGATCATGCATCATATTGTTGCACTTGCGTGTATTGATTGCTTCGTATCTGCATTGCGGTAGGCCTTGCTTCTGAGGATACCTCCGAATATTCCAACCATGGAGAGAACCTTCTCGCTCAACCTAGCAAGGCAAGCAACCTCATTGATCATTTCGATAACATCCCACTCTCTCGCTCCTGCTCTTGTTTACTTCATTAGGGCAAATGACCGCATGTCAGTCATACACAGTAGATGACCCTATTCTTATGCATAACCTGACATTGTCACAGTAAATAGCTAAACCTTGCAACCTAGCATACCTGGTAGATGCTTGTGCCATGATGTGCTTTTTTTATTGGCCTGCCATGCTTGCTATGCTTAGAGTTGTGTCAGGTCTGTTTCATCTGGGTGATGAACTGGAGTGAAACAGTGTTGTTCTAATGTGATGGGTTTATGATGAACCTGTTTTGGTAAAGGTAGCGATGAGGGGCTATGTAGGAGTACATAGTGGATTGTCTCATTGGGACCGTTCTTAGGAACTGAGTTCCATGTTTGTGATCCAAGACTAGATACTACCACACGTTGGGATACTTAATTGACCCTCTTGACTTATCAGCTGCTTAGTCCTTAGTCCAAGAGTTGCAAGTAGTTTCTTGTGTTTATATCATGCTGGAGGCCGTGCGTAGCGCTGACCCTCCGGGTGGGTTACGACGCGGTAGGCAGTGGCATGGTGTACCAAAGGTCACCCCAATGATGGGCTTGGGAACCCTACGCACATCATTTGGGGCCGTAGAGGAAACTTCGGCCGGACTTCCGTGCGGGTTCAGTCTCAAATAGGCGATAGCCTGGACTAGAGGTCTTATGTGATTGACGGTCGTGGCCGACTCCCTCGCTGGTCTTGCGCTTGAAGGTTGCCGAGGTGCATGGTTTTCTGAGCACACAACGATAAGTGGCGAGAGCATGTGTGAAGAAGTACACCCCTGCAGGGTATGAAACTATTCGAATAGCCATGTCCTCGGATATGGACTACTTGGAGAACTTATGTTGTTCATAGATAATCAAATGGATACTCATAAAAATATCAAGACAAGTGTGAGTACTGTGGATGGCACTCTTCCAGGAGAGGGATGTGAATCCATGGTGGTGTATTGTCATGGAGTTAGTGGACTCATGTGCGATATCTAAAATGTTAACAAAGAGTTAAAAATTGAGTAGTGTAGGTTAACCATGAGTCAAAGCTAGCATTGCTGCATAAACTCCACCCCCCCCCCCCTTGTTGATACATGAGCATGAATAGACTAGGTCTGTTTTAAAGACTTGATGAGTATGTTTGTACTCATGTTTGCTTAATAAATGTTGCAGATGAGACCCAGGACCCATCAGGTGGGTTCTATCTAGATGTTGACGATGCCGAATAGCTGGTGTCCCAGCTACGACCTTTGCCCTGTGGCGGGCTATAGATAGTCAGGCCATGTGCCTTTTTACCCTTTTCATCTGTCTGTACTCAGGCAGCTTTATGCTTCCGCTTGGTTTGTATGAACTTGTTTGTATGACTTGAGTGTCGGGTCATGTGACCCCTACCTGTAAGAACATATTATTTGAGGCTAGTCTGAGCCTCTTAAATAAAAGTCATGTAGTTGTATGGTTATGTTGTGTTGCCATGGTTGTATCTATGCATATCGAGCATGTCGTGCGTACGTGTGACGTGAAACGGTATGTATGGGATCCGACACCTAGTCGTGTGCCTTTAGTAGTACTCTTTACGGGAAGCTGCCTCTTTGTGCTTCCACTGAGCCATGGTAGCTTGCTACTGCTCGAGACACAGTGATTGACCGGCATGTATCCTTTTCTGCTGCTGTGTCTGTCCCTTCGAGGAAATGTCTTGCAGTGTAATGGAGTCCCTGTAGCCTGCTACGACTCGTCTACGTGCAGTGATGGCATTCATGTCTCACGGTGTAATGGAGACCTTGTAGCTTGCTATGACTCGTCTACACACGCTTGAGGCCGATACCTGCATTGCTGGGTTACGTATGCCTGTTTCCGTACGGATGTGCCACTTGGGTTCTAAGACTAGTAATATCGGCCCGGGTTCTCTGTTGTGTGATTGCCAGCGACATGTTCACATACGTGAGCCAAAAGACGCAAACGGTCCCGACTAAGGTAAGGCTGTAGCCGTGGAAGTTACCGTGCGTGAGGCCGCCAAGTGATGTAATATGTTACAGTCTAGATTCATATGACTTAGGATTGGGGTTCCGATAGTTAGCCACTCATACAAATGCTTAGTCGCTTGCTGCAGCCTCACCACTTAACCAGACCTTACCTATTAAGCTTTAATAGTCTTGATACCCTTGGAAATGAGATTGCTGAGTCCTTTTGGCTCATAGATTACTACAACAACAATTGTAGGTACAGGTAATGCGATGATTTGACGTGAGCGCATTGTTTGATTTTTCGTAGTTCTTCTTCTTCATCATCAATCTAGGATGGATTCCAGGCGGCAGCCTGGGGTCGAAAGGATGGATGTCATTTTGTCATTTGTTTTCGTCCATAGTCGAACCCTGCTCTTCTGTATGATGGTTGAGAATGTTGCTGTATTGATGTGACTCTGATGTAGCTTGGGGCGAGTGTAAGCCAATTCCATATACTTGTCTGTTTTGTACATGTACTTCTAATAATATCCATTCTTGCAACACGATGAGATGTGCTTCTATCCCTTTCGAGGCTCTCATGCCGAAATAAGGATAGGACCGCATCTTGGGCGTGACAAGTTGGTATCAGAGCCTGTACCGACCTAGAAGCCCCCTTGATTGATCGAACTTGGCCGATTCGTGTCTAGTGAAAAACTGTTTTGAGTCTAGTTATATCGGAGAGTAGGTATCTTTTTACTCCTCTTCTATACTCTGGTGAGGTATCCGACTTAGGAATTTTTATTCTACCCCTCTTCTGCTCAAAAAAAATTTAGGATCATGCGGGTATTTTTGAAACTATATGATGCCGATGTGACAGAGTTCTGTCTTGGTGCCTCATGTCAGACTTGATTTCTTTCGGGGAGTCGAGCTCCAGGGAATGTTGGCACATCGTTATCATTCAGCTTCCTTGATATCTCAGGACGAAGGATGTTCGGAATTGCTTCAATACTTTTCGTGGTGAGATAAGGTCGGCGTCACTCAGTACTGGGGAGGCGTCTGGGGTACCACCATGGTTTAGCATCATTATGATTTCGAGGATTCGAGTTAGATGAATTTGCGAAAGCCTCTGGTTATGTGTTGAAGGATGGATACAGTTGGGGTGTAGGATTGCTGGTTGTGTGAGATATTTCCTCCTTGTATCCCCCACACCGGGTTGCATAACCAAAAAGTTTTCGAAAGTTCTAAGGTGGGAATTCAAGTAGGTACCTAGGATTATCTTTCCAACAAGTACATAGTGGGTATGTATTTGTTCTGGCTTGTTTCATAAGCCTCATCCTTCGTGTTGTTTCGAATATGGTAATTCGAGTTGCTTCGATGTCAAGTAGTGATTTCCTATCTTTCCGAAGTAGTGTTCTCATATTTCTGTGGGATTGCTAATTCTTTTGCCCAATAAGGTTATCATATCAATTCTTTTCAACCGGTGCGCTCCTCTGCAAGTTATTCTATCTTCTCCAATATTTGCAAGATCAATTCTCATTTCGTTTCGGAGTTATCTCATCAGTTCCAAGTTTTCTTTGTTTTCCCACCCTGCCGCCCTTTTTCTTCAATGATTAAATTCTCATCCAAGTGTCTTTTCTATTCATGTAATGCTTCCGCTATCTTTTCTTCTATCTTGTTCCGGTGATTCTTTGTGAATATTCTCAAGAGTTTCATTTCAAGATCTATCCTCATATTCCATGTTCTCGTTGTAATTCTTCTCCGGTGGATTCAATTCAAGTTCTTGGTGTTCATGATTTTGCTCTCCCATGTTGGAATTCTTTATCAAGCCTCTCTTGTTTATTCATCCCTCGCTATTCTATCCGGAGTGTTGAAGATATCTCAGAAGACATTCATTTTCATTCTTGTCCTCTTAAATTATTTCAAGGGTCTCATATCATCAAGTTCTTAATTTGTACTGTGCAATCTCTCTTTTAAGCAATTTTTTCAACGTTGATCTCTTTGAGTGGGCCCATAACCCACAGGTGTTTTCCCCAGGATCCTACCTGACTCTTCAAATCTTTCCGGAGATGTCCTCAAGTTCTCTTAAAGTATGACGTAAGAATGAATTTCATCGGTCATATGCCTTCTTGAAGATTGCTTCTAAATCATTTTCATTGTTGGCTCAACCTTTCTTAATTCATTATTCCAGAGTATCTTAGTAATTCATGGTGTTGTTTCTAGTCATCATTCTCTGCATTGAAGACCGAAGGAGAGTCCTCTTAAATCTTAATCCATACTTCCAGAGATTCATGGTTTCAGCTTGTTGCTATCATCTCAAATTGTTTGATCATGAGTTATTTCTCCCATATCTATCTAGTGCATTTCATAATTGTTTTCATTTCTCGATCCTCCCGAAGGCCATCGTTTTAGAAGATTTCTTCGTTCTCAGCTTTCAACTTTCGTTCTCAATTTCTTCTCAATTGTTGTTCCTTCGTTCGTATCTCCGGTGCCTTCTTCAGTTTCTATTACGCAAATCTTGATGTCTTCATTCTCATGTGTCCTCTTTAGTTTCTAATTCTTTTCGGTGCTTCGTTAAAGTTTTCTATTAGGTGGATCATGCTCTCTTTGTTCTCATGTTATAGCATTCATTTGTATTTTCCTCTTTCATTTCAAATTCTTACCGGTGTTCTCATGCAAAACTTCTTCAAGTTTGTGATCTCTCTCTCTTTCTTAAATTCCTTGCAAGAAGAATAAGTGGTGTGCGTAATCCGTTTCTTGTCATCAATTTAACTTGATGAAGGATGGGCATATCATAATTCTCATTCTTGTTTCATCCAAGTGATTCCAATCCTTCTTCTGGAGTTGTTCATAATATTAAATTCCCTATCCCAAGTGGTGATCTTTATTTTCCGGAGTTCCTAGTTTTGATCAAGTATCCTGTCCCAAACCTTCAGCTAATTCATTGAAGGCCCCAATCATGCTCTTTTTCAACCTTCAATTTTTTTTCTATCGTCCTTTCATTTCAGATTTCTTTCGGAGGTTCTTCATGGTGGTACATCAAGATTTCTTTCATTTTCAAGTGTTCTTCAAGATTCTTTTTGGAGGTTCTCAAGTGTTCTTATTTTGGATTTTTAAGTTCAATTCCTTCTCCATTGTCTTTTGAGATGGTGTTATTAAATTCTTGATTATGAGGAGTCTCGAAGGAAATTGTCAAGAAGAAAGATAAGTAAACCCATCTTGTTTTCTCGGAATTATCTTGGGTTGGATTTCACCTAAAGAATTTCATAAGGATTGTTGCTATCATGGTGTCTTAAATGGTCCATGTTTTTCTCCTCCTCTTCTTGGTAAAACAAGTTTTGCATATCTTGTTGCTCTCAAGCAATCAATTGTTTCTGTTGTGGCACGTTGTCACCTCATAATTTTGAGATGTTTTTCATAAGCCCATAACAAGCTAAATCTTTTCGTTGTTGGTGTTTCAACAACTCTGTTCAATCTCTTCTTCCTAAATATGCTTTCTAATCCATTTGTGCTGGAAGTTGTCGTTTTCTTCTCAGGTCTCTTCTCTTCAAAGATCTAGCTTCTATTCTTTTGTTCCGGAGGCATTGTGGTGTTGCCCTTTTCATCTCACTTTTAGCTTGATCTAGATCATGCTCGTTCTTTGCTCATTCATTTAACCGGAGTGTTGTGCAATGTTTTCATGATCCTTCATTCTTATGAAAGTTTGATTCTATTCCAACCAAAGTTTGGTGCATTTATTTCAATTTCTTTCCATCATATAATTTTTTTGCTCTCTGCCCTACCGAAGTGCTGCCGAAATTTCTTGTGAATTCTTGCTTGTTCTTCATTCTTCATCTCTTTGCATCCTTCGAGATTCATTGGTTTCACTCGTTTGTCAGTAAGCAACTAAATTTTACCTTTTGCTCTTTCTCTTCCCCTTTTCATTCTAGATCTCGGGACGAGATCATCGTGTAGTGGAGAGTTGTAACAGCCCGGGACCGACGCTCCAGAAGATTCCAGAAGATTCCCCTTTTATTTCCATTCTCATCTGTGTTCGTATGGTTGTCGCATTCATCACCACATCATTCGCATCATCTTCATAGCATCGTCTCTCGTTTTCGAAAACTTGCATTCGTTCGTAGTCGCCGGTTCGCACTCTTCTTGTCATTGCCCGTTTTGAGACGGACCACACACGCACGCGCCCACGATATCATTTAAAAAACAGTTTTTAAGGCGCACTAAAAATATTCTTGGATTGGGTCAAAACTTGGCGTGTGGTATTTTTATATTGTTGGTGAGCCGCCTGCCAAATTTCGTCACGTTCCGAGTTCGTTTGATACCCTGTTGGTCATCAGTTATTCGTCGGACGTTTTCGTGCTTTAAACTTCGTGTCTCGAGCCACCATTATATCTCTATTCTCAGCACTAGTCCTCTGCACACACACACATCCACCCGCCCTTCCCCGATCCGGCCATCTGATTGCGATCGCACGGCCGAAATCGGCTCCGAAAACCCCCTCTCCTAGCCCCCATTTCCTATTTAAGCAACCCAGCCTACCCTAAACGGAAACCCTTGCTCTCCCCTCGATTTCTGTGCCACCCAATCCCCTAGCCGCCAGCCTCCTCCCTCTAGCCGCTAGGCCTGCGAAAGCCCTTCTGGGCCCGCCCCGGGCCCAGGTCGCGCCGTCGCCCGCAGGCTCCCGAGCCGCCGTTGCCCGAGGAGAGCAACTCCTCCCGAGCGCCGCTCGAGCGCCACGCCCTCCCTTGCCGTGCCGCATTGCTGGACCCTGCGCCGCCATCGCCGGTCGCTGGAACTACCTCACCGCTCCTCTCTCTTCTCTCTCCCTTCATTTCTCTCGCGCTGTCTCACCTCGCTCTCTCTCTCTCTCTCTCTCTCTCGCAGGAGCTCGTCGCGTCCCGTTGCTCGCCGCCGGCCGTCGCTGCTCGCCGGATCCGATGGCCCTTGGCCGGGTGTGTCAATCCCCAGGGTCGCTGCCCTGCCACCCCTCGCCGGACGCGGCCAGCCCCCGGCGCCTTCCAGGCGGGATCGGGAGAGGAGGACGACGACCGCGCTCGCTCGCCCGCTTGCAGCGCCCGTGTGGGCCGGCCTTGCCCGCGGCCAAGTTCCACCCCACCGGCACAGCTCCCCACGCGTTTTTTTATTTTATTATTTTTTCGTGTGTAGGCCCATTGCATGTGTTAACATTAATAATTAATCAACTGTACGTCGGAATAAAATATTTTATATATGAAAAATGTTTAGAAAAATACGTAGATTATCCATATGTCATTTTCATCCACGATAAGGATAGTTAAACTTGTTGATTGCATCAATTTGCATATATGTCATATTTAGTATTGCACATATATATTTAATCTGGCACCCCAAATATTCAAACTCTATATGTAAAATGTGTATATTGGTAGTATCGCATTTTCCTGCATGATAAAATGTTGGCATGATGTTTGCATTTAATTTGCATATATGACCTTGCTAATAAATTATGCCATATACTTGCATAATTAATTGTGACTTATTTTTCCACATGAACCTATGCATTTTATATATGTTTTCGGGGTTGAAAAATCCATATAATTTATCGGTGCATTTAGTTTTTTGATTTGAGCATTTTGTGTGCATGTCATTTTTGCTGTGATGACCTTTTGTTATTTTCATGTGATTTAATACATGCATGATTTGAAATAATATTGAACATCAGATGTGTCCTTTGATATGTGTCCCAGCCCCTGGACATTTTGCTTATCATAGAAATGCATGTCTAGGTGTTATTTTCTTGTTGACAACATGCTATAAAAATACTGCTGTTTTGAGGGTCCAAAATATTTCTAAGTCTGGAATCTGTAATATTTTGTTACTGTCTTGCCATGTGTTTTGCTAGTGATCTAGAATCCTTTTGTGGTAGGTGTAATGGATTTATTTGTAGTTGATAACGTCCTTTAGTATGCTGTTAAGTTTCATGTCATAATATGACTTGTAGCATATTGTTTCACTACTGTCAATATGACTTCGTGATAAAACCTGCATTGTCAAAAACTGCTATTTTCACTAAGTCTGAAACTGTTTTCAAGTAGCCACCTTGTGAGCTTCCTACCATGTGATCAATGCATGTTTTGAATATGGTATTTGAAGATGAAATAAAGAGTGTGTTATATACTAATGTCCCATGCTTAGTTTGTGCATGTTAGAATCTTGTAGCTTGTTATTTTCATGCGTGCAACATGCTAAGATGCTATTTTGGGCAGATTTCAACTATAACTTGTGTCGGGTGTATTTGTTGAACCGTAGCTCTGTTTTGAACATGTTGCATATGAGACTTGCTTAGAATATGATGTAGTTTCATAATAAATTGCTGCATTCATGATTTTAAATGTTTGTGATTGTATTCTCCATTCATTTGCATTCATGACATGTGCATCTTGTGTTGCTCATATCTTTTAGGCCGTAGCTCCGTTTGAGATGTTCCATATATATAAATTGACTAGAATGACGTGTAGAATGACATGGTATACTTTATTCTGTTGTTTAACAAATATAAAATATGATTAGTTCAGATCTGGACCAATTTCGAAATTAACATATGAGGTCGTTTCGGAAATACTATAAGTTGTTTCCGACCTCATTTAAGATGCCTAGATAGTGTAGTTTACTTATGCTTCACCTCTGCCATGTTTAAAAACATTTAATATTGTCGTGTACCTAACAAGTGTGAACTAAATAATTCGAACATGGATTTTCGTCAATATGCAACTCGTTGCATATTGAGCTTCACCTTAATTTGTAGAAGTTGTTTGATGTGAATTGTCATGCCTTGCATATTTAAACCAGACATGCATCATATTGTTTGCGCATCGTGTCATGCATATGTTGTGGTGTAGCTTGTGTTGATTTTTGTTTCGGATTGCTTCTTCTCGATAGAGTTCCGAAAGCGTTTGGAGTATGAGGATTCGTTCGACTACGTTGGCCCGTCTTCTTCATGGACTCTATCTTCTTTCGAGCGGGATCTCAAACAAGATGACACATTTCCTTGGATACCATTACTGTCATTGCCATGCTAGATGTCTCGTTTTCTATCGCTATGTCATGCTACCTAACACTTGTTTGTCAAGCCTCCCAACATTGCCATGAAAAGCCTCTAACCCTCCACCTACCTAGCAACCTTTGTTTGGCTATGTTACCGCTTGCCCAGCCCTTCTTATAGCATTTCTAGCTACAGGTGCATTTGCTTACATGTGTCAACATGGACATTCTTTTGTTATCACAATATGATTGCTATTTAATTTCATGCACATATACACTTGGTAAAGGGTGGAAGGCTTGGCCTTTTGCTCGGTGTTTTGTACCACTCTTGCCGCCCCTAGTTACTTGTGCACTGGTGTTATGTTCCATAATTGAGCGCTCCTAACATGCTCGGGGTTGTTATGGGGACCCCCTTGATTTCCGTTTTGGGATAAAACTTATGTAACAAGCCCAACATTGGTATTAAATTTGCCTAATAACTAATAAATTGCTTAGGGACCCGCCAGGACCCGTGGATAATTAATCAACTCCCGGGCCAGTGCTCCGCATGAGTGTTGGTCCACCTACCTAGCAATCGGCGATGCCACCTCGGGGCAACTCGAGACATTTTCAGGCTACCGTCCACTTCGCATAGACGGATGATGCTCGTGGATAGAGAGCGCACGGATCTAGCTGCGGATCTGGCTCACCGGGACGCCTTGCTAGATTTGTTTTACCTTTCTCGAACGTCTTGAGTGAGGAACTCTGATCTTCTTCGGGCTATCTCGAGGTGTCGGATTTCCTTTGGAATTGCCTAGGATGATTAGGAGATCCGTGGCCGAGGTTATTCCCACTGCGTGTGGTTCATTTGTGATGGATGAGTTGGAGCACCCCTGCAGGGCAAACTTGGATACTTTGTTTAACACCCGGTCATAGCAACTTGAAGTAAACTCAAATAAAATACACCAACTTTGTGCGTAACCATGATTGTCTCTTCTCGTGAGTTCTAATCCGAAAGAGAACATGGTGGGGTTATGATTGACGTAAGTAGGTGTTCAGGATCAGTTAGTGATCCTTTCTAGTGCTCGTCCGTTATGTGTAGACCAACATGCTTTACTTTCTATAATCGTAAGTTAGCCACTCATACAAATGCTTAGTCGCTTGCTGCAGCCTCACCACTTAACCATACCTTACCTATTAAGCTTTAATAGTCTTGATACCCTTTGAAATGAGATTGCTGAGTCCCTGGGACTCATAGATTACTACAACAACAGTTGTAGGTACAGGTAATGCGATGATTTGACGTGAGCGCGTTGCGTGATTTGATTTGGAGTTCTTCTTCTTCATCATCAATATAGGATGGGTTCCAGGAGGCAGCCTGAGATAGCAAGGATGGATGTCACTTTGTCGTTTGTTTTCGTCCGTAGTCGGACCCTGCTCTTATGTATGATCTTTGATAATGTTGTTGTATTGATGTGACTCTGATGTAGCTTGTGGTGAGTGTAAGCCAATTCCATATACTCATCTCTTCTGTACATGTACTTGTAATGATATCCATTCTTGCAACATGACGAGATGCGCTTCTATCCCTGTCGAGGCCCTCATGCCGAAAGAAAGATATGACCACATCTTGGGCGTGACACAACTTGAGCATGGCATGAATCACTATAATATCTAATTTTCACTGCAAACATGTTCAATCGTAATACGCTGAATCATGGATACCAGGTTAAACATATTTACAAAAAACAAGAACAAGTTGAGTTCATTCGAGCTTTTCTCTCCCATAGTCAATTCATCGAATATCGTCATTATTGCCTTTCACTTGCACAACCGAATGATATGAAAATAATAATAGTGCAAGAGTGTCGTGGACTAAGCTGAAATCTTCAAAGATTTTATTCATGAGGAGAAGACGAGGAAATATGGGCTCTTTGTTAGATCAACAATAATTCATATGAGAGCCACTCAACATTTTCATTGTGGTCTTCTCCTTGGTATGACTCAACAAAAGAAAGAGAATTTCAGAGAAACACACTAAAATATTTTTTGAGTTTTTAGCTTTTCTTAAAGAAATCAAATAAGAGAAAGAAAACAAAAACGAGAAAAACTATTTACACAGGAGAACTCCCAACAAGCAAAAGAAGAAATGAGAAATCTTTGTGGGTTTTCTTTTAATACTACAACTAACTAAACTGAAAAGAAAAGCCAAAAAGAAACAAGAAGTATTTTTGGATTTTCTTAAAGTTTTTCAAAGACATAAGAAGAAAGCGAGAAAAATAAATCTAACATTGATAATACAAAGAAAAAGAAAAAAAATATGAACACTGACAACTTGAATGAATGTGTGTGAACATGAATGTAATGTCATCGGGAATAGTGTATCCTGCAGTCAATTGGGGATCACGAAGCGACCTTGGTCTAGAGCATCAAGCAGTCAATTGTGGATCGCCGGGTGACTAGTTTGTGAGAGTTTTGGAAGTCTACCCTGAAGACTTACCACGAGTGTTGGGCGAGGACTGTGTGACCTTAGCTCAAGGAGAATACGATAAGGACTATGTATCCTGGGACTGTGTGTCCTCTGGTTTAAATACCAGGCCGCTCCAAACAAGACGTACGACTGTCAACAGTTAGAACTGGGTCCTCTAACCATTGTCTTCATCGAGCTACCTGGTTCTATTTCCTCAACCTCTCTATTCCTCGTATACTTTTTGATGAAATTGATCGTTATTGTTTGAAGAATTTGACTGAAGACCTTCACAATTTCCTCATCTCAAAGTCTTCAAGTTACTTTGTTCCTCACCTGCTTATCCTATATCACGCTACTTGTAATCTGTGGATGTTTCATTTCATCATGATGACTATGTTGTTTCTATGTTCCTCATGCACTTGAATACTTATTCCGCTGCTAGTTATTCATCCCATTTCACATTCCTCAAGTTGAAATTCCTCAAGTGATGAATTTTTAAAATGGGCTATTCACCCCCCTCTAGTCGATGTAACGGACTTTCAATTGGTATGAGAGCAAGGTACTGCTACTTCTCTACAACGTCACCAAAGTTGGCTAGTTGATAGACAAATTCTTGTCTTGCGTTGGTTTTTTCCCTTGAATAGGAAAGGGTGATGCACCAAGGTAGCGGTAAGTATTTCCCTCAGTTTGAGAACCAAGGTATCAATCCAGTAGGAGTAACAAGATGAAGCTACAAGGAACCTGCACAAACACAAACCAACTCGCACCCAACGCAATAAAGAGGTTGTCAATCTCTTCATGATGGTTTGCAAAGTGAGATCTGATAGTGGTAATATATAAATATAAATAAGTAAATAAAATAGCAGCAAGGTGTTTTTAATGTTTTTGTTGTTTAGATCTGAATATATAAAATAGACCCGGGGGCCATAGTGATCACTAGAGGCTTCTCTCATGAAAGCAAGTATTTCGGTGGGTGAACAAATTATTGTTGAGCAATTGATAGAAAAGAGCAAAGTCATGATGTTGTCTAAGGCAACGATCGTACATATAGGCATCACGTCCGAGACAAGTAGACCGATACTTTTTGCATCTACTACTATTACTCCACACATCGACCGCTATCTAGCATGCATCTAGTGTATTAAGTTCATGATAAACAGAGTAACACTTTAAGCAAGATGACATGATGTGGAGGGCTAGATTCATGCAATATGATATAAACCCCATCTTTTTACCCTTGATGGCAACAACACGATACGTGCCTCGCTACCCCTTCTGTCACTAGGTGAGGACACCGCACGGTATGAACCCAAAACCAAGCACTTCTCCCATTGCAAGAACTATATATCAAGTTGGCCAAACGAAACCCATAACTCGAAGAGAATTACAAGGATACTAAATCATGCATATAAGAAATCAGAGGAGACTCAAATAATATTCATAGATAATCTGATCATAAATCCACAATTCATCGGATCTCCAAAAACACACCACAAAAGAAGATTACATCGGATAGATCACCATGAAGATCATGGAGAACTTTGTATTGAAGATCAAAGAGAGAGAGAGAAAGCCATCTAGCTACTAGCTATGGACCAATAGGTCTGAGGTGAACTACTCATGCATCATCGGAGAGGCAAGGGAGGCAATGGTGTTGATGAAGATGGCCTCCGGCGATGAATTCCCCTCCGGTAGGATGCCGGAACTGGCTCTCGATTGGTTTTTGGTGGCTCTAGAGGTCTGCGGCGGCGGAACTTGCAATCTAGGTTTGTTTCTGGGGGTTTCAGTATTTATAAGACCATATGGCATCGAGAACAAGTCGAGAGGGCCCACGAGGAGGTCATGAGCCCTCCAGACGCGGCCAGGGGTGGCCCCGCGCCTGGCAGGCTCATAACACCCTCGAGCCACCTCTCTGATATCTCTTTCTTCAGATATTTTTGATATTTTCCATAAAAAATCATGGCAAAAGTTTTATTCCGTTTGGACTCCATTTGATATTCCTATCTAAAAAAGGTCAAAAACACGGAAAAAATAGGAACTGGCACTGGGCACTGGATTAATAAGTTAGTCCCAAAAATAATATAGAATAGCATATTCATGCATAGAAAACATCCAAGGTTTATAATATAATAGCATGGAACGATAAAAAATTATAGATATGTTGGAGACGTATCAGGTACTCCCTTGTTTTGTGTGATTTTGGTTTAACCACCTGGATTTCTAGTTATGTTGACTACATGTATGATCAAGGTTTCCGCGTGATGTCCTACCTTCGATGGGACGGACTACCCCTACTTGAAGAACAAGATGTGCATGCACCTTGAAGCTATTGACAACGATCTCTAGTATGTTGTGGAAAATGGTGTTCCCTCTGTTACTCCCACAATCAACGCTGCCGATGTGAAGAGATTCAAGCAACTCGATTCTCAAGCGAAGAATATTCTATGTGGTCATCTGAGCAAAGGTCAGTATGGTAGAGTGAGTGCTTTGGATTCTGCTAAGCTTATCTGGGATAGGCTGTCCAAAGTCAACAAAGGTGTTTCCACTCAACGTGACTCTCGTGTTGATGTTCTTTGGAATCTCTTCAACCGCTTCAAGAGACTTGACATAGAAAATGTTCAGCAAACTTTTGATCGTCTCACTGATATCTCCAATGAGCTTCAAGCAGTGGGTGCCACAGATATCACCGACCATGAGGTGGTGAAGAAACTGCTAAGATCTCTTGATTCGTCATTTGATACTCTAGCTACGATTATTCAAGAACGTGGAGACCACAAGTCACTTGATCCTGGTGATATTCTTGAGAGACTCAATACTCATGAATTCCAACAAGCTGAGAAGAGAGACCTCTATGGTCAAAGCTATGGAAGATCTCGTGCTCTGAAGGGAAAACAATTTCCTCATCCGAACACGAAGATTCTGACAGTAGCCTTGGTGATACTGAAGAACTAAGTCAGGAGCTAGCAATGCTCGTGAGGAAATTAAAGAAGTTCTCAAGGAGAGGTGGATTTGGAAAGTCATCAAAGAGTGGTTTGAGGAAATCAGTTTCCTCAGATGACTACAAAAAAAGAACCTTTCACCGTTGCAAGAAACCTGGTCACTTCATCTCTGACTATCCTCTCTAGGAAAAAGATTCATAGAAAAGAAGAAATACAAGGATGATACTTTTGTTGACTCGAAGAAAAAGAAGAAGTCTTCAAAGTCCTCATCTGCAAAGTCCTCATCTTCATAGTCCTCAAAGCACAAGAAGAATGGTTCCAGAAAGGCTCGAGCGTTCATTGGCAAGGAAATGGATTATGAAGAAGAAACTGAAGAATATGAAGAAGAGGAAGAATCTGAGGTGGAGTCAGAATCTGGTATTGCAAGCCTTGCTCTCGCCACTTCTTTCGTCAGCAGGTCCATCTTCAACGATGATGAAAATGACTACTCCAATGACTCTGACGTCAACAATGATGATTATGCTCCCACCTATTGCTTCATGGCAAAAGGCTCAAAGGTACACATACATCATTCCTCATCTGAATCAAGTGAAGGTGAATCTGATGAATATGTGAAACCTAGCTATGCTAAACTTGTTAAACTTGCCACTAAGCAACAAAGTGCACTTGAAAAGCTTCAGAAAATGCTAGAAAAAAGCGATGATCTATTGAATGATGAAGTGGATCGGACTCAGACTCTGTCTGACGACCTCAAAAGTCTTCAGACAAAGTACGATAACCTTCAGAGTCATCATAATGCTCTCTTAGTCGATCATGAGAAGCTTTCCTATGAATTTCTTCAAAGAAAGCAAGATCTTGAGAAACTAAGGGTGTCACATGAGGATCTCCAAAGGGAAAACAATTCCTTACTAGCTCAACAGATCAGTACCGCTCAGGAAGAATATGTTCCACCTTGTTTAAAATGCATCAAATGTGAAACTGCAAATTCTTCACCTGAATGTTCAAATGCTTCTATTGCTGCAAATTTTTCAACTATTCCAGTGGTCTCAAATTCCTCATCTGAGGATACAACAAATATCACTAATGGCAATGCAGGGTTGAAGGAATTGTATGTGACAGGCATGTACAAAAGTCTCAAGAGCTGCCTACAAAATCTTCACGTGAATGTCCACACGACACCACTCATGAAGAATAGGAACCCCAGTTAAAATTCCTCATATGGACCAAAGTATTCACTTGGACAAAATTCCTCAAATGGTCAAAAATATCATTCTCGTGCTAATGCATCTATTTCGCGGGGAAAATCTAAGAGTTCTAAATATGTGTATGATTCTTCAAATCATTATGTTCATAAGTCCTCGAAGAATTTCTCTACTTATTCATATGAGTACACTAACCCTCGTCCTGTGAAACGAAGTGCACTTGCTACACTGCATCCCTTCTCATATGGTGCTCGCAGAATGATGAACTCTTTGCCACCCCTCTAGATGTGGGTGGTGAAGAAATTGAACTAATTTCTTATGCATGGCTGGGTCTCTAGATGAACTAGAACATCTGATGAATTTGCCGAAGACCTGAGGAAATGCTTGAAAGGATGCAAGCTAATCATGTAGAAATGTATTCCTCGTTCTCACGTCCTCACACTACTTGCTTACTATCTTGTGTGATGAAATTATGTCTGATGAAATTGATGTCATATTCTTCACTCTGAAACATATGAGTTCGTAAGATGTACTAATTCGTCTATAAAATGAACCTCCAAAAGCTACTGAGTGGGTCTTCGATAGTGGATGCACAAACCACAAGACTGGTGACAAGAATCTTATGATGAATTTGCCACTTGCTCCATCTCATCTGAAGCATATCACCTATGCAAACAAAGGAAAAAAGCAAGTTATTGGGTCTAGGTAAGGTTGCAATCTCCAAGGACCGAACCATGGATAAGGTGATGTTAGTCGAATCCCTTGGGTTCAACCTTAAGTCTGTCTCAATGCTTTGTGATCTTTATATGAATGTCGTATTTGGAAAATATCGTTGTGTTGTCATCATGGAATCTAACAATTCCAAAGTCTTCGAAGGCTATAGGAGAGGAGACTTGTATATTGTTGATCTCTTTACAGGTCCTCAGACCGCCACATGCCTAGTTGCAAAGTCCTCGGAAAGTTGGTTGTGGCATCGCCGACTTGGACATGCTAGTATGAGGAAATCGCACACGCTCGTGAAGAAAAAGCACATCATTGGCATTGAAGGTGTCAAAATCCTCAAGGACCAACTTTGTGGTGCGTGTGAGTCTGGGAAGATGACCAGATCCAAGCATCCCTCGAAGACAATCATGACCAGGACTCGACCCTTTGAGTTGCTTCACATGGATCTCTTTGGCCCCACTCATTACTCCACACTAAAAAATTCTTCAAGTGTGTATGGCTTTGTCATTGTTGATGATTATTCTCGTTACACTTGGGTGCATATTATTCTGTACAACTCTGAAGTGTAGGATGTCTTTAGATGATTTGCTTCAAGGGCCTCCACGAACTTTGACATCAAGGTCAAGCATATCAGGAGTAATAATGGAACTAAGTTCAAGAATACCAATCTTGATGAATATCTTGATGAACTTGGTATTACTCATGAGTTATCTGCCTTCTGTGTTAGATGAACCGTCTCCTGAGGAATCCATTAAGCTGAAGGGTACTAAAGACATCATACCCACAGAGGAAGTCACTCCAACGAATGAAGACATTCATGCTGATACACTTGAAGAAAATGGTGCTGATGACAATCCTCAGCCACGTCAACCTGCTCGTCGAAGTGTTGCAAATGAAGTGAAGATTGACAAAATCATCGATGACATCAATGCACCAGGTCCTCTCACTCGCTCAAAAGCTTCACATTTGACTAACTTTTGTGGGCACTTTGCCTTAGTATATATCGTAGAGCCCACCAATGTTGATGAAGCATTCAAGGAGCTTGAGTGGATTCAAGCCATGCAAGATGAATTGCATCAATTCAAGGTCAACAACGTGTGGGAACTTGTGAAGCGGCTAGATCCTCACAAGCATAACATCATAGGTACCAAGTGGATCTATCACAACAAGCAAGATTAAAATGGCCTTGTTGTGAGGAATAAGGCTCATTTTGTAGCTCAAGGCTACACACAGGTTGAAGGAATTGATTTTGTTGAAAATTTTTGCTAGACTTGAAGCTATTCGCATATTGCTTGCTTATGCTGACCATCATAATATCATCTTATATCAAATGGATGTGAAAAGTGCATTCCTCAATGGTAAGCTTGAGGAAGAAGTATATGTTGCTCAACCACCAGGTTTTGAACACCCTAAGCATCCTGACAAAGTCTTCGGACTCAACAAGGCCCTCTATGGCCTCAAGCAAGCCCCTCGAGCGTGGTACGGCACTCTGAAGGAATTACTCATAAAGAAAGGCTTCAAACCCGGTTCACTCGACCCAACTCTTTTCACAAAATCCTATAACAATGAACTATTCATATGCCAAATATATGTAGACGATATTATCTTTGGCTGTACTGACAAACATTACAGTGATGAATTTGCCTATATGATGAGTGAAGAATATCAACTGTTTATGATGGGAGAGTTGAAATTCTTCTTAGGTCTTCAAATTCGTTAGCAATACAATGGCATATTCATCTCTCAAGATAAATACCTCAAGGATGTTCTGAGGAAATTCAGCATGCAAGATTGCAAAGGCATCAAAACTCCAATGCCTTCAAAAGGCCACCTCTCCACTGATGAAAATGGTAACGATTTCGATCAGAAGGTATACCGCTCCATGATTGGCTCATTATTGTATATATGTGCATCTAGGCCTGATATTATGCTGAGTGTTTGCATGTGTGCCCGATTCCAAGCAACACCGAAGGAATCACACCATAAGGCTGTGAAACATATTCTTTGATACTCAGCTCACACACCAATTCTTGGATTATGGTATCCCAAGGGCTCAAATCTTCACCCCATCGGATACTCAGATGCTAACTATGCTGGAGATCGTGTGGATCGCAAGTCAACCTTAGGCACATGTCATTTCCTCGGACTATTCTTAATCTGTTGGCCCTCGAAGAAGTAGAACTGCATGTCACTATCTACTGCTGAAGCTGAGTACATTGCTGCTAGTTCATGTTGCGCTCACTTGCTGTGGATGAAGCAAACCCTCAAGGACTACGTCATCAAGTTGAAGAATGTCCCTCTCTACCGCGACAACAAGAGTGCCATCAAGATTTCTTACAACATATTTCAGCATTCCAAGACCAAGCACATCCAGATTCGTCATCACTTTCTTTGAGGTCATGTACTCAAGGGCAACATCTCCATCGACCACATCCCCACTCAAGAACAACTGTCTGATATCTTCACAAATCCCTTGGATGAAAAGAGATTTTGCAAGTTGTGGTGTGAGCTAAATATCTTAGAATCTTCGAATGTTCTTTGAAAAAGGACACATATCCTAACATTTATGCAAAATTAATGACTTAGATGTGCAATACACGAAGTAACATTTTCCTTCAATCAATGAAGAATAACCCTGTAAGTGTGAAGAAATTAATGAAGAATTTGATTCTTAGAACCCTACGACAATTGTACACGGTGTTTGAAGTCATCATTCTTATACGGTGGGTCACACCACCAACCATAGTTGAAATTCTTCAAAGTTGAGTTTTTGTCAGTTTGCAAATTCTTCAAATTTTCAAATTCCTCAACTTTTAAAATTCCTCAAATTTCAAATTCTTCAATCCATAAAACTCATGTTCTTCATTGACTCCATACTTATATTTGAGTTTTCAATGTCCTCAAAAGCATTCACTTATTACTAATTCTTCAAGTTGATTTTCATGTAAGTGAATGTGATTGGACCCCTTCCCCTCTATGCTAAACTCAACCCAGTCTGTTCACAAATTCTTCATATGCATTCTACTTTGAAACTCGTTCAAAGTCTTCACTATGTCCTTGATAGCTGAAGGATTTGCGAACAGAAAATTTAAAATTTTCTCTATCGAAATTTTCGGCGTTTCCCGCTCAAACGGTTCTGATTCCCATGACTAGATAGCCCACGACCCCCCACTATAGCCACTACTCAGAACGTGGGTGACACATGTCATGAGGAGAGCAAAGGTTAGGTGCAATCTTGTCCAAAATCTTCGGACAGATCCGTTTTCACCTCCGCTATAAATACCCCCTCCCCTTTCACTATGCTCGGTTACTCCTCACTTCTACTCTCTCCCGAGATCCGACCTAGCGCCACCGCTGAAATCCTCACCGCCACGTGGAAGAGCTTCACTATATTGACCTCGTCGTCGCCGTACTCGCATCGGCCGCGGAAGTCTTCATCCCGCCGCAGTTGTAGCCGTCTCCCTCTACTGAGCTAGGGCCAGGGAGATCTGGACTGACGAACTTCCTCAATATTATCTCATAGTTTGTCGTGTTCTTCATGAGGGTAAATAAAATTTATTTTTACTGCCCTTGTTTGAACTTCAAGTTTTCTTCTAATTCCTCAAAAGGTGTTTATTCTTCAAGAATCTCATTCCAAAGCACCTTACATGTTCATACACTTGATGATTTTCCCTAAGTTATGATTTTCTTCAAGATTCCTCAATTGTGTGAATCCTCAAAAATTTGCACAACTCTGGAACCTAAGACAAATAACACTTAGTGAAATTCCTCAAGACACCCATGGTCAAATTCCTCACTCTTGAATTTATTGAGAAACTTCTGAGAACGCATATGACCTCTTCAAATTCCTCGCACCTATACTCTGTTCACAGGTACAAACATGTCCGCTGATGAATCACTTGGTTATCATCAACTTAACTCACTTGAAGTGTTTCTTGAAGAAAAACTGTGCCCTTCCTTAGAAACTTCAAGAGCTCAGTTTCCTCAACCGAAGAAAATGGCAGATGGAAGGAAGCCACAAAAAGGAGGAAAGAAGCCTGATGTGCACACTGTGTTTGAGATCCCAGATGACTTTTATGAGGAATATTGCACGCCTGATGAAGAAATTCATGGCAAATAAACAACTAAGCAGAGAAAGATTCGTCTGCGGAAAATTGAAAGGAGATGTGCAAAGGAGTGGAAGGAATATCGATATGTCACTCCAAAATATATGATGAAATTCGCTATGAAACCACCATGCAGCAGGCCTCCCTTGGCTCAAAACCAGATAGCTAATCCCACTAGTCTCAATACTGGTGAATACTTTCCTGAAGTATTGGAGAAACAGCAAGCCAATTTGGCGAGGAAAGCAAAATAGGATGTGAAGAATTTCAATGAAGAATCTGCTGTTGCTGCCACTACCAGAGACTCATCTAGTGCTCCGAAGAAAATGATGATGAAGAAATCTGTTGTGAAGAAAAATCCTTCATCTTCAAAATCATCATCGCAGATTCCTCAAGCTCAGCCCTCAAAGTCCTCTGTTGCAAGATCCGTAGCTGCTCAGTCCTCAGGTCCTGCTGCAAAGTCCTCAACTCCCGTGTATCTTGCATCATACCAAAGGACTAAGGGGTTCTCAATTGCTTCTGGGACATCAGAAAGTTCTTCAGCCCAAGCACATTCATCAAGTAGTCCTTCCCTAAGGAAAATGAAAGCAACTGCTGGACGAGGCATTCGACCAAGTCCTCAACCCAAGAAGGTGGCTTTCACGATACCACCAGATTCCTCAGATGAAGCTAATGATGAGGAATTTGAGGCCATCATCAAAAAACAAACAAGAAAGAGTGGCTCAATAAAAGGGCACTCAAATTCCTCTTCGGCTTGATCCAAAACAGGTGTCGAACTTCATTGACATCTGGCACAAGGATCCTAAAACACCCATTGATGACTTCAAACTGCCTCCTGGTCCTGATCATGTCCTTACAGCTTTCAAAGCTGAAGAAAAATGAAAGTATGAGAAGGCCAGACAAACCAAGAAGGCTTAGTACAAGAAAGAGCATTACTTGAAGAAAAAAATTGAATCTGTCCTCTAAGGAACTTGTCAAGATGCGGTCTGGGATCAAAGACCTCAGTGAAGAATTCAATGCATACTATGCTGATTGGCAAGGCTCCAAAGTCCGCTTCGTAAAAATTGCGGACAAAGTCATCACTGATCACAACTCAAGGGTTGCATCTCCTTCACAACCACAAAATCCTTAGGCTGATGAATCTGCTCAGCCACCTAAAGAAACTGCCAGCGCTGCTGTAGAAAGTCAGACCGTTGATGAAACTGCCAGGGCAACCTCCACTGTTGTGCCTGATGAAATTGATTCCTAAAGGGTGACTACATCAGTCGTGCCTGAAGAAATTATACCACCTTCACCTTCACCTGAAATAGACAAATCCCCGAAGGCAAAGACAATCAATCTTCCTTCTGCATCAGAAGTGAAGAAAACTAAGGCTGCTGAGAAGAAGGCACTAAAGAGAAAAGGTTCAACTTCAGATTCCTCAGCCGTAAAGAAGTTGAAGACCCTGCCAAAATCTTCAACTTAACCATTTGATACCACTCCAATCTCCTCAACACCAGCCTATGAGATTGTTCCATTTGGCGTTGCCATGTCATCCCAGATGATGAAGATGAAGAAGATTATTCTGCTGCTTCTACAGAGCAGATTGATCAAGAAATTGATGTTGAAGCAACTGCCTCAACTCAACAGGTATCGTTGCCCCAGCCTCAGCTCACTACTGAAGAGGCTGGTGTTGAAGAAATTAATGAGGACGTGGACATTGGCGGTACTAGACTTGTCATTAATGATGAATATTGGGAGGCTTCTCACCCAAATTCCCCCAATGACCACTCCTCTGTCACAGATTCCTCAGTCCCCAGCCCAGAATGAAGAAATTCATGAAGAATCTGACGACTTGGCCGCTCCAGCCACTGAAGAAATTCTAGCTGCAACATCCGATGACTTTGCTGCTCCACCTGCCATTGAGCAAATTCGTCAGTCCGAAGAAATCCCTTACATGCCAAAGGAGATAAAGGGCCGCCTAAGGCCAAACCGTTAGCCAAAGCCCATGATGCCATTGAAAGGCTTGGCGTGCCCCAAATTTCTCAAAAGTAATTTCTTCAATGAGCACATGTTCTTCACTGGTCCTAACCCATATGACTCAGCAAGTGCCGGTTGAATTAGATGCTGCACTGCCACTTAGATGAATTTATATGCATCAGTTTTGTTCGACAAGAAGAAAGTCTTCAAGCACCATCATGTTCCTCATACTGATATGGAAACAATTCCATCATTCACGCCGATGCTCCAAGTTCTTCACAAGGCAGGACTTCTTCCCTTCTGCGTGGACATCTGCGATTGGAATGAAGAACTTGTTGGAAATATGCCCTAGAGGCAATAAATAAAGTGTTTATTATTATATTTACTTGTTCATGATAATTGTTTATTATCCATGCTATAATTGTATTGATTGGAAACACACTACATGTGTGGGTAAATAAGACAACACATTGTCCCTAGTATGCCTCTAGTGAACTAGCTCGTTAATCAAAGATGGTCAAGGTTTCCTAGGCATTGACATGTGATGTCATTTGAAAAAGGGATCACATCATTAGAAGAATCATGTGATGGACAAGACCCAAACTACAAACGTAGCATACGATCGTGTCAGTTTATTGCTACTTTTTTCTGCATGTCAAGTATGTGTTCCTATGACCATGAGATCATGCAACTAACGGACATCAAAGGAGTGCCTTGTGTGTATCAAATGTTGAAACGTAACTGGGAGACTATAAAGGTGCTCTACAGGTATCTTCGAGGGTGTCTGTTGAGTTGGCATGGATCAAGACTGGGATTTGTTACTCCGTGTGACGAAGAGGTATCTCAGGGCCCACTCGGTAATACAACATCATAATGAGCCTTGCAAGCAATTTGATTAAGTGGTAGTTGCGGGATCTTGTATTAAGGAACGAGTAAAGAGACTTGCCAGTAACGAGGTTGAACTAGGTATGGAGATACCGACGATCGAATCTCGGGCAAGTAACATACCGAAGAACAAAGGGAACATCCTACCGGATTAACTGAATCCTTTACATAGAGGTTCGACTGATAAAGATCTTTGTATAATATGTAGGAACTAATATGGTCATTCAGGTCCCGCTATTGCTTATTTACCATAGAGGTGTCTCGGTCATGTCTACATAGTTCTCGAACCCACAGGGTCTGCACACTTAAGGTTTGGTGACGTTTCGGTAGTATAGATTTATGTGTGGTGGTGACCGAAGGTTGTTTGGAGTCCTGGATGAGATCCCAGACGTCACGAGGAGCTCCGGAATGGTCCATAGGTAAAGATTCATATATAGGAAGTCTTGTTTTGGTCGCCGGAAAAGTTGAGGGCTTATCGGTAGTGTACCGGGAATGCCGGTAGTGTACCGCGAGACCACCGGGAGGGGTATTTCGACCGAAGAGGCTTCATGGGCTGTGGTAGAGTTAATACCAGCCTTTAGTGGGATGGTGGAACCCTCCACATAAGGCCCATGCGACAGGGAGAAAAAGGCCCAAAGAGAAAAACTTGAAAAAGGCAAATATTGGGTGAATCCTAGTCCTACTAGGATTGGAGGTGGATTCCACCTCCTCCACCTGGTTCAGCCAACTCCTAGAGGCTTGGACCTTGGTACAAGCCTCCTCCACTCTTCCTCCTATGTATACTGGTTGTTTTATGGTTTTTGGCACTAGATTTTCAGCCACATGCTACCCGTTCCACCAGTGCATAGTTTCTCCTCTAGATCGGATTTCTGTAGTGCCTAGGCAAAGCCCTGCCAGAATTGCTCCACCACCATTGCCGGAGCGCCGTCACGCTACCGGAGAACTATTCTTCCTCTCCACTCCTTCTTTCTGGATCAAGAATGCGGTGATCGTCATAAAGCTATACGTGTGCTGAACGCGGAGGTGTCGTCCTTTCGGTGCTTGATCGGGACGAATCGTGAGGACAGTTCGTGATTAGATTGCGGGATGCTCGGCGATTAGGATCGCGAAGACGTTCGACTTCACCAACTGTGTTTCTTAACGCTTCCCGCTTAGCGATCTAGAAGGGTACATAGATCCACTATCCCTCTCATAGATGCTCATCACCATGGATAGATCTGCGTGTGCGTAGGAAAGTTTTTCTTTCCCATGCAACATTTCCCAACAGTGGTACCAGAGCTAGGTCTATGTGTAGATCAGATCTCGAGTAGAACACAAAAGGTTTGTGGGCGTTGATGCTTAGATTGCTTCCTCCCTTGGTTGGATTTTGGTTCAGCGGTATTGTGAGATGAAGCGGCTCGGACCAACATTACTCGTACGCTTACGAGAGACCGGTTCCCTCAACCGCAACTTGTTGCATAGATGGCTTGCGGGTTACAGTTTCTCTCAATTTAGTTGGATCGGATTTGACAAAGGCGGTCCTTGAGAAGGTTGAAAAGCAACTAGTGTATTATCGTTGTGGTTTTTGCGTAGATGAGAAGTGTTCTTGCTAGATACCCGTAGCAGCCACGTAAAACATGCAACAACAATTAGAGGACGTCTAACTTGTTTTTGCAGGGTATGTTGTGATGTGATATGGCCAATTACATGATGTGATATATGTGATGTATGAGATGATCATGTGATGTATAGATTATCACGACTTGCATGTCGATGAGTACGGCAACTGGCAGGAGCCATAGGGTTGTCTTTAATTATTTTATGACATGCTTGTCAATCATTAACTGCTATGTAATTCTTTAATTTATTGCTAATCGGTAGCAATAGTAGTAGAATCATGTTGGGCGAGACAACCACGATGGCGACACATTGATGGAGATCAAGATTATGGAGATCATGGTGTCTTGTCGGTGACGATGGAGATCATGCCGGTGCTTTCTAGATGGAGATCAAAAGCACAAGTTCATGGCCATATCATGTCACTTATGAATTGCATGTGATGTTAATCCTGTTATGCACCTTATTTTGGTTAGGATGACGGTAGCATTATAAGGTGATCCCACACTTAAAATTCAAGATACATTGTGTTCTCCCCGAGTGTGCACCATTGCGAAAGTTTGTCGTGTCGAGACACCACGTGGTGATCGGGTGTGATAGACTCTATGTTCACATACAACGGGTTCAAGCCAGTGTTGCACAAGCAGAACACTCGGGTTAAACTTGACGAACCTAGCATGTACAGACATGGCCTCGGAACACAAGAGACCGAAAGGTCAAACATGAGTCATATAGTAGATATGATCAACATGAACATGTTCACCATTGAAACCACCTCAACTCACGTGATGATTGGACTTGAGTTGGTGGATTTGGATCATGTCACACTCAGATGACCCGAGGGATGTCAATTTGAGTGGGAGCTTTAGTAATTTGATTAACTAAACTCATTATCTGGAACAATAGTCTAAGTAACCTTTCCATATTTATGTTGTAGATCAATGGCTCGCACAGTAGCACCCCTGAATTTTAATGCGTTCCTAGAGAAAGCTAAGTTGAAAGATGATGGAAGTAACTTTGTTGAATGGGCCTGTAATCTGAGGATTATCCTTACGGCTTCCTAGAAATCATATGTCCTTGATGCACCGCTTGGTGACCAACCCGCAGACATGACCTCTGAAGATATTAAGAATGCTTGGGAGGCACGTACTGGAGATTACTCAATAGTTCAGTGTGCAATATTGTATGGCTTAGAATCGGGACTACAAAGACGTTTTGAACGTCATGGAGCATATGAGATGTTCTAGGACTTGTAGTTTCTCTTTCAGAAGAATGCTCGGAGCAAGAGGTATGAGAACTCCGATAAGTTCTATACTTGCAAAATGGAGGAGAACGGCTCTATCAGTGAGCATATACTCAAAATGTCTGGGTATTCATACCGTCTAGCTGAGTTGGGAATTACCCTTCCGCCAGAGGCGATCACTGACAGAGTTCTTCAATCACTGCAACCTAGTTACAAGAGTTTTGTAATGAACTATAACGTGCACGGGATGAACAAGTCAGTCGCCGAGTTGTTTGCGATGCTGAAAGTCGCTGAGTCTAAAATCCAGAAAGAACATCAAGTGTTGATGGTCAATAAAACCACTAGTTTCAAGAAGAATGGCAAGGGCAAAGGCAGGAAGGGTAAAACCAAGAAGGATGGCAAAGCAGTTGCTGCTCCTATAAAGAAGCCTAAGCGTGGACCTAAGCCAGAAACTGAGTGCTTTCATTGCAAGGGAACTGGTCACTGGAAGCGGAACTGCCCCAAGTTCCTGGCTGAGAAGAAGGCGGCCAACGACAAACAAGCTATATATGATATACATGTCATTGATGTGTACCTAACTAGCTCTCGTAGTAGTGCCTGGATATTTGATACCGGTTCGGTTGCTCACATTTGCAACTCAAAGCAGGAACTATGGAATAAATGAAGGCTGGCAAAGGACGAAGTGACGATGCGGGTGGGAAATGGTTCCAAGGTTGATGTGATCTCCGTCGGCATGCTCTCTCTTTGATTACCATTGGGATTAGTGATGAACCTGAATAATTGTTATTTAGTGCTTGCGTTAAGCATCAACATTATATCTGGATCTTGTATAGTGCGAGATGGTTACTCATTTAAATCAGAGAATAAAGGGTTTTCTATTTATGTGAGTAATATCTTTTATGTTCATGCACCCAATGTTAGGGGTTTATTCATATTAAATCTTGATAGTGATGACACACATATTCATAACATTGATGCCAAAAGATGTAGAGTTGATAATGATAGTACCACTTTCTTGTGGCACTACCGTTTAGGTCATATTGGTGTAGAACGCATGAGGAAGCTCCATGCTGATGGACTTTTGGAGTCACTTGATTTTGAATCACTTGACAAATGTGAACCATGCCTCATGGGCAAGATGACTAAAACGTCGTTGTAAGAGCACATTTCTCCATGTGTGGTTTTGGTAATTGATGACACCCCTATGGACTAATGGTTGCCTTGAGTTATATTCGAACGATTTATCCATAGGCACTTCTTGAAGTCCATCTGTTGGGTTTCAAGGAGTTTATATGATGACCAAGGTGGTATTAAAGGTTTATCCTAAGATTGGTTATGTGAGAGTTGAGCTTATTGCAAGCATGTATTGAAGAAGGAGGTTGTGTGAGCATTCATGATTACCTTCAAGACATCATCTTTATGAAGAGAGAAGATAAGACACAAGCTTGATCAAGACTAAGGGCCAGTTCTTTTGTAGCTTATTTTGGGCTTCTAAAATAAGTTGCCTCCTATCCAGCTTATTCTAGAAGCCCAAACTTAAATTTTATTTTAGAAGCCTACTACTTGATCTTTAATTAGTAGGCTTCTAAAATAAATTTTTTGTTTGGGCTTCTAGAATAAGTTGGGTAGGGGGCAGCTTATTTCCACAGCTTCAAATAAGCTACAAAAGAACTGGCTCTAAGTCAAAGAGTGAATCAAGTGATCAACACACAAAGCGTACAAAATGTACCGAGAGGGATCAAGTGATCCCATGGTATGGTAAGCATTGTCAATTACGCTTTGTGTACTAACCCATGTTCCTTGTGGGGTTAGGCATATTTCTATGGGATTTCATCAAGAGGAAGATCCCATACAACCCATGGAAGATGACATCAAGTGGTGATCGTTATCAAGGTTGCGGTGTGCAAGTTCAAGTGAAGTGTCACGGAGAGATCAGACTTGAAGCTTGCCGTTCATTGTGGTGACAATGGACTTGTGAAGATGTGCCGAAGAGTAGCTCACCCATAGTGGAGTATGAGGGAGCAATCATCTAGCCTTCATCAAGCTAACGAAATCAAGAAAGGTGGTCCATCTTGAGGAAGTCGAGATCGTCATCATCTAGCTCAAGTGGACTATGCGCAAGGCTAAGGTTTGACCTTGATAGGGTTTTCTATTTTACCGGTCTCATAGTGGTAGTTGGGAGACTGGGTTATAGGGTTGGTAACCGTGCTATCAAGGAGGGCTCTCAAGTTAGTAGCTTGATCGTATTGTTCGTTGAGAGCTCAAACCATTGCATCCTTGGCATCATCATCTTTCTTTGTTCTTGGTTGGTTTTTCTCTTTGAGGTTTCTTGAGCTTATGGTCGACTTCATGACTAGCTCAAGTTCATCGAAAACGGAATCCATATGCATATTCTATGATGTTTTCGATGTTGGAGTTATTGCCAATTCTTCATTGTAAGAGGTTTCTCATCTCTTCACCTTTGGCATTCTTTTACTGCCTCTTCTTAAGAAAACGAAGAAGCTTGAGTTTGCTCAATTCGGAGCTCATTTGCAGAAGTTGTGGCAGTTCTGGTGTTGTAGTTCGGTGGATAGCGGTAGTACTGCATGTCGCAGCAGTAGTACTGCGAGCCCTTGCTGTAGTACCGTGATCTTATTGCCGTAGTACCGCGACGCGCGGGGCTGAGGGTGGGGGTAACGGTTGGATCCTTTCACCCCTATAAAAGGGGTTCTTCTTCCCCAATGAATCTAATCTTTGGAGCTTGTGTTCTTCCCCCATTGTTGACCTTCTTCAAGCTTGCTAACTCTCAATCCCTCCAATGATTCTTGCGAGTTCTTGAGGGAAAAGAGAGAGGAGATCTGGATCTACATTTGCACCAATCACTTTCTCCTCTAAGTGAGGGGAACCCCTTGGATCTAGATCTTGGAGTTCTTCGTGTTCTTCTTCATTCTTCCTCTCATTTCCTCCCTAGCATTAGTTGCTCTGGTGGGAGTTGGGAGAGAAGGACTTGGGCACTCCGTGTGCCCTTGCCATTGCATTTGGTGCATAGGTTTGAGTTCTCCATGGTGATACGTGGAAGTGAGAAGTTGAGAAGCTTTTACTCTTGGGTGTTTGAGCACCCTAGAGCTTGTTCCTCTTGGGTGCTTTGGCGCCCTAGATGGTTGGTGGTGCCTCGGAGCTCAATCATTGTGGTGCAAAGATCCGGGAAAGCTTCGGGGTCTCCAATTAGGTTGTGGAGATTGCCCCGAGCATTTGAGGTCACCTTAGAGCTACAATCCATTGTGGTGAAGCTTCGTGGTGTCGTTGGGAGCCTCCAATCAAGTTGTGGAGATTGCCCCAACCTTGTTTGTACGGGTTTGGTGACCACCCTCAAGGGTCCCTTAGTGGAATCACAGCATCTTGCATTGTGCGAGGGCTTGAGGAGATTACGGTGGCCCTAGTGGCTTCTTGGGGAGCAATGTGCCTCCACACCGCTCCGAACGGAGATTAGCATCCGCAAGGGTGTGAACTTCGGGATACATCGTCGTCTCTGCGTCCCTCGGTTATCTTTTACCCGGGTCCCTTTACTTATGCACTTTACTTTGTGATAGCCATATTGTTTCTTGTTATATATCTTGCTATCACTTACTTATCTATTTTTCTTAGAGTAAGTTGTTGGTGCACATAGGTGAGCCTAGTTGTTTTAGGTTTTGTGCTTGACTAATTAAACGATAGTTTTATTCCGCATTTGTTCAAGCCTAAACCGTAATTATTTTAAAAGTGCATATTCACCCCCCCTCTAGGCGACATCCACGTCCTTTCAGCCGTTCTCTAGAACAGTGGAACGGGCGAGTGACTTATTGGAAATCATACATACTGATGTGTGCGGTCCAATGAATGTTGCAGCGCGTGATGGATATTGTTATTTTCTAACCTTCATTGATGACTTATGTAGATATGGGTATATTTATTTAATGAAACACAAGTCTGAAACATTTGAGAAGTTCAAGGAATTTCAGAGTGAAGTTGAGAATCATCATAACAAGAAGATTAAATTCCTACGATCTGATCGAGGAGGTGAATATCTGAGTTATGAGTTTGGCATTCACTTAAGACAGTGTGGAATTTTTTCACAATTGACACCGCCCGGAACACCACACCGTAATGGTGTGTCCGAACATCGTAATCAAATCTTATTGGATATGGTGCTTTCTATGATGTCTCTTGCTAATTTGCCACTATCGTTTTGGGTGATGCATTAGAGACAGCTGCATTCACTTTAAATAGGGCACCATCGAAATCTGTTGAGATGACTCCATATGAACTATGGTTTGTCAAGAGGCCAAAGTTGTCATTTCTTAAAGTTTGGGGATGTGATGCTTATGTCAAAAAGATTCAGCCTGAAAAGCCGGAACTCAAAGCGGAGAAATGCGTCTTCATAGGATACCCGAAATAGATAGTCGGGTATACCTTCTATCTCAGATCCGAAGGCAAAGTGTTTGTCGCTAAGAACGGAACATTTCTTGAGAAAGAGTTTCTCTCAAAAGAATATAGTGGCAGGAAAAAAGAGCTTGTTGAGGTTATTGAACTTTTAGTTCAACCAGATAGTAGCGCAGCCCGGAAAGATGTTTCTATGGAACCTACGACGGTAGAAGAGGAAGTTAATGATGATGATCATGAAGCTTCGGATCAAGCTACTATTGAACCTCGTAGGTCAACAAGGGCGCGTACTGCTCCTAAGTGGTACAGCAATCCTGTCTTAGAGGTCATGTTGTTAGACAACAATGAACCTACGAGCTATGAGGAGCAGTGATGGGCCCGGATTCCGAGAAATGGTTAGAGGCCATGAAATGCGAGATGGGATCCATGTATGAAAACAAATTATGGACTTTGGAAGTATTACCTGAAGGGCGAAAGGGCATTCAAAACAAATGAATCTTTAAGAAGAAGACATACGCGGACAGTAATGTCACTGTCTATAAAGCTCGACTTGTGGCAAAGGGTTTTTCACAAGTTCAAGGATTTAACTACGATGAGACTTTCTCACCCGTAGCGATGCTTAAGTCTGTCAGAATCATGTTGGCAATAGCTGCTTATTTCGACTATGAAATTTGGCAGATGGATGTCAAAACGGCGTTCCTCAATGGTTTCCTTGAGGAAGAGTTGTATATGATGCAATCCGAAGGTTTTGTCAATCCAGAGAATGCTGACAAAGTTTGTAAACTCCAACAATCCATTTATGGACTGATGCAAGCATCTCGAAGTTGGAATAAGCGCTTTGACGAGGTGATCAAAGAGTTTGAGTTTATACAAGTTTATGGAGAAGCTTGTATTTACAATAAAGTGAGTGGGGGCTCTATAGTGTTTCTAATATTATATGTCGATGACATATTGCTGATTGGAAACAATATAGGAATGCTGGAAAGCGTGAAGGAATATTTGAACAAGAGTTTTTCAATGAAGGACCTAGGAGAAGTTGCTTTCATATTAGGCATTAAGATCTATAGAGATAGATCGAGACGCTTAATAGCACTTTCACAGAGCACATACCTTGATAAAGTTTTGAAGAAGTTCAAAATGGATCAGACCAAGAAGGGGTTCTTGCATGTGTTACAAGGTGTGAAGTTGAGTAAGACTCAATACCCAGTGACTGCAGAAGATAGAGAAAAGATGAGTGCCATCCCCTATGCTTCAGCCATAGGCTCTATCATGTATACAATGTTGTGCACAAGACCCGATGTCAGCCTTTCCATAAGTATGGCCGGAAGGTTTCAAAGTGATCCTGGAATGCAGCACTGGGCAGCGGTCAAGAATATCTTTAAGTACCTAAAAAGGACTAAGGAAATGTTTCTCGTTGATGGAGGTGATGAAGAGCTCGTCGTAAAGGGTTACGTCGATGCAAGCTTTGACACTGATCCAGACGACTCTAAGTCGCAAACCGGATACATATTTATTCTTAACGAGGGAGCGATAAGCTGGTGCAGTTCCAAGCAAAGCGTGGTAGCTGATTCTACGTGCGAAGAGGAGTACATCGCAGCCTCGGAGGCGGCAAAGGAAGGTGTCTAGATCAAGCAGTTTATGACAGATCTTGGAGTAGTGCCTAGTGCACTTAATCCGATGAACCTGTTCTGTGACAACACTGGTGCCATTGCTGTAGCCAAGGAACCAAGGTTTCACAAGAGGACCAGACACATAAAGCGAAGCTTCAACTCCATCCGCGATTACATCGAGGAGAAGGACATAAATATTTGCAAAGTGCACACGGATCTGAATGTTGCAGACCCATTGACTAAACCTCTTCCAAGGGCTAAACATAAACAACACCACAACTGCATAGGTGTTCAATTCATTTCAATGTAAACCACATAGTGATCTGAACTAGATTATTGACTCTAGTGCAAGTGGGAGACTGTTGGAAATATGCCCTAGAGTCAATAAATAAAGTGTTTATTATTATATTTCCTTTTTCATGATAATCGTTTATTATCCATGCTATAATTGTACTAATTGGAAACACATTACATGTGTGGGTAAATAAGACAACACATTGTCCCTAGTATGCCTCTAGTGAACTAGCTCGTTAACCAAAGATGGTCAAGGTTTCCTAGCCATTGACATGTGATGTCATTTGATAACGGGATCACATCATTAGAAGAATGATGTGATGGACAAGACCCAAACTACAAACGTAGCATATGATCGTGTCAGTTTACTGCTACTGTATTGTGCATGTCTAGTATGTGTTCCTATGACCATGAGATCATGCAACTCACGGATATCAGAGGAGTGCCTTGTGTATATCAAACGTCGCAACGTAATTGGGTGACTATAAAGGTGCTCTACAGGTATCTCTGAGGGTGTCTGTTGAGTTGGCATGGATCAAGTCTGGGATTCGTTACTCCGAGTGACGGAGAGGTATCTCTGGGCCCACTCGGTAATAAAACATCACAATGAGCCTTGCAAGCAATGTGACTAAGTTTTAGTTGCGGGATCTTGTATTACGGAACGAGTAAAGAGACTTGCCCGTAACGAGGTTGAACTAGGTATGGAGATACCGACGGTCGAATCTCGGGCAAGTAACATACCGAAGAACAAAGGGAACATCATACGGGATTAACTAAATCCTTGACATAGAGGTTCGACCGATAAAGATCTTCGTAGAATATGTAGGAACAAATATGGGCATCCAGATCCCGCTATTCGTCGTATAAAGTTATGTGTGGTGGTGACCGAAGGTTGCTCGAAGTCCCAGATGAGATCTTAGACGTCATGAGGAGCTCTGGAATGGTCCGGAGGTAAAGATTCATATATAGGAAGTCTTGTTTTGGTCGCCGGAAAAGTTTCGGGCTTATCGGTAGTGTACCGGGAGTGCCGGTAGTGTACCGGGAGACCACCGGGAGGGGTATTTCGACCCAAGAGGCTTCATGGGCTGTTGGAGAGTGAATAACATCCTTTAGTGGTCTGGTGGAACATCCACATAAGGCCCATGTGGCTGGGAGAAAAAGGCCCAAAGAGAAAAAGTGGAAAAAGGCAAATATTGGATTAATCCTAGTCCTACTAAGACTGGAGGTGGATTCCACCTCCTCCACCTGGTTCAGCCGACTCCTAGAGTCTTGGCCCTTGGTCCAAGCCTCCTCCTCTCTTCCTTCTCTATATAGTGGTGGTTTTAGAGTTTTTGGCACTAGATTTTCAGCCACATGCTACCCGTTCCACCAGTGCATAGTTTCTGCTCTAGATGGGATTTCTACAGTGCTTAGGCGAAGCCCTGCCGAAATTGCTCCACCACCATCGCCGGAGTGCCATCATGCTGCCGGAGAACTCTTCTTCCTCTCCGCTCCTTCTTGCTGGATCGAGAAGGCGGAGACCGTCATCACGTTGTACGTGTGCTGAACGTGGAGGTGCCATACGTTTGGTGCTTGATCAGGACGGATCGTGAGGACCGTTCGTGATTAGATCGTGGGACGCTCGGCGATTTGGATCGCGAAGACGTTCGGCTACACCAACCATGTTTCTTAACGCTTCCCGCTTAGCAATCTACAAGGGTGCATAGATCCACTCTCCCTCTCGTAGATGCTCATCACCATGGATAGATCTACGTGTGCATAGGAAAAAATTGTTTCCCATGCAACATTCCCCAACAGAACTCATTCTTCAATTCTATGCCACTCTGCACATCATTGGTGATGCTTCTGACATCAACTCCTGGGTCTTGGACTGGATGACCGGATCAACTCATCTCAGTGCTCGAGCATCTGAAGTACTTTGGTCTGTCCTAGTGCCAATTCCTTCAGAAGAAGCTCGTTGTCTGTTTGATGAACCTACTCTTCCAAATCAACCGATGCAAGTGTTGATGAAACCTTTGGCTCCTGGAAAGCCTCATCGGCAACCTTTCTTGTGAAGGATTTGCTATATGTGCCCAAGATGGTCTACCCCATTCTCACTAACACTCTATGTCCTCAGAAGGGCCACAACTCTGAAGAAGAACAAGGATGGAGTCATGAAGAACATGCTAATCAACATCATTCATGGGATTCCTATAAACTTCCATGATTTATTCATGAGGACATTGGCCAATGCAGCACTAGCTCCTTTTGAACAGAAGCCTTATGCACCATGGATCATGAAATTGATCAGATCAAGGTCTTCTGTTCCCTTCAAGGCGGACTTTCAGAATCACTTCGGCTTGTTGCCCCCGATTAAAGTCCTCCAGAGCACAATTGCCTTAGTTGAAGGAAAAGGCAAGGCGGCCATTGATGAAGGCACTCGTCCATTGGATGGTCAGTTTCGCAAAGTTGCATCCTTCTCCACCAATGTATGACACTACAAATCAGGATTCCGAAGCAAAGGCCTCAGCACAAAAACCTCAAGAGTCTTCCACTCGTGTGATGACTGACCGTGAGCTTCTAATAAGTCTTCGTTAGAAGGTTGATCGTAATCACAAGTAGGTGAAGTGTCAACTTGGTTCCATTGTGCAAATCATGATAGTGACTTTGAACTCTGTGAAGAAGAATCACTACTAGGTGCATGAAATCCTCAACCGCACTTGTGCCATTCTGTCTCACCTCAAGACTCCTGAAGAAGTGAAGGAGCTGGATCTTGAGGAAAATCTTGATTGGGCCCATATACCACATAATAAATTCAAGAAAGTTCAAGTTCCTCTGATGGTCACAAGTTCATATTCTTCATCGCGTGAGAAGGATGAAGTTGAGGACATTGACGACACTACGGTAGGCCCTGCATCGACAAATGACGCCGACAACGCTGGCGCTTCTTCCTCACCAACAAGATGAAATTCTTCAAGGGGTGTTAGTCCTCACTTTTTTGTCCCTTTTGGTCCTGGAAGACAAAGGGGGAGAAAATTTGAGTTAGTCTTCAAGCGGGTCTCTATATATGGGCTATTTTTGTTTAAGTTACAACTCTTGCTCTTCTGAAGCTTTTGTTGGTTGAGTTGTAAACTTAAGTCCGATGGTGGTCTGACTCTTTTGAACTGTTTCCTCACATGCTTATTTCCTCAAGTACCTTAATGCACGGATGTTAAATTTCATCAGACACCATTTTCATCATGCATTTCAAATTCTTCATATCATATGTTTAAATGCGTGTATGAATTACAAGATATAGGGGGAGTTCTCCATGTTTTTAACCTGCCGTGTGCATTGGGAGTCCAAAGTAAATTCCTCAAATATGCACATCTTCAGGGGGAGTTCTTCTATATCTTGCAATCAAATTCCTCAAACTCAGTAATTACACTTCATATGATTATGCCTGTTGAAAACTTAACCTATTTGTCATCAATCACCAAAAAGGGGGAGATTGTTAGTGCATATAGTGCCCATTAGTGATTTTGGTGTATTGAAGACTTATAGGTTAAGGAACTAATGTGTTTGTGATTGTACAAAGGCTTTATAAGTCAACGAGGAGTTTGATATATTCGGATATTATCGACCCCTAAAAATGTATGTCTTCAACTGAAGACTTCGGTGAAGACTTTGTGAAGACTTTGTTGAAGACTTTCATAATGAAGAAGTTGGTCTGACCTTGAAGATATGAACGAGGACTATGAAGCGTGAAGACTTTTTTTCGTAGTTTCATTTCCTTTATTTGAGTCATAGGAAACACCGTATTGTTAAAGGGGGGCGAGGTAATACTAAGGAAAATTCCAACTGATGCTCAACCCCAAAATCCTCAACCTATCCAATCCTTCGAGTGAAGCCTTTGGAAATCTCTTGCAGTTCAGTCAAGTTCTTCAGTGGCAGAGACGATGTTTTTCTGGTGTCTGAGGATGTTGATCTGACTGGGGAGTTAGGATTTCGCCAGTGCGAATTGCCTACAAGTGAGGAACATGATATGTCTGAGGACTTTCACAGTTCGAAATTCCGACAGTTGTTGTTCTTAGCGCCAGCTGTCCCCAATCATAATATTCACATAACGGTCATATCATTGGCGGCATTTATTTCTTATCATGTCAGGTTGCACCCTGGCTATAAATAGCCAACCCCACAACCACTAGTTGGTTGGCTACTCCGAGAGAGAACTAACACTTGTCATTTGAGAGCAACCCATCCTCCAAGGATTTTGAGAGAAAATCATCAGTGAGGAAAAACCCACAACCAGACCACAAAACCCAAGGTGATTGAGCATCACTGAAGAAATTCCTGTGTGGAACCGACGCTTCTTAGCCTTGAGGACTGTGTATCCTCCAGACGGTTAGGCGTCATGGTCTAGTGCATCCTGCAGTCAATTGGGGATACACGAAGTGACCTTGGTCTAGAGCATCTAGCAGTCTATGTTGAAGACTTACCACTTTGTGAGGGTTTTGGAAGTCTATGTTGAAGACTTGCCACGAGTGTTGGGCGAGGACTGTGTGACCTTAGCTCAGGGAGAGTGCGGTAAGGACTGTGTTTCCTGGGACTGTGTGTCCTCTGGTTTGAATACCAGGCCGCTCCAAACCAGACGTACAACTATCATAGCAGTTAGAACTGGGTCATCAAACAATTGTCTTCATCGAGCTACCTGGTTCTATTTCCTCAACCTCTCTATTCCTCGTATACTTCTTGATGAAATTGATCGTTACCGTTTGAAGAATTTGATTGAAGACATTCACAATTTCCTTATCTCAAATTCTTCAAGTTACCTTGTTCCTCACCTGCTTATCCTGTATCACGCTACTTGTAATCTGTGCATGTCTCATTTCATCATGATGACTATGTTGTTGCTATGTTCCTCATGCACTTGAGTACTTATTCTGCTACTAGTTATTCATCACATTTCAAATTCCTCAAGTTGAAATTCCTCAAGTGATGAATTTGTAAAAACCGCCTATTCACCCCGCCCCCCTCTACTCGATATAACGCACTTTCACGTCTCACACGAGAGGCGAAGAGATATGTCTTTCCTTGCATGTGTCCTGCCTAGTCATCCCAAGGATTGGAACCGAACCTGGTTCTATTGCATTGTCAGGTTACCGTCCTTTCCGGCTCTGCACCAGCAGCGAACTCCCTGACCGGATGACTGCCATAGGGAGCGTCCAATATGCTGCGAGGGTTTTAAAGATCCAGGCTTTACTAGCCAATGGATTAACTGGCATGATCTGAACCGCTGCCGAGTCACTTGGAGAATTGTGTTGTTGAGCCGGCGTGATAAACTATTGTGTCAATATTCCGATGAAGTGGATGATCCTATGCGCTTCAACCACACACCCCTGACTAAGAAGGACCTCAACTCCATTGTCAAGTCCCTGCTCGGAGAGCTTCAAGCAGCATGCAAAAAATCGGGTTAAAGTCGTTCAGTGTTCGTAACCAAGCTCTAGAGGTAGAAATCCTTTGAACAAATTGTTTGTTTCCTCTAAACTTTGTGTTTCATATTCTTTCTAAACCTTCTATACCTCATATGCAGTCCAACTCCCCCTTTTGGAAGAAGAAACTAACCACAATTTCCAAGAAGAAAACTAAGGCGGCTAAGACCCGTGTTTTGGGTTATAAGAAGAAAACATTCGCCCAAGATCTGCTCGAGCTTGATGACTCGGAGGTAGAACTTGACTCCCTAGGTCTACTTTTTATACAACTTATTGACACTGATTACTATCAGGAGGAAGTGGAGACAAGCCACGCCGACGCCATTCAGGTAACTTATCTTTCCTACGACTCCGAAACCTTTCCACAAGAAAAAACATGGCGGGTCATCAGGAAAGTTCCATTTTCACATCCTCTTGCTTACTTGGATCCCGATTTTCTTTTGAAAAAGCAACAACACGACTCCAGGTATCATACCTGGAGCACCGGCTCTGAAGATCTTGTGGCCGGCTTACCAAATGTTCCGGCTCCTCAGAAACGGCGCAACAATGTATTTCATTGCTTTAAATCCATTTCTTCTATATGCTAATCTTGTGTTGTACCTTAATTATATTTCCCAATTTGACTTCCCAGGACTCGCCTCCTTCTTCCGGCGACTCAACCGCCACGAAATTGCCTCCTCTTGTTATCAACCCAGGGTGAGCATCTTTACATCCCATACTGAGTGTTAATATACTATGCTCGTTCACGACGTATAATGACTCCTTTGCTCATAGGGCTCAAGCTAAACGAAGGAAAGTAAGCGGGTCAGCTGCCCGTCCCCATGTCCTAGAGTCGGAGAACCCGAGGCCTAGCACCACTGAAGCTCACGTTGAGCACTCTGAGGATGATAAAGGCGCCCATGAGGAGACTCCTCAGCCTCCTGAGTCGGGTGATGTTGATATTGCGGCTCCTGAACAAATCCAGAACCAGATCTTAAGCCGCCCAACCCTCAGCCAATAGCTCAAGACATGGCTTCTCATCAAGAAGTTACTATCACTCAGGCGGCTTAGAAATCTCCAGCTCCTTCCAATGTGCTGACCAAACATACCATTAAGGATGATGCGGCTTCACTAAAGGAATAGAAGACTCAATTTGATCTTCCTAATCTAGAAAAGCTTACTGCTAACAAGTTACACTCTGGCTATCTAAGTCGCCTATCCGCAAGCCGAGATATGGAGGCCCACTCAGTTGGTACGATGAAGAGAAAATACGAGGTACTCCACTTCCCTTGCCTTCCATATATGCTTACGTAGCCCCTAAGAGCCAGTTTAGTTTGCAAAATGTCTACATGGTCTTCAACCATTTTTAGATTTCAATGAATCGTCTTGTAGCCCCCAAGGGTCGAGTCATTATGTAAAAAATGATCCAGCACTTAACATAAAGTAAGAGCCAAGTGTAGCCCCCAAGGGTCGGGTCATCTTCCTGAAGTTGATCCGGGTCTTATTTGAATTGTAAACCTAGAAAGCATTGATACACATTAGACCCCAAGCGTCAAGTATATTGTCTGTAATCTGCTTGAGACTTGTAGTATCCTTCTTCATTGCCTCCATGTGCTATCATTGTAAAGTTGAAAGCTTTATATTCACTCACTGAGTAGGTGTATGCTGGAAGCCTGTTCACTATCAAGATTGTTATGACTGAAAAGGGTGTTCCAAAATTTATAAAAGGTGTTCCGGAGTGCCACTCCAATATACCGAAGCAGCTAGAAGAACTGAAGAGATCAGCCATTCATAAATATGGAATGGTCACGTTGAGCCGGTCGCTGGCTTATGCTCTCAAGCTTAACCGGACATAAATGATGGATGGCTTTCGTAAGCTGAAGGACGACGGATCGGAATTCACTCAAGAATACAATGCCCATTGCATGAAGTCATCACGAATACTAGCGAGCTGGCTGGCCGCGGAAACTGACGTGTCAGCACATCACGCGGCTTATCCTTAGGATAACAATCAAATTCGAGGGGCCACCTTTGAACCAAAGAACTTGATTCCTCAACGTCGTAAGCACCTCTTTTCCCCTGATGTTGACCCATCTTCAATCTTGCATGATGAAGCCAAATTTGAGGCCTTAACAAACTGCAACTAGGATGTTGACAAACTTCAGATCTAGGAGACCGAAGACCCGGCGCAGGATGACCCGGCGACGAGATAAGTATGGAGTTTGCCCCATATGAAGGTAACCCGTCCCTGTTGATTTGACGGGTTGTAATTTTTGCCAAAAACTTAATTCCGCATATCCTGGGCTCTTAGATAGCCTTGTAATAGGAGTACTAAAAACTGTTTGCCTTGGTCGTGTCTTCGTGCATGTTTTGTCGGGACCCCTATCCTAAATCATATGATTCCATACTGTAACAAGTCACATCACTTTGCGGCCTCACCCACGGTAAGTTCCACGGCTGCAGCCTTACCTTGGCCGGGACCGTTTGTGTCTTTTGGCACACGTATGTGAACATGTCGCTGGCAATCACACAACAAAGAACCCGGGCCGGCATGACTAGTCATAGAACCCAAGTGGTACATCCATACGAAAACAGGCATACGTAACCTAGCAATGCAAGTGTCGATCTCAAGCGTGTGTAGACGAGTCATAGCAAGCTACAAGGACTCCATTATGTCGTATGACATAAATGCCAACACTTCACGTAGACGAGTCGTAGCAGGCTATGGGGACTCCATTACACCGCGAGACATTTCCCCGAGGGGACAGACATAGCAGCAAAGAAGGATACATGCCGGTCAACCAATGTGTCTGGAGGAGTAGCAAGCTACCAGGGCTCGATGGAAGCACAAAGGGGCAGTTTCCCGTAAAGAGTACTACTAAAGGCACACAACTAGGTGTCGGATCCCATACATATCGTTGCACATCACACGTACGCACGACATGCCCGATATGCATAGATACAACCATGGCATCACAACATAACCATACATTAATACAACTTTTATTTAGAAGACTCAGGAGAGTCTAGCATGTTATGTTCACACAGGCAGGGGTCACATGACCCAACACACAAGTCATACAAACATGTTCATACAAGCCAGCGGAAACTTAAAACTATCTGAGTACGGACAGTGAAATGGAAAGAAGGCACACGGCCTGACTATATACAGCCCACCACACGGGCAAGATCGTAGCTGGGACACCAGCTACTCGGCGTCATCAACGTCTAGATAGAACCCACCTGATGGGTCCTAGTTCTCTTTTGCAACATTTATTAAGCAAGGGTGAGTACAATCGTACTCAGCAAGTCTTTAAATCAGACCTAGTCTATTTATGCTCATGTATCAATAAACGGGGAGGTGGAGTTCATGCAGAAAGCCATCTTTGACCTGTGGCTAACCTACACTAATCATGTTTAACTCTTTGTTAATAAGTTTAATTATCACACACGAGTCCACTAACTCCATAACAATACACCACCATGGATTCACTTCCGTCTTCCACGGAAGTGCCAACCACGGTACTCACACTTGTCTTGATATTCTTTTATCGGTATCCAGTTGATTATCTATGAACAACATATGATCTCCAAGTAGTCCATAATCGAGGACGCAGCTATTCGAATAGTTTCATAACCCTGAAGGGGTGTACCTCTTCACACGCGCTCTCGCCACTTATCGTTGTGTGCTCATAAAACCACGCACCTCGGCAACCTTCAAGGGGAGGCCCAGCGAGGGAGTCGGTCACGACCGTCAATCACTAAGGACCACTAGTCCAGGCTACTGCCTATTTGAGACTGAACCCGCACGGAAGTCCGGCCGAAGTTTCTGCAACGGCCCCAAAGGATGTGTGCAGGGTTCCCAAGCCCACCATTCAGGTGACCCTTGGTACACCGTGCCACTGCCTACCGCGTCGTAACCCACCTCGAGGGTCAGCGCTACGCACGGCCTCCAGCATGCTATAAACACCAGAAACTACTTGCAATACCTGGACCAAGGACTAAGCGAATGATAAGTCGAGAGGGTCAATTAAGTATCCCAACGTGTGGTAGTATCTAGTCTTGGATCTCAGACACGAAACTCAGTTCCTAAGAACGTTCCCGATGAGACAACCCGCTATGTACTCCTACATAGCCTCTCATCGCTACCTTTTACCAAATCGTGTTCATTTGATCATATCACATTAGGGTCACATGGTTTCACTCCGGTTCATCACCCAGATGAATCAGACCTGACTCAACTCTACGCATAGCAAGCATGGCAGGCAAGTAAGGTAAGCACAACAAGGCACAAGCATCTACCAGGTATGCTAGGTTGCAAGGTTTAGCTATTTACAGTGACAAAATCAGGTCATGCAAAATACTGGGTACTTTCACCGTATATGACTGACATGTGATCAATGTCCTAATGCAATGATTAATAGCAAGAGCGAGAGGGTGGGTATTATCGGAATGATCAATGGGGTTGCTTGCCTTGCTGAGTTGCGGAGGAGTTCTCTCCTTCGTCGGGATATCCGGCGATATCATCTGGATTAGGGCCTACCGCAACGCAGATAAGAACATTCAATACACGCGCATGCAACAATATGATGCATGAACATGGCATGGTGGTATGCATGGGTGAGAAAATGCAACTAGTCATCATGTCAATTTAAACATATTTGAATATAGGTTCAAAGTTGTTCTTATATACAAATTCCATATATTAACCTAATGGAAATTGTCCATGTTTACCTATTTAGATTCCTCTAACATGCATGACAATAGCACCATTGGATTCATTGGATTTTTCTGATCAATTTTCATATATAAATTATTTTCATCTGACTTACAGATTATTTTATATGATTTTTCAAAGTTTTAAACAATTTCTAGAATTTCATGATTTATTTTTATTAAAGAAATTGAGTTATTACATGAGTCTGACGTCATGCTTGCATCAGCAGGTCAACAGACCGTTCCAGGTCAAATCGGACTAGTGGGACCCGTCTGTCAGTGGCTCATTGTTAATCCAGTTTCATTTTAATCAAACCTCCTGACTCATTATCATTTCAGGGCGCACTGTCAATGACCTAAACTGGTTAGTTAGTGGCTAATGATGTTGCCACGTCATCGACACCGGACAGCATCGTCAGCGACCAATCGAACGGCGGGAGCTCGCCGGAGATGCACTAGAGGCGTCGGGTTTGGGAACCGAGGGCACCAGAGCATAGCTCTTGCTCGTCCGCATCCAACGAGGCCCATGGGGGGCTGCGGGGTCACCGGAGCTCGCCGGAAACGAGCTCGTGGCAGCGGCCGGAGTTTGGCAACGGCGGCAACTACACTACGGGCACGGAAAGGAGCAGCCGATGGGCGCGTGCGACTCCTGGGAGCAGCACGAGCACGCAGACGCTCACAAGCGCGAGCTAGGGCATCTGCTCGCTCGATAGCGACATCGCCGGTGGCGAGGATGAATCGGGTCTGGCGGCCTTGCTAGCTAGAGCGCGCTAGAGAGAGCGAGAGCACGGGAAGGAGGAGGAGGAGCTCACAGCAGCATTGATGAGCTGGCTAGCGGGCTCGGGGACAACCTGGAGGCGAAGAACACGATGGCGATCCCCGGCGGCCAGAGGGGAGGAAGAATCTCGGGGTCATCGCTGCAGGGCCTCGGGCTTCGATTCAATTGGCGGAGAGCAGCAGGAGGTCACTGCGGAGCTTTTGCGCGGCTCAAAGCGAGAGGGGAGCGGAGGACTCGAGCTAACGGCGGCGAGATGGCTTCGGTCGCCATCATGGGGGGGAGAAGAACAGAGAGGGGGAAGAGGGAAAGCGAGAGAGAGAGCGGCGATGGGGGGGCGGCGGCGTAGGCTTATCCCCGACATCGCGCTGGCAAGGGAGGGCCCAGGCAGGCAGCTGCGTGGCGCCACCAGCGAGAACGCACGGCGGCCACACGCCGCGCCTACTGGACGCCAAGAGGACGAAGACCCCTCCTGGGCCAGATGGGCCACCGGTAAGCTCTTTTCCGTTTTTTTCTTCTTTCTTCCCTGTTTTCTATTTTCTGACTTTAGTTTTATTTTCTCTGCAGGTCCAAATAACTTTTCAAAATGATCCAAATATTTTCCAAGAAGAAGTCTGAATATTTCAAGCTTGTAATAAAAGTTTTAGGTTATTTTGAAAAATAAGAGTAATGATAATGATTTATTTATCATTTTTAGAGGCGTTAATCATTGTTTTAAAATTGTTTCTGAAGTTCAAATAATATGAATGACCCCTGATATATGTTTGCCCATAATTATGATACATGGGGAACATTTTCAATGGGCATTTTGGATTTGTTGAAATTCCATCAAGCTGAATTACTTTATTTCATTAGGTGCTTGGGGTTTCTTTTCCTTCTCCCCATTTCAACTTAATGCAATGATGATGAATGATGATGCAAGCACAAGACCAACCTAAGACACTTGCTAGGGTTGTGACATGTTTGGAGTTTGAACAACCATTATACTTATCCATCCTCTATTTACTTTTTCTATGATCATATTTCCTGACGCCTGGTGGTGTCTTGTCATGAAAGACAAGACCTGGAAAATAACAAGACATAAGATATATGTATATATTCTCTATCGTTGTTTATGCGACTTTGAAGGCACATCCCAAAGAGGTTAACTCTTGTTTTATACTCTTGAGAAAAAACACAAGTTTTGTTGTTCTCAAAACTTAGGCATGACTACCCAAACCTCATAGGGAGGCTCTCACCAGGCATATATCCATTGTTTTGAACTTAACCAGTTTAGGGTCATAAAAAATTTGACTGCTAAGAGTAAGAACGATCCATATAGCAGAGAGAATATAGCAGGGCATGATTACCCCCAAAACCCATAAGCCGGCTCTCACATGACATAAATCCGCCATTTTAACCTTACAGTTCAGGATCTTAAAAAAGATTGTCCGTTTAAGAGTATGGACGGGCCACATAGCGGAGAGACTACAACAGACGGGCGAGTTTATCCTAGCTTTCTATAAGCCGACCCTCTTGTGACATAAGTCGTCGTTTTAACATTAACTAGTACAGGGTCTCATTGCAAGATTGACTGTTAAGATTCTTGACCAGTTCAGGGTCATTATTTCGAGATTAACTAGTAAGAGTTTGGTGGGTCACTTGGTAGAGTGGCAAGTTGCAAACAGACAGGTTTAACCCAAATATGGCGTAGAATCCGGTCAAGAGGGTATGAAAGCTAATCCCAGTGGGTTGGAAGCCCCCAAGTGACACGTTGAATGATCAACTCTTTTGCACAAACTTGTCACATGAAAAACGGCAGAGGCCCGAATTGTGGGGATGCCAACTTTTTATACTAAAAAGGTAGATACAATGGCAGATGTATGTACATTGATGAGAGTTAATGATCAAGTATAATAGGGCCGGAGATGAGCAATATACCACGGCCGGCTAGTCTCTTGTCCAGAAGTGCGTGACTCGTTCCCCTCTCGTATATCAATGAGGTAATATGACCCATTGTTGAGATTCTCGCTGACCATGAAAGGTCCTTCCCAAGGGGGAGATAACTTATGCATATATGTTTGGTCTTGAATCAGACGTAGCACTAAGTTGCCTTCTTGGAACGTCCAGATCTTGACTCTACGACTATGATAGCAACCCAGATCTTGTTGATAAATTGCCGATCATGCTGCTACAAGATCCCGCTCCTCATCCAAAGCATCTAGCACATCCTAATGCGCTGTCTCGTTATCAGCTTCAACATAAGCCGCCACCCTGGGCGAGCCATGGAGGATATCACTTGGGAGAATAGCTTCTGCACGATAAACCATGAAGAAAGGCATATAGCTTGTTGACTTTTGTGGTGGTTCTAATAATCCAAAGAACTGAAGGTAACTCCTGCACCCAACAACCCAGCGTTCGCTCCAAAGGAACCATAAGCCGGGGCTTTGTCCCTCTAAAGATCTCTTGGTTAGCACGTTCTACCTGACCATTGGAATGCGGATAATGTTGGAAATATTCCCTAGAGTCAATAATAAATTAGTTATTATAATATTCCCTTGTTCATGATAATCGTTTATTATCCATGCTATAATTGTATTGATCGGAGACTTAGATGCATGTGTGGATACATAGACAAAACCATCTCCCTAGTATGCCTCTAGTAGACTAGCTCGTTGATCAAAGATGGTTAAGGTTTCCTACCCATTGACATGAGATGTCATTTGATAACAGGATCACATCATTGGGAGAATGGTGTGATGGACAAGACCCAAACTACAAACGTAGCATATGATCATGTCAGTTTATTGCTACAGTTTTCTGCATGTCAAGTATATGTTCCTATGACCATGAGATCATGCAACTCACGGACGTCGGGGGAATGCGTTGTGTGTATCAAAACTGGCAACGTAACTGGGTGACAATAAAGGTACTCTATAGGTATCTCCGAGGGTGTCTTTTGAGTTGGCATGGACCAACACTAGGATTTGTTACTCCGTGTGATGGAGAGGTATCTCAGGGCCCACTCGGTAATACAACATCACAATGAACCTTGCAAGCAATTTGACTAAGTGTTAGTCATGGGATCTTGTATTACAGAACGAGAAAATAGACTTGCCAGTAACGAGGTTGAACTAGGTATGGAGATACCGACGATCGAATCTCGGGCAAGTAACATACAGAAAAACAAAGGGAACATCATACAGGATTGACTGAATCCTTGACATAGTGGTTCGATCGATAAAGATCTTCGTGGAATATGTAGGAACCAATATGGGCATCCAAGTCTCGCTATTGGTTATTGACCGTAGAGGTGTGTCGGTCATGTCTACATAGTTCTCGAACCCGCAGGGTCTGCACACTTATGGTTCGGTGACGCTTCGGTGGTATAGAGTTATGTATGGTGGTGATCGAAGGTTGTTCAGAGTCCCGGATGAGATCCTCGACGTCACGAGGAGCTTTGGAATTGTCCGGAGGTAAAGATGGATATATGGGATAATAGTGTTTGGTCTCCGGAAGGGTTCCAGAATTCACCCGAAATAGTTTTGGATGTTTCCCGAAATGTTCGGGGTACAGGAACACTTTATTTGGGACAAGGGGTAAAGCCCATGAGGCTTTAGGAAGGTACAAAATCTGTTTTGCGGAGGCCAGAGACTAGACGCCGGGGACCCTGCCATCTCGGAACAAACGCCGAGGACCTTCGAGTCTTGTCCTGGAGTACATCCGAGAAGGACTCCTGCATTGGGAGCAAATCGACCTTGAGGAGGATTTTTCGCAAAGTTTCGACCCCAGGGCTCAACATATAAATAGAGGGGCGAGGCTAGCACTAGGGACACATCAAGAAACCCTAAGCCACATGCTGCCTCTTCTCTAGTTCGTAGTTTCTCCTCTAGATCGGTTTCAGTGGCGTAGCGCTGTTGGAATTGCTCCACCACCATCGCCGCAATGCCGTCACGCTGCCGGAGAACTCGTCTACCTCTCCGCTCCCTATTGTTGGACCAAGAAGGCGGAGATCATCATCAAGCTGTATGTGTGCTGAACGCGGAGGTGTCGTCCGTTCGGCGCTAGATTGGAAGGATTGTGATCAAGATCGCGAGACTGATCATGATGAGATCGCGGGACGGATCGTGATGAGATCGCGGGACACTCGGCTATTTAGATTGCGAAGACGTTCGACTACACCAACCGCGTATCTTAACGCTTCCCGCTTAGCAATCTACAAGGGTATGTATATCCACTCTCCCTCTCGTAGATGCTCATCACCACGGATAGATCCTGTGTGTGCGTAGGAAATTTTTTGTTTCCCATGCAACGTTCCCCAACAATGGCATCATGAGCTAGGTATATGTGTAGATGTGATCTTGAGTAGAACGCAAAGAGTTTGTGGGCGTAGATGCTTAGATTTCTTCCTCCCTTGGTCGTGATGAGTTCGCGGGACGGGTCGTTATTTGATCGCGGGACGGATCGTGATGAGATCGCGGGACACTCGGCGATCTGGATCGCGAAGACGTTCGACTACACCAACCATGTTTCTTAACGCTTCCCGCTTAGCGATCTACAAGGGTATGTAGATCCACTCTCCCTCTCGTAGATGCTCATCACCATGGATAGATCCTGTGTGTGCGTAGGAAAATTTTCGTTTCCCATGCAACATTCCCCAACAGTGGTATCATGAGCTAGGCCTATGTGTAGATGAGATCTTCGGTATAACACAAAGAGTTTGTGGGCGTTGATGCTTAGATTTCTTCCTCCCTTGGTCGTGTTTTGGGTTAGCGGTATTGTGTGATGAAGCGGCCCGGACCAACCTTACTCGTACGCTTACAAGAGACCGGTTCCATCGACTGACGTGTAATCTCATTGCACAAAGATGGCTGGCGGGTGGCAGTTTCTCCTACTTTAGTTGGCTCAGATTCGACAGAGGCGGTCCTTGATAAGGTAGAAAAGCAAGTAATGTACCACCATTGTGATTTATGCGTAGGTGAGAATTGTTCTTGCCAGATACCCGTAGCAGCCACGTAAAACATGCAACAACAATTAGAGGACGTCTAACTTGTTTTTGCAGGGTATGTTGTGATGTGATATGGCCAATTACATGATGATATATATGTAATGTATGAGATGATTATGTGTGGTATATAATATCATGACTTGCATGTCGATGAGTACGGCAACCGGCAGGACCCGTAGGGTTGTCTTTAATTATTGTATGACCTGCGTGTCAATTTTTAAGCACTATATAATGCTTTACTTTATCTCTAAACGGAAGAAATAGTAGTAGAAGCATGGTGGGCACGACAACCCCAATGGCGACATGTTGATGGAGATCAAGATGATGTAGATCAAGGTGTCATGCCGGTGACAATAGAGATCATGCCGGTGCTTTCAAGATGGAGATCGAAAGCACAAGTTCATGGCCATATAATTGTTTGAAATATGCCCTAGAGGCAATAATAAATTAGTTAATATCATATTTCCTTGTTCATGATAATCGTTTATTATCCATGCTATAATTGTATTTGATCGGAGACTTAGATGCATGTGTGGATACATGGACAAAACCATGTCCCTAGTGTGCCTCTAATAGACTAGCTCGTTGATCAAAAGGTGGTTATGGTTTCCTAGCCACGGACATGAGATGCTATTTGATAACGGGATCACATCATTAGGAGAATGATGTGATGGACAAGACCCAAACTATAAACGGAGCATATGATCGTGTCAGTTTATTGCTACTATTTTCTGCATGTCAAGTATATGTTCCTATGACTATGAGATCATGCAACTCACAAACACCGGAGGAGTGCCTTGTGTGTATCAAAGTCGAAACATAACTGGGTGACTATAAAGGTGCTCTAGAGGTATCTTCGAGGGTGTCTGTTGGGTTGGCAAGGATCAAGACTGGGATTTGTTACTCCGTGTGACGGAGAGGTATCTCAGAGCCCACTCGGTAATACAACATCACAATAAGCCTTGCAAGCAATGTGACTAAGTGTTAGTCACAGGATCTTGTATTACGGAATGAGTAAAGAGACTTGTCGGTAATGAGGTTGAACTATGTATTGAGATACCAACGATCGAATCTCGGGCAAGTAACATACCGAAGAACAAAGGGAACATCATACGGGATTAACTGAGTCCTTGACATAGAGGTTCGACCGATAAAGATCTTCATATAATATGTAGGAACCAATATGGGCATCCAGGTCCCGCTATTGGTTACTGACCATAGAGGTGTCTCGGTCATGTCTACATAGTTCTCGAACCCGCAGGGTCTGCACACTTTCGGTGACGTTTCAGTAGTATAGAGTTATGCATGGTGGTGACCGAAGGTTGTTCGGAGTCCCGGATGAGATCCCGGATGTTAGAGGAGCTCCAAAATGGTCCGGAGGTAAAGATTAATATATAGGAAGACCTATTTTGGTCGCCAGAAAAGTTCCGGGCTTATCGGTAGTGTACCGGGAGTGCCGGGAGTGTACCGGGAGACCACCGGGAGGTGTATTTTGACCCAAGAGGCTTCATGGGCTGTGGGAGAGTGAATACCAGCCCTTAGTGGGCTGGTGGAACTTCCACACAAGGCCCATGCGGTTGGAAAAGAAAACCCAATAGGAAAAGGTGGAAAAAAAGTAAAAAAAAAGGTGAATTCTAATCCTACTAGGAGTGGAGGAGGTGGACTCCTCCCTCCTAGTTCGGCCAAACCTAGTTGGCTTGAAAGCCAAGGCTGCCTCCTCTCCTCCTCTCCTCCTATATATACTGGTGGACTTAAGGGTTTTTGCATATGATTTTAGCCACGTGCGGCCCGTTCCTCTAGTGCATAGTTTCTCCTCCAGACCGGATTTCTTCAGTGCTTAGGCGAAGCCCTGCCGGAACTGCTCCACTACCATCGTCGGAGCGCCGTCATGCTGCCGGAGAAATCTTCTACCTTTCTGCTCCCTCTTGCTGGATCAAGAAGGCGGAGATCGTCATCAAGCTATACGGTTGCTGAACGCGGAGGTGTCGTCCGTTCGGCACTAGATCAGAAGGACCGTGATCCAGATCGCGAGACGGATCGGATGAGATCGCGGGACGGATCATGATGATTTTGTGGGACGGATCGTGATTGGATAGCAGGACGGATCGTGATGAGATCGCGGGACGCTCGGCGATTTGGATCGCGAAGACGTTCGACTACACCAACCGCGTTTCTTAACGCTCCCAGCTTAGTGGTCTAAAAGGCTATGTAGATCCACTCTACCTCTCGTAGATGCACATCACCGTGGACAGATCTTGCGTGTGCATAGGAAAAATTTTGTTTCCCATGCAACGTTTGCCAACAGTGGTATCAGAGCTAGGTCTATGTGTAGATGAGATCTCGAGTAGAACACAAAAGGTTTGTGGGCGTTGATGCTTAGATTGCTTCCTCCCTTGGTCGTGTTTTGGTTTAGCGGTATTGTGAGATGAAGTGGCCCGGACCAAAATTACTCGTACGCTTACGAGAGACTGGTTCTGTAAACCACAACTTGTTGCATAGATGGCTTGCGGGTTACAGTTTCTCTCACTTTAGTTGGATCGGATTCGACAAAGGCGGTCCTTGAGAAGGTTGAAAAGCAACTAGTGTATCACCATTGTGGCTTTTGGGTAGATGAGAATTGTTCTTGCTAGATACCCGTAGCATCCACGTAAAACATGCAACAACAATTAGAGGACGTCTAACTTGTTTTTGCAGGGTATGTTGTGATGTGGTATGGCCAATTGCATGATGTGATATATGTGGTGTATGAGATGATCATGTGATGTATAGAATATCATGACTTGCATGTCGCTGAGTACGGCAACCGGCAGGAGCCATAGGGTAGTCTTTAATTATTGGATGACCTGCTTTCAAGATGGAGATCAAAATCACAAGTTCATTGACATATCATGTCACTTATGATTTGCATGTAATGTTAATCCTTTTATGCACCTTGTTTTGCTTAGGACGGCGGTAGCAATATAAGGTGATCCTCACTTAAATTTCAACATAAATTGTGTTCTCCCCGAGTGTGCATTGTTGCGAAAGTTAGTCGTGTCGAGACACCACCTGATGATCGGGTGTGATAGACTCTACGTTCACATACAACGGGTGCAAGCCGGTGTTGCTCATGCATAGCACTCGGGTTAAACTTGACGAGCCTAACATGTACAGACATGGCCTCGGAACACAAGAGACCAAAAGGTCGAACATGAGTCATAAATTAGATATGATCAACATGATGATGTTCACCATTGAAACCACCTCAACTCACATGATGATCAGACTTGAGTTGGTGAATTTGGATCATGTATCACTCGAATGACCCAAGGGATGTCAATTTGAGTGTGTGTTCTTAAGTAATATGATTAATTGAACTCATTACCATGAACTTAGTTATAGTGTCTTTGCATATTATGTTGTAGATTGTTAGCTCACGCTATAGCTCCCTTGTATTTTCATATGTTCCTAGAGAAATAGAATTGAAAGATGATGGTAGCAATATTGCGGACTGGGTCTGTGATCTGAGGATTGTCCTCATTGCTCCACAGAAGGCTTATGTCCTTAATGCACCGCTCGGTGCGCCTACCCCTCTAGCGTCGTATGTAGATGTTGTGAACATCTGACAGGCACGTTCTGATGACTACTAGATAGTTTAGTGCGTCATGCATTACGGCTTAGAATTGAGACTCCAAAATGTTTTGAACGTCACCGAACATATGAGATGTTCCAAGAGATGAAATTCGGATCTCGGGCTCGTGCCTGTGTTGCGAGATATGAGATCTCCAACAAGATTCTTTGCCTGGAAGATGAAAGAGAATAGCTAAATCGTTGAGCATGTGCTCAGATTGTCTGGGTGCTACAATCGCTTGAATCAAGTGGGAGTTGATCTTCCAGATAAGATAGTGATTGATATAGTTCTCCAAGTCACTATAACTAAGCTACTAGAACTTGGTGATGAACTATAAAATGCCAGGGATAGAAATGATGATCCCTGAGCTGTTCGCGATGTTTGACACCGTGAAGGTAGAAATCAAGAAGGAGAATCAAGTGTTGATGGTTAGTAAAACCACTAGTTTCGAGAAGGGCAAGGGCAAGGAGGGAAACTTCATGGATGGAAAGTCAGTTGCTGCTCTAGTGAAGCAACCCAAAGTTAAACCCACACCCAAGACTAAGTGCTTCTATTATAAGGTGAGCAGTCGCTGAAGCGGAACAACCCTAGATACTTGGTAGATAAGAAGGCTGGCAACATCGACACAAGTATATTTGATATACTTGTTATTTATGTGTACCTTGCTAATACTCCTAATAGCACCTAGGTATTGTATACCGGTTCGGTTGCTAAATGTTAGTAACTCGAAGTAAAAGCTATGGAATAAACGGAGACTATCTAAGGGTGAGGTGTCGATGTGTGTTGGAAATGTTTCCAAGGTTGATGTGATCAACATCGCATGCTCTCTCTACCTTCGAGATTAGTGACGAACCTAAATGAATGTTATTTGGTGTTTTGCGTTGAGCATGAATGTGATTAGATCGTGTTTATTGCAACATGGCTATTCATTTAAGTTTGAAAATAATGGTTATTCTATTTACATGAATAATTCCTTCAATGATCATGCACCCAGTGAGAATGGTTTGCTGAATCTTGATCGTAGTAACATAGATGTTCATAACATTGATGCTAAAAGATACAAAGTTAATAATGATAGTACAACATACTTGTGGCACTACTGCTCAATGTCATATTGGTATAAAGCGCATGAAGAAACTCAATGCTGATGGATCTTTGGACTCATTCGATTTCGAATCGGTTGAGACATGCGAACCATGCCTCCTGGGAAAGATGACTAAGGACCCCGTTTTTCGGTTTAATGGAGCGGGAAGTGATTTATTGGAAATTATACATGAGTGATGTATGCAATACAATGAGTCTTGTAGAGTGCGGTGGATATCGTTATTTTCTTACCTTCACTGATGATTTGAGTAGATATAGTGTATATTTACTTGATGAAACACAAGTCTGAATCGTTTGAAAGGTTCAAGCAAATTCAGAGTGAAGTTTAAGATCATCATGACAAGAACATAAAAATGTCTGCGATGTGATCGTGGAAGTGAATATCTGAGTTACGAGTTTCGCATACAACTTTTGACAATGTGAAAGTTGTTTCACAAATCACGCCACCTGGAACACCATAGTGATGGTGTGTCCGAACATCATAGTCGTGCTCTATTGGATATGGTGCGTGCTATGATGTCTCTTATCATTTTGCCACTATAGTTTTGGGGTTATGCATTAAAGACAACTACATTCACTTTAATAGGGCACCATCTAAATCCGTTGAGATGACACCGTGTGAATTATGGTTTGATAGAAATCCAAGCTGTCATTTCTTAATGTCTGGGGCTGGCACACTTGTGTGGAAAAATGCTTTCACCTAATGTGATCGAACCCAAAGCGGACAAATGCATCTTCATAGATTACCCTAAGAACAGTTAGGTGAACCTTCTATCTCAGATCAAGGCATAAAATTTCTAAACTGGGTCCTTTCTCAAGAAAAAGTTTCTCTCAAAAGATTTGAGTGGGAGGAAGATAGAACTTGATGAGGTTGTTGAACCTTTGTTTCAACCAGGGAGTAGCGCAACGCAGAAAGATGTTTCTGTGGTGCCTACATAAGTTGAAGAGGAAGTTAATGATGATGATCATGAAGCTTCAGATCAAGTTACAATCAAACCTCGTAGGTCGACAAGGACGTGTACTACTCCTGAGTGGTACGACAACCTTGTCTTAGAGGTCGTGTTGATCAGAAATAATGTAGAATTTCTGGAAAGCATGAAGGGTTGTTTGAAAAGTGATTTTGAAAGGAAGACCTGGATAAGGCTACCTAATTGTTGAGTATCAAGATCTATAGAGATAGACCAAGATGCTTGATGAAGACTTTCAATGAGTACATACCTTGACAAGATTTTGAAAGAGTTCAAAATGGATCAGTCAGAGAAAGAGTTCTCACCTGATTTGTAAGGTGTGAAGTTGAGTGAGACTCAAAGCTCGACCACGGCAGAAGAAAGAGAAAGGACGAAAGTCGTCCCCTATGCCTTAGCTATAGGCTCTGTACAGTATGACATGCTATGTACCACACATGTGTGTGCCTTGCCATGAGTCCTTCAAGGGGTACAAGAGTGATCCAGGAGTGGATCACTGGATAGCAGTCAATATTATCCCTAGTAACAAAATGACTAAGGAGATGTTTCTCGATTATGGAGGTGGTAAAGAGTTCGTCATAAAGAGTTACGTCGATGCAAGCTTTGACACTGATCCAGATGACTCGTAGTAGCAATCTCTATACGTATGGTGGAGCAGCCATTTGGAACAGTACCAAGTGGAGTGTGGTAGCAATGTTTATAGTTTGACATAGAGATTTGCAAAGTACACATGGATCTGAATGTCGCAGACCCGTTAACTATAAGACCTCTCTCACATCCAAAGCATGATCGAGCCCCAGAACTCATTGGGTGTTAGATTCGTAACAATGTGAATCACATGGTGATGTGAACTTGATTATTGACTCTAGTGCAAGTTGGGGACTTTTTGAAATATGCCCTAGAGGTAGTAATAACTTAGTTATTATCATATTTCCTTGTTCATGATTATCGTTTATTATCTATCCTATAATTGTGTTTGGTCGGAGACTTAGATGCATGTGTGCATACATAGACAAAACCATGTCCCTAGTATGCCTCTAATAGACTAGCTCGTTGATCAAAAGATGGTTAAGGTTTCCTAGCCATGGAAATGAGATGTCATTTGACAACGGGATCACATCATTAGGAGAATGATGTGATGGACAAGACCCAAACTACAAACGTAGCATATGATCGTGTCAGTTTATTGCTACTATTTTCTACATGTCAAGTATATGATCCTATGACCATGAGATCATGCAACTCACGGACACCGTAGGAGTGACTTGTGTGCATCAAATGTCGCAATGTAACTGGGTGACTATAAAGGTGCTCTACAGGTATCTCCGAGGGTGTCTGTTGGATTGGCATGGATCAAGACTGGGATTTGTTACTCCGTGTGACGGAGAGGTATCTCAGGGCCCACTCGGTAATACAACATCACAATAAGCCTTGCAAGCAATGTGACTAAGTGTTAGTCATGGGATCTTGTATTACGGAACGAGTAAAGAGACTTGCCGGTAACAAGGTTGAACTAGGTATGGAGATACCGATGATCGAATCTCGGGCAAGTAACATACCGAAGAACAAAGGGAACATCATACGGGATTAACTGAATCCTTGACATAGAGGTTCGACCGATAAAGATCTTCGTAGAATATGTAGGAACCCATATGGGCATCTAGGTCCCGCTAATCATTATTGATCATAGGGGTATCTCGGTCATGTCTACATAGTTCTCGAACCCGCAGGGTCTGCACACTTAAGGTTCGGTGACGTTTCGGTAGTATAGAGTTATGCATGGTGGTGATCAAAGGTTGTTCGGAGTCCCGTATGAGATCCCGGACATCACGAGGATCTCCTAAATGGTCTGGAGGTAAAGATTCATATATAGGAAGTCCTATTTTGGTTGCTGGAAAAGTTCCGGGCTTATCAGTAGTGTATCGGGAGTGCCGGTAGTGTACCGGGAGACCACCGGGAGGGGTATGTCAACCCAAGAGGCTTCATGGGCTTTGGGATAGTGAATACCAGCCCTTAGTGGGCTGGTGGAACTTCTACACAAGGCCCATGCGGCTGGAAAAGAAAACCCAATCAGAAATGGTGGAAAAAAGGCAAAAAAAAAAGGTTAATCCTAATCCTACTAGGAGTGGAGGAAGTGGACTCCTCCCTCCTGGTCCGGCCGAACCTAGTTTGCTTCGAAGCCAATTCTGCCTCCTCTCCTCCTATATATACTGGTGGACTTGATGGTTTTTGCACTTGATTTTAGCCACGTGCTACCCGTTCCTCTCGTGCATAGTTTCTCCTCTAGATCGGATTTCTGCAGCGCTTAGGTGAAGCCCTGCCGGAATAGCTCCACCACCATCGCCGGAGCACCGTGACGCTGCCGGAGAACTCTTCTACCTCTCCACTGCCTCTTGCTGGATCAAGAAGGCGGAGATCGTCATCAAGCTGTACATGTGCTGAACGCGGACGTGTCGTCCGTTCGGCACTAGATCGGAAGGACTGTGATCAAAATCGCGAGACGGATCATGATGAGATCGCGGGACGGATCATGATGAGTTCGCAGGATGGATCGTGATTGGATCACGGGACGGATCGTGATTAGATCGCGGGACACTCGGCGATTTGGATTGCGAAGACGTTCGACTACACCAACCCCGTTTTTTAACGCTTCCCGCTTAGCGATCTACAAGGGTATGTAGATCCACGCAACCTCTCGTAGATGCTCATCACCATGGATAGATCTTGCTTGTGCGTAAGAATTTTTTTGTTTCCCATGCAACATTCCCCAACAATCAAGTCACTTATGATTTGCATGTGATGTTAATCCTTTTATGCACCTTATTTTGCTTAGGACGACGATAGCATTATAAGGTGATCCCTCACTTAATTTCAAGATAAACTGTGTTCTCCCGGAGTGTGCACCATTGCGAAAGTTTGTCGTCTCGAGACACAACGTGATGATTGGGTGTGATAGACTCTACGTTCACATACAACGTGTGCAAGCTAGTGTTGCACATGCAGAACACTCGGGTTAAACTTGACGAGCCTATCATGTACAGACATGGCCTTGGAACACAAGAGACCGAACGGTCGAACATGAGTCATATAGTAGATATGATCCACATGATGATGTTCACCATTGAAACCACCTCAACTCACGTGATGATCGGATTTGATTTGGTGAATTTGGATCATGTATCACTCGAATGACCGGAGGAATGTCAATTTGAGTGGGAGTTCTTTAGTAATATGATTAATTGAACTCATTATCATGAACATAGTCAGTCGTGTCTTTGCAAATTATGTTGTAGATTACTAGCTTGCGCTGTAGCTTCCTTGATTTTTTATATGTTCCTAGAGAAATAGAGTTCAAAGATGATGGTAGCAATATTGCGGACTGGGTTCGTGATCTGAGGATTGTCCTCATTGCTGCACAGAAGGCTTATGTCCTTAATGCACCGCTCGGTGTGCCAACCCCTCTAGCGTCGTCTATAGATGTTGTGAACATCTGACAGGCACGATCTGATGACTACTTGATAGTTTAGTGCGTCATGCATTACGGCTTAGAATTGAGGCTCCAAAACATTTTGAACATCACGGAACATATGAGATGTTCTAAGAGTTGAAATTAGGATCTCAGGCTCGTTCCCATGTTGCGAGATATGAGATCTGCAACAAGATTGTTTGCCTGCAAGATGAAAGAGAATAGCTCAATCGTTGAGAATGTCCTCAGATTGTCTGGGTGCTACAATCGCTTGAATCGAGTGGGAGTTGATCTTCGAGATAAGATAGTCATTTATATAGTTCTCCAAGTCACTGTCACTAAGCTACTAGAAGTTGGTGATGAACTATAAAATGCCAGGGATATAATCCCTAAGCTATTCGCGATGTATGACACCGTGAAGGTAGAAATAAAGAAGGAGCGTCAAGTGTTGATGGTTAGAAAAACCACTAGTTTCGAGAAGGGCAAGGGCAAGGAGGGAAACTTCATGGATGGCAAGTGAGTTGCTGCTCCAGTGAAGCAACCCAAAGTTGAACCCAAACCCGAGACTAAGTGCTTGGATTATGAGGAGAGCAGCCGCTGAAGTGGAACAACCCTGGATACTTGGTAGATAAGAAGGCTGGCAACGTCAACAGAAGTATATTTGATATACGTGTTATCGATATGTACCTTGCTAGTACTCCTAGTAGCACCTAGGTATTGGACAACGGTTCGGTTGCTAAATGTTAGTAACTTGAAGTAAAAGCTACGGAGTAAACGGAGACTAGTTAAGTGTGAGGTGACGATCTGCGTTGGAAATGTTTCAAAAGTTGATGTCATCAACATCGCACGCTCTCTCTACCTTCGGGATAATTGACAAACCTAAATAAATGTAATTTGGTGTTTGCGTTAAGCATGAACATGATTAGATCGTGTTTATTGCAACACGGTTATTCATTTAAGTTAGAAAATAATGGTTATTCTGTTTACATGAATAATACCTTCAATGGTCATGCACCAAGTGAGGATGGTTTGTTGAATCTTGATCGTAGTAATACACGTGTTCATAACATAGATGCCAAAAGATACAAAGTTAATAATGATAGTACCACATACTTGTGGCACTGCCGCTAAATGTCATATTGGTATAAATAGCATGAAGAAACTCCATGCTGATGGATCTTTGGACTCATTCGATTTTGAATCGGTTGAGACATGCAGACCATGCCTCTTGGACAAGATGACTAAAGCCCCGTTCTCCGGAACGGGCAATTTATTTATTGGAAATGATACATGTTGATGTATGCAATCCAATGAGTTTTGTAGCATGCGGTGGATATCATTCTTTTCTTACCTTCACTAATGATTTGAGTAGATATAGTGTATATTTGCTTAATGAAACACAGGTCTGAATGGTTTGAAAGGTTCAAGCAAATTCAAAGTGAACTTTAAGATCATAGTGAGAAGAAGATAAAAATGTCTGCGATATGATCGTGGAAGTGAATATCTGAGTTACGAGTTTGGCATACAACTTTAGACAATGTGAAAGTTGTTTCACAACTTACGCCACATGGAACACCATAGTGTGATGGTGCGTTCGAACGTCATAGCCGTGCTCTATTGGATATGGTGCGTGCTATGATGTCTCTTATCGTTTTGCCACTATCGTTTTTGGGGTTATGCATTAGAGACAACTACATTCACTTTAAAAGGGGCACCATCTAAATCCATTGAGATGACACCATATGGTTTCGCAGAAACCTAAAGTTGTCATTTCTTAGAGTTTGGGAATGCGTCAGTTATGTCTGATAAGCTCGAACCCAAAGCGGACAAATGCATCTTCATAGAATACCCTGATAATTGTTGGGTGAACCTTCTATATCGAATCCAAGCATAAAGTGTTTGTTGGTAAAACTGGGTCCTTTCTCGGGAAAAGTTTTTCTCAAAAGAATTGAGTGGGAGGAAGATGGAACTTGATGAGGTTGTTGAACCTTTGTTTCAACCAGAGAGTAGCGCAGCACAGGAAGTTATTTTTGTGAAGCCTATGTTAGTTGAAGAGGAAGTTGATGATGATGATCATGAAGCTTCGGATCAAGTTACTATCGAACCTCGTAGGTAGACAAGGATGTGTACTGCTCCTGACCGGTACGACAACCCTGTCTTGGAGGTCATGTTGTTGGACAACGATAAACCTACAAGCTGTGGAGAAGAGATGATGGGCCCGGATTCTGACAAATGGTTAGAGGCCATGAAATCCGAGATAGGGTCCATGTATGAAAACCAAGTATAGATTTTCCTAGACTTGCTCGTTGGACGACACGTCCTTGAGTACAAATGGATCTTTAAAATGAAGATAGACGATGATGGTAAATGTCACCATTTGTAGAGATCGACTTGTTGCAAAGATGTTTGTGACAAGTTCAAGGAGTTGACTACGATGAGACTTTCTCACTCATAGTGATGCTAAAGTCTGTTGGAATTATGTTAGCAGTTGCTGCATTTTTCAATTACGAAATCTGGCAAATGGATGTTAAAACATCGTTTCCTTAACGGTTTACTTGAGGAAAGGTTGTATGTGATACAACCAGAAGGTTTTATCAGTCCTAAGGATGCTGAAAGGTGTGCAAGCTTCAGTGATCCTTCTATGGACTGAAGCAAGCATCTCGGTGTTGGAATATACACTTTGATGATGTGATCAAAGTTTTTGAGTCAATACAAAGTTTATGAGAAACTTGTATTTACAATAAAGTGAGTGGGAAAACTATAGAGTTTTTGATAAGCGTATGTGGTTGACATATTGTTGATCAGAAATAATGTAGAATTTCTGGAAAGCATGAAGGGTTGTTTGAAAAGAGTTTTTCAAAGGAAGACCAGGATAAAGCAACCTAATTGTTGAGCATCTAGATCTATAGAGATAGATCAAGATGCTTGATGAGACTTTCAATGAGTACATACCTTGACAAGATTTTGAAAGAGTTCAAAATGGATCAGTCAGAGAAAGAGTTCTTACCGGTTTTGTAAGGTGTGTAGTTGCGTGAGACTCAAAGCTCGACAATGGTAGAAGAAAGAGAAAGGACGAACATCGTCACCTATGCCTTAGCCATAGGCTCTGTATAGTTTGTCATGCTGTGTACCGCACCTGTGTGTGCCTTGACATGAGTCCGTCAAGGGGTACAAGAGTGATCCAGGAGTGGATCACTGGACAGCGGTCAAGATTATCCTTAGTAACCAGAGGACTAAGGAGATGTTTCTCGATTATGGAGGTGATAAAGAGTTCGTCGTAAAGAGTTACGTCGATGAAAGCTTTAACACCAATCCGGATGACTCGGAGTAGCAATGCAGATACGTATAGTGGAGCAGCCATTTGGATTATTATCAAGTGGAGTGTAGTAGCAGTGTTTACAGTTTGACATAGAGATTTGCAAAGTACACATGGATCAGAATATCACAGACCTGTTGAGTATAAAACCTCTCTCACATGCAAAGCATGATCGGGCCTCGGAACTTATTGGGTGTTAGATTCATAACAATGCGAATCACATGGTGATGTGAACTAGATTATTGACTCTAGTGCAAGTGGGAGACTGTTGGAAATATGCCCTAGAGGAAATAATAAATTAGTAATTGTCATATTTCCTTGTTCATGATAATCGTTTATTATCCATGCTATGATTGTATTGATCGGAGACTTAGATGCATGTGTGGATACATAGACAAAACCATGTCCCTAGTATGCCTCTAGTAGACTAGCTCGTTGATCAAAGATGGTTAAGGTTTCCTACCCATGGACATGAGATGTCATTTGATAATGGGATCACATCATTAGGAGAATGGTGTGATGGACAAGACCCAAACTACAAATGTAGCATATGATCATGTAAGTTTATTGCTACAGTTTTCTGCATGTCAAGTATATGTTCCAATGACCATGAGATCATGCAACTCACAGACGCCGGAGGAATGCCTTGTGTGTATCAAACATCGCAACGTAACTGGGTGACTATAAAGGTACTCTAAAGGTATCTCCGAGGGTGTCTGTTGAGTTGGCATGGATCAACACTGGGATTTGTTACTCCGTGTGATGGAGAGGTATCTTAGGGCCCACTCGGTAATACAACATCACAATGAGCCTTGCAAGCAGTATGACTAAGTGTTAGTCACGGGATCTTGTATTATGGAATGAGTAAAGAGACTTGCCGGTAACGAGGTTGAACTAGGTATGGAGATACCCACGATCGAATCTCGGGCAAGTAACATACCAAAGAACAAAGGGAACATCATACGGGATTGACTGAATCCTTGACATAGAGGTTCGACCTATAAAGATCTTCACAAAATATGTAGGAACCAATATGGGCATCCAGGTACCGCTATTGGTTATTGACCATAGAGGTGTCTCGGTCATGTCTACATAGTTCTCGAACCCGCAGGGTCTGCACACTTAAGGTTCGGGGATGCTCCGGTGGTATAGAGTTATGTATGGTGGTGACCGAAGGTTGTTCGGAGTCCCGGATAAGATCCTGGACGTCACGAGGAGCTCCGGAATGGTCCGGAGGTAATGATTGATATATGGGATAATAGTGTTTGGTCTCCGGAAGGGTTCCGGAATTCACCGGAAATAGTTTCGGATGTTTCCCGAAATGTTCGGGGTACAGGAACACTTTATTTCGTCCAAGGGGTAAAGACCATGAGGCTTTAGGAAGGTGCAAAATCTGTTTTGCGGAGGCCAGGGGCCAGACACCAGGGACCTTGGCGTCTGGGACCAGACGCTGAGGACCTTGGAGTCTGGTCCTGGAGTCCGAGAAGGACTCTTGCCTTGCGGGTAAACCGACCTTGAGGAGGATTTTTCTCCAAGTTTCAACCCCAGGGCTCAGCATATAAATAGAGGGGCGAGGCTAGCACTTGGGACATATCAAGAAACCCTAAGCCATGTGCTGCCTCTCCTCTAGTTCGTAGGTTTCTCCTCTAGATCGGTTTCGGCGGAGAAGCCCTGCTGGAATTGCTCCACCACCATCGCCGCAATGCCGTCGCACTGCCGGAGAACTCGTCTACCTCTCCGCTCCCTCTTGCTGGATCAAGAAGGCGGAGATCGACATCAAGATGTACGTGTGCTGAACGCGGAGGTGTCGTCCGTTCGACGCTAGATCGGAAGGACCGTGATCAAGATCGCGAGACAGATCATGATGAGATCGCGGGACGGATCGTGATGAGTTTTCGGGATGGATCGTGATTGGATCGCGGGATGGATCGTGATGAGATCGCGGGACACTCGGCGATTTGGATCGCGCAGACGTTCGACTACCCCAACCGAGTTTCTTAATGCTTCCCTCTTAGCGATCTACAAGGGTATGAGATCCACTCTCCCTCTAGTAGATGCTCATCACCATGGATAGATCTTGTGTGTGCGTAGGAATTTTTTTGTTTCCCATGCAACATTCCCCAACAAATGAGCCATGGAGGAGACATCAAGTCGGATATGTTCATTTTCATAGAATGCTTTCATAGCCCCATTGGATAGATTTGTTCCATTGCCAGTAATTATATTGTGAGGTAACAAAAACGAAAGATCAGCTTCTTGACAAACTGAAATATTGTGGCTGCATCACACTTGCTGATCGGCTCTGCCTCAACCCACTTGGTAAATTTATTTATCGCCACCAAAATGTGGGTGTTCTTATATTTAGACCTCTTAAAGGACCCAACCATATCAAACCCCCAAACCATAAACGACCAGATGATTGGAATCATTCACAGCTCCTGAGCCGGTACATGGGCTCGTCGTCCAAATTTCAGACACCCGCCGCACTTGGTAACCCTATCCTCTACGTTTTATGAGCCGTTAACCAGAAAAAACCACGTCGGTAAGCCTTGGCCACTAAGGACTTTGAGCTGGCGTGGTGACCATAGGCACCGGCGTGTATCTCGTGTAAAATTTCCTGGCCTTCCTTAGGGGAAACGCAGTGCTGAAAAACACCAGTTACATTGCATCTATGCAACTTGCCATTTACGATAGTCATGGACTTGGATGTCTCACGATTGCCGCGCCAAATATCGTCATTATTTCCTTTCACTTGCACGACCGAATCATAAGAGAGTAATAATGGTGCAAGAGTGCCATGGACTAAGCTGGAATCTGCAAACATTTTATTCAACAGGAGAAGACAAGGTAACATGGGCTCTTTGTTAGATATCAATAGTGAATACGACTCAAATAAAATAAGAAGGATTTGAGATAAACAAACTGATATATTTTTGGAGTTTGGGGGTTTTTTCTTGAAGAAGGAAAATTAAAAAGGAAAAACAAAAATGAGAAAAACTATTTACACGGGAAAGCTCTCAACAAGTAAAAGAAGAAACAGAAAATATTTTTGAGTTTCCTTTTGATGCTACACTAAATTAAACTAGAAAGAAAAATGAAAAGAAGTTGGAAATATTTTTGGATTTTCTCAAAGTTTTGAAAAACCACAAGAACAAAGCGAGAAAATAAATCCAGCATGGATATTACAATGAAAAGGTATGAATACCTACAACTCGAATGAAATGTGTGAACATGAATGTAATGTCGATGAACATACGTACTCCCCCAGCTTAGGCTTTTGGCCTAGTTTGGTAATCAGCATCCGCTTGGATAATAATCTGAGCGATAGCTCACCGATGCCCTTGGTGCAACCTCATGGGCCCTCCTGCCAGCTTCAACCTCCGCATTATACGCACGGGCTTCGCTCTCAAGAACATAGTATCTTCCCCTATTGTGACAACCACTCACAGTACGAGCAGGCAAAGTGACAGGCACAACGTTTTTTTATTAAATCTCAGGTTATATCTCTAGTTAGTGATTGTGCCCGTAAGGAACTTACGACGCTTCATGGCCTCAAAGTTTAAATGTTCAATAGGTAAGATGGGGTCATTAGGCCAAGGTGGCACCTTTAGTCTCTCTTCTACAAGGGAGGCATAGATTCCCCCATAAAATTTACCACTAGCAGAGTTATTGATGGTGTCCTGGACTAGGGGGTACTCATCACGTTGTCTCCCGACCAGTGGGTCGGGCCGAGGACCACCAGGGCGACTCACTTATGGGCCACTTCGGGAAGCCCATTACGCATACAAGGGAGATTCCACAAGACTTGGCGCACAAGACAAGGACTTCTCTAAACCCTAGGCCTCTGGTATTATATACTAAGGCAAGATAGTTGATAGACAATCTCATATTCATTACTACAATCTCATGGTACATACCTGTCTGATGTACTATCCCCATATCAATACAATCAAAAGAAGGATGTAGGGTATTATCAACTTGAGAGAGCCCGAACCTGGGTAAAATTATGTATCCATGTTACCATCGCTCCAAGATGCCTAGCTTAGGACCCCTACTATGAGATATGCCGGTTTTGACACTGATAATGGTGCTTTTATTGAGAGCCTGCTGGGTAGTCGTCGCGGTGGGATCAGAATTCAGATCTGCTCCATCGCGATGTATGTGTCGGAACCGAGCTACATCGTCAACGTCAGCATCTTCGTCGCCGGCTTGACTGGTCACCTCGGCTATGCTGAGGACTGTGATCCACGTCGGGTCATATAGATCGGGCGGGTGTTTTCATCAACATCAACTGCAATCTCAACCAAGATCATGGAAGAATCCTTCATGGTGCTCGGGGCTCAACGTCAACATTGCCCACTCGCGATCATGTAGTTTATATGGACAACGGATTCGTGCTCATCGTGCTCGCCTCCTCGAGTGTGGTTTTGACTATTGCTTCTGTGCAATTGTGAGGAATTGAGTCTAGAACAAACCTGCAAAATTTTGTCACGTTCCGGTGGAGTAATATTCGGCAATCTACAATCTACCGAAGCCGTGTCAAATCTGGACGAGTTTAGGGAGAGGAGTCCAGCATCTAGCTCGGATGTTCGTCGGGGAATCCCACCGTTCATTGGCTGCGTAATTCCTATACTGATCAGCCCTCAAAATTTCAGCTCGATCCAACCGTCCAAAGTCTGTGAAACATCCGATTAGTACAATGGAATTTGGATCTATTTTTTGCGCAAAAACGAATCCGACCCGAGTTCATATTTTTCATTAACGGGTTGTCAGACATCCTTTTTGAAGGAAATTTTCTTATCATCTTTGTCATCCGACCAATAGTTCGGCATCGTGACAGCCGAATAATCATCAAGCGAACCTCGTCATCCGCGGGTTGTACAGGTCAGGCGCTCCGTTGCTTCATCAAGCTAGCATCAACCTCGTCACAAATTCCGACCTACGTCAGCATCGCCGTGTCGTTACTTTTTCAAGATGACATCCACCACGCCGACTTGCTTTGACACGTCAGTTGGCATGGAGCTCTACCGTCGCCTTACCAACCTGCTCCGTCACCTCGGCTAGACTGGGGGCTTCGTCATCCCTTCATCAACCTACTCTCGGGACTTCGTCGTCACCAGCCAACATGCTTCAACACCTTGGCTCGTATGAGACTTTGGCATCACCAGTCGACCTGCATGAGACTTCGGCGTCTACCGATCACAGCTTCGCCATGTTAACTTGACCGAGGACTTCATCTTGCCACATCGACAGTCTAGTGTCGTGGCTTCGTCAAGCCGAACTCTTCGTTTAGGTACCTCGGTGCCCAGGCCGCATTCCTTTACTTCTTTGCTTAACTTAAATTAACTAAGTAGAAGATTTTTAAAATATATATATATTATTATCTTTCTTTGTTATTACTTTTGGCTTGCACTATTTTATGAGTGCAGAAAATCGACTTCGACTGCCGTCACACGATCACCCCGGCATCACCTTGCCGACCTACTCCACCACCTTGGCTGGACCGAGGGATTCGCCTTGCCACATCGGCCGAGCCATGACACTACTTCGGAGTGTCGAACTCCTTGTCCGGTCACCTCGAGACGGGCTTGGGGGTTGGGACCTCGGTCATGCCAAAATACTACACACCGGATGTGTGAAAGTTCGATGGGTGAACTCGTCCCGCCACAAGTCCGGATCGCGTCATCGACACCGAGCACATTAACCAGCTAAGTCGCTTTCATGCTCAAAAACTTCCAGTTTTGAATTTTGTTAGGTTCGACCAAGCATTATACTTTTTTGACAAAAATTTGTTTGCGAAAAACTTTCTTTGTCAAAACTTTGTTTGTTACAAACAAGTTCAAATACCCCGTTTACTTAGGGGCTTCCTTTATGAAGCCATTCCTCTTCTATATGATTATTAATACATTGCACCCTTCTGTGTTCGTGTTTATGCCAATATATTCATCATGTTGACTTAAGTGTTCTGGAAAGCTATGTCGCATTCCTCCTGTGCTTACCCCTATGTTCCCGATTGTTCGGCTAGGGAGTAAAGGGAGCACCTCTGGGATTGTTACGATCGGGTCATCTGAACTCATAACTCACTCAGGTGTAGCCGAAAGCTAGCGCTCTTACTGTTTTCAACTATGGTTAGCCACGAGGAAGACAAGCATACATAAATCTATTACACACCCCTCATGGTAATTATCAGAACCCAAAGAAAGGAACTGTTGGCGAAACTATTTTCTTTGAAGATGCTTCTTACGTTAAATAGTAATATAGCATAAGTTCCCTGGGGGAGCTTTGTCTGTTATAGCCTAATGGCCTGATTGCATGTTTATTCAAAACACCCTCGATATCCTCGGAGGGCATAGTAGATAAAACTTTTCATCCCTTGCCAGAGAGGGAGAAGCCAATGGTCGGTTAAGACGCGTTTAAAGTTTGGGCAAACACATATATGATATAAGTACTTCGGTACATACAATCATTATACATAAAATTGTTTTGCACAAGTCTATTGGGGGCTCTTAAATTTGTATGATCTGTTCTATAATAAAAAATTCTTGTTAGTCATTGCAAAGTCTTTTTCTACCACTCCTTTCCCGACTCGAGTGCTTGGTCAATAGCCGGGTAGCTTGGTTTCTCTTTAAAGCCGCTCACCTAAGAAACTGGCATGAGAAACACTCCTCCTTCGGGATAGGGAGTTTGAAGCCGAGGGCTAACCCGCCTGAAGTCCAGAGATCGGACGTGTCATGTTAAAGCACGACAGAAGCACAATTTTAATATCAATTTCAGATTGGAACCAAAAAACTTGATTCAATGGAGACATACAGTTTTCACATAAGTTTTTTGGTTTTTTGTGCTTCTTTAACCTATTTTATGTTTTCCTTTCAGGAAGCAGGACATCCTCTTCGTTGAGGTGTTTAGCGTGATGGTCTTGCCCTGAAACTCTTTTTGTACTACGGTTCGGCATCTTTCCTGCCGAACTCCAGCTCGGCATTGTCAAAATTTACATAACGGTTGAACCTGTTCCTAAGGAGATACGATCCTAGGGTCGGCCATATTGCCCAACCCAAGTCTCGGAGGCTACTACATTGACAATTCAATGTAGAAAATTTTAGTGCAATACAATTTCCAAGGAGATTATGATCCTTGAGTTGGTCGGCCGCACCCAACTTGAGTCTCGAGGTCTATGCACACTTCTTTTGTGTTTCGAAGTATGCTGCTGAGCTAGGAGTTGATCCTCAGGCCGATTTTGCAAATCAACCTAAGTCTCAGGGGCTACTAGGATCAACAGTTTAATGTCATCCTTCAGGTGCATCTCAGGTTTTAGACCAACACACACCTTGAGGGCTACTGGCTATATATCTCGATAGAGAATAAATTGCAGCGACCACAAATAATTTCTACAAAAAATCAGCCCACGGTCGAGGTGGTGCACCACCTCGAAAGCAGTCCGTCATAAAGCTTGGGCGCAAGTGGCTGGATCCATAGAGAGCATTTCCGACATTAAGCTCAGATGTATTCTTCAACTTTTTAAGGTCCAAGTTAGTTTATGATATATGCCTCGGACGCGGACCATCATTAGAGCTCGGATGCAGTCCCGCATTGGAGCTCGGAAGCTGTCCCGCATAAGGTCCAAGTTAGTTTGAATGGCTCGTTCCATAGAAGACTATTCCGGCATTTAAGCTCGGATGGACTGAATCAAATTTTCAAAGACCAAGGTAATCTATGACACCTTGATGCCGACCAACGTTGGAGCTCGGCTGCACAAAGAAACCTCGGACGCAGTCTAGCGTTGCAGCTCGAACGCAAGAGGATACCTTGAACACCGACTAGTGTTGGATCTCGGCTTTGAAAAGACGCCTCGGATGTAGTTCGCTGGTGGATCTCGGTAGCAAGAGGCCACCGCCGCACGAGAAGCACTTCAAAACCCAGGTGTGGCATAAAAAATTACAAGGCATTGATAATGTCAATAACTTAAAAGGGGCTCCTCAGATGCTCGACATGCAAACTCTTTAGATTCTGCTCGGTGATCCTCAAGATCAGACATGGGAAGATTTGTCGAACTCATTTTCAATACCGACGATCGAAAACAAAGAATTATTAAGAAGAACCGAGGAGCGTCCCCAACTTGAAGACTGGTTCAGGGGGCTACTGATGGTGTCCTAGACTAGGGGGTACTCACCATGTCGTCTGCCGACCAGTGGGTTAGGCCGAGGACCCCCAGGGTGATTCACTAATGGGCCACTTCGGGCAGCCCATGACGCATCCAAGGGAGATTCCACAAGACATGGCACACAAGACAAGGACTCCACTAAACCCAAGGCCTCTGGTATTATATAAGTCGAGGCCAGGCTAGTCGATAAAAAATCTCATATTCATTACTACAATCTCATGGTAGATACCTCTACTATGTAATATTTCCATATCAATACAATCAATAGCAGGACGTAGGGTATTATCTCCTTGAGAGAGCCCGAACCTGGGTAAAATTATGTGTCCATGTTACCATCACTCCAAGATGCCTAGCTTGTCAGGGAATGTTGCATGGGAAACAAAAAATTTACTACGCACACGCAGATCTATCCGTGGTGATGAGCATCTACGAGAGGGAGAGTGGATCTATGTATCCTTGTAGATCGCTAAGTGGGAAGCGTTAAGAAACGTGGTTGGTGTAGTCGAACATCTTCACGATCCAAATCGCTGAGCGTCCCATGATCTCATCATGATCCGTACCGCGATCCAATCATGATCTGTCTTGTGAACTCATCACAATCCGTCCTGCGAACTCATCACGATCCGTCTCGCGATCTTGATCACGGTCCTTCCGATCTAGCGCCGAATGGATGACACCTCCGCATTCAGCACACGTACAGCTTGATGACGATCTCCGCCTTCTTGATCCAGCAAGAGGGAGCGTAGAGGTAGAAGAGTTCTTTGGTAGTGTGACAGCGCTCCGGTGATGGTGGTGGAGCTATTCCAGCAGGGCTTCACATAAGCACTGCAGAAATCCGATCTAGAGGAGAAACTATGCACTAGAGGAACGGGTAGCACGTGACTGAAAATCAGGTGCCAAAAACGATAAAACCTCTAGTATATACAAGAGGAAGAGAGGAGGAGTCTTGGCCCTCAAGGAGCCAGCCCTTGGGTCGGCCGAATCAAGGAGGAGAGAAGGACTCCTCCAATTCTAGTAGGACTAGGATTCCTCCCTATTTTTGCCTTTTTTGCCTTTTTCCACCTTTTCTCTTTGGGCTTTTCTCTCCCAGCTGCATGGGCCTTGTGTGCAACTTCCACCATCCCACTAAGGTCTGGTATTCACTCTCCCACAGCCCATGTAGCCTCTTGGGTCGAAATACCCCTCCCGATGGTCTCCCGGAACACTACCGGCACTCCCGGTACACTACCGATGAGCCCGAAACTTTTCCGACGACCAAAGTAGGACTTCCTATATATAAATCTTTACCTTGGGACCATGCCGGAGCTCTTCGTGACATCTGGGATCTCATCCGGGACTCCAAACAAACTTCTGTCTCCACCATGCATCACTCTATACTACCGTAACGTCACCAAACCTTAAGTGTGCAGACCCTGCGGGTTCGAGAACTATGTAGACATGAACAAGACACCTCTACGGTCAATAACCAATAGCGGGACCTGGATGCCCGTATTGGTTCCTACATATTCTACGGAGATCTTTATCGATCGATCCTTTATGTCAAGGATTCAGTTAATCCCATATGATGTCCCCTTTTGTTCTTCGGTATGTTAGTTGCCTGAGATTTGATCATCGGTATTGTTAGGGAACGTTGCATGGGAAACAAAAAATTTCCTACGTGCACGCAAACCTATCCATGGTGATGAGCATCTACGAGAGGGGGAGTTGATCTACGTACCCTTGTAGATCGCTAAGCGGGGAGCGTTAAGAAACGCGGTTGGTGTAGTCGTACTTCTTCGCGATTCAAATCGCCGAGTGTCCCGTGATCCAATCACGATCCGTCCTGCGATCTTGTCATGATCCGTCTCGCGATCTCGTCATGATCCGTCCCGCTATCCAATCACGATCCGTCCCGTGGCCTTGATCACGGTCCTTCCGATCTAGTACCGAACGGACGGCACCTCCGCGTTCAGCACACGTGCAGCTTGATGACGATCTCCTCCGTCTTGATCCATCAAGAAGAGGGGGAGAGGTGGGAGAGTTCACCGGCAGCGTAACGGCGCTCCGGTGATGGTGGTGGAGCAATTCCGGCAGGGCTTCGCCTAAGCACTGCGGAACTACGATCTAGAAGAGAAACTATGCACCGGTGGAACTAGAAGCACGTGGCCGGAAATTCTGCCAAAACCCTAGCTATTACACCAGTATATATAGGAGGAGAGGAGAGGAGAGGCAGCCAAGGGCCTCTCTATTCAGACGAAGTGGAGAGGGGAGCAATCCTACTCCACCTCCAATCCTAGTTGGAGTAGGATTGCTTCCTATTGGCTGATTTTTGCCTTTTTCCTTTTGGCCTCTTCTCTCCTGCGCCATGGGCCTTCTAGGCTGATTCCCCAGCCCACTAAGGGCTGGTAATTATCCTCTCACAGCCCATGTACCTCTTGGGGTCGAAATACCCCTCCCGGAGGTCTCCCGGTACACTATCGGCACTCCCGGTACACTACCGATGAGCCCGAAACTTTTCCGGCGACCAAATGGGGACTTCCTATATATGAATCTTTACCTCCGGACCATTCCGGAGCTCCTCGTGACGTCCGGTATCTCATCCGGGACTCCTAAAAAACTTCGGTCACCACCATACATAACTCTACACTACCAAAACGTCACCAAACCTTAAGTGTGCAGACCCTGCGGGTTCGAGAACTATGTAGACATGACCGGGACACCTCTACGGTCAATAACCAATGGCGGGACCTGGACGTCCACATTGGTTCCCACATATTCTACAAAGATCTTTATCGGTCGAACCTCTATGTCAAGGATTGAGTTAATCCCGTATAACGTTCCCTTTGTTCTTCGGTATGTTACTTGCCCGAGATTCGACGTCGGAATCCAATACCTAGTTCAACCTTGTTACCAGCAAGTCTCTTTACTCGTTCCGTAATACAAGATCCCGCAACTAACATTTAGTCATATTGCTTGCAAGGCTTGTTGTGATGTTGTGTTACCGAGTGGGCCCTGAGATACCTCTCTGTCACATAGAGTAACAAATCCCAGTCTCGATCCATGCCAACCCAACAGACACCCTCGGAGATACCTGTAGTGCACCTTTATAGTCACCCAGTTACGTTGTGACGTTTGATACACACAAAGTGTTCCTCCGGTGTCAGTGAGTTGCATGATCTTATTGTCATAGGAACATATACTTGACATGCGGAAAACAGCAGCAATAAACTGACACGATCATATGCTATGTTTGTGATTTGGGTCTTGTCCATATAATGATGTGATCCCGTTATCAAATGACATCTCATGTTCATGGCTAGGAAACCTTAACCATCTTTGATCAACGAGCTAGTTCACTAGAGGCATACTAGGGACACGGTGTTGTCTATGTATCCACACATGTATCTATGTTTCCATTCAATACAATTATAGCATGGATAATAAACGATTATCATGAACAAGGAAATATAATAATAAACACTTTATTTACTGCCTCTAGGGCATATTTCCAACAGGTATATCCATACCTAGCTCAACCTCGTTACCAGCAAGTCTCTTTACTCGTTCTGTAATACAAGATCATGTGACTAACACTTAGTCACATTGATCGCAAGGCTTATTGTGATGTTGTATTACCGAGTGGGCGCTGAGATACCTCTCTGTCACACATGCCAACCCAACAGACACCCTCGGAGATACCTTTAGAGTACCTTTACAGTCACCCAGTTATGTTGCGATGTGTGATACATAGAAGGCACTCCTCCGATGTCCGTGAGTTGCATGATCTCATGGTCATAGGAACATATACTTGACATCCAGAAAATAGTAGCAATAAACTGATACGATCATATGCTACGTTTGTAGTTTGGGTCTTGTCCATCACATCATTCTCCTAATGATGTGATCCCGTTATCAGATGACATCTCATGTCCATGGCTAGGAAACCTTAACCATCTTTGATCAACGAGCTAGTCTACTAGAGGCATACTAGGAACATGGTTTTGTCTATGTATCCACACATGCATCTAAGTCTCCGATCAATACAATTATAGCATGGATAATAAACGATTATCATGAACAAGGAAATATGATAATAACTAATTTATTATTGCCTCTAGGGCATATTTCCAATAGTCTCCCACTTGCACTAGATTCAATAATCTAGTTCACATCACCATGTGATTCGCATTTGTTATGAATCTAACACCCAATGAGTTCTGGGCTCGATCGTGCTTTGCATGTGAGAGAGGTCTTATAGTCAACGGGTCTGCGACATTCAGATCCGTGCGTACTTTGCAAATCTCTATGTAAAACTATAAACACTGCTAGCACACTCCACTTGGTACTATTCCAAATGGCTGCTCCACTATACGTATCCAGATTGCTACTACGAGTCATCCGGATTGGTGTCAAAGCTTGCATCAACGTAACTCTTTATCACCTCCATAATCGAGAAACATCTCCTTAGTCTTTTAGTTACTAAGGATAATCTTGACCGTTGTCCAGTGATCCACTCCTGGATCACTCTTGTACCCCTTGACGGACTCATGGCAAGTCACACACAGGTGCGGTACACAGCATGGCATACTATACACAGCCTATGGCTAAGGCATAGGGGACGATGTTCGTCCTTTCTCTTTCTTCTCCATTGTCGAGCTTTGATTCTCACTCAACTTCACACCCTACAAATCAGGTGAGAACTCTTTCTCTGACTGATCCATTTTGAACTCTTTCAAAATCTTGTCAAGGTATGTACTCATTGAAAGTCTCAACAATTAGGTAGCTTTATCTAGGTCTTCCTTTGAAAAACTCTTTTAAAAAAACCATTCATGCTTTCCAGAAATTCCATACCACTTCTGATCAACAATATGTCAACCACATACGCTTATCAGAAACTCTATAGTGCTCCCACTCACTTTATTGTAAATACAAGTTTCTCATAAACTTTGTATAGACACAAAAACTTTGATCACCTCATCAAAGTGTATATTCCAACTCCGAGATGCTTGCTTCAGTCCATAGAAGGATCACTGAAGCTTGCACACCATTTAGCATCCTTAGGACTAACAAAACCTTCTCGTTGTATAACATACAACCTTTCCTCAAGTAAACCGTTAAGGAAACGATGTTTTCACATCCATCTGCCAGATTTCATAATTGAAAAATGCAGCAACTGCTAACATAATTCCAACAGACTTTCGCATCGCTACGAGTGAGAAAGTCTCATCGCAGTCAACTCCTTGAACTTGTCACAAATATCTTTGCAACAAGTCGAGTTTTACAAATGCTGACATTTACCATCAGCGTATGCCTTCATTTTAAAGATCCATTTGTACTCAATGACCTGCCATCCAACGAGCAAGTCTACCAAAGTCTATACTTGTTTTTCATACATGGATCCTATCTCGGATTTCATGTCCTCTAACCATTTGTCAGAATCCGGGCCCATCATCGCTTCTCCATATCTTGTAGGTTCATCTTGTCCAAAAACATGACCTCCAAGTCAGGGTTGTCATACCACTCAGGAGCAGTACGCATCCTTCTTGACCTACGAGGTTCGATAGTAACTTGATCCGAAGCCTCATGATCATCATCATTTACTTCCTCTTCAACTGATGTAGGTACCACAGAAACATCTTTCTGCTCTGCGCTACTCTGATTGAAACAAAGGTTCAACAACCTCATCAAGTTCTATCTTCCTCCCACTCAATTCTTTCGAGAGAAACCTTTTCTCGAGAAAGGACCCAGTTTTAGCAAAAAACATTTTATGCCTGGATCTGAGATAGAAGGTCCACCTAACTGTTCTTAGGTTATTCTATGAATATGTATTTGTCCGCTTTGGGTTCGAGCTCATTAGGTGAAAACATTTTCCACACAAGCATCGCAGCCCCAAACATCAAGAAATGACAGCTTAGGTTTCTATCAAACCATAATTCACACGGTATCATCTCAACGGATTTAGATGGTGCCCTATTTAAAGTGAATGTAGTTGTCTGTAATGCATAACCCCAAAATTATAGTAACAAAACGATAAGAGATATCATAGCACGCACCATAACCAATAGAGCACGACTATGACGTTCAGACACACCATCACACTATCGTGTTCCAGGTGGCATGAGTTGTGAAACAACTTTCACATTGTCTAAAGTTGTATGCCAAACTCGTAACTCAGATATTCACCTCCACCATCATATCACGGACATTTTTATCTTCTTGTCATGATGATCTTAAACTTCACTCTGAATTTGCTTGAACCTTTCAAACGATTCGGAGTTGTGTTTCATTAAGTAAATATACACTGTATATACTCAAATCATCAGTGAAGGTATGAAAATAACGATATCCACCGCACACTACAAGACTCATTGGATTGCATACATCAACATGTATCATTTCCAATAAATCACTTGCCCGCTCCATCCATCTCAAAAACGGGGTCCTTAGTCATCTTGCCCAAGAGGCATGGTTCGCATGTCTCAACCGATTCGAAATCGAATGAGTACAAAGATCCATAAGCATGGAGTTTCTTCATGCGCTTTATACCAATATGACATTTAGCGGCAGTGCCACAAGTATGTGGTACTATCATTATTAAATTTGTATCTTTTGGCATCAATGTTATGAACATGTGTATTACTACGAGTTACTAACATTTAGCAACCGAACACGGTTCCAATACCCAGCTGCTACTAGGAGTACTCGCAAGGTACACATCATTAACACGTATATCAAATATACTTCTGTCGATGTTGCCAACCTTCTTATCTACCAAGTATCTAGGGTTGTTCCGCTTCAGTGACCGCTCTCCTCATAATCGAAGCGCATAGTCTCGGGTTTGGGTTCAACTTTGGGTTGCTTCACTGGAGCAGCAACTGACTTGCCATCCATGAAGTTTCCCTCCTTGCACTTGCCCTTCTTGAAACTAGTGGTTTTACTAACCATCAACACTTGACACTCCTTCTTGATTTCTATCTTCGCGGTGTCAAACATTGCGAACAGCTCAGGGATCATTATTTCTATCCCTGGCATTTTATAGTTCATCACCATGTTCTAGTAGCTTAGTTAAAGTGACTTGGAGAACGATATCAATCACTATCTTATCTGGAAGATCAACTCCCACTCAATTCAATTGATTGTAGCACCTACACAATCTGAGCACATGCTCAATGCTTGAGCTATTCTCTTTCATCTTACAGGCAAAGAATCTTGTTGGAGATCTCGTATCTCGCAACACGAGCACGAGCCTGAGATCCTAATTTCAGCTGTTAGAACATCTCATATGTTCTGTGACGTTCAAAACGTTTCAGAGCGTCAATTCTAAGCCGTAATGCATGACGCACTAAAATATCAAGTAGTCATCAGAACGTGCCTGTCAAATGATCACAACATCTATAGACAATGCAAGAGGGGTTGGCGCATCGAGTGGTGCATTAAGGACATAAGCTTTCTGTGCAGCAATGAGGAGAATCCTCAGATCACGGAACCAGTCCGCAATATTGCGACCATCATCTTTCAACTCAATTTCTCTAGGAACATATAAAAATACAAGGGAGCTACAGCGCGAGCTAGTAATCTACAACATAATTTGCAAAGGCACTACTAACTAAGTTCATGATAATGAGTTCAATTAATCATATTACTTAAGAACTCCCACTGAAATTGACATCCCTCCGGTCATTCGAGTGATACATGATCCAAATTCACCAACTCAAGTCCGATCATCACGTGAGTTGAGGTGGTTTCAATCGTGAACATTGACACGTCTCCAACGTATCTACTTTTCCAAACTCTTTTGCCCTTGTTTTTGTGTAGAAATAAAAGTTCTCGGAATGACTTGAAAACATACGAGGATTTTTTATGGAATATATAAAAAATACCGGAGGAGGAATCAACTGAAGAAACGCTGCCAGTGGGCCACGAGCCAAGGAGGCGCCCCCCCCTAGGGCGCGCCTGGCAGGTTCGTGGGGCCCACGTGGCTCCTCCGACCTCGTCTCCAACTCTATATAACATCCCTCGTCCAGAGAAAAATTAGAGAGAAGAGTTCATCGCGTTTCACAATACGGAGCCGCCGCCACCGCCTGTTCTTCCTCGGGAGGGCAGATCTGGAGTCCGTTCTGGGCTCCGGAGAGGGGAAATCGACGCCATCGTCATCATCAACCATCCTCCATCACCAATTTCATGACGCTCTTCATCGTTCGTGAGTAATCTCATCGTAGGCTTGCTGGACGGTGATGGGTTGGATGAGATCTATCATGTAATCGAGTTAGTTTCGATGGGGTTTGATCCCTAGTATCTACTATGTTCTAAGATTGATGTTGCTACTACTTTGCTATGCTTAATGCTTGTCACTAGGGCCCGAGTGCCATCATTTCAGATCTGAGCCTATTATGTTTTCGTCAATATATGTGTGTTCATGATCCTATCTTGCAAGTTGTAGTCACCTACTATGTTTTATGACCCGACAACCCTGGAGTGACAATAGCCGGAACCACTCCCGGGGATGACCATAGTATGAGGATTCCATGTTTTCACCAGGTGCTAATGCTTTGTTCCGGTTCTCTATTAAAAGGAGACCTTAATATCCCTTAGTTTCCATTAGGACCCCGCTGCCACGGGAGGGATGGACAAAAGATGTCATGCAAGTTCTTTTCCCTAAGCACGTATGACTATATACGGAATACATGCCTACATTACGTTGACGAACTGGAGCTAGTTATATATCACCCTATGTTATAACTGTTACAAGATGAATGCCATCTGACATAATTATCCATCACTGATCCAATGCCTACGAGCTTTTCCTATACTGGTCATTGCTTAGTTACTTTACCGTTACTGCTGTCACATTTGCTATACCAATCACTACTACTACTTTACCATTGTTACCGTTACTATCATACTGCTTTGCTACTAAAACTTTGTTGCAGATACTAAATCTTTCAGGTGTGGTTGAATTGACAACTCAACTGCTAATACTCGATAGTATTCTTTGGCTCCCCTCGTGTCGAATCAATAAATTTGGGTTGAATACTATACCCTCAAAAATTGTTGCGTTCCCCTATACTTGTGGGTTATCAAGACCTTTTTCCGGCACCGTTGCCAGGGAGCATAGCTCTATTCTCTGAGTTACTTGGGATTTATTTCTATTTATTACTATGAAGAATTTGCGATATCCAAAAACTAAAGTTCTGCCCTCAACTATGAGGACAGGTAAGGAACTGCCATCTAGCTCTACACTTGATTCACCTTCTGTTATGAGTAAATTCGCGACACCGCCACCTGCTATTAATTCCGATATGTCGCCTGTGCTTGATGATGCTACTTATTCTATACATGATAATTATGATGATGCTTTGCTTGATAATAATATGCCACTTGGTGAATTTCTTGATGCACAAATTGCTAGAGTCACTACCGAATCAAATGATACTTCTGAAACTGATGAAATTATATAAATGGAACCTGTTGTTACACCTGTTAGACCTAGCCCTCCTAAATATGAATTGCCTAACATACCTAAAGGTTATGTTATGGAAGCAGAGGTAGCTGAAGACTTTCTTGCTTGTAAAGATAGCTATGATCTTGAGAATTTATTACACAAGTGGAAATAAAAATCTCTGAATTCTAGAATGAAATATGATCCTAAGTTTTCTACTTCACCAATCTTTGCACTACTAGAAAAAGGCATGCTAGTGGCGCACCTGTTTTGGCTACTAATGGCGCACTACAGGTGCGCCACTAGCATCACGCCATTAAAAAATTTTACTAATGGTGCACCACGGGTGCGCCATTAGTATCTGGTATACTAATGGCGCATCGGTGTGCCATTAGTATAGCTCACGGTGCGCTATTAGTATAGCTCACGGTGCGCCATTAGTATGCCTTCCAGGGGCCATATTTACCCATGTGCTTTGGCTTACTAATGGCACACTGGCAGCGGATGCGCCACTAGTGTGCTTTTTGCAGTGCACCACTAATGTGCTGAGTGGTGCGCCACTAGTATGAATATTAGGTATTTTTTTTTCTTTTCTGATATTTGCACCGGTTACAAAACATATTACTGCACAGAATATAGAGAGCACAACATATAAATAGCAGATTTATCGAATACAATAGAAGATTAGTCTCCGAATACAATTCATCATATTAGTCTCCGAATTTAAAATATCGAACAACGTTAGAACATTACAAGTCTCGAGACCGCGAGTAGAGAGTTTGTCTTCACATTACAAGTCGATATCGATCACCTAAACTACCATCACATAGAAGAGAGCTACGGTCATCACGATGAGCATAATCGCGATGAAACTGGTCTTCATCCGGTTCCTCCAACGCTCCCTCCTCTCTCCCGCTAGATAGCGCGTGTATCTAACTTCCGCCTCCACCCTAGTGGTGTACCCTTTGTAACTGTTACCGTTGAAACGGTGAACGTGTCTTTGACACTCGTCCCAGTCGTCGTAGACTCCGGGAACCTGACCCTTGTACACGACATACGGCGGCATATCTATGCACTAGACAAACAAAACGTTAGTAGCAATTCACAGATAATATATAAGCAATATATAAGTATGCAACAAAAGGATCGGAAGAGGAAAGCAACACATTAATAGCACGATTGATGGTCCTACTAATAAATAGCATCGACTACACATATAATTTGAACGACTGTCCAAACTAAAGAGACATACAAGTTCATTAAAGTTTAATTACAACATAGCGTCAGTACTTTCGACTAGACTCAGGGACCGGAGCATGGATGAAGTCGCCGTCTTTAGTCATGGTCATGAAATCGCGGGCTTTGTCAGCCTGCATTTGTAGCGTTATTTCTATCTCACTATTGGACGGTAGAAATCTGTGGTAGAACTGCCCCGAGTATGAAGCACATCTTGATGGATGATTTCTGCAAACTCCGACTGGATGCGAAAGAATTCTTGTCGGATGTCCACGCCCTGGATTGCCGACAAGCGTGCGGCCCAATCTTTGAGATTATTTGGTAGCCGAAGGTGATTACTGTCCCATATGATCGCCCGCATGTGATGGAGGGCGTAGTAGGCATCCTTCTGACCGCCAGGCGGCTGCTTGACGCAGGGGAACGTCGTATTGTGGGTGAACACGTGCTGGCCATACCTACGATTTGTCCTGCTGAAGGTGCCTCCAGATTTGGTGTAGCCGGGAAGAGCTTCATCAAGAACTTTCTTGATATTTGTGTAGTCTCTTTTCGACTGACGGACCGAGTCGAAATACGTGGACGTGGAATATTTCGGGCTTAAGAGGATGAGTGTGCAATGTGCGTCACTGCACAAAACACGGAATGTTAGAAAAAAAGAACGATCAAAATCTAAGAAATCATATGTTACGGGACGGTGAGGGGATGACTTACTCGGGAAATTAAGGCACGAGGAAGTTATCCTTATCTGGGTTTGCCCGAATGACGCCTTTGAGGTATGAACTCGCGACTTGCCAGTCCCCAGCGCTGCCCAAGATCTTGGCACGCATGTAGAAGGGGTCGACTATCACGATGTCCGGGGTCTTGTCTCTAATGATCCGCATCTCCATACTCAGCGAAAATAGCCGAACGAAGGTGTAGTGCAGCGGATGAAGGTTAAACATAGCGAAGATGTCAACAAACCACAAGACGATCGTACCCCCAATGGCGCTATCGACAAAGCCCTTGCCCTTTGGCACCTTGGCCACGAAAACCGGGTATGCCACATCATTCTCGGAGAGATGCCGCTTCTCCAAAGAAAGAACAATGTCATGCAGACTCCGCATAGCACCGGTTGCAGCATTGAGCAGATTAGTCGGTAGCATCGGCCTACCCGCCACATGCACCCTCCTCGAGATATCCTTAGGTGAAGGTGGCCCGTCCTGAGCACGGATCGTACTCGGTGCCCGCTGGCTCGCACCCTTGTTAGTCTTTCTTTTCCGTCCCTTCTTTTGCCGCTGTAATGGGATCGAGTTCTGCTCAGAGACCACCTTCTTGAGTGTGTTAGGGCTGATAATATTTCGCTCCTCGGCTATCTGAGACTCGGTGAAGAAGGCAGCTGGAGGCGTCTCCTGAGAACTGAATGCCAGACGACGTCTGTTGCAATTGGGTTTCTCCGTGGTACCAGCTAGATCGCGGTCGCCTCCAGCAGGGTTGGGTTCTTGAGAAGGAGGCCCCAAGAATTCGTCACCTTACCCATGTTCGGCACAGTACTTATCGGCGTTGGTAAATGTACCGTCATCGTCGTGCGGATCCTGTGCCATATGCATGTACGGCATGTCCGGTAGTGTTGCGGCGGTCTTGCCATGGCTTGGCGCCGGCATGACTGGCGGTGTTGTCTTTGGGGTGGTGTCCCCCGCCCCCAAACGAATCTGGCTCTTCGGCCAAAGCAGGGGCCAGCTTACGCAGACGTTGAGGGTCATCACATCATCTTCGTCGGCCCCAGTGGGTCGAATCGGAGGTAACAACTCGTCGCAGCCTGGTAGCACCCGAACCAGTTCAACCCTATACACGGTGGGTGGCATCGGATTACCGTGGAACATGGGGTTGCCCAGTTGAACGATTCTCCCTTTGGCGACATCGATCAAGTCGCCGCCCACAAAGTGCAGGAGAGTGCATGGAACGTCGGCGGCGCCCTGCGAAAACATTTAGGGCGTCAGGGATGCCCAGTCAAAGGCAAGGAGATGAAGTCATCGGCCGAGAGGCTTAGTTACCGTGATGGCGTCGAGCTCGGCTAATGTCGAGGCACCACCAACAGCAGGCGTGCAACTGACGGAGGGGCTACTTGCTGCCGAGGTGCCGGCCGGCGTACACCCGGGTGCATTAAGCTCCAATGCTCGTGCTGGCGCCGGAGACACCAATACCGCCTCCGCCGGAGACACCAATGGTGCCGCCTGCGTGTTGTGCAAGTTGCTGGCCGTGAAGATGGGAACCGGTGGCGGCCCCTGTTGGCCGCCCACAATCCACCCCCGTAGCCCCTCAACCAAGGTAGGCATAATGGCGGTGATCGTCACTCCTAGTTGGTCTCGCACTTTCTCTGAGACTATGTCGGGAATCCGCGCCACTTGTGCCTTGAGTTCTTCAACCTCGCACGACTGGCTTTCCGAGCTGGTCTTTCTCTCCTTTCGCCCACCAGCGTTATAGTATGACGACCATTTTGTGGACAAGCCTTTGTCGGCCACACGACCAGCTGACGACGGCTTACTGAACTTATCCTTGTTTTTCATTACGTTCAACGCCCTATTTAAAGTGTTGTCCCAAGGGGAGCTCTGAGACGACCCCACGCTACTGCTTTCAGTCTCCTGCGAAAGGAATGTGAACCATTTAGAAATTTGGCTTCTTTAATTAGAATGCAGCCATATGGAGCTAATTACGCGGGGGTGTATTCCTTACCAGAACATGCTCAAGCGCCTTGGTCTTCGCATCCGTGGTAAGCTCCTTTGTTACCAGGTCCACCTTGTACCGGGCCCTGACATAGTTCCTGGTCTGCTTGTCACAGTATTTCTGGAAGCGGGGCGGTAGGCCATGCTCGGCACGCTCCGCGTCCACCTTGTCCCATACAGGTTCCGCCACTCTGTAACCGCCGGGACCGAGTTGGTGGACCCCTAAGTTCAACTCCTGCATTTCTTTCCCCCACTGGCTTGATTCGACGCTTGCGTTGCTCTCGCACTTGATCTTGACTCCTAGTAGTCATCATCGTTGATCGAAGGATTTTTCGCCTTGATCTTCTCATAACTATCACCTTTGTCAATCATTCTCTTCACCGCGCTTCTCCAAGTAGATAGGGTTGTGCTCATCTTCGTGAGGGCGGCATTGTTCACTTTATTCCCTGAGAGGCGTGTGTTTGCGACGTCACCGGGGAACTTGTATCGTTCGTGCAGCTTCGTGAAGAGGAGGTTGCGCAAATTCCCTCGGTCCTTATGCCTTAGGTTCTCGGTGTTGATCGAGACAGTGCTCCGGAGAATGCACCCGAGCTGAACCACGTACCCCTTGACTATTTGTTTGGGCGCCATTGGATACCCGTCGGAGTTCACTTCAGTAAATTCCTCCTTGACGGTGTTGAGCACGTTCGGGCGCCGGTCCTTCCGTTGCCTCTTCGATTGGCTGCCATCTGGTCGTGCGCTACCATCATTAGTGGTGGCATCCTCGGCGGCACCATCAGTGGTGTCATCCCCGACGCCAGTAGGGGTTGTGTAGTCGGGATCGGTGTCTTCCGCGGCGTCCTCATAGTGGTGAGGTTCTTCCTCCATCTCCTGGGATAGCTCCCAGAATGCCTTGCCCGAACCGCCGGCCACATTGTTGTGGGCCATGTTTCGCTCTAAATAGGAAAAAAGTTTGGTCAAAAAGTTGGTTATTGTCAAGGAACAAGATCATGGTCTCATCATTTAGGGTTTGTCGACATCGAGGCATCCTAAAAGCTAAGCTTTTATCATTTAGGGTTTGTCGACGCCGAGGCACCCTAAAAGCCTAAGCTTTCAGCATTTAGGTTTTTATCGACACCGAGGCATCCTGAAAGCCAAGGTTTTATAATTTAGGGTTTGTCGACGCTGAGGCACCCTAAATGCTAAGTTAAGTTTTCATCATTTAGGGTTTATCGATGCCCCGGTTTAATGCAGCAAGAATAAAGGGGCAGTTGATCCTACTTAATTAAGTAGTAAGATACCCCGGCCCATGCATTAGTCGCAAGTACCCCATATGACCTATTTTTAGCAAAGTCAAGCTAAAATTCACAGAAAATTTCAGCATGACCTTTGCTGAAAATAGGACATATGGAGTACCCGAATTTGCTGGAAAGGAAGTTAATCGACATTCCGGCAAACTCAAGGGCCTCTTGGGGTACCTGCAAAATCATCACGACACGATGGTCGGAGACAAAACCCAGCAAACTAGCACCACAATGTGCCTCTACTTTCATATGGATGAAAAGGCCACAGACCATATGGTCCTCTGCTTTCATATGGACAAAAATCAGCTCAAGATATAGCAGTATCTGTTGTCCCCCCATAACATACATAAATCAAAATCAGCTCAAATTAGATGACAATGTATATACTTTATCACATTATATAGGTGTTTCAACAATGTATATACTTTATCACATTATAAGTCCTCACACCATCAACTATGACAAAATCTGGGAGTATAAGTCTGGTTACATTCAATTATACTTGTCACGGAGCCTGCCTGACGATTGCATGGTACGTATCAGCACCGCACAGCCGCTCATTCATATCCTTTAATTTGTCGAGAGGTTTCAAAACCCAGCACCTAGGCACTAGTATATATTATATGTATGCTAGCATAGGTGCAAGAAGAAGCTTGCACCCATCATGGACAAATGGATACCTAGGCACAACTGGATACTAGAGCACCACTGTTGATGCACTGAACCTATCCCTGTACAGTTCTGGCCCAACTCTGTGCCATCCTCTAGGCTCTAGCTGGGTGGCCAGTTTAATCTGGTCTGGGAGGCCCATTCATTGTGTGTGTCAATGGAGCCAGCCAGCAGCATCTCTGCATCATCAGCAAACCCTTTTTTTCCTGCCCTGCTTCCACCTTCCAGTACTAGGTTTTGGAGGCACATGTTGTAATGGTGGTCAGGTTGCAGTTGATATTTATATTTGGGCAAGCAGAGCAAGGGGAAATAATGGGTAGATTTCTAGTGGTTGTCCATGGTCAAAGAACCAACCCATTATTTGATCTTATCAGTCCCTTCCTTCTTGACAACTTTATTCTCTCATGATGCAGTTCTATTCCAATGTATATGTAGTGATCGCATTGTAGATGCAGATAGTTTCAAAGGATTCGTGATGTGTCTCAGAAACTCTAGTATAATTTGATTCTTGCCAGATTTTATTGTAAATGCAGAGTGCTGCTACTAAACATAGTATTGTGTGCGCAGACAGAATTAGCAGCGTGCCTGTTGTAGAGGCAGAGCTACTGTAAAAGTTTCATAATTCTTTGACTGTTGGTTTAGAAGATGTGTATTTGCCTAATTGACTGCCCTAAAATGCTGACGGATTTGCTAGTCTGCTCTTGGCCATCTTAATGAGGTTTCCTAGTGAGAAAAATATCTAGAGACTTGTATAGGATGAAAAATCCTTGCTCCAGCGGAATTTAGAAGCTAACAAAATAAATGAAGGATGACTATCTGAATTTTCAGATAGATAGTGTGGTTTGACTTACACTGAAGATTAGGCCTACTTACTGACAAGAGAAAAAATGGTATCTTCGCTAAAGTTGTAGCTTATTTTTTCTGAACTTTCAAACATGTATCTATTGGATGCATTGATTCTGTAGATTAAAAGATACAAAAAATGTGTTTTAAAAAATGTATAGCGAACATAGAAACAAACACATTTTTGTAACGCATCCATCAGATTTGGGGTTACTACTAACTCATGGCAATGTGCAAATTTGTTGACAAGTAAATGTTGACAGGGCAGAACAACAGATCGATAAGATGGTCGACCGGGGCTGGATTGGCTACCTGCCATCAAGGACTTGGAGGAACGCGGAGGAGGGTGGTGGCGGCGACGGGAAACCCTATTGATGAGGAGAATCGCCCGCCGGGGATTGCGACGCCGTCCTCCTCCTCCTTCGCTCGCCGGGGATCGCTTCTATCCTCCTCCTCCTTCGCTCGCTGGGGATCGCCGGGGATCGCTCGGGGATTGCTTCCATGCCGTCCTCCTCCGCATTGGTTGCGCCGCCGCATTGGTTGCTTCCACGGGGTGCCGGGGATAGATGGGATGGGATCGATGAGATGGGCCGGGGATAGCAAGGGGATGAGATGGGCCGGGGATAGCAATGGCGCACCTCCCGGTGGTGCGCCATAAGTATATCCATAGCAATGGCGCACCACTGAGGGGGGCGCCATAAGTATAGTAGGGGTGCGAAGTGTAGTACTAGAGGGGTCGAAGCCCTCTCCTGTTAAGGTTTGAGGTAGTAGTGTAGTGGTAGCCGGCTCTCTATGCAGACCAGAGGTCTAGGGTTCGAGTCCATTTGTGTTTTCCTGTTTTGATAGTGGGGCATGTATGTGTATGTGCTGAGTGTATGTATATGTATACATACAAGATAGATGTTTTTTAATTCATTTTCTGTTTAGATATACATGTGTGTGTAGTATATGTGAGTGTGTGGGCTTGTATATATACATGTATGTGTGTGAGTGTTGTCACATGCATGTGTATGTGCATATATGCACTTGTGCATATGTGTGTGCATATGTGTGTGTGATGAACACCCACACACATAGGTGTGTGTGTTCTCATGAGTGTGGGTGTGTCTATATGCACTTGTGCATATTTGCCATGTGTGTGTGTATGTGGGGTGCACCTCCTAGGGGTGCACCTTCAATATATATTTTTGGATTTTTAGTTGCATTCATTTGTGAATTGGTAAAACATTTATGAATATGAAAACATTTATGAATACAATCGAGAAATGAAGGCTACAATTTAAATACAATCGATGTTAGCTAGCTATCTGTTCACAATCTTCTTGCCCTTATTTTTCGCAAATGGAGTTCTTCTTTTGAACGGACGTCCTTTAGGTAGGGTGGTCCTGCTTCTTCTTGTGGTGTATGCTGGTACTTCATCGTCGTCGTCATGTTCCATCTTTGGGTCGCCGTACTTGTCAAAGTCTTGCTCATTGGCGACTCCATCCATTCCGATGATCTTCCTTTTGCCTCTCCTCACGACAACACGACTGGGCTTTGACGGGTCGGTAACAAAGAAGCATTGGTCCACTTGGGAAGCCAGTACCCATGGCTCATTTTTCGCGGTGGCGTTTACGCCCGCGGTCTTGGATTTCGCTTCGGGTATAACCATGGTGGTGAAATACCGGTCTTCTTTTAGGACGCTCTTGGGCCATATGACACGGAACATCGGGACCTTCTCTCCAGCATAGCTCAGCTCCGAGCTCTCCTCGATCCTTCCGTAGTATCTGTCCTTGTTGTTACCGGTGTAGGATTCCATCGTTACCCCGGAGTTCAGATAACCATCGCTCTTCATGTCCTTTCCCTCGGTGTAGAATGTGTAGCCGTTGATATCGTATGCCTCATACGTCATCAGGTTGTGCTCGGCACCCTGTGACAAGGCGAATATGAGTTGTTCTTCCGCGGAAGAAACCTCATGTAAAGGGTATGACAGAAGCTTCTTCTTGAACCAACGCGTGAAACATGAGTTGTGCTCTTTGATTATATCTCCGTCCGTCCTCTGTTGGCCTCGGTCATTGTACGTCTTCTCAATAAAGGTTTTGTGCTCTACCACCCAAGGATCGACCACGTCTATGTGTTGCAGCGCGACTAGGCTTGCTCTTTCAAAGTCGGCGAGTCGACCCTCAAAGTCGACATGCATTTCGCGGCGACCCTCACGGTGACCCCATCCAGCGAGCCTGCCGAGGTGCCTGTTGACGGGCAGACCAACGGGGTTCTCGATGCACTCTTCGGTCAGAAAGCCCCTGGCTATGCTTCCCTCTGGACGTGACATATTGCGGACGTATCCTTTGATGACACCATTCATCCTTTCGAACGGCATCATGCTGTGCAGGAACGTCGGCCCGAGTTGGATGATATCCTCCACGATATGGACCAGCAGATGCACCATAACATCGAAGAATGCGGGCGGAAAGTACATCTGAAGCTCGCATAGTATCACCACAATCTCTTCCTGTAGCCTTCTAAGTTGCCTCACGCCAACCGACTTCCGAGAGATGACGTCGAAAAAGTTGCATAGGCCAAATAGCGTTTCACGGACATGCACGTCCATGATCCCACGGATTGCAACTGGAAGTATTTGCGTCATCAGCACGTGACAGTCGTGAGACTTCATCCCGCTGAATTTCTGCTTCGCTGAGTCTATGTATCTGCTTATCTTCCCCACGTAATCGTAAAGAAGTTTTACTCCTACGAGGCAGGTGAAAAACTGATCGATCTCCTCCTGACTTAGAGTGAAGCACGCGGGAGGGAAGTCATTTCCGGTCTTCTTGGCCTTTTTGCCTTTGCGACAACTTTCCGTGTCCTGTTCGCCTCATCATCATCATCATCATCATCATCATCATCATCATCATCATCATCATCATCATCATCATCATCATTATTATTAGCGTGAAGCTCCTCCCTGATGCCCATTGATTTCAAGTCTGCCCTTGCTTTCGACCCATCTTTGGTCCTCTCTGGCATGTTGAGCAGGGTACCAAGCAGACTCTCGCACACGTTCTTTGTGATATGCATGACATCAAGGCTGTGAGGCACACGGAGGATCTTCTAGTACGGCAAGTCCCAGAAAACAGACCTTGTTTTCCATACCTTCAGCAGCTTCTCTGGCGCCTTTCACTTCTTTCCCGGCTCTGGCGCCTTTCCCGGCGGTGGGCACTCTTTCCAATTTTTCAACAGCTTGTCTATTTCCTCGCTGCTCCTCGTACGCGGGCGTCTTCGGGGTTCGGTTTCACCATGGAACAAATCCTTGCGTTTTCTCCATGAGACATCATCGTGAAGCCACCTTCGATGTCCCATGAACACGGTTTTCGAAGACCAGGGATCTCTATCTAGCTGGCGATACGTTGTGTCATCCATGCACCTGACGCATCCAGAAAATCCGTGGACCACCTGGCCCGCGACATATCCGTAACCGAGATAGTCGTGCCCCTTCGTGAGCAGTGCGGCTCTCATAGGGAAATATTCTTTCTCTGCGGTGTCCCACGTATTGGCTGGCGTTTTCCACAACGTGTCTAGATCCTCTTTCAGCAGCCCCAGATAAAGATTGATGTCATTCCCTGGTTGTTTTGGCCCTTCAATTAGCATACTCATGTGAATGTACTTCCTATTCATGCACAACCAGGGGGGAAGGTTGTACATGCACACAAACACATCATGCTATGTGTGCTTGTCTGGCTGCCAAACGGATTGACTCCATCGGTGCTCGTGCCCAGCACGATGTTCCTTGGATCTTTCCCAAATTCTAGGTGTTCAAAGTTCAACGCTTGCCACTGACTCGCATCCTTAGGGTGACTCAGCATCTTGTCTTTTTTATTTATCTCTCGATCATTTGCGTCATCTTCTCGCTTCTTCTCCTCCCTATCCGCGTGCCGATGCAGGAGCTTTGCTACCTTAGGGTCCGCGAAATACCGTTGTAGACGAGGAGTGATCGGAAAGTACCACACCACTTTTCGAGGAGCTTTCTTCCTCTTCTTGTATCGAGTGACGCCGCACACCGGAAATATGCTAGATTCCGCGTGCTCGTCCCGATAAATGATGCAATTATTCATGCACATATGGTATTTCACGTGCGGTAAATCCAGAGGGCACACGATTTTCTTCGCCTCCTCGAAACTGGTCGGGTAGTTGTTCCCCTTGGGAAGATGTTCGTGCCAGAATGACATGTTCTCGTCGAAGCATGTGTTGGTCATTTTGTGTTTTACCTTCATCTCCAGAGCCATGAGCGTTACTTTCAGGCGGGTATCCTCGGGCCTGCATCCTTCATATAATGGAGTAACCGCGTCTATCTCCAGTTGATCCAGCTTGGCTTTCTCTCGGGCGGCAGCTCTTGCGTTATCCGTCTGCTTGAGAAGCAGCTCTTGAATATGAGGGTCCTGCACCCAGGCCATCGATGGTCCATCGTCATCTGCTCCGGCATCTTCATCTTCATGATCATGCCCTTCGTCTGCTCCGGCATCTTCCTCATCATCATGTCCGGCATCTTCTACATGATGACTGTGTCCTAGAGATTCTTCGTCTTCTCGCCGGCCCTCGCCACGGTTGTCTTGCTCATGCCCTTCCTCATTTCTTGCCCAGCCCCCATGGACGACTTCATTATCTTCTTCATCACCTTGCCACCGATAGCCATCCATGAAAACCACGCAAGAGCAGGTGGTCCTGCAACTTTACGGAATCCGGGTCCATAAGGCTCTTCAGCTTGCATCTTCGACACGGACATCTTATCTCCGTCTCGTTCTTTTGAAGCAGCTCGGCCTTCGCGGAGCTCAAAAACCTATTCACGATGCCCTCAGTCATCGTGCGGACCATGGTCGCCTGCGGGGTAGAGCAAAACGATATTTTAGAACTAAATTTTTTTTGGCATGACTTTGCCTAAAAATAGATCCAAAAAGAATGCATAGTGCCAAATTCTCGCCGAAACGGAAATGAATCAACATTCCGGCAAAATATTGGCAACTATAGCATTTCAAATACCGGTACCTGCAAACACAAACATATATGCAACACCACAAAGATATGCAACACCACAAACATACATAGATCTATCTAGGCCATAAAAAGTGCATGTGCACGTTGTTGGAGGGAGAAAAAAGTAGATCTACAACATAAAAGCTTTCCCCTTACTTACCTATCAAAAAAGGTAATTTAACCACTTAATTTCGGTGAATCTATGATGCAAATGTGGTGAGGAGGAGGAGGCACCCGAGACAAGCTTGGAGGAGGAGGTGGAGAGAATGAAAGTGGGGAAAGTGAGTGTGGTAAGCGGTTGTCCAAAATATCTAGCTGGTCCCAGGTTACTAATGGCGCACCACCTACAAATGCACCATTAGTAACCCTGGTTACTAATGGTGCACCAGCTGGAGGTGTGCCATTAGTAGTTTTGCAATATATATATATATATATATATATATATAGTAGTGGCGCACTGGGTTAGTAGTGCGCCATTACTAGTTAAACTAGTAATGGCGCACTCTCCCCTGGTGCGCCATTAGTACTTTTGGAAAAAAAATGTTAGTAGTGACGCACCGTGTGTGTGGTGCGCCATTAGTGTCCATCACACTAATGGCGCAACTGCACATGGTGCGCCACTACTATATAGTAGTGGTGCACCACATGTCTGGTGCGCCATTAGTGTCTATATTATCTATAGCCCTTTTCCTAGTAGTGTTGTTACTGACAAGGACTATGAGTTCTCTGTCGATCCGGAGTTAATCACTTTGGTTGAATCTGATCCTTTTCATGGTTATGAATCTGAAACTGTTGTAGCACATCTTACTAAACTGAATGATATAGCCACTCTATTCACTAATGAGGAAATTTTTTGCTATTATTATATCCTTAAGTTGTTTCCGTTCTCACTAAAGGGTGATGCTAAAACTTTGTTTACTTCTCTTGCTCCTGGTTGTGTGCGTAGTCCCCAGGATATAATATACTACTTCTCTGAGATATATTTTCCTGCCCATAAGAAACAAGCTGCCTTGCAGGATATATACAATTTTGTGCAAACTGAAGAAGAGTGTCTCCCACAAGCTTGGGGGAGGCTTGTCCAGTTACTTAATGCTTTGCCTGATCACCCTCTTAAGAAAAATGAAATACTTGATATCTTTTATGATGGACTAACCGATACTTCTTGGGACCACCTAGATAGTTGTGCTGGTTGTGTTTTCAGGGAACGAACTGTGGAACAAGCTGAAATTCTATTGAATAATATCTTGAGTAATGATAATGCTTGGACTATTCCCGAACCACCTCTGAAGCCAACTCCTAAGAAAAATATATTCTATTCCTCAGTCCTGAAGATATGCAAGAAGCAAAGAAATCTACGCAAGAGAAAGGTATTAAATCTGAAGATGTTAAGAATCTACAACCTATTGAAGAGATACATGGTCTTGATAACCCGCCACAGGTAGTAGAGGTAAACTCTCTTCGTAGATTTGATAAGAGTGATATTCCATATGGTAAACCTACTAGCTTATGCTTAGATGAATTTGATAACTTTGTCGCCTAACAACAAAGTTTTAATGATTATGTTAGCAGACAACTGAAACAAAATGCTTGTATGATTAATCATATAAGTGCTTGTGTGGACAAAAATGTTAATGATCTTAAGCTTATTGGTAAACATGCTTCTATGGTCACTACTCAAGTAGAGCAAGTACTTAAGGCTCAAAATGACTAGCTTAATGAATTGAATGATAATTTTGTTACAGTCGTTACTAGAGCTGGTAGAATGACTCAGGATCCTTTGTATCCTAAGGGCCATCCTAAGAGAATTGAGCAAGATTCTCAAGGAATTAATACTGATGCACCTAGTCATCCTGGTAATAGGAAGAAAAAGAAAGATGATAGGAACTTGCCAGCTAGTAAACCTGTTTCTGTTACACCTGAGAATCAAAATGATATATCTATTTCTAATGTCGAGACACAATCTGGTGATGAACATGAGCCTAGTGATGTTAATAATGATGTTCATGTTGATGCTCAACCTAGTAATGATAATGATGTGGAGATTGAACCTGCTGTTGATCCTGATAACCCACAACCTAGGAACAAAAGATATGATAAGAGTGATTTTATTGCTAGGAAGCATGGTAAAGAAAGAGAACCATGGGTTCAGAAAACCATGCCCTTTCCTCCCAAACCATCAAAGAAAAAGGATGATGAGGATTTTGAGCGCTTCGCTAAAATGATTAGGCCTATATTTTTGCAAATGTGTTTGACTGATATGCTTAAAATGTCTCCTTATACTAAATACATGAAAGATATTGTGACAAATAAAAGGAAGATACCTGATGTTGAGATTTCTAACATGCTTGCTAATTACACTTTGAAGGGTGGGACTCCTAAGAAACTAGGTGATCCCGGAGTACCCACTATACCTTGCTCCATTAAAGGAAATTATGTTAGAACTGCTTTATGTGATCTTGGAGCCGGTGTTAGTGTTATGCCTCTCTCTTTATATCGTAGACTTGAATTGGATAAGTTGGCACCTACTGAAATTTCTTTGCAAATGGCTGACAAATCAACTGCTTTACCTATCGGCATTTGCGCGGATGTGCATGTTGTGGTTGCGAACGTTACTATCTTAATGGACTTTGTTATTCTTGATATTCCCGAGGATGATGCCATGGCAGTCATCCTTGGAAGACCCTTTCTGAACACTGCAGGGGCTGTTATTGATGGCAACAAAGGCAATGTCACTTTCCATGTCAATGGTAATGAGCACACGGTGCACTTTCCAAAGAAACAATATCGGGTTCATTGCATAAATTCTATTGAAAAATCTTCATCCATTATTATTGGAAGCTTTGAATTTACTATACCTACTGTCAAGATGAGATATGATATACTTATTGTTGGGGATATGCATATCCCCGTTGAGGTCACCTAGTGATGTTTCGAAAATTCTCCGGTTTCATGTGATTCGAAAAAAGTTTGTAAAGGAGATTTGATCAACCTCATTGATGGATTTCTTTTGATGACCATGAGATGGATGAATCTAGAAGTCACAACCTTCTGTTCCCAACTTTTACTTTCTATTATTTAGTAGAAAAATAATAAATATAGCATTATTTTCCTGTTTTTTGCATTATCCATCCAATAAAAAATGACCTGAAAATAAAAGTTCTTCAAATACCCTGAAATTCAAGTATGATTTTTTTTGGAATATTTAAAAATTTCTGAGATAGATTAATAGTCAGGGGGATGCACCAGTGGGCCACGAGCCCAGGAGGCGTGCCCACCCCCCTGGGCACGCCTGGCAGGCTCGTGGGTCCCACATGGCCCCCCTCCACTTATTCCAGCACCCATCTCCTCTGTCTACCTCTAGAAAAAATCATCCCACAGCTCAAACCCATGTTCTTGCTCCTTTTGCTGCATTTTTCGATCTCCTTATGCAAAGCCCCATTCACCAAACTGTTTTGGGGAATTGTTCCTTGGTATGTGACTCCTCCATTAGTCCAATTAGTTTTTGCTCTAGTGCTTTATTTTTTGCATATTGTTGCTGCCTTGGTAACCCTGTTCTTGAGCTTTGCATGTTAATTTTATTTGGTCCCAAGTAGTTTTGATGCAAGATATGGCCTCTAGGCACTTGTAGGAGTAGTTGCTATGAGTTTTGTTAAGTTTTGTTCACTTTTATTTTGAGTCACTAAAAATTTCAGACTTTTTCAGAGGAAGAAAGGGAATTATGAGGAGGTTTCTAGGGGGTTCTTCGAGCCATAACTCCAAGGAAGATGCAAATGAGAAGAAGAAACCCAAGTATCCGGTCCCCCGAGTTGCAGAAGTTCGAGCATGCGGGTGGCCAAGCGATATGTTCTTGAACGCTGCCGCTCTTCATACGGATTTTTATTACTTCGTGGAGAATGCAGGCCTTTTATCAGTGGGAGCCGGAGGAGCTCACCCACCAGTGGCACCCTCAATACACTCCGGAGTACCCCGGAGCTGGTTACTTTCCGCCTTGGGAGTAGACCAACTTAGGCAAAAGCGTAAGCTTGGGGGATTACGTGTTTCTCACCGACTTTATATTCATGTTCCCACATTCACTTTGATAGTCGGTGTTCATGCTTTTCCATTGTATCATCGATGCTAGTTTATTTTGTTTTTCTCGCATTCTTCTTGTGTGTTTGATTAACTTGAGAAAATCCAAAAAACTAAGAATGAGAAAAAGAAAAAAAATTAGTTGTAACTTTACATTCTTGCATGCTTAGTAGTAACTAAAAAGAAAACCCTAAAATATTTCCTGTTCTTCTTTTGCTTGTTGGGAGCTTTCCCGTGTAAATAGTTTTCTTTTTCTTTGGGTCGAGGTAGAAGACCATGATTAAAATGATTAGTGGCTCTCATATGCATTGTTGTTTATCTGTCAAAGAGCTATATTACTTTGTCTTCTCCTCTAAGTTTGCTTGCAGATTCGAGCTTAGTCCAATGCACGAACACTCTTATTATGATTCACATCATTCGATCGTGCAAGTGAAAGGCAATAATGATGATATATGATGAAGTGACTGAGCCTGGAAAAGCTGGTATGAACTCGACCTATTTTGTTTTTATAAATATGACTATCTCATCATTCCTAATTCAGCATTGTTATGAGAGAAACATGTTTACAATGACAACTTGGATATCATAGTTTCTTATGCCATGCTTAATTAGCTAGGAGCTTATAATGGTTTGCCTTGGATGCCAACATAAATTTTAAAATGGTTGTGATATAGTATGATAGGATGGTATCCTCCTTTGAATGATTCAAGTGGATTTACTTGGCACATCTTCACGCATGTAGTTGAAACAAAATCAACATAGCCTCCACGATATTCATGTTCATGGTGATTTATATCCTACTCATGCTTGCACTCAATGTTGGTTAATCTCAATGCATGTTGATGACTGTTTTCACTCTCTAGTTGGTCACTTCCCAGTCTCTTTCTAGCCTTCACTTCTACTAAGCGGGAATACTGCCTGTGCATCCACTTCCATAAACCAAAAGTTGTTCCATATGAGTCCACCATACCTACCTATATGCGGTATCTACCTGCCGTTCCGAGTAAATTTGCATGTGCCATTCCCTAAACCTTCAAATAATAATTTGTTTTGTATGCCCGAACCGCTCATGTGGTGACAAGGGGCAGTCAGTATCTTCCATGCTAGGCGTGTTATCCTCGATGCGTGTTTATTCACTATCTCTCACGAGAAAGGGGCCGGTAATCGGAATGCCCAGTTCCATGCTCAAATCAAATAAAAATATAATTGCAAACAAAAGATGGCACCCGAGGATTCGGCTAGTCATGGAGTGTGATTGATCGGTGGTGGGGGAGTCAAAACTTTACTATTCTGTTTGGGAACCGCCTATAATATGTGTAGCATGGAAGATGGTGAAAACTCTTGGTCATCGCATTGCCAATGAAAGCATGGCACCCCAAAATTATTTATCTCTGTTTTAAAAAAAAAGCTTGAGCTCTGGCACCTCTGCAAATCAATGCTTCCCTCTACGAAGGGCCTATCTATTTACATTTCTGTTGAGTCATCCTCTTCTTATTAAAAGCACCAGCTAGAGAGAACCTCCGTCATTTGTATGATTTGTTGTTAATTGATATTGAGTATGACTATGACTGGATCTTCTTTGCCATGAATTACAATTTCTAGTCGTCCCTTGGTCTTTGAAGGCGCTCTGCATTTATGTTTTGCGGTCTCAGAAAGGGCTAGCGAGATACCATCTATTCATATTGTATCATGATTGTTTTGATTGAAGTGTTGACGTTTGAAACTTATTATTGTTACTCGCTAGTTAATTATGTCATTGATATGAGCATACCATGAGACCCAAATGTCATTGCTTATGTGGTTAGCTTATGACCTTGCTGAAAATCTGAATTTGAGTTAGACATAATTACAACAACAAGATCAAACAGAGTTCGTAAAAGTCTTTCTTTTGTCTCTTTCAGTTTATCAACTGAATTGCTTGAGGACAAGCAAGGCTTTAAGCTTGGGGGAGTTGATACGTCTCCAACGTATCTAGTTTTCCAAACTCTTTTGCCCTTGTTTTGGACTCTAACTTGCATGATTTGAATGAAACTAACCTGAACTGACGCTGTTTTCAGCAGAACTGCCATGGTGTTGTTTTTGTGCAGAAATAAAAGTTCTTGGAATGACCTGAAAACTTACGAGGATTTTTTATGGAATATATAAAAAATACCGGAGGAAGAATCAACTGAAGAAACGCTGTCAGTGGGCCACGAGCCCAGGAGGCGCCCCCCCTAGGGCACGACTTGCAGGCTCGTGGGGCCCACGTGGCTCCTCCGACCTCATCTCCAACTGTATATAACCTCTCTTGCCCAGAAAAAAATCAGAGAGAAGAGTTCATCGCGTTTCACGATACGGAGCCGCCGCCACCGCCTGTTGTTCCTCAGGAGGGCAGATCCGGAGTCCGTTCTGGGCTCGAGAGAGGGGAAATCTACGCCATCGTCATCGTCAACCATCCTCCATCACCAATGTCATGATGCTCTTCATCGTTCGTGAGTAATCTCATCATAGGCTTGCTGGACGGTGATGGGTTGGATGAGATCTACCATGTCATCCACTATGTTCTAAGATTGATGTTGCTACTACTTTGCTATGCTTAATGCTTGTCACTAGGGCCCGAGTGCCATGATTTCAGACCTGAACCTATTATGTTTTCATTAATATATGTGTGTTCTTGATCCTATGTTGCAAGTTGTGGTCACCTACTATTTGTTATGACCCGGCAACCCCGGAGTGACAATAGCCGGAACCACTCCTGGCGATGACCATAGTATGAGGATTCCATGTATTCACCAGGTGCTAATGCTTTGTTCCGGTTCTCTATTAAAAGGGGACCTTAATATCCCTTAGTTTCCATTAGGACCCCGCTGCCACGGGTGGGATGGACAAAAAATGTCATGCAAGTTCTTTTCCCTAAGCACGTATGACTATATACGGAATACATGCCTACATTACATTGACGAACTGGACCTAGTTATATATCACCCTATGTTATAACTGTTACATGATGAATGTCATCCGACATAATTACCCATCACCGATCCAATGCCTACGAGCTTTTCCGATACTGGTCCTTTATTAGTTACTTTACCGTTACTGCTGTCACATTTGCTATACCAATCCCTACTGCTACTTTACCATTGTTACCGTTACTATCATACTGCTTTGCTACTAAAACTTTGTTGCAGATACTAAATCTTTCAGGTGTGGTTGAATTGACAACTCAACTGCTAATACTCGAGAGTATTCTTTGGCTCCCCTTGTGTCGAATCAATAAATTTGGATTGAATACCATACCCTCGAAAACTGTTGCGATCCCCTATACTTGTGGGTTATCAAACATCATCATGTTGATCATATCTACTATATGACTCATGTTTGACCTTTCGATCTCTTGTGTTCCGAGGCCATGTTTGTACATGCTAGGCTCGACAAGTTTAACCCGAGTGTTCTGCATGTGCAACACTGGCTTGCACCCGTTGTATGTGAACGTGGAGTCTATCACACCCGATCATCACGTGGTGTCTCGACACGAGGAACTTCCGGAACGGTGCACACTCAGGGAGAACACAATTTATCTTGAAATTAAGTGAGGGGTCACCTTATAATGCTACAATCGTCCTAAGCAAAACAAGGTGCATAAAAGGATTAACATCACATGCAAATCATAAGTGACATGATATGGCCATGAACTAGTGCTTTTGATCTCCATCTTGAAAGCACTGGCATGATCTCCATTGTCACCGGCACGACACCATGATCTCCATCATCTTGATCTCCATCAACGTGTCGCCATCAGGGTTGTCGCGCCCATCATGCTTCTAATACTATTGCTACCGTTTAGCGATAAAGTAAAGCATTACATAGCGCTTAATGATTGACACACAGGTCATGCAATAATTAAAGACGACCCTATGGCTCCTGCTGATTGCCGTACTCATCGACATGCAAGTCATGATATTCTATACAACACATGCTCATCTCATACATCACATATATCACATGATGTAATTGGCCATATCACATCACAACATACCCTGCAAAAACAAGTTAGATGTCCTCTAATTTTCCTACGCACATGGAGATCTATCCATGGTGATGAGCATCAATGAGAGGGAGAGTGGATCTACGTACCCTTGTAGATCGCTAAGTGGGAAGCGTTAAGAAACGCGGTTGGTGTAGTCAAACGTATTCGCGATCCAAATCGCCGAGCGTCCCGCGATCTCATAGCGATCCATCCCACGATCCAATCATGATCCGTCCTGCGAACTCATCATGATCCGTCCTGCGAACTCGTCGTGATCCGTCTCGCGATCTTGATCACGGTCCTTCCAATATAGCACCAAACGGACGACACCTCCGCGTTTAGCACACGTACAGCTTGATGACGAACGCCGCCTTCTTGACCTAGCAAGAGGAAGCCAAGAGGTAGAAGAATTATCCGGCAGCGTGATGGCGCTCCAGTGATGGTGGCGGAGCTATTCCGGCAGGGCTTTGCCTAAGCACTACAGAAATCCGATCTAGAGGAGAAACTATGCACTAGAGGAACGAGTAGCACGTGGTTGAAAATCAGGTTCCAAAAACCCTAAAACCTCTAGTATATATAAGAGGAAGAGAGGAGGAGGCTTGTCCCTCAAGGAGACAGCCCTTGGGTCGGCCGAATCAAGGAGGAGAGGAGGACTCCTCCTCCAATCCTAGTAGGACTAGGATTCCTCCCTATTATTGCCTTTTTTGCCTTTTTCCACCTTTTCTCTTTTGGCTTTTCTCTCCCAGCCGCATGGGTCTTGTGTGGGACTTCCACCATCCCACTAAGGGATGGTATTCACTCTTCCACAGCCCATGTAGCCTCTTGGGTCGAAATACCCCTCCCGATGGTCTCCCGGTACACTACCAGCACTCCCGGTACACTACTCTTGAGCCCGAAACTTTTCTGGCGACCAAAATAGGACTTCCTATATATCAATCTTTACCTACGGACCATTCCGGATCTCCTCGTGACATCCGGGACTCCGAAAAAACTTCGGTCACCACCATGCATAAATCTATACTACCGAAACGTCACCAAACCTTAAGTGTGCAGACCCTGCGGGTTCAAGAACAATGTAGACATGACCGAGACACCTCTACGGTCAATAACCAATAGCGGGGCCTAGATGCCCATATTGGTTCCTACATATTCTATGAAGATCTTTATCGGTCGAACCTCTATGTCAAGGATTCAGTTAATCCCGTGTGATGTTCCCTTTGTTCTTCGGTATCTTACTTGCCCAAGATTCGATCATCGGTATCCCATACCTAGTTCAACCTCGTTACTGGCAAGTCTCTTTACTCGTTCCGTAATACAATATCCCGTGACTAACCCTTAGTCACATTGCTTGCAAGGCTTATTGTGATGTTGTATTACCAAGTGGGCCCTGAGATACCTCTCCGTCACAAGGAGTAACAAATCTCAGTCTTGATCCATGCCAACCCAACAGACACCCTCGGAGATACCTGTAGAGTACCTTTACAGTCGCCCAGTTACATTGCGACGTTTGATACACAGAAGGCACTCCTCCGGTGTCCGTGAGTTGCATGATCTCATGGTCATAGGAACATATACTTGACAGGCAGAAAACAGTAGCAATAAACTGACACGATCGTATACTACGTTTGTAGTTTGGGTCTTTTCCATCACATAATTCTCCTAATGATGTGATCCCGTTATCAAATGACATCTCATGTCCATGGCTAGGAAACCTTAACCATCTTTTGATCAACGAGCTAGTCTATTAGAGGCATACTAGGGACATGGTTTTGTCTATGTATCCACACATGCATCTAAGTCTCCGATCAATACAGTTATAGCATGGATAATAAACGATTATCATGAACAAGGAAATATGATAATAACTAATTTATTATTGCCTCTAGGGCATATTTCCAACATAGCTTAGGACCCCTACTACGAGATATGCCGGTTTTGACACCGACAATTATGATGCAATCTCCATGCAACAATCGCTCCAAGAATATAACACTTATTTCTAGTTATGACAATGTGTATGAGACTTAAGTCAGGAGTACACAGTATGTTGCAATATTGTTTGCCTACAATACATTTGCCATTAAACAATGTGAAATAATGTATTGAGGGGAAACGAATGCTTTTAATTCTACCTTGTTCATTCCCCTATATTCACCATAGCAAAGATTAAGCAAAAATGACTCATACTCGGATTTTGGTGGTTCATCAAGGGAAACCCAATTTGCAAGTTTAAATGCTTCACTGAACAATTCTAAAGGCATGGTGAAGGAACGGTCATAGAGGTTGAATGAAACTCTAGATTCATGAGGAAAATATTTGAATTTCTTTGTGAAAGTTTTCGTAAGTTCGAGATGTTGAGGGCACTTATCTACGATGAAGGGAGAAAGTTCTGCACTATGGATAAATAGTTCGAATTCCTACTTGATACACGCACCTTCCATGAATTCTTCACACAGCCACAAACATGATTTGGTAGCGGCATATCACATCGAGCTTTCACTTGGCTCAACATAAGATTGTCGGAGCGAGCTTCCACTTGATGGGGCCTCCGAGAACCTTCTCCTCGAAGAACTCCTAAAGAATTTCATTTTTATTTGCGAAAAAAATTCTGAAATATTTTTTGCCAAAAAAATTGGTTAAAAAAAGTTTGTAAGATTGATATCAACTACTCCTAAGGATGCATAGAGGCCATAATAAGCATTCAAACTATTTAGAGCTCTAAGAATTCAACATGCAAGTCCATCTACAGCAGCACCAAGAGTAGCTAATTACTCTAATAATGACCCATTAAATCATAAACTAATTGGAGCAATGGAGGAGTCACATACCAAGTACCAATCCCCCAAAACAGTTTTGAAAATGGAGCTTCGAGCAAAGAGATCGAAATCCGTGGGTTTGAGAGCAAGAAGAGAGGAATGAGAGCTATAGTGAATTTTTTTGGAGATAGAGGATGACATGGGCTAACGGAATAAGTTAGGCGGCCCATGTGGGGGGCACAACCCACCAGGGCGCGCCATGGGTTGCTGGCACTCCCTGGTGTCTTGTGGGCACCAGGTGCACCCCCCTCTGATGTTATTTGCACCAGAATTTCAGGAATATTCAGAAAAAACCATATCAAATATTTAGGACATCCTGAGAACTTTTTGTGGGTCATTTCTTATTGCACCTAGAAAACTGAAAACGGGATAAACATGGCATTTTATTTTATTTGACTAAGTTAAACAAAGAATAAAAGGTGGGAGAAGAAGATTGTGCCTACTAGATTCATCAAGTTCGTACCTGTCGAAAATGAGCCTTTAATAAGGTTGATCAACTCTCATTAACAACCACTTTCGATTAGCATGAAATTGAAGAACTTTCGTAAAACGCTAAGTTACCTCAATGGAGATGTGCATATCCCCAACAATAAGTATATCATATTTCTTTTTGACAGTAGGTAGGGGTAGTTGAAAACTTCCAATAATGATTATCGGAGATTCTTCAATAACATTTGTACCATTCACTTGGAATTGTTTCTTCGGAAAGTGCACTGTGTGCTCATTACCATTGATATGAAAATAGACTTTTTTTATTGCAATCAATAACAGCCCTTGCAATATTCAAAAATGCTCTACCAAGGATATTCGACATGTTGTCATCGTCGGGCATCTCAAGAGTAACAAAGTCCATTATGATCATAACATTTGCAACAACAACAGGCACATCCTCACAAATACCGATAGGTATGACAGTTGATTTGTCAGCCATTTGCAATGATATTTCAGTAGGTGTGAGTTTATTTAAATCAAGTCTCTTATATAAGGAGAAAGTCATAACACTAACACCGGCTCCCAAATCACACAAAGCAGTTTTGACATAATTTATTTTAATGGAGCAAGGTGTAGTTGGTATTCCAGGGTCTCCAAGGTTTTTAGGTACTCCATCCTTAAAATAATAATTAGCAAGCATGGTGGAGATTTCAGCTTCAGGAATCTTTCTTGTATTAGTGATGATGTCTTTCATGTACTTTGCATAAGGGACTATATTTAGAATATCAGTTAAGCGGGTACGCAAAAAGACCAGCCTAATCATTTCAGCAAACCGTTCAAATTATTCATCATCCCTTTTATTAAATGGTTTAGGTAGAAAGGGCATGGGTTTCTGAACCCATTGCTCTCTTTCTTTACCATGTTTTCTAGCCACAAAATCTCTTTTATCATAACGTTTATTTTTATGTTGTGGGTTATCAAGATCAATAGCAGGCTCTATTTCAACTTCATTATTTGCTTTTTTATCATTGTTTGGTTGGGTATCTTTATGGACATCGTCATTATCATGTTCGTTATCACTAGATGAATGTTCATTGCCAGATTGAGTTTCACCATCAGAAACTAAGACATCGTTATTATTATGAGGTCTTTGTGTCTCGGTTCACTAGAGGTACGCTAAGTCCTATCCTTTTTATTTTTTCCTTTTGTTTTTACAAGGACTAGGTGCATCAGCATTAATTCTTTGAGAGTCTTGTTCAATTCTTTTAGGATGACCTTCAAGATAAATTGGTTCTTGGGTCATTCTACCTCCTCTAGTTACTACTCTAGCAACAAAATGATTAATATTATTATTCATTCCATCAAGCAATTCTTGTTTAGACTTAGCAAACTTCTCTAATTGGTTTTGAACCATATAGGCATGCTTTCCTACACCTCTAAAATTGATGGTGTCCTGGATTAGGGGGTACTCACAACGTCGTCTCTCGACTAGTGGGTCGGGCCGAGGACCACCATGTTGATTCACTAATGGGCCACTTCTGGCAGCCCATGCCGAATATAATGATGATTCCACAAGACTAGGCGCAAAAGACAAGGACTGCGCTAAACCTAGGCCTATGGTGCATATATAAACTGAGGCCAGGCTAGTCAATAGATCATTATATTCATTACTACAATCTAGTGGTAGATACCTGTACTATGTACCATCCTCATATCAATACAATCGAAAGCAGGACGTACGGTATTATCTCCTTGAGAGAGCCCGAACCTGGGTAAAATCCTGTGTCGATGTTATCATCGCTCCAAGACGCCTAGGTTAGGACCCCTACTACAAGATATGCCAGATTTGACACCGGCATTGTTGCTTTCATTCAGATCCTAATGGGTAGTTGCCGCGGTGCAATGAACATTCAGATCGGCTCCATCGTGATCTACGCATCGGAACCGAGCTACATCGCCAACAACGACATCTTCGTCGGCGGCTTGACTGGTCACCTCAGTTAGTCCGAGGACTATGCGCCACGTCGGATCATCTAGATCGGATGGGTGTCTTCATCATCATCAACTCCAATCTCAACCAAGATCAAGGAAGAATCCTCCATGGTGCTCAGGGGCTCAATGTCAACATTGCCCTCACGCGATCCTGCAGTTTTTCTGGACAGCGAATTCGAGTTCGTCAACCCCACCTTCTCGAGTGTAGTTTTGACGATTGCTTCGGTGAGAATGTGTAGAATTGAGTCTAGAAAAACCCTGCAAAATTTCATCGCGTTCCGGTGGAGGAATCTCCGGCGATCTGCAATATACCGGAGCCCTATCAAATATGGACGGGAATCTGGACGAGTTTAGGGCGAGGTGTCCAGTATCCAGCTCAGACTTCCTTTGGAAAATCCCACCGATCATCGCCTGTGGAATTCCTATGTCTAGAAACCCTTATAATTTCAGCTCGATCCGACCGTTAAAACTCTGGGAAAGGTCCGATGAGTACAACAAGTTTTGGATCTATTTTCTGCGCGTAAAGGAATCCGACCCGAGTTCATCTTTTTCATGAACGGGTTTTTGGATGTTCTTTTTGAAGAAAATTTTCTCATCATCTCGGTCATCCGACCAAGAGTTCGGCATCAAAAGGACCAAAAAATCATCAAGCGAACCTCGTCATCCGCGGGTTGTACGGGTCAGGCGCTCCGTTGCTTCATCGAGCCAGCATTGACCTCGTCGCAAATTCCGATCTGCCTCGGCATCGCCGTGCCGTTACTTTTTCAAGCTGACGTCTAGCATGCCGACCTGCTTTGACACCTCGGCTTGCATGAGACTTCGGCATCATGAGCCGACCAGCTTCGACACTTTGACTAGCCTGAGACTTTGGCGTCACCAGGCTATTTGCTCTGTCACCTCGGCTAGACCGGAGCTTTGGCATCCCTTCATCAACCTGCTCCGGAGACTTCAGCGTCATCAGACGACCTACTTTAAAACCTTGGCTGGCATTAGACTTCGGCGTCACCAGCCGACCTGCATGAGACTTCGACATTCGTCGATCACACGTGCGCCATGTTAACTGGAACAAGGACTTCATCGCTCCACATCGACCGTGCAGCGTCGACACTTCATCAAACCGAACTCTTCATTCAGGCATCTCTGCGCCTAGGCCATATTCCTCTACTTATTTGCTTCACTTAAATTAACTGAGTAGAAGAATATTTTTAAATGTATTATTACCTTTATTTTTTATTGCTCTTGGTTTGCACTATATTGTGTACATAGGTAGTCTTCTTCGGCCGTCACGCGATCACCCCGAGGTCACCTAACCAACCTTCTCCACCACCTCGGCTGGACCAGGGGCTTCGCCTCGCCACATCAGCCGAGCCATGACACTACTTCAGAGCATTGAACTCCTTGTTTGGTCATCTCGGGGTGGGCATTGGGGCTGGGACCTCGGTCATGCCGAAGACTACACACCGGATCTGTCAAAGTTCGATGGGCATCCTTGTCCCACCACAAGCCCGGATCGCGTCATCGACACCGAGTACATTAACCAGCTAAGTCGCTTTCATGCTCAAAAACTTTCAATTTTAAATTTTGTTCGGTCCGACCAAGCATTATACTTTTTTGACAAAAAGTTTTTTGAGAAAAAATTTCTTTGTCAAAACCTTGTTTGTTACAGACAAATTCAAATGCCCCATTTACTTGGGGGCTTCCTTTATGAAACATTTTCTCTTTGCATGTGATTATTATGCCAAAATATGCATCACGTTGACTTAAGTGTTACGCAAAGCAGGGTTTCCTGGCTCCTATGCTTACCCCTATGTTCCCGATTGTTCGGCTAGTGAGTAAAGGGAGCACCTCTACGATTGTTACGCCGGGTCATCCAAACTCGTAGCTCAGACAGGTGAAGCCGAAAGCTAGCGATCTTATTGTTTTCAACTATGGTCGGCACACGATGGAAGTCACGCGTACACAAATCTATTGCACAATTCTCATAGTAATAACGAGTGACCAAAGAAAGGTACCGTTGGGGGCACTATTTTCTTTGAACATGCTTCTTACGTTACATAAGTAATATTGCATAAGTTCCCTAGGCGCTTTGTCTGTTACAGTTTCATGGCCTGATTGCCTGGTTATCCGAAAGACCGTCGATATTCTCGGTAGGTGGAGTAAATAACACTTTTGGGCCCTTGGCCGAAGAGGGAGAAGCCGACGGTCGGTTGTTAAGACACGTTCAAAGTTCGGGCGAACACAGATATTATATAAGTACTTCGGTACATACAATCATTATACATAAAATTCTTTTTCCCAAGTCACTTGGGGGCTATTAAAATAATATGAGCCATTTTATAATAGATGTTTTCTTCTTAGTCGTTGGAAAGTCTTTTTCTACCATTCCTTTCTCGACTCAAGTATATGATCAATAGTCGTGTGGCCTGGTTTCTCTCTAAAGCCGCTCGCGTTTAGTTCACTAAACTGGCCTGTGACACACTCCACCTTCGGGACAGGGAGGTTGAAGCCGAAGGCTGACCCACCTGAAGTCTAGAGATTGGATGTGTCATGCCAAGGCATGACGGAAGCATAATTTTAAGACCAATTTCGTAGTGGCACCAAAAAACTTTATTCAATCTAGCCACAAAATTTTTTACGCAAGTTTTTTGGTCTTTTGAGCTTACAAAATCTTTCATCTATTTTATGTTTTCCTTTCATGAAGTGGGACATTCTCTTGGTTGAGGTGTCCAGCATGATGGTCTTGTTGGGAAACTCTTTTCTAAACTACAGTTCAACATCTTTCCTGCTGAACTCCACCTCGGTGTTGTCAAAACATACATGACGGTTGAACTAGTTCCCGAGGAGGTACGATCCTAGGGTCGGCCAAGTTGCCCAACCCAAGTCTCGAGGGCTACTGCATTGACAATTCGATGTAGAAAATTTAAGTGCAATACAAATTCCGAGGAGATTATGATCCTCAGGTTGGTCGGCCACACCCAACCTGAATCTCGAGGTCTGTGCACACTGCTTTTGCGTTCTTAAGTATGTTGTCGAGCTAGAAGATAATCCTCAGGCCGATTTCGCGAATTGACTTGAGTCTCAGGGGATACTTGGATCGGCGGTCTTATGTCATCCTTCAGATGTGTGTCGGGTTTTAGACCTACACGTACCTTGAGGGCTACTGGCTATATATCTCGGCAGAGAATAAATTGCACCAATAGAAAATATCTAAAAAAATTCAGCCCATGGTCGGGGTGGTGCACCATCTCGAAAGCAGTCTGGCATAAATCTCAGGCACAAGTGGCTGGCTCCATAGAGAGCGTTTCCGGCATTAAGCTCGGACGAATTCCTTTAACTTTTTCAGGTCCAAGGTAGTTTATGGTACCTCGAACTCGTATCATCATTGGAGCTCGGATGCAGTCCGGTGTTGGAGCTCGAAAGCAGTCCGACATAAAGCTCAAGATCGGAGACACCTCAGAAGTAGTCCGGCATAAAAGCTCGATGTGAATGGTTGGCTCCATAAAAGACCTTTCCGGCATTTAAGCTCGGATGAAGTCCTGCAAATTTTCAGAGACTGAGGTAAATTATGACACCTCGGATGCTGACCAACGTTGGAGCTCGGATACAACCCGGTGTTGGAACTCGGACGTAGTCCATCATTGGCACTCAGATGCCGATCAACATTAGACTTCGGCTAAAAATACCCTCGGATGCAGTCCGGCGTTGGATCTCGGACGCAAGAGGACACCTTGAATGCCGAATAGTGTTGGAGCTCGCCCCTGAAAAGATGCCTTGGATGTAGTTCGGTGTTGGAGCTCGGACGCAAGAGGACGCCGCCGCACGGGAAACACTTCAAACCCCAGGTGTGGCGTATAAAATTACAAGGTATTGATAAAGGCCGATAACATAAAGAGGCTCCTCGGATGCTTGACATGTAAACTCTTCGGATTTAGCTTGGCGATCCTCAAGATCGGACATGGTAAGATTTGTTGAACCATTTTTCATGACCAACGATCCAAGACGAAAAATTATTCGGAAGAACCAAGGAGCGTCCCCAACTTGAAGACCGGTTCAGGGGGTTACACACGGTGTCCTGGACTAGGGAGTACTCACCACGTCGTCTCCCGATCAGTGGGTCGGGCGAGGACCGCCATGATGAGTCACTAATGGGACACTTCGGGCAGCCCATGCTGAATACAAGGAGCATTCCACAAGAGTGGGCGCACAAGACAACGACTCCTCTAAACCCTAGGCCTATGGTGCATATATAAACCAAGGCCAAGCTAGTCAATAGATTATTATATTCATTACTACAATGTTGTGGCAGACACCTGTACTATGTACTATCCTCATATCAATACAATCAAAAGCAGGACGTAAGGTATTAACTCCTTGAGAGATCCCGAACCTGGGTAAAATCTTGTATCTATGTTACAATCGCTCCAAGACGCCTAGCTTAGGACCCCTACTACGAGATATGCCGGATTTGACACCGATAAACATCATTACTAATTCTGAACAACAAGTCACTCAAGCGAGCAATCATATCATAATTATATTTGAATTGTTTCAAAACATGTGCATTGAAGTGATCTTGCTTAATAATATAATTGTCAAACACAAATAAGCATTGACTAGGATGTTTATTGTAGGGAATATCACCTCCATAAAACTTTAATAAATAATTTACCTCTTCCACCAATGGAGGTGGTGGCGTGTCAACGCCATGTATTTCTTCAATAGGTGGTAGATTCTTAACATCCTCAACTTTAATACCTTTTTCCTTCATAGATTTATTTGCATCTTGCATATCTTTAGAACTAAGAAATAAGAAACCTTGGAGTTGGTTTAAGTGGTGGTTCAAGAAGAGTCCAGTCATCATAATTTTTCAATATGTTATTCAATAATTCCTCAGCTTGTTCAATAGTTCATTCTCTGAAAACACAACCAGAACAACTATCTAGGAAGTCACTAGAAGCATCAGTTAGTCCATTATATAAGATATCAAGTATTTCATTTTTCTTGAGAGGATGATTAGTCAAAGAATTATGCAATTGGAGAAGCCTCCCCAAGCTTTTGGGAAACTTTCTTCTTCAATTTGCACAAAGTTAAATATTTCCTACAAGGCATCTTGTTTCTTATCAGCAGGAAAACATTTTTCAGAAAAGTAGTAAATTGTATCCTGGGGACTACGCACGCAACCAGGAGCAGGAGTATTGTACCATGTCTTAGCATAACCCTATAATGAGAACGGAAATAACTTAAGAATATAATAGTAGTGAATCTTCTCATCATGAGAAAAGAGGATGGCTATATCATTCAACTTAGTAAGATGTGCTACTACAGTTTCAGTTCAGGCTACAAGTGGACACGGGCCGTCCGCAGCGCCCACTTAAAAGCCCACATAAATTGTATCCGTGGACGCCCATGTAATGTTGCATAGAAGATGTGGGATAAGTGGGCTTACCCACAGACGCCACCAACCCACTTATCCTCGTTCCCCCTCATTCATCTCATGATGCTAGGTTAAGTCGCCGCCGCCGCTGTCGCCACATAGCACTACCGTCCACCTTCCCATGGCCAGCCTAGTGCCACCATCCATCATCTCCATGGATGCCGCAACACTGCCTTCAACCTTCATCGCCGCCACACTAACACCATCGTCCACCTGCACCACCTCCCCCACAGCTGCACCTACGCCGTTGTCCAACCACCAAACAGCTGGAACAACGACGTCGTCCACCTCCCTCATAGCTACATGTTCGACGCCGTCCAAATCCCCCATGGCCGGACCAGCACAGTCGTCCAACCCTCCCATGGTCGGACTCGTACAGTCGACCATATCCTCAATGCCCACCCTAATGCCACCATCAACCTCTACCATGGCCATCACCGGCGAGGCTCGCCAGAAGCGACCTGGACATGAACTCCCAAGGTCTGGCTACAAGAAGAAGAAGAAGAAGACTTCTGTCGTGAGTCCTATCCAAGAACATGCCAAGGTAGTTGTCTGGTTATCCCAAGATTTCTTTGTATGTAGTTCCAAGATCTATGCTTGTTGAGACCTACATTATTGAAATCGATCGCTGGTGATTGTTAGCTAGTCCAAAATCTCTAGTAATCTTTGGTGTTGTTTATTTCTGGATTTTTCATTCACAACAAGCTATATTTATTTGTCTCAACTCACAAGCTTACAATATGTATGTAGGATACATTCACATTCTCAGATATACATTTACATTCACATTCAGTTGTCATTCCGAGTTCTGATCAATAATAACTCACCCATGGCCGGACCGGCTCTGAATCAATACTAACAGTGTAATCGCTCTGAATCAGAAGCACATTGTCGTTGTAATGTGAGAATTACACTGACAGTAATGTGTGTGTGCCTGCATCTGTGAAAGTCCACACCAAATTTACTTTTGGTCAGAAAGCATTCACTTCTATGTAGCAGTTTTTATTTTGTGTAATGGCTATGTGTAGTTAATGGTTTCTCTAATATAAATATGGTGTTTGTCCTATTTTTATTTTACATATCCTATCATTGAACCTTCTGTCAGGTTGTGTACTTTAGTACCTTATAGTATGACATATCATTGTTTACATTGTTCTAGAGAGCTAGTCCACGAGTTTATTCTCCTAAGATTGTGGCGAGCTCCCCAGGGGTCAATATGTTAGCAAGATGAGCTTCATTGAAGAGGGCGTCATCAGCGTTTATGCATGCTTCTGCAAAAAGGGCGAAGTTAGCCGATCAAGTCGACACACCTGCTTCACAGCGGACGCCACTACAGAACATCCCTTCGCTTCAAAATCTATCTGCTGCAGCACGAACTAGTTCCCATGGTAAGATTTTCTTCCAAACATTCCTATGGTCGACTTTGTAGAGTAACTCAATATGCTTCTAAATATTCAACCTCCATGTTTAAGATGTTCTTTTCCCATGGATGTAGGGTCCAAGCATAAACACCGCAAGCTGGTATCTCACATTTGGGAGGAGGCCGAGCCAATCTATGATGGTAAAATGCTTGTGGAAGGCTGGTGTATTCATTGTCAACAAATTTGTCTGGCCACACGAGACACTGGGACCAGCCACATACGTCGGCACTTGAAGTTATGCCCAATGAAAGCTGAAATGAATGAAATGGTTGAGAAGTTGGGTCCTCCTAGGGGGATAGATCCTAATTGGAAATTTGATCCTAAAGTCTCATGGTTTGGATTAGTTAAGTTGATTGTTGTGAATGAACTGTTGTTCTCTCTCGCGGAGTATAAACCGTTTCGAGACTTTGCTGCTTCCTTAAATACGTGCTTCAAAATGCCCTCAAGAACAATTGTTAAAGATAATTGCATGGGAAATTTTAAGACACACCATCTATACATGCAGCAATATTTTAAGAAGTGCACTAGTAGAGTATCTTTGACTGCAGATATGTGGACCTGAAACCAAAAACTAGGTTATCTTTGTGTCACTTGCCACTTGATTGATTCAGATTGGAAAAACAAAAAAAATTGTCATAAGATTCTTCATGATGGAGACTCCTCACAATGCAATCAACATTTATACTGTGATACTAAAGACTATTCAAGATTTTAATTTAGAGGATAAGCTCTTTGGTTTCACATTAGACAACGCAGCGGTGAATACCGCGATGATAAACCGCTTAAGAGGGAATTTGGTTCAAAAAGGTTGTCTTCCCTTGGAAAGAAAATTGCTTCATTGTCGATGTGCTCCTCACATCTTCAACTTAATGGTTCAAGATGCTCTTCTCGCAATGAAATCTATGGTCAAAAACATTCGAGAGTCTGTCCAATACGTAAAGAGTTCACAATCAAGAGGCCAACAATTTCAAGAGAAAATCAATCAAGTGGGGTGTTGTTTTACTAAGCAGCATTCAATAGATGTGCAAACTCGTTGGAATTCCACATATTTGATGCTTGAATCAGCTATGCCATTTAGAACTGCATTTGATGCCTTAGATCCGCAAGAGAAGGACTATGAGTTTTGTCCAACACCCATGGAATGGAAAATGGCTGAATCTGCATGCAAATTGCTAAAAGGATTTTACACATCAACAAAGCTTCTCTCTGGATCTAACTATCCAACTAGTCATCTTTACTTTCCTCAGCTATGTAAGATTAAGAAGATCTTGAAGATAGAGTCATCAAATAAGAACAACACCATTGTGCATATGGTGGAGCAGATGGAACTAAAGTTAGGGAAGTACTGGATAGAGTCATATGTTTCAATTTGTATTCTTGTCGTATTTGATCCAAGGTTTAAGTTTGATCTCCTTGAATATACGTTAAAAGACTTTGGAAGTGAAATTGAAGCCAATCAATGGATGCTTATATTAAAGAAAGAAATCCAAAAGCTATTCGATGAATACTCTCAAGAGCTTCCTGTTCATCAGCAACAAGAAGATTGTGGGAGTCCTCGTCCCAAGGAGGATGAAGAAGACAATGATACACTTGCAGAGTGGGATCATTATATATGTTGCAAAAGGGCAATCAAATAATGAGCTGGATCAATATTTGAAAGAGGAGTTGTATCCACGGAAGAAAGAGTTGGACATATTAGAATGGTGGAAAATCAACTCTCCCAAGTATCCGGTTCTCTCTACGATTGCTCGGGACATATGGCTATTTCGGCATCCACGATGCCTTCTGAGTCTGCTTTTAGTTCTGGGGGACGCATTGTCAGTGACTATAGGAGCAGTCTTTCTTGCTCCATCGTTGAAGCTTTGATTTGCGTACAAGACTAGCTCAGAAGAGCTGGTTAGTAAGTTTTTCTTTTATTCTTCATGAAAATTGATAACCACAGCTAGTCTAATAATTTATGTGTTTTGTCTTTTGTGTTATGCAGATCCAGAAAAATACAAGGGCGTATCAATAGAGACAGATGAAGAACATCAAGGTATATCCGTGCTTGCCTTGAATCATTTAAGCTGCTGTGCCCACACCCTTCCACTGTTGGCTGTGTTCGCTGACCTACAATCTTAATTTGTACCTACTTTCATCCTTTGACTGTTAGACAACACCACTTGTTTATTTACTGATTCTTGCATGTATATCCAGATGTCAACACTTGATGAGTTCATGTTTTATTATTTGACTTACTTTTCTTTTGTGGGATGATGATCTCTTTGTTTGCCTTTCAATAGTGTGTGTTTTTGTAAGGCCTGACTTGGATTATGTTGTAAGGCCTGTTTAGTCCTAAGTTATCCTGTAAAAAGCTTTGTTATGATGCAAATGGACTCACAGACATATTTTTTGACAGGAAATAGGGGTTTCTAGTTTGCGACATGAAGAAAGGATGGCAGGTTGATGGTGCTGGAAGATCTTGAAGAGCTGAAAAAATTCATCTTGCTATAGCCTCTAGTATTACTGTAATTGATCATGTCTTTATTCTTACTTCAAATAAAGGATTGCAGGTTGTAGCCTCTAGTCTTAATACAACGGAGAGTATATTTGTAGGCTGACATGTACTTGCTATAGCCAATGTGAGGCTAGCTTCAACAGTATGAACTCTGTATTTTCAGTTCTTGCGTTCAGATTATGTGGGTATGCTTGTATTTTCAATGTTTGCGTTCTGACTATGTGGGTATGCGGCAACCCACATAGTCCCAATTGTTTTATGTGGACATCCCACTTAATCCCACATAAACATGTGGGTTGATGCGGCATGATGTGGGACTCCGGCATCTCGTCCCACTTGCAGCCTGGGTTTCAGTTTCATAACCATGGAAAGGATCATATTCAACCAAAGTAATTAACTCTCATTCGACATAGAATTCATAATCCTTATAGGTAACAAACATAGATGAAGTAGAAAACTTAGGATCACATTTCATTCTAGCATTCAAAGTATTTTCCTGATACTTGCATAATAATTTTTTAAGATCATCTCTATCCTTACAAGAAAGGATATCTCTAGCTATCTCTCAATCCATAACATAAACTTCAGGTATCTTAGGCATTTCAAATCTAAGAGACCCATATATAATAGGTGTTTCGTAATCATCAGTTTCAAGAGCTTTATCGGTTTCAACAATCTCATCAGTTTCAATAATTTCATTCTCTTTAGCTCTAGCAATTTGTTCATCAAGAAATTCACCTAGTGGGACATTATCATCAAGCATGGTACTAGCATCATCATCATATATAACCATCATTCATAGCAAAAGTAGCATCATCAATAACTTGAGACATATCAGGATTACTATCATGTGCTATTGTTGCAAACTTACTCATAACAGAAGGTGAATCAAGTGCAGAGCTAGATGACAGTTCCTTACCTCCCCTCGTCTAAGAGGGAAAAATCTTTCTCTTTGGATCCTTGAGATTCTTCATAGTGATCAATTGATATAAATCCCAAGTGACTCAACAAATATAGCTATGCTCCCCAGCAATGGCGCCAGAAAAAGGTCTTGATAACCCACAAGTATAGGGGATTGCAACAGTTTTTGAGGGTAGAGTATTCAACCCAAATTTATAGATTCAATACAAGGGGAGCCAAACAATATTTGAGAGTATTAGCAGCTGAGTCTTCAATTCAACCACACCTGGAGACTAAATATCCGCAGTAGAGTGATCACTAGCATTGTAGTATGATAGTTTGGATATCAGTAGTAGCAGTAATGGTAATGGTAGCAATGATAGCATTAGTTTTGTAGAAGTTGGAACAGTAGCAACAACAGTAGTAACTTAGCAAGAACAATATGTGGAAAACTCGTAGGCACTGGATCGGTGAACTCGTTGGATGATATTCATCATATATCAGTCATAGCCTATGGTGACACAGAACTAGCTCCAGTTCAAAAATGTAATGTAGGCATGTACTCCGTAAATAGTCATAAGTGCTTATGGAAAAGAATTTGCATGATATCTTTTGTCCTACCCTCCAGTGGCAGCGGGGCCCATAAGGAAACTAAGGGATATTAAGGCCTCATTTTAATAGAGAACTGGAACAAAGAATTAACACACGGTGATGTTGGGGAACATTGCATGGGAAACAAAAAAATTCCTACGCACACGCAAGATCTATCCATGGTTATGAGCATCTATGAGAGGGAGAGTGGATCTACGTACCCTTGAAGATCGCTAAGCGGGAAGCGTCAAGAAACGCGGTTGGTGTAGTCGAACGTCTTCGCGATCCAAATCGCCGAGCGTCCCGCGATCTCATCACGTTCCGTCCCGCAATCCAGTCATGATCCATCCTGCGAACTCATCACGATCCGTCCCGCGATCTCCTCATGATCCATTTCGCGATCTTGATCACGGTCCTTCCGATCTAGTGCCGAACGGACGGCACCTCCGCGTTCAGCACACGTACAGCTCGATGACGATCTCCGTCTCCTTGATCCATCAAGAGAGAGCGAAGAGGTAGAAGAGTTCTCCGGTAGTGTGACGGTGCTCCGGCAATGGTGGTGGAGCTATTCCGGCAGGGCTTCGCCTAAGCGTTGCAGAAAACCGATCTAGAGGAGAAACTATGCACTAGAGGAACGGGTATCACGTGGATGAAAATCAAGTGCCAAAAACCCTAAAACCTCTAGTATATATAAGAGGAAGAGAGGAGGAGGCTTGGGCCTCAAGGGTCCAGCTTTTGGGTCGACCAAAACAAGTAGGAGAGGAGGACTCCTCCAATCCTAGTAGGACTAGGATTCCTCCCTATTTTGCCTTTTTCCACCTTTTCTCTTTGGGTTTTCTCTCCCAACCGCATGGGACTTGTGTGGGACTTCCACCAGCCCACCAAGGGCTGGTATTCACTCTGCCACAGCCCATGTAGCATCTTGGGTCGAAATACCCCTCCCGATGGTCTCCCGGTACACTACCGGCACTCCCGGTACAGTACCGATAAGCCCGAAACTTTTCCGGCGACCAAAATAGGACTTCCTATATATCAATAATTACCTCCGGACCATTCTGGATCTCCTCGTGACGTCCATGATCTCATCTGGGACTCCAAACAAACTTCGGTCAACACCATACGTAACTCTATACTACCGAAACGTCACCAAACCTTAAGTGTGCAGACCCTGCGGGTTCGAGAACTATGTAGACATGACCGAGACACCTATACGGTCAATAACCAATGGTGGGAACTGGATGTCCACATTGGTTCCTACATATTCTATGAAGATCTCTATCGGTCGAACCTCTATGTCAAGGATTCAGTTAATCCCGTATAACGTTCCCTTTGTTCTTCGGTATATTACTTGTCCGAGATTCGATTGTCAGTATCTCCATACCTAGTTCAACCTCGTTACTCGCAAGTCTCTTTACTCGTTCTGTAATACAAGATCCCATGGCTAACACTTAGTCGCATTGCTTTCAAGGCTTGTTGTGATGTTGTATTGCCGAGTGGGCCCTGAGATACCTCTCCGTCACACGGAGTAACAAATCCCAGTCTTGATCCATGCCAACCCAACAGACACCCTCGGAGATACCTGTAGAGCACCTTCATAGTCACCCAGTTATGTTGCGACGTTTGATACACACAAGGCACTCCTCTGGTGTCAGTGAGTTGCATGATCTCATGGTCATAGGAACATATACTTGACATGCAGAAAACAGTAGCAATAAACTGATATGATCATATGCTACTTTTGTAGTTTGGGTCTTGTCCATCACATAATGATTTGATCCCGTTATCAAATGACATCTCATGTCCATGGCTAGGAAACCTTAACCATCTTTGATCAACGAGCTAGTCTATTAGAGCTATACTAGGGACATGGTTTTGTCTATGTTTCCGCACATGCATCTAAGTCTCCGATCAATACAATTATAGCATGGATAATAAACGATTATCATGAACAAGGAAATATGATAATAACTTATTTATTATTGCCTCTAGGGCATATTTCCAACAGTCTCCCACTTGCACTAGAGTCAATAATATAGTTCACATCACCATGTGACTCGCATTGTTATGAATCTAACACCCAATGAGTTCTGGGGATCGATCATGCTTTGCATGTGAGAGAGGTCTTATATTCAACGGGTCTACGACATTCAGATCGTGTGTACTTTGCAAATCTCTATGTCAAACTGCAAACACTGCTACCACACTCCACTTGGTACTATTCCGAATTGTTGCTCCACTATACGCATCCAGATTGCTACTACGAGTCATCCGGATTGGTGTTAACTTGCATCGACGTAACTCTTTACGACGAACTCTTTATCACCTCCGTAACTGAGAAACATCTCCTTTATTGTAAATACAAGTTTCTCATAAACTTTGTATAAACTACAAAACTTTGATCACCGCATCAAAGTGTATATTCCAACTCCGAGATGCTTGCTCCAGACCATAGAACGATTGGTGGAGCTCGCACACCTTTTAGCATCCTTAGGACTGACAAAACCTTTTGGTTGTATCACATCCAACCTTTCCTCAAATATACTCTTAAGGAAACGATGTTTTGTCATCCATCTACTAGATTTCATAATTGAAAAATGCAGCAACTGCTAACATCATTCCAACAGACTTTAGCATCGCTACGAGTGAGAAAGTCTCATCGCAGTCAACTGATTGAACTTGTCGTAAACTTCTTTGCAACAAGTTGACCTCTATAAATGGTGACATTCACCATCAGCGTCTGTCTTCATCTCAAAGATCCATTTGTACTCCACGACTTGTTGTCTAACAAGCAAGTCTACCAAAGTCTATACTTGGTTTTCATACATGGATCCTTTTCTCGGATTTCATGGCCTCTAACTGTTTGTTGGAATCCGGGCCCATCATCGCTTCTCCATAGCTCGTAGGTTCATCGTTGTCCAACAACATGACCTCTAAGACAGGGTTGTTGTACCACTCAGGAGCAGTACACGTCCTCGTCGACCTACGAGGTTTGATAGTAACTTGATCCGAAGCTTCATGATCATCATCATCAACTTCTTCTTCAACTAACATAGGCTTCACAGAAACAACTTTCTGCACTGCGCTACTCTCTGGTTGAAACAAAGGTTCAACAACCTCATCAAGTTCTATCTTCCTCCCACTCAATTCCTTCGAGAGAAACTTTTTCTCTAGAAAGGACCCTGTTTTAGCAAAAAACATTTTATGCTTGGATCTTAGATAGAAGGTTCACCCAACTGTTCTTAGGGAATTCTATGAAGATGCATTTGTCCGCTTTGGGTCCGAGCTCATTCGGTGAAAACATTTTCCACACAAGCGTCACAACCCCAAACATGAAGAAATGATAGGTTAGGTTTCTATCAAACCATAATTCACACGGTGTCATCTCAACGGATTTAGATGGTGCCCTATTTAAAGTGAATGTAGTTGTCTCTAATGCATAACCCCAAAATTAAAGTAGCAAAACTATAAGAGACATCATAGCAAGCACCATATCCAATAGAGCACGACTATGACGTTCGGACACACCATCACACTATGGTGTTCCAGGTGGCGTGAGTTGTGAAACAACTTTCACATTGTCTAAAGTTGTATGCCAAAATCGTAACTTAGATATTCACCTCCACGATCATATCGCAGACATTTTATCTTCTTGTCACGATGATCTTAAACTTCACTCTGAATTTGCTTGAACTTTTCAAACAATTCAGACTTGTGTTTCATTAAGTAAATATACACTATATCTCCTCAAATCATCAGTGAACATAAGAAAAGAATGATATCCATCGCACGATACAAAAACTCATTGGATTGCATACATCAACATGTATCATTTCCAATAAATCACTTGCCCGCTCCATCAAACTGGAAAACGGGGCCTTTAGTCATCTTGCCCAAGAGGCATGGTTCGCATGTCTCAACTGATTCGAAATCGAATGAGTCCAAAGATCCATCAACATGGAGTTTCTTCATGCGCTTTATACCAATATGACAATTTAGCGGCAGTGCCACAAGTATGTGGTGCTATCATTATTAACTTTGTATCTTTTGGCATCAATGTTATGAACATGTGTATTACTACGATCAAGATTTCAACAAACTATTCTCACTGGGTGCATGACCATTGAAGGTATTATTCATGTAAATAGAATAACCATTATTCTCTAACTTAAATGAATAACCGTGTTTGCAATAAACATGATCTAATCACGTTCATGCTCAACGCAAAACACCAAATAATATTTATTTAGGTTCGCCACTTATCCCGAAGGTAGAGAGAGCGTGCGATGTTTGATCACATCAACCTTGGAAACATTTCCAACATACATGGTCACCTCACCCTTAGCTAGTTCTCCGTTTATTCTGTATCTTTTATTTCGAGTTACTAACATTTAGCAACCGAACCGGTATCCAATACCCAGGTGCTACTAGGAGTACTAGCAAGGTACACATCAATAACACGTATATCAAATATAATTCCGTCGACCTTGCCAGCCTTCTTATCTACCAAGTATCTAGGGTTGTTCCGCTTCAGCGACCGCTCTCCTCATAATCGAAGCACTATGTCTCGGGTTTGGGTTCAACTTTGGGTTTGCTTCACTAAAGCAGCAACTGACTTGCCATCGATGAAGTTACCCTTGCCCTTATCGAAACTAGTGGTTTTTCTAACCATCAACACTTGACGCTCCTTCTTGATTTCTACCTTCGCGGTGTCAAACATCGCGAACAGCTCAGGAATCATTATTTCTATCCCTGGCAATTTATAGTTCATCACCAAGTTCTAGTATCTTAGTGACAGTGACTTGGAGAACTATATCAATCACTATCTTATCTGGAAGATCAACTCCCACTCGATTCAAGCAATTGTAGCACCCAGACAATCTGAGCACATGCTCAAACTATTTGGGCTATTCTCTTTCATCTTGCTGGCAAAGAATCTTGTTGGAGATCTCATATATCACAACATAGGCACGAGCCTGAGATCCCAGTTTCAGCTCTTAGAACATCTCATATGATCAGTGACGTTCAAAACGTTTCGGAGCCTCAATTCTAAGCTACAATGCATGACGCACTAAACTATCAAGTAGTCATCGGAAGGTGCCTGTAAGATGTTCACAACATCTATAAGCGACACTGGAGGGGGTGGCGCACCGAGCGGTGCATTAAGGACATAAGCCTTCTTTGCAGCAACGAGGACAATCCTTAGATCATGGACCTAGTCCGCAATACTACTACCATCATCTTTCAACTCTATTTCTCTAGGAACATATAAAAAATTCAACGGAGCTACGGCGTGAGCTATTAATCTACAACATAATTTGCAAAGACATTACTAACTATGTTCATGATAATGAGTTCAATTAATCATATTACTTAAGAACTTGTTGGGGAATGTTGCATGGGAAACAAAAAAATTCCTATGCACACGAAGATATATCCATGGTGATGAGCATCTATGAGGGGGGAGTGGATCTATGTACCCTTGTAGATCACTAAGCGGGAAGCGTTAAGAAACGCGATTGGTGTAGTCGAACATCCTCGCTATCCAAATCGCCGAGCGTCCTGCGATCTCATCACGATCCGTCCCGCGATCTCATCACGATCCGTCCCGTGAGCACATCACGATCCGTCCCGCGATCTCATCACGATCCATCCCGCGAACTCATCACGATCCGTCCCGCGATCTCATCACGAGCCGTGCCGCGATCACGTCGCGAATCGTCTCGTGGTCTTGATCACGGTCCTTCCGATCTAGTACCGAACGGACGGCACCTCCGTGTTCAGCACACGTGCAGCTTGATGACGATTTCCACCATCTTGGTCCAGCAAGAGGAAGTGGATAGGAGGAAGAGTTCACCGGCAGCGTGACGGCGCTCCGGTGATGGTGGTGGAGCAATTCCGGCAGGACTTCGCCTAAGCACTCCGGAAAACCGATCTAGAGGAGCACCGGTGGAACGGGTAGCACGTGGCCGTAAAAACTAGTGCAAAAACCCTCTGTTCCACCAATATATATAGGAGGAGAGGAGAGGCTAGCCGCAAGGGCTGGTCCTCTTTGGATTTTGGCCAACAGAAGGAGGGAGGGGACGACTCTCCTCCTCCAATCCTAGTAGGACTAGGATTGCTCCTTTTTGGCCTTTTTCCACCTTTTCCTTTTGGATTTCTTCCCTCCTGCCGCATGGGCCTTGTGTGGCTATTCCACAAGCCCACTAAGGGCTGGTTAATACTCTCCCACAGCCCATGAAGGCTCTTGGGTCGAAATACCCCTCCCGGAGGTCTCCCGGTACACTACCGATGAACCCGAAACTTTTCCGGCGACCAAACTGGGACTTTCTATATATGAATATTTACCTTCGGACCATTCCGGAGCTCCTCGTGACGTCCGGGATCTCACTCGGAACTCCGAACAACCTTCTGTCACCACCATACATAACTCTACACTACCAAAATGTCACCAAACCTTAAGTGTGCAAACCCAGCGGGTTCGAGAACTATGTAGACATGACCGAGACACCTTACGACCAATAACCAATAGCGGGCCCTGGATGACCATATTGGTTCCTACATATTCTACGAAAATCTTTATCGATCGAACCTCTATGTCAAGGATTCAGTTAATCCCGTATAACGTTCCCTTTGTTCTTCGGTATGTTACTTGCCCGAGATTCGATCGTCGGTATCTCCATACCTAGTTCAACCTCGTTACCGGCAAGTCTCTTTATTCGTTCCGTAATACAAAATCCCGTGGCTAACACTTAGTCACATTGCTTGCAAGGCTTGTTTTATGTTGCATTACTGAGTGGGCCATGAGATACCTCTCCGTCACACGGAGTAACAAATCCCAGTCTCGATCCATGCCAACCCAACAGACACCCTCGGAGATACCTGTAGAGCACCTTTATAGTCACCCAGTTACGTTGCGACGTTTGATACACACAAGGCACTCCTCCGGTGTCAGTAAGTTGCATGATCTTATGGTCATAGGAACATATACTTGACATGCGGAAAACAGTAACAATAAACTGACACGATCATATGCTACGTTTGTAGTTTGGGTCTTGTCCATCACATCATTCTCCTAATGGTGTGATCCCGTTATCAAATGACATCTCATGTCCACGGCTAGAAAACCTTAACAATCTTTGACTAATAGGCTAGTTCACTAGAGGCACACTAGGGACATTGGGTTGTCTATGTATCCACACATGTATCTATGTTTCCGATTAATACAATTATAGCATGGATAATAAACGATTATCATGAACTAGGAAATATGATAATAACCAAATTATTATTGCCTCTAGGGCATATTTCCAACAGTCTCCCACTTGCACTGGTGTCAATAATCTAGTTCACATCACCATGTGATTCGCATTGTTCTGAATCTAACACCCAATGAGTTCTGGGGCTCGATCATGCTTTGCATGTGAGAGAGGTCTTATAGTCAACGGGTCTGCGACATTCAGATCCGCGTGTACTTTACAAATTACTATGTCAAACTGTAAACACTTCTACCACACTCCACTTGGTACTATTCCAAATGGCTGCTCCACTATACGTATCTAGATTGCTACTGCGAGTCATCTGGATCAGTGTTTAAAGCTTGCATCGACGTAACTCTTTACGACGAACTCTTTTACCACCTCCATAATCGAGAAACATCTCCTTATTATTTTAGTTACTAAGGATAATCTTGACCGCTGTCCAGTGATCCATTCCTGGATCACTCTCGTACCCCTTGAAAGACTCATGGCAAGGCACACACAGGTGCAGTACACAGCATGGCATACTATGCAGAGCCTATGGCTAAGGCATAAGGGACGACGTTCATCCTTTTCTCTTTCTTCTGCCATTGTCGAGTTTTGAGTCTCACTCAACTTCACACCTTACAAATCAGGCGAGAACTCTTTCTCTGACTGATCCATTTTGAACTCTTTCAAAATCTTTGTCAAGGTATGTACTCATTTAAAGTCTCATCAAGCATCTTTGATCTATCTGTATAGATGTTGATGCTCAACAATTAGGTAGTTTTATCCAGGTCTTACTTTGAAAATTACTTCTCAAACAACCGTTTATGCTTTTCAGAAATTCTACATTATTCCTGATCATTAATATGTCATCCACATATACTAATCAGAAACTCTATAGTGCTCCCACTCACTTTATTGTAAATACAACACTACTAGAAAAAGGCCTGCTAGTGGTGCACCTGTTTTGGCTACTAATGGCGCACTACAGGTGCGCCACTAGCATCACGCCATTAGAATTTTTTACTAATGGCGCACCACCGATGCGCCATTAGTATCTGGTATACTAATGGCGTACCAGGCAGTGCGCCATTAGTATAGCTCATGGTGCGCCATTAGTATGCCTTCCAGGGGCCATATTTACCCATGTGCTTTGGCTTACTAATGGCACACTGGCAACGGATGCGCCACTAGTGTGCTTTTTGTAGTGCACCACTAATGTGCTGAGTGGTGCGCCACTAGTATGAATATTAGGTATTTTTTTCTTTTCTGATATTTGCACCGGTTACAAAACATATTACTGCACAGAATATAGAGAGCACAACATATAAACAGCAGATTTATCGAATACAATAGAAGATTAGTCTCCGAATACAATTCAACATATTAGTCTCCGAATTTAAAATATCGAACAACGTTAGAACATTACAAGTCTCGAGACCGCGAGTAGAGAGTTTGTCTTCACATTACAAGTCGATATCGATCACCTAAACTACCATCACATAGAAGAGAGCTACGGTCATCACGATGAGCATAATCGCGATGAAACTGGTCTTCATCCGGTTCCTCCAACGCTCCCTCCTCTCTCCCGTTAGATAGCGCGTGTATCTAACTTCCGCCTCTACCCTAGTGGTGTACCCTTTGTAACTGTTACCGTTGAAACGGTGAACCTGTCTTTGACACTCGTCCCAGTCGTCGTAGACTCCGAGAACCTGACCCTTGTACACGACATACGGCGGCATATCTATGCACTAGACAAACAAAACGTTAGTAGCAATTCACAGATAATATATAAGCAATATATAAGTATGCAACAAAAGGATCGGAAGAGGAAAGCAACACATTAATAGCACGATTGATGGTCCTACTAATAAATAGCATCGACTACACATATAATTTGAACGACTGTCCAAACTAAAGAGACATACAAGTTCATTAAAGTTTAATTACAACATAGCGTCAGTACTTTCGACTAGACTCAGGGACCGGAGCGTGGATGAAGTCGCCATCTTTAGTGATGGTCATGAAATCGCGGGCGTTGTCGGCCTGCATTTGTAGCGTTATTTCTATCTCACTATTGGACGGTTGAAATCTGTGGTAGAACTGCCCCGAGGTATGAAGGACATCTTGATGGATGATTTCTGCAAACTCCGACTGGATGCGAAAGAATTCTTATCGGATGTCCACGTCCTGGATTGCCGACAAGCGTGCGGCCCAATCTTTGAGATTATTTGGTAGCCAAAGGTGATTACTGTCCCATATGATCGCCCGCATGTGATGGAGGGCGTAGTAGGCATCCTTCTGACCGCCAGGCGGCTGCTTGACGCAGGGGAACGTCGTATTATGGGTGAACACGTGCTGGCCGTACCTACGATTTGTCCTGCTGAAGGTGCCTCCAGATTTGGCGTAGCCGGAAAGAGCTTCATCAAAAACTTTCTTGATATTTGTGTAATCTCTTTTCGACTGACGGACCGAGTCGAAATACGTGGCCGTGGAATATTTCGGGCTTAAGAGGATGAGTGTGCAATGTGCGTCACTTCACAAAACACAGAATGTTAGAAAAAAAAAGAACGATCGAAATCAAAGAAATCATATGTTACGGGGCGGTGAGGGGATGACTTACTCGGGAAAGTAAGGCACGAGGAAGTTATCCTTATATGGGTTTGCCCGGATGACGCCTTCGAGGTATGAACTCGCGACTTGCCGGTCCCTAGCGCTGCCCAAGATCTTGGCACGCATGTAGAAGGGGTCGACTATCACGATGTCCGGGGTCTTGTCTCTAATGATCCGCATCTCCATACTCAGCGAAAATAGCCGAACGAAGGTGTAGTGCAGCAGATGAAGGTTAAACATAGCGAAGATGTCATCCAACCGCAGGACGATCGTACCCCCGATGGCGCTATCGACAAAGCCCTTGCCCTTTGGCACCTTTGCCATGAAAACCGGGTATGCCACATCATTCACGGAGAGACGCCGCTTCTCCAAAGAAAGAACAATGTCATGCAGACTCCGCATAGCACCGGTTGCAGCATTGAGCAGATTAGTCGGTAGCATCGGCCTACCCGCCACATGCACCCTCCTAGAGATATCCTTAGGTGAAGGTGGCCCGTCCTGAGCATGGATCGTACTCGGTGCCGGCTGGCTCGCACCCTTGTTAGTCTTTCTTTTCCGTCCCTTCTTCTGCCGACGTAATGGGATCGAGTTCTGCTCAGAGACCACCTTCCTAAGTGTGTTAGGGCTGATAATATTTCGCACCTCGGCTATCTGAGGCTCGGTGAAGGCGGCAGCTGGAGGCGTCTCCTGAGAACCGAACGCCAGACGACGTCTGTTGCAGTTGGGTTTCTCCGCGGTACCAGCTAGATCGCGGTCGCCTCCAGCAGGGTTGGGTCTTGAGAAGGAGGCCCCAAGAATTCGTCACCGTACCCATGTTCGGCAAAGTACTTATCGACATTGGTAAATGTACCGTCGTCGTCGTCGTCCAGATCCTGTGCCATATGCACGTCCGGCATGTCCGGTAGCGTTGCGGCGGTCTTGCCATGGCTTGGTGCCGGCACGACTGGCGGTGTTGTCTTTGGGGTGGTGTCCCCCACCCCCAAACAAATCTGGCTCTTCGGCCAAAGCAGGGGCCAGTTTACGCAGGCGCTGAGGATCATCACATCATCTTCGTCGACCCCAACGGGTCGAATCGGAGGTAACAACTCGTCGCAGCCTGGCAGCACCCGAACCAGTTCAACCCTATACACTGTGGGTGGCATCGGATTACCGTGGAACATGGGGTTGCCCGGTTAAACGATTCTACCCTTGGCGACATCGATCAACTCGCCGCCCACGAAGTGCAGGAGAGTGCATGGAACGTCGGCGGCGCCCTGCGAAAACATGTAAGGCGTCAGGGATGCCTAGTCAAAGGCAAGGAGATGAAGTCATCGACCGAGAGGCTTAGTTACCGTGATGGCGTCGAGCTCAGCTAATGTCGAGGCACCGCCAACGGCGGGCGTGCAACTGACGGAGGGGCTGCTTGCTGCCGAGGTGCCGACCGGCATACACTCGGGTGCATTAAGCTCCAATGCCCGTGCCGGCACCGGAGACACCAATACCGCCTCCGCCGGAGACACCAATGGCGTCGCCTGCGCGTTGTGCGAGTTGCTGGCCGTGAAGCTGGGAACCGGTGGCGGCCCCTGTTGGCCGCCCGCAATCCACCCCCGCAACCCCTCAACCAAGGTAGGCATAATGGCGGTGATCGTCGCTCCCAATTGGTCTCGCACTTGCTCTGAGACTATGTCGGGAATCCGCGCCGCTTGTGCCTTGAGTTCTTCAACCTCGCGCGACTGGCTTTCCGAGCTGGTCTTTCTCTCCTTTCGCCCACCAGCGTTATAGTATGACGACCATTTTGTGGACAAGCCTTTGCCGGCCACACGACCAGCTGACGACGGCTTACTGAACTTATCCTTGTTTTCCATTACGTTCAACGCCCTATTTAAAGTGTTGTCCCAAGGGGAGCTCTGAGACGACCCCGCGCTACTGCTTTTAGTCTCCTGCGAAAGGAATATGAACCATTTAGAAATTTGGCTTCATTAATTAGAATGCAACCATATGAAGCTAATTACGCGGGGGTGTATTCCTTACCAGAACATGCTCAAACGCCTTGGTCTTCACATCCGTGGTAAGCTCCTTTGTTACCGGGTCCACCTTGTACCGGGCCCTGACATAGTTCCTAGTCTGCTTGTCACGGTATTTCTCGAAGCAGGGCGGTAGGCCTTGCTCGGCACGCTCCGCGTCTTCCTTGTCCCATATAGGTTCCGCCACTCTGTAACCGCCAGGAACGAGTTGGTGGACCCCTAAGTTCAACTCCCGCATTTCTTTCCCCCACTGGCTTGATTCCATGGTTGCGTTGCTCTCGCACTTGATCTTGAACTCCTTGTAGTCATCTTCGCTGATCGAAGGATTTTTCGCCTTGATCTTCTCATAACTATCACCTTTATCAATCATTCTCTTCACCGCGCTTCTCCAAGTAGACAGGGTCGTGCTCATCTTCGTGAGGGCGGCATTGTTCACTTTATTCCCTGAGAGGCGTGTGTTTGCGACGTCACCGGGGAACTTGTATCGTTCGTGCAGCTTCGTGAAGAGGAGGTTGCGCAAATTCTCTCGGTCCTTATGCCTTAGGTTCTCGGTGTTGATCGAGACGGTGCTCCGCAGAATGCACCCGAGCTGAACCGCGTACCCCTTGACTATTTGTTTGGGCGCCGTTGGATACCCGTCGGAGTTCACTTCAGTAAATTCCTCCTTGACGGTGCCGAGCATGTTCGGGCGCCGGTCCTTCCGTTGCCTCTTCGATTGGCTGCCATCTGTGCGTGCGCTGCCATCATCAGTGGTGGCATCCTCGGCGGCACCATCAGTGGTGTCATCCCCGACGCCAGTAGGGGTTGTGTAGTCGGGATCGGTGTCTTCCGCGGCGTCCTCATAGCAGTGAGGTTCTTCCTCCATCTCCTGGGATAGCTCCTAGAATGCCTTGCCCGAACCGCCGGCCTCATTGTTGTGGGCCATGTTTCACTCTAAATAGGAAAAAAGTTTGGTCAAAAAGTTGGTTATTGTCAAGGAACAAGATCATGGTCTCATCATTTAGGGTTTGTCAACACCGAGGCATCCTAAAAGCTAAGCTTTTATCATTTAGGGTTTGTTGACGCCGAGGCACCCTAAAAGCCTAAGCTTTCATCACTTAGGTTTTTATCGACACTGAGGCACCCTAAAAGCCAAGGTTTTATAATTTAGGGTTTGTCGACGCTGAGGCACCCTAAATGCTAAGTTAAGTTTTCATCATTTAGGGTTTATCGATGCCGACGAGGCACCCTAGGTTGTCTGATATATATGGGTATCTTCTAATAATATACCCTATCAAGAAAAGCGAAGGAGAATTCTATGTTGGGCCTAATCACTTGGCTCTATTGCCACCTATGGTTTAATGCAGCAAGAATAAAGGGGCAGTTGATCCTACTTAATTAAGTACTAAGATACCCCGACCCATGCATTAGTCGCAAGTACCCCATATGACCTATTTTTAGCAAAGTCATGCTAAAATTCACGGAAAATTTTAGCATGACCTTTGCAAAAAATAGGACATATGGAGTACCCGAATTTGCCGGAACGGAAGTTAATCGACATTCCGGCAAACTCAAGGGCCTCTCGGGGTACCTGCAAAATCATCACGACACGATCATAATAGTATCTGCACCAACATCAGTTTACTAAAGCAATTGAAATGATAGACTGAACAGTTGCAGACACCTCAGATCATCTTCACCATCAGATCATCTTCTACCATCAGATCATAATAGTATCTGCACCATCAGATCATCTTCTACTTATCTACAAGATTACAACAGTTGCAGACACCTCACACTAACAGTTTCAGACTTGAACAGATTCAGATAACTGTTTGTCATGCCTTTCTGTTCCTACAAAACTCGTATCACCTCATACTTTGGACTGATTTTATATAAAGCTTATATGGTGTCCTAAGTTTGAGAAGATGAGAGTATATATACATGCCCCTACAACATCATTGGATATTTTTTTCTTTAAATTGCTTTAGATTGATGATGTGCAATAAATATCACATCAACTCTTTCCTTGTTTACAACAAGCGCAACTGAGCCCTAACTATTAGTCCTGGACTTGCTTTTTCTAAAATATTTAGACTTGCATTTTTCTGTAAAAATGCATTTGACTTTGGATGACTCCACCTACAAAATAGATTTCGGATTCTCAATCTTCTTTAGAAATTTGTATTTTGTACTCGGCTTCGTCTTTGGATCTTCCTATACGGACTTGCAATAAAGTTCAGACGTAAGAAACAGTATTTCTGAAATTTAAACGTGACTCTCTTCAGAAAAATGAATTTTTGTAACATGATTTCGTCATCCCGGGATCAATCTACTCCAAATCAATTTTATCTATAAGCTCTGCCTATGCCTCAGACACTGAAAAGTCCATGGGACTGGAAGTGACGATAAAGATATAGGGTTCTGGACCCGACTGTAATTCAGCAATACTGCAATATGTCAAAGAAGAATTACCACAGTAGCAGATGTGTCCAGGTGAATCTGGCGCTCTCTGGCAACAAAGTAAACAGCTGTGCGAGCAAAGCTGATTGTTAAGTACAACTCTCTGTGCGTTACACTTCTATTAAACCAGAGTAAAATTTGGCAAGTGCTAATGCTAGATGTGATCTCCTGAGTCTTATCCAAGTTGCAGAAATCCATGATCTGTGTCGCAAAAGCAAAAAAATATCTAAACTAAACAGCCGGTTAGTTAACAGCTTTAGCAGGTATCAGCGTTACAATGGATAATACGTTAACTTATCAGCGTCATACTTGGTCATACTGGCACAAGAAAATAGTAAAGGTCGAATTGGAAAAGTGTCGGGCAATAATCATATTTGATCATCTGTGTGCCGTGCAATCCAATATGAGTATGAGCAATAATCATTTCAAAAAATTGAACCAAATTTGATCATCGTGTCGCCCCCAAACACACGAACAGCACACAGCATACAAGAACAAATACACACTTCGTATGCATACGTCTGACTGCAGATGGAAACTAGAGTTTGTATACCTCTGACTGAAGCTGACTGATGGGGGGAAATTCGCGCAGCTTGTGCTGCTTGCGCCTGCTGAGCTGCTCGGGTCGCTGCAACCTATCACAAAGCGGGAGAGGGAGATAGATCAGTCCCAAGCTTGCGCAATCGGAGAAGAGCCACGCGCATCAGGCCGGCGCCCCGAGCGAGCATCGCCCAGCCCGCGCGCCGCGCCCTAAGCCGCCGTTGAGGCGGAGGGGGGGAGAGGGAAGGGGAGCGGAGGAAATGGGCCGAGGGCGGGCGCACGCACCTGCGTCCTGCCGTCGCCGTCCTGCCGTCGCCGGGGATTGCAACGCCGGGGATCGCTCCTTCGCTCACCGGGGATGGCGACGCCGGGGCTTCTGTCCTCCTCCTCCTTCGCCCGCCGGGCATGGCTCCTTTGCTCGCCGGTTGCTTCCATGGGGTGCCGGGATAGATGGGATGGGATCGATGAGATGGGCCGGGGATAGCAAGGGGATGAGATGGGCCGGGGATAGCAATGGCGTCATAAGTATATACATAGCAATGGCGTATCACTGAAGGGTGCGTCATAAGTATAGTGGGGTACGAAGTGTAGTACTAGAGGGGTCGAAGCCTTCTCTTGTTAAGGTTCGAGGGAGTAGTGTAGTGGTAGCCGGCTCTTTGTGCAAACTAGAGGTCTAGGGTTCGAGTTCTAGGCATCCCTTTTTTGTGTTTTCTTTTTTTGATAGTGGGGCATGTATGTGTATGTGCTGAGTTATGTATATGTATACATACATAATAGATGTTTTCTTAATTTATTTTCTGTTTAGATATACATGTGTGTAGTGTATGTGAGTGTGTGGGCTTGTATATATACATGTATGTGTGTGAGTGTGGTGTCACATGCATGTGTATGTGCATATATGCACTTGTGCATATGTGTGTGTGTGATGAACACCCACACACATAGGTGTGTGTGTTCTCATGAGTGTGGGTGTGTCTATATGCACTTGTGCATATTTGCCATGTGTGTATCTGGAGTAGTGTGTGTAGGTTTGTATGTGTGTGTGCCCACTTGTCATACCCTATCAATATGTGTTGGGTGTTTTATTGCTTGATGGGTTATGCTAGTTCTTTTCCATTTATAGCTATATTGCCAATGGCCGGCGCACCTCTTAGGGGTGCACCATCAATATTTTTTTGGGATTTTTAGTTGCATTCATTTGTGAATTGGTAAAACATTTATGAATATGAAAACATTTATGAATACAATCGAGAAATGAAGGCTACAATTTAAATACAATCGATGTTAGCTAGCTATCTGTTCACAATCTTCTTGCCCTTATTTTTCGCAAATGGAGTTCTTCTTTTGAACGGACGTCCTTTAGGTAGGGTGGTCTTGCTTCTTCTTGTGGTGTATGCTGGTACTTCATCATCGTCGTCATGTTCCATCTTCGGGTCGCCGTACTTGTCGAAGTCTTGCTCATTGGCGACTCCATCCATTCCGATGATCTTCCTTTTGCCTCTCCTCACGACAACACGACTGGGCTTTGACGGGTCGGTAACAAAGAAGCATTGGTCCACTTGGGAAGCCAGTACCCATGGCTCATTTTTCGCGGTGGCGTTTACGCCCGCGGTCTTGGATTTGGCTTCGGGTATAACCATGGTGGTGAAATACCGGTCTTCTTTTAGGACGCTCTTGGCCCATATGACACGGAACATCGGGACCTTCTCTCCAGCATAGCTCAGCTCCCAAATCTCCTCGATCCTTCCGTAGTATCTGTCCTTGTTGTACCGGTGTAGGATTCCATCGTTACCCCGGAGTTTTGATAACCATCGCTCTTCATGTCCTTTCCCTGGGTGTAGAATGTGTAGCCGTTGATATCGTATGCCTCATACGTCATCAGGTTGTGCTCGGCGCCCTGTGACAAGGCGGATATGAGTTGTTCCTCCGCGGAAGAATCCTCATGTAAAGGGTACAACAGAAGCTTCTTCTTGAACCAACGCGTGAAACATGAGTTGTGCTCTTTGATTATATCTCCGTCCGTCCTCTGTTGGCCTCGGTCATTGTACGTCTTCTCAATAAAGGTTTTGTGCTCTACCACCCAAGGATCGATCACGTCTATGTGTTGTAGCGCGACTAGGTTTGCTCTTTCAAAGTCGGCGAGTCGACCCTCGAAGTCGACATGCATTTCGCGGCGACCCTCACGGTGACCCCATCTAGCGAGCCTGCCGAGGTGCCTGTTGACGAGCAGACCAACGGGGTTTTCGATGCCTAGATAATTCGTGCAGTAGGATATGCACTCTTCGGTCAGAAAGCCCCTGGCTATGCTTCCCTCTGGGCGTGACATGTTGCGAACGTATCCTTTGATGACACCATTCATCCTTTCAAACGGCATCATGCTGTGCAGGAACATCGGCCCGAGTTGGATGATATCCTCCACGATATGGACCAACAGATGCACCATAACATCGAAGAATGCGGGCGGGAAGTACATCTCAAGCTCGCATAGTATCACCACAATCTCTTCATGTAGCCTTCTGAGTTGCCTCACGCCAACCGACTTCCGAGAGATGACGTCGAAAAAGTTGCATAGGCCAAATAGCGTTTCACGGACGTGCGTGTCCATGATCCCACACATTGCAACTGGAAGTATCTGCGTCATCAGCACGTGACAGTCGTGAGACCTCATCCCGCTGAACATCTGCTTCGCTGAGTCTAGGTATCTGCTTATCTTTCCTGCGTAACCGTAAGGAAGTTTTACTCCTACGAGGCAGGTGAAAAACCTCCTGACTTAGAGTGAAGCACGTGGGAGGGAAGTCATTTCCGGTCTTCTTGGCCTTTTTGCCTTTGCGACGACTTTCCGTGTCCTGCTTCGCCTCATCATCATCATCATCATTAGCGTGAAGCTCCTCCCTGATGCCCATTGATTTCAAGTCTGCCCTAGCTTTCGGCCCATCTTTGGTCCTCTCCGGCATGTTGAGCAGGGTACCAAGCAGACTCTCGCACACGTTCTTCGTGATATGCATGACATCAAGGCTGTGAGGCACACGGAGGATCTTCCAGTACGGCAAGTCCCAGAAAATAGACCTCGTTTTCCATACCTTCAGCAGCTGCTCTGGCGCCTTTCGCTTCTTTCCCGGCTCTGGCGCCTTTCCCGGCGGTGGGCACTCTTTCCAATTTTTCAACAGCTTGTCTATTTCCTCGCTGCTCCTCGTACGTGGGCGTCTTCGGGGTTCAGTTTCACCATCGAACAAATCCTTGCGTTTTCTCCATGAGTCATCGTCGCGAAGCCACCTTCGATGTCCCATGAACACGGTTTTCGAAGACCCGGGATCTCTATCTAGCTGGCGATACGTTGTGTCATCCATGCACCTGACGCATCCAGAAAATCCATGGGCCACCTGCCCCGCGACATATCCGTAACCGAGATAGTCGTGCACCGTCGTGAGCAGTGCGGCTCTCATAGGGAAATATTCTTTCTCTGCGGCGTCCCACGTATTGGCTGGCGTTTTCCACAGCGTGTCTAGCTCCTCTTTCAGCAGCCCCGGATACAGATTGATGTCGTTCCCTGGTTGTTTTGTCCCTTCAATTAGCATACTCATGTGAATGTACATCCTCTTCATGCACAACCAGGGGGGAAGGTTGTACATCCACACAAACACAGGCCAGGTGCTATGTGTGCTTCTCTGGCTGCCAAACGGATTGACTCCATCGGTGCTCGCGCCGAGCACAATGTTCCTTGGATCGTTCCCAAATTCTGGGTGTTCGAAGTTCAACGCTTGCCACTGGCTTGCATCCTTAGGGTGACTCAGCATCTTGTCTTTTTTATTTATCTCCGGATCATTTGTGTCATCTTCTCGCTTCTTCTCCTCCCTATCCGCGTGCCAACGCAGGAGCTTTGCTACTTTAGGGTCCGCTAAATACCGCCGCAGTCGAGGAGTGATCGGAAAGTACCACACCACTTTTCGAGGAGCTTTCTTCCTCTTCTTGTATCGAGTGACGCCGCACACCGGACATATGGTAGACTCCGCGTGCTCGTCCCGATAAATGATGCAATTGTTCATGCACACATGGTATTTCGCGTGCGGTAAATCCAGAGGACACACGATTTTCTTCGCCTCCTCGAAACTGGTCGGGCACTTGTTCCCCTTGGGAAGACGTTCGTGCCAGAATGACATGTTCTCGTCGAAGCATGCGTCGGTCATTTTGTGTTTTACCTTCATCTCCAGAGCCATGAGCGTTACTTTCAGGCGGGTATCCTCGGGCCTGCATCCTTCATACAATGGAGTAACCGCGTCTATCTCCAGTTGATCCAGCTTGGCTTTCTCTCGGGCGGCAGCTCTTGCGTTCTGCTTGAGAAGCAGCTCTTGAATATGAGGGTCCTGCACCCAGGCCATCGATGGTCCATCGTCGTCTGCTCCGGCATCTTCATCTTCATGATCATGCCCTTCGTCTGCTCCGGCATCTTCCACACCATCATGTCCGGCATCTTCTACATGATGACTGTGTCTTGGAGATTCTTCGTCTTCTCGCCCGCCCTCGCCGCGGTTGTCTTGCTCATGCCCTTCCTCATTTCTTGCCCGGCCCCCATGGACGACTTCATAATCATCTTCATCACCTTGCCACCGATAGCCATCCATGAAACCACGCAAGAGCAGGTGGTCCCGCAACTTTACGGAATCCGGGTCCATAAGGCTCTTCAGCTTGCATCTTCGACATGGACATCTTATCTCCGTCTCGTTCTTTTGAAGCATCTCAGCCTTCGCGGAGCTCAAAAACCTATTCATGATGCCTTCAGTCATCGTGCGGACCATGGTCGCCTGCGGGGTAGAGCAAAACGATATTTTAGAACTAAAATTTTTTTTGGCATGACTTTGCCTAAAAATAGGACCAAAAAGAATGCATAGTGCCAAATTCTCGCCGAAACGGAAATGATTCAACATTCCGGCAAAATATTGGCAACTATTGCATTTCAAATACCGGTACCCGCAAACACAAACATATATGCAACACCACAAACATACATAAATCTAGCTAGGCCATAAAAAGTGCATGTGCACGTTGTTGGAGGGAGAAAAAAGTAGATCTACAACATAAAGCTTTCCCCATACTTACCTATCAAAAAAAGGTAATTTAACCACTTAATTTCGGTGAATCTATGATGCAAATGTGGTGAGGAGGGGGACGCACCCGAGACAAGCTTGGAGGAGGAGGTGGAGAGAATGAAAGTGGGGAAAGTGAGTGTGGTAAGTGGCTGTCCAAAATATCTAGCTGGTCCCAGGTTACTAATGGCGCACCACCTACAAATGCGCCATTAGTAACCCTGGTTACTAATGGCGCACCAGCTGGGGGTGCGCCATTAGTAGTTTTGCAAAAAAAAATATAGTAGTGGCGCACTGTGTTAGCAGTGCGCCATTAGTAGTTAAACTAGTAATGGCGCACTCTTACATGGTGCGCCATTAGTACTTTTGGAAAAAAATGTTAATAGTGGCGCACCGTGTGTGTGATGCGCCATTAGTGTCCATCATACTAATGGCGCACCAGCACATGGTGCGCCACTGCTATATAGTAGTGGCGCACCACATGTCTGGTGCGCCATTAGTGTCTATATTATCTATAGCCCTTTTCCTAGTAGTGCAAGTTTCTCATAAACTTTGTATAAACTACAAAAACTTTGATCATCTCATCAAAGTGTATATTCCAACTCCGAAATGCTTGCTCCAGACCATGGAAAGATTGATGGAGCTCGCACACTTTTAGCATCCTTAGGACTGACAAAACCTTCTGGTTGTATCACATACAACCTTTCCTCAAATAAAATGTTAAGGAAACGATGTTTTGTCATCCATCTGCCAGATTTCATAATTGAAAAATGCAGCAACTGCTAACATAATTCCAACAAACTTTTAGCATCGCTACGAGTGAGAAAGTCTCATCACAGTCAACTCCTTGAACTTGTGAAAAAAACTTCTTTGCGACAAGTCAAACTTTATAAATGGTGACATTCACCATCAGCGTCTGTCTTCATCTCAAAAATCCATTCGTACTCGACGACCTGCTGTCTAACGGGCAAGTCTACCAAAGTCTATACTTGGTTTTCATACATGGATCCTTTCTCGGATTTCATGGCCTCTAACCATTTGTCGGAATCCAGGTCCATCATCGCTTCTTCATAGCTCGTAGGCTCATCGTTGTCCAACAACGTGAACTTTAAGACAGGGTTGCCGTACCACTCAGGAGTAGTACACGTCCTTGTCAACCTACGAGGTTCGATAGCAACTTGATCCTAAGTTTCATGATCATCATCATTAACTTCCTCTTCAACCAACGCAGGCTTCACAGAAACAGCTTTCTGCGCTGCGCTACTCTCTCGTTGAAACAAAGGTTCAACAACTTCATCAAGTTCTATCTTCCTCCCACTCAATTCTTTCGAGAGAAACTTTTCCTCTAGAAAGGACCCAGTATTAGCAGCAAAACATTTTATGCTTGGATCTGAGATAGAAGGTTCACCCAACTGTTTAGGGTATTCTACGAAGATGCATTTGTCCTCTTTGGGTTCGAGCTCATTCGATGAAAACATTTTCCACACAAGCGTCGCAGCCCCAAACACTAAGAAATGACAGTTTTAGGTTTCCAGCAAACCATAATTCACATGGTGCCATCTCAACGGATTTAGATGCTGCCCTATTTTAAAGTGAATGTAGTTGTCTCTAATGCATAACCCCAAAACGATAGTAGCAAAACGACAAGAGACATCACAGTACATGCTATATCAAATAAGGCACGACTACGACATTCGGACACACCATCACACTATGGTGTTCCAGGTGGCGTGAGTTGTGAAACAACTTTCACATTGTCTAAAGTTGTATGCCAAACTCGTAACTCAGATATTCTCCTCGACGATCATATCGAAGACATTTTTATCTTCTTGTCACGATGATCTTAAACTTCACTCTGAATTTGCTTGAACCTTTCAAACGATTCAGACTTGTGTTTCATTAAGTAAACATACTCTATATCTACTCAAATCATTAGTGAAGCTAAGAAAATAACGGTATCCACCGCACGCTACAAGACTCATTGGATTGCATACATCAACATGTATCTTTTCCAATAAATCACTTGCCCGCTCCATCAAACTGGAAAACGGGGCCTTTAGTCATCTTGCCCAAGAGGCATGGTTCACATGTCTCAACCGGTTCGAAATCGAATGAGTCCAAAGATCCATCAGCATGGAGTTTCTTCATGCACTTTATACCAATATGACAATTTAGCGGCAGTGCCACAAGTATGTGGTGCTATCATTATTAACTTTGTATCTTTTGGCATCAATGTTATGAACATGTGTATTACTACGATCAAGATTTCAACAAACCATTCTCACTGGGTGCATGACCATTGAAGGTATTATTCATGTAAACAGAGTAACCATTATTCTCTAACTTAAATGAATAACCATGTTTGCAATAAACATGATCTAATCACGTTCATGCTCAACGCAAAACACCAAATAACATTTATTTAGGTTTGTCACTAATCCCGAAGGTAGAGAGAGCGTGCGATGTTTGACCACATCAACCTTGGAAACATTTCCAACATACATTGTCACCTCACCCTTAGCTAGTTCTTCGTTTATTCCATAGCTTTTATTTCGAGTTACTAACATTTAGCAACCGAACCGGTATCCAATACCCAGGTGCTACTAGGCGTACTAGCAAGGTACACATCAATAACACGTATATCAAATATAATTCCGTCGACGTTGCCAGCCTTCTTATCTACCAAGTATCTAGGGTTGTTCCGCTTCAGCGACCGCTCTCCTCATAATCGAAGCACTAAGTCCCGGGTTTGGGTTCAACTTTGGGTTTGCTTCACTGGAGCAGCAACTGACTTGCCATCCATGAAGTTACCCTTGCCCTTCTCAAAACTAGTGGTTTTACTAACCATCAACACTTGACACTCCTTCTTGATTTCTACCTTCGCGGTGTCAAACATCGTGAACAGCTCAGGAATCATTATTTCTATCCCTGGGAATTTATAGTTCATCACCAAGTTCTAGTAGCTTAGTGACAGTGACTTGGAGAACTATATCAATCACTATCCTATCTGGAAGATCAGCTCCCACTCGATTCAAGCAATTGTAGCACCCAGACAATCTGAGCACATGCTCAAACTATTTGAGCTATTCTCTTTCATCTTGCTGGCAAAGAATCTTGTTGGAGATCTCATATCTCAGAACATAGGCACGAGCCTGAGATCCAAATTTCAGCTCTTAGAACATCTCATATGTTCCGTGATGTTCAAAACATTTCGGAGCCTCAATTCTAAGCCGCAATGCATGACACACTAAACTATCAAGTAGTCATCGGAAGGTGTCTGTCAGATGTTCACAACATCTATAAGCGACGCTAGAGGGGGTGGCACACCGAGCGGTGCATTAAGGACGTAAGCCTTCTGTGCAGCAACGAGGACAATCCTCAGATCACGGACCCAGTCCGCAATATTGCTACCATCATCTTTCAACTCTATTTCTCTAGGAACATATAAAAAATTCAAGGGAGCTACAACGTCAGCTAGTAATCTACAACATAATTTGCAAAGACATTACTAACTATGTTCATGATAATGAGTTCAATTAATCATATTACTTAAGAACTCCCACTCAAATTGACATCCCTCTGGTCATTCGAGTGCTACATGATCCAAATTCACCAACTCAAGTCCGATTATCACGTGAGCTGAGGTGGCTTCATTGGTGAACATCATCATGTTGATCATATCTACTATATGACTCATGTTCGACCTTTCGGTCTCTTGTGTTTCGAGGCCATGTCTGTACATGATAGGCTCGTCAAGTTTAACCTGAGTGTTCTACGTGTGCAACACTGGCTTGCACCCGTTGTATGTGAACGTAGAGTCTATCACACCCGATCATCACGTGGTGTCTCGACACGCCGAACTTTCGCAATGGTGCACACTCGGGGAGAACACAATTTATCTTGAAATTAAGTGAGGGATCACCTTATAATGCTACTGTCGTCCTAAGCAAAACAAGGTGCATAAAAGGATTAACATCACATGCAAATCATAAGTGACATGATATGGCCATGAACTTGTGCTTTTGATCTCCATCATGAAAACACCGGCATGATCTCCATCGTCACCGGCACGACACCATGATCTCCATCATCTTGATCTCCATCAATGTGTCGCCATCGGGGTTATCACGCCCTGCACGCTTCCACTACTATTGCTACCGTTTAGCGATAAAGTAAAGCATTACATAGCGCTTAATGATTGACACGCAGGTCATACAATAACTAAAGACAACCCTATGGCTCCTGTCGGTTGCCGTACTCATCGATATGCAAGTTGTGATCTCCTATACATCACATGATCATCTCATACATCACATATATCACATCATGTAGTTGTCCATATCACATCACAACATACCCTGCAAAAACAAGTTAGACGTCCTCTAATTGTTGTTGCATGTTTTACGTGGCTGCTACGGGTATCTAGCAAGAGCAATTCTCACCTACGCATAAACCACAACGGTGATACACTAGTTTTCTTTTCAACCTTCTCAAGGACCGCCTTTGTCGAATCCGATCCAACTAAAGTGAGAGAAACTGCCACCCGCAAGCCATCTAAGCAACAAGTTGTGTCGAGGGAACCGGTCTCTCGTAAGCGTACGAGTAATGTTGGTCCGGGCCGCTTCATCTCACAATATCGTTGAACCAAAATACAACCAAGGGAGGAAGCAATCTAAGCATCAACACCCACAAACCTTTTGTGTTCTACTCGAGATCTCAACTACACATAGACCTAGCTCATGATGCCACTATTGGGGAACGTTGCATGGGAAATAAAAATTTTCCTACGCACACGCAAGATCTATCCATGGTGATGAGCATCTATGAGAGGGAGAGTGGATCTACGTACCCTTGTAGATCGCTAAGCGGGAAGCGTTAAGAAACGCGGTTGGTGTAGTCGAACGACTTCGCAATCCAAATCGCCGAGCGTCCCACGATCTCATCACATTCCGTCCCGTGATCCAATCACGATCCGTCCTGCGAACTCATCACGATCCATCCCGCGATCTCATCATGATCCATCTCGCGATCTTGATCACGGTCCTTCCGATCTAGTGCCGAATGGACGGCACCTCCGCGTTCAGCACACGTATAGCTCGATGACGATCTTCGTCTCCTTGATCCAGCAAAAGAAAGCAGAGAGGTACAAGAGTTCTCCGGCAGCGTGACGGTGCTCCGGCGATGGTGGTGGAGCTATTCCGGCAGGGCTTCGCCTAAGCGCTGCAGAAAACCAATCTAGAGGAGAAACTATGCACTAGAGGAACGGGTAGCACGTATGAAAATCAAGTGCCAAAAACCCTAAAACCTCTAGTATATATAAGATAAAGATAGGAGGAGGCTTGGCCCTCAAGGGTCCAGCTTTTGGGTCGACCAAAACAAGGAGGAGAGGAGTACTCCTCCTCCAATCCTAGTAGGACTAGGATTCCTCCCTATTTTGCCTTTTTTCCACTTTTCTCTTTGGGTTTTCTCTCCTAGCCGCATGGGCCTTGTGTGGGACTTCCACCATCCCACTAAGGGCTGGTATTCACTCTCCCCCAACCCATGTAGCCTCTTGGGTTGAAATACCCCTCCCGATGGTCTCCCGGTACACTACCGGCACTCTCGGTACAGTACCGATAAGCCCGAAACTTTTTCGGCGACCAAAATAGGAATTCCTATATATCAATCTTTACCTATGGACCATTCCATAGCTCCCCGTGACGTCCGGGATCTCATCCGGGACTCCAAACAAACTTCGGTCACCACCATACATAACTCTATACTACCAAAACGTCACCAAACCTTAAGTGTGCAGATCCTGCGAGTTCGAGAACTATGTAGACATGACCGAGACACGTCTACGGTCAATAACCAATGGCGGGACCTGGATGTCCACATTGGTTCCTACATATTCTACGAAGATCTCTGTCGGTCGAACCTCTATGTCAAGGATTCAGTTAATCACGTATAACGTTCCCTTTGTTCTTCGGTATGTTACTTGCCCAAAATTCGATTGTCGGTATCTCCATACCTAGTTCAACCTCGTTACTGGCAAGTCTCTTTACTCGTTCTGTAATACAAGATCCTGTGGCTAACACTTAGTCACATTGCTTTCAAGGCTTGTTGTGATGTTGTATTGTCGAGTGGGCCCTGAGATACCTCTCCCTCACACGGAGTAACAAATCCCAGTATTGATCCATGCCAACCCAACAGACACCCTCGGAGATACCTGTAGAGCCCCTTCATAGTCACCCAGTTACGTTGCGACGTTTGATACACACAAGGCACTCCTCCGGTGTCAGTGAGTTGCATGATCTCATGGTCATAGGAACATATACTTGACATGCAGAAAACAGTAGCAATAAACTGATACGATAATATGCTATTTGTAGTTTGGGTCTTGTCCATCACCTCATTCTCCTAATGATGTGATCCCGTTATCAAATGACATCTCATGTCCATGTCTAGGAAACCTTAACCATCTTTGATCAACGAGCTAGTCTATTAGAGCTATACTAGGGACATGGTTTTGTCTATGTTTCCACACATGCATCTAAGTCTCCGATCAATACAATTATAGCATGGATAATAAACGATTATCATGAACAAGGAAATATGATAATAACTTATTTATTATTGCCTCTAGGGCATATTTCCAACAGTCTCCCACTTGCACTAGAGTCAATAATATAGTTCACATCACCATGTGACTCGCATTGTTATGAATCTAACACCCAATGAGTTCTGGGGATCGATCATGCTTTGCATGTGAGAGAGGTCTTATATTCAATGGGTCTGCGACATTCAGATCGTGTGTACTTTGCTAATCTCTATGTCAAACTGCAAACACTGCTACCACACTCCACTTGGTACTATTCCAAATGGCTGCTCCACTATATGCATCCAGATTGCTACTACGAGTCATCCGGATTGGTGTTAACTTGCATCGACGTAACTCTTTACGACGAACTCTTTATCACCTCTATAACTGAGAAACATCTCCTTTATTGTAAATACAAGTTTCTTGTAAACTTTGTATAAACTACAAAACTTTGATCACCTCATCAAAGTGTATATTCCAACTCCGAGATGCTTGCTCCAGACCATAGAATGATTGCTGGAGCTCGCACACCTTTTAGCATCCTTAGGACTGACAAAACCTTCTGGTTGTATCACATCCAACCTTTCCTCAAATATACTCTTAAGGAAACGATGTTTTGTCATCCATCTGCCAGATTTCATAACTGAAAAATGCAGCAACTGCTAACATCATTCCAACAGACTTTAGCATCGCTACGAGTGAGAAAGTCTCATCGCAGTCAACTGATTGAACTTGTCGTAAACTTCTTTGCAACAAGTCGACCTCTATAAATGGTGACATTCACCATCAGCGTCTGTCTTCATCTCAAAGATCCGTTTGTACTCGACGACTTGTTGTCCAACAAGCAAGTCTACCAAAGTCTATACTTGGTTTTCATACATGGATCATTTCTCGGATTTCATGGCCTCTAACCATTTGTCGGAATCCGGGCCCATCATCGCTTCTCCATAGCTCGTAGGTTCATCGTTGTCCAACAACATGACCTCTAAGACAGGGTTGTTGTACCACTCAGGAGCAGTACATGTCCTTGTCGACCTACGAGGTTTGATAGTAACTTGATCCGAAGCTTCATGATCATCATCATCAACTTCTTCTTCAACTAACATAGGCTTCACAGAAACAACTTTCTGTGCTGCGCTACTCTCTGGTTGAAACAAAGGTTCAACAACCTCATCCGGAGCTCCTCGTGACGTCCAGGATCTCATCCGGGACTCCAAACAAACTTCGGTCAGCACCATACGTAACTCTATACTACCGAAACGTCACCAAACCTTAAGTGTGCGGACCCTGCGGGTTCGAGAACTATGTAGACATGACCGAGACACCTATACGGTCAATAACCAATGGCGGGAACTGGATGTCCACATTGGTTCCTACATATTCTATGAAGATCTCTATCGGTCGAACCTCTATGTCAAGGATTCAGTTAATCCCGTATAACGTTCCCTTTGTTCTTCGGTATATTACTCACTAGGCAAGATCGGATCAAGAACATAGGTATAATTGTGATAACATAAATGATTCCGATCTGGAATCATGGCACTTGGGTCCTAGTGACAAGCATTAAGCATGGCAAAGTCATAGCAACATCAATCTTAGAACATAGTGGATACTAGGGATCAAGCCCTAACAAAAGTAACTCGATTACATGATGAATCTCATCCAACTCCTCACCGACCAGCAAGCCTACGAAGGAATTACTCACTCCTAGTGGGGAGCATCATGGAATTGGCGATGTAGAAGGGTTGATGGTGACGAACACTGAAGATTCCCCTCTCCGGAGCCCCAAACGGGCTCCAGATCTGGCGTCCCGATGAAGAGCAGGAGGTGGCGGCGGATGACGGTTTCCTGGACTAGGGGGTAGTCACCACGTCGTCTCCCGATCAGGTGGATCGGCCTGAGGACCCCCATGGTGATTCACTATTGGGCCAGTTCGAACAGCTCATGTCGTATACAAGGATGACTCCACAAGACTTGGCGCCCAAGACGAGGACTCTCCTAAACCCTAGGCCTCCGGTGCATAAATAAACTGACTCCAAGCTAGTCAATATATAACATATATTCGTTAGAACAATCTGGTGGTAGATACATGTACTCTCTACTACACCCCATATGAATACAATCAAAAGCAAGACGTATGGTATTATCTCTTCGAGAGAGCCCGAACCTGGATAAAATCATGTGTCCATGTTACCATCGCTCCAAAACGCCTAGCTTAGAACCCCTGCTACAAGATATGCCGGATTTGACACCGACATTGATGTTTTTATTGAGAGACTGCTAGATGATCGACGCGGATCGATGGGATGATCAGGTGATATTTTTTTAATCAGATCTGTTTTGTACAAGTTAGTTTTTGTGAGAATTATCGCTGGATTGCAAGCTTCATCCGCAGATTAGGTTGGGATCAAGGTCTAAAATCTGCAACCAACGGCGCGCTCCTACGCGGCGTCTGATGCTCTACTGCGGTCTCCTGATCGGTAGATGGCGGCGTTTAATTGATTGTCAAACTGGTCTCTGACCTCGCACGCAATGCTTGATCACAGAGCCGAAGACAAATCCACTATGGACAGCGATCGTCTAGGGAGATTCCTTCCCTTATTCTCTTTCTTTTTCTACTTATTTAGTTCAGCACCTAGGAGGCCATCGGCCGTTCACTAGCAGTTTTTTATTGTTCGCTAAAGTTTGCTTAGACCGAAGTACTGACGCGAATAAGTACTGGTTTTGCATCCGAGCTTCATGGAGATAAGCCGCCGCCGCGGTCGCCAGCCCGATGTCCCAGGGCAACTCCCGTGGCCAATCTCTACTATGACTCACCTAAAAGTGAATCCTCTCCACGTGAGGAGAAGAGCTAAGTACCACTCCCGATTAGTTATTGGCAAAAGGCCAAACGTAGACTAGTACATCTAGTATTTGTTGCTACAGTTTTTTGCGTTAAAGTTTTAAAGCTGTCCGATTGGTATTAGTGCTTGGACGACTCTCCAGATTAGATTGATTTTCCTGGATTCTTCATGTGGGTTGCTACGAGCATTTGCACAATCATCAGTATCGTGCGCGTGATCTAGTTTGTTGCAAGCTGACCTAATCGATGCACGCAGTCCGGAAAACTCCGCAGCTCGACCGCTGCAGACAGCCTCATGGTCGCAACCCGGTTGGACGTTCTCCCTCCAACTGGCACGTACACCATCATCAGATGCTATTAAACCTAGTAATGTTCACCAGCATGAATTTATTTTTCCCGAGGAATTATTGCTCTGGCTTGTGCAAGAGAACTTTTACGGTACCCTGGTACTCCCTAAGGAGAGGCAGGAGTACCGCTCAAATATAGCCCTTGATTGAAAAAGGCACTTTAGTCTTTTGAATTTGACCTCATCTAATCCCGGATCTCACTCCCAAATAAAATCCCAATTTGATCGTAAATCTCGGCTCTCGGAGGAGAAACTATCAGGTACCTCTCGTAGTGCCCTGTTCGTTCTTTTGCGCCGACATGGCCGCTGAGGCCGCTGCCAGTTGCATGCTCGCTTGCATCTCGTCCGCATCGCTCGTCTTTCCTATGGTGACCACGCAGCAGCTACCTCATCCCCTCCGTGCGTCATTGCTGGATCTCAATCAAGCGATATACCGGAGTCTGCCAGTACCCGATAATGGTATCCAGTTCATCACGAGTCTTGGCCGACGCCAATTCTACATGCTGGCCACCGGCGTCACTCCCACTTGGTTTTTATAAAATTTGCTGATTGTTCGGATCCATGAATAACCGAGAGTGAAAGACTGAGTCCATAATAGACTGAGTCCAGATGATCTACATCAGATGTAAGTACGTAACACACCCAGATTTGATATGGTTAGAAAAATCAATCATAACTGCCTCTTTGATTACCTTTTTACCCCTAAGATCAAGGTACTCCCAAGTGTTTGAGGTAGTACTCTGAAGTAGTCACATTGGAGTACCAGATGAGATCAGCCATTGGATTAGACGAAACGGAGGCCTCATATCGATTTGGGGGTCTTGTGCAATCCTCTCTCAAAGGGTGGCCGCATTAACGACTGTCGCATGATGGTCCGATCAGTTTCCTGTCCGGCGGATGCCGCATCCAGGACTTAGATTGCCATGTGAATTTAAACTTCGTCACGAGACCATTGCGCCACGCCGACAACCTGTGTCGACATCTCTTTAAATAAATTATTTTGCGTAAATTAATTATGCGAGGATTTTTATATATTTATATATTTATATTATTATTTTTGGACTGCACTATTTTACGTGTGTAGGTAATCGACTTCGACTGCGTCACGCGGTTACTTCGGCATCGCCGAGAGAGCTCTACCTCGTCGGGTGTTCGGCGCACGGGCCACATCTCTTTTATTATTCACTTTGCATAAATTATTAAGTATGCAAACGAAATTCTTAATTTTTTTTAATGTTATCTCCGGTTTGCACTATTTTATGTGTGCAGGTAAATAATTTGGCTCGGGCAACGCTGTGGCCTCGGCGTACCGACCCGCTCCATCACCTCGGCTAGACCAGGGGGCTTTGCCATCGCTTCATTAACCCACTCTGGGGACTTCGACGTCACACTGTCGGCCTGCTCCGTTGCTCCGGTTGGATTGGGGGTTTCGCCTCGCCACATTGGCCGTGCTATGTCACCACTTCGGAGTGCCGGACTCCTTGCTCGGCCACCTTGGGACCGGCTTGGGGGCTGGGATCTCGTCCTTCCGCGAGCTCGGACCGCGTCATCAACACCGTGCACATTAACCAGCTAAGTCGCTTTCATGCTCAAATTTTCTAAATTCTTAATTTTTTGTTCGGTTCGACCAAGCATTATATTTGTGTTAGACAAAAAACTTAGTTTGTTAAATACAACTTCTTTTTCCCATGTTAACTGGGGACTCTTAAATTTATATGAGCCGTTTTATAAGAAGTGTTTTCTTCTTAGTCGTTGCAAAGTCTTTTTCTATTACTCCTTTTCCGACGCGAGTGTGTAGTCAATAGCCGGATAGCTTGGTTTCTCTCGAAAGCCGCTCGCGTTTAGTTCGCTAAACTGGCCTGAGAAACACTCCGCCTTCGGGATAGGAGGTTGCAGCCGAAGGCTGACCCGCTTGAAGTTTGGGGAACGGATGTATCATATTAAAGCACGATGGAAGCACAAACTAATTTTAAGACCAATTTCGGATTGGCACGAAAAACTTGACTTAATTTGGATGTAAGGTTTTTACTGAAGTTTTTTGGTTTTCTAAGCCTATGGCACTTTTAACCTATTTCTGTGTTTCCAGCATAGGTCTCGCAGTGCAATGGCGGACATCTTTACTGACTCGGCACTATCAACAGGGGGCTGCAACTAGAGCCGAACCCACCAAAAGCCAAGGTAATTCATGGACTCCTCGGCAAACGTTCTCGGATATTTCTTTATATGCATCGGTTCCGAATTGTGTCTTCAGTCAATAGTTGGGTTGCCCGGCTCCTGTGATTTCCTCCTACGTTATGCTTTGTTCGGCTAGGTGTGCAAAAGGAGAACCACTGCGATTGTGCTTCCAACTCGAATGGTTAAGCGCCTCAGTGGAGAAAGCCGAAGACTGACTGTCACAATGAGTGTAAACTGGTCAGCGATCCAATGACTATGTCAAACTATAGATCGATAGAGGTCACCCCGTGTTAGACGATGAGCCTTTCATAAAATGGGCCGAAGTGTTATCGGCTCGACCTCAGCTGACATCGAACACTAACCGGGGGCTCTTAACTAGCCTCCCCAATTTAAAGCTCCCATGACTAAGTGAAAGTTATAAAGTATGAATATCTAATTGCCTCGTTTCCGCTAACACGACCGCCCCCGGGCATCGAGACTTCGGCTAAGGGTTGTCTTGTTAGTACGGAAACACCCTGTGTAGCATCTACAAAGGGGTAGAAGCCGACGATGGGCTACTTACAGATTATAAACGGTCGCAACGGAGTCAAAACAAACATATATAATCAGCGTTTATATTCCATATACGAGCATTGCCTTACGTAATTATCGTTATAAATCCATAAATATGGATCAATTTGATTTAAGATTTTGGCCAAGCTGGGTTGTCTGGCTCCTGTGTTTACACCCTACATTCCCGATTGTTCAGCTAGGGGGTAAAGGGAGCACCTCTGTGATTGATACTACTGGGTCATCTGGGTTAAGTATCTTAGACTGGATGAAGCCGAAATCTACCTATGTTAAGAATATAATTGGTCGGCAATGACGGAAGTGAAATTTTTGGTTCATTAAGACCATAGAGTTCGGGAACTTTCCCCCAACTAAATCCTCAATATCTTCCTCCCACATTGATAAAAGATGAGGTTTCATGATCATGGTCAGCATGACAACCCAAAGAAAGGATCCGATAGCGGGACTATTTTCTTTGGAATATGTTTCTTACGTTCAATAGTAATATAACATATCTCTCCGCGTACCTTTGTTTATAAAACCGTATGGCAGATTGCCTTGTTTGTGGTAAATCTTTGCCCTGATAAAGGCTTTATAAAGTGGGACAAACACTCCCTGACTACTGGCCGAGGAGGTTGAAGTCGATGGTCGGTCAACAAAGTTTTGTACAATGCGGATCTGAGCATTAATGATGTAAAGTATCTGGGTACATAGAATCACTACACATAAATTGGGAGAAAAAGTCAATTTATTGCAGCCAATATTTAAAAAAAAGTCAAGGGCACAATCTCGCTGAGACAATCGAGCAGCTGACATAATGCTCTCATAATTCCCTATTGGCATTGATTTTCTATCTATTAAGCCCCCTGAGGCCGACCTTGGCGAGCTCAGATTTTGTTAGTTCTAGCTCCATTAAGAGATCTTTATTCTCTTTTCGAAAGTCTATGTTAAATACAACAAAATTTTCTGTCAAACGGATATCGATCCTTAATCCAGCCACTTGTGACCACCTTAAGGCTCAAGGGCTACTAGGCTTCATGGTTATCACATACAAATATTAATGGGGCACATTGATCCCCTGATCAGGTGTTGCCACCCGACCTGTGGCTCGGAGGCTACTGCATTGCCTATTCAATGCAGAAAATTCATAATGTCCGGTGTTCGGCTTGACCGAGCTATGGGAAAATGCGTCTTCGGAGAACAATAGGTACCATCTGGGACCTATCCGGCATCAAGCTAATATATTACGGTGACTTCTCAAAACCCTCTCTCAAGGGCCCGCCTGCTGATCACTATCTCCTCTAATATATTGCAACGTGTTTCTATTCCAATATGCTACCGAGCTAGGAGTTGATCCTCAGGCCGATTTCGTGAATCGATCTGAATCTTAGGGGCTACTGGGATCAGCGGTTTTATGTTTTCCTTCAGTTGCATGCCGGACATTCAACGGACACACACCTTGAGGGCTACTGGCTACCTATCTCGCTAGAGAATACATTGCACAAATCTGAATTAAATTCACAAAAATCAGCCCATGGCAAAGGTGGTGCACCACCTCGGAAGCAATCCGACATAAAGCTCGGATGCAAGTGGCTTGCTCCATAGAGGGCATTTCCGGCATTAAGCTCGGTTGAACCCCTTCAACTTTTTCAAGACCGAGGTAATCTATCACACCTCGGATGTAGTCCGGCGGTCGGATACCGTCCAACGTTGGAACTTGGATGCAGTCCAGTGTTGGAGCTCGGCTGTAAAAAGACTCTTCGAACATAGTCCGGCATTGGAGCTCGGATACAGTCTGGCGTTGGAGTTCGGAAGCAGTCCGGTGTTGGTGCTTGGCTGCAAAAGATACCTGGGATGCAGTATGGCGTTGGAGTTCGGATGCAAGAGGACACTACCACACGAGAAACACTTCGAACCCGAGGTGCGGCGTAAAAAATAACAAGGCATTGATAATGTCCAAAAATTTAAAAGAATCCTCAGATACCCGACGTGTGAACTCTTCGGATACACCTCGGTGATACTCAATATCGGAGATGGGAAGATTTGTTGAACCGGTTTTCAAGACCGATGGTCGAAGATGAAGAACAATTCAAAAGAACCGAGGAGCATCCCCAACTTGAAGACCGATTCAGGGGGCTACTGACGGTTTCCTGGACTAGGGGGTACTCACCACGTCGTCTCCCGACTAGGTGGATCGGGCCAAGGACCCCCATGGTTGTTCACTATTGGGCCCGTTCGGACAACTCATGCCGTATACAAGGAGGACTCCACAAGACTTGGTGCCCAAGACGAGGACTCTCCTAAACCCTAGGCCTTCGATGCATATATAAACTGAGGCCAGGCTAGTAAATAGATATAACATATATTCATTGGAACAATCTCGTGGTTGATACATGTACTCTGTGTTGGAAATATGCCCTAGAGGCAATAATAAATTAGTTATTATCATATTTCCTTGTTCATGATAATCGTTTATTATCCATGCTATAACTGTATTGATCGGAGACTTAAATGCATGTGTGGATACATAGACAAAACCATGTCCCTAGTATGCCTCTAATGGACTAGCTCGTTGATCAAAGGATGGTTAAGGTTTCCTAGCCATGGACATGAGATGTCATTTGATAACGGGATCACATCATTAGGAGAATGATGTGATGGATAAGACCCAAACTACAAACATAGCATATGATCGTGTCAGTTTATTGCTACTGTTTTCTGCATGTCAAGTATATGTTCCTATGACCATGAGATCATGCAACTCACGGATATCGGAGGAGTGCCTTGTGTGTATCAAACGTCGCAACGTAACTGGGTGACTATAAAGGTGCTCTACAGGTATCTCCGATGGTGTTTGTTGAGTTGGCATGGATCGAGACTGGGATTTGTTACTCCGTGTGACGGAGAGGTATCTCAGGGCCCACTCGGTAATACAACATCACAACAAGCCTTGCAAGCAATGTGGCTAAGTGTTACTCACGGGATCTTGTATTACGGAACGAGTAAAGAGACTTGCCAGTAACGAGGTTGAACTAGGTATGGAGATACCGACGATCGAATCTGGGGCAAGTAACATACCGAAGAACAAAGGGGACGTTATACGGGATTAACTGAATCCTTGACATAGAGGTTCGACCGATAAAGATCTTCGTAGAATATGTAGGAACCAATGTGGACGTCCAGGTCCCGCCATTGGTTATTGACCGTAGAGGTGTCTCGGTCATGTCTACATAGTTCTCGAACCCGCAGGGTCTGCACACTTAAGGTTCGATGACGTTTCGGTAGTGTAGAGTTATGTATGGTGGTGACCGAAGGTTGTTCGGAGTCCCGGATGAGATCTCGGACGTCACGAGGAGCTCCAGAATGGTCCGGAGGTAAAGATTCATATATAGGAAGTCCCAGTTTGGTTTCCGGAAAAGTTTCGGGCTCATCGGTAGTGTACCGGGAGTGCCGGTAGTGTACCAGGAGTTCCGGTAGTGTACCGGGAGACCTTCGGGAGGGGTACTTCGACCCCAAGAGGTCCATGGGCTGTGGGAGAATAATAACCAGCCCTTATTGGGCTGGGAAAACAGCCACAAAGGCCCATGGCGCAGGAGAGAAAGTCCTAAAGCAAAAAGTGGAAAATCAGCCAATAGGAGGCAATCCTACTCCAACTAGGATTGGAGGTGAAGTAGGATTGCTCCCACCTCCTATTTCGGCCGACCCAAAGGCCTTGGCTGCCTCTCCTCTCCTCTCCTCCTATATATACTAGTGTATTGGGTGGTTTTTGGACAGAATTTCCGGCCACGTGCTACCCGTTTCACCGGTGCACAGTTTCTCCTCTAGATCGGATTTCTGCAGCGCTTAGGCGAAGCCCTGCCGGAATTGCTCCACCACCACCATCACCGGAGCGCCGTCACGCTGCTGGTGAACTCTCTCTCCTCTCCACCTCCTCTTGCTGGATCAAGATGGTGGAGATCGTCATCAAGCTGCACGTGTGCTGAACGCGGAGGTGCCGTCCGTTCGGCGCTAGATCGGAAGGACCATGATCGAGATCGCGAGACGGTTCGTGATGTGATCACGGAACGGATCGTGATGAGTTCGCGGGACAGATCGTGATCAAGATCGTGAGACGGATCGTGATGAGTTCACGGGACGGATCATGATGTGTTCGCGGGACGGTTCGTGATTGGATCGCGGGACGCTCGGCGATTTGGATCGCGAAGAAGTTCGACTACACCAACCGCGTTTCTTAACGCTTCCCGCTTAGCGATCTACAAGGGTACGTAGATCCACTCTCCCTCTCGTAGATGCTCATCACCATGGATAGGTTTGCGTGTGCGTAGGAAAATTTTGTTTCCCATGCGACGTTCCCCAACAGTGGTATCAGAGCTAGGTTGATGGTTCGATGAGATCTCGAGTAGAACACAAAAGGTTTGTGGGCGTTGATGCTTAGATTGCTTCCTCCCTTGGTCGGATTTTGGTTCAGCGGTATTGTGAGATGAAGCGGCCCGGACCAACATTACTCGTACGCTTACGAGAGACCGGTTCCCGCGATGCAACTTGTTGCTTAGCTGGCTTGCGGGTGACAGTTTCTCTTACTCTAGTTGGATCGGATCCGACAAAGGCGGTCCTTGAGAAGGTTGAAAAGCAAACTAGTGTATCACCGTTGTGGTTTTGCGCATGTGAGAATTGTTCTTGCTAGATACCCGTAGCAGCCACGTAAAACATGCAACAACAATTAGAGGACGTCTAACTTGTTTTTGCAGGGTATGTTGTGATATGATATGGCCAATTACATGATGAGATATATGTGATGTATGAGATGATCATGTGATGTATAGATTATCACGACTTGCATGTCGGTGATTACGGCAACCGGCAGGAGCCATAGGGTTGTCTTTAATTATTGTATGACGTGCGTGTCAATCATTAAAGCGCTATGTAATGCTTTACTTTATCTCTAAGGTAGCAATAGTAGTAGAAGCATGCAGGGCGTGACAACCCCGATGGCGACACGTTGATGGAGATCATGGTGTCGTGCCGGTGACGATGGAGATCATGCCGGTGTTTCGAAGATGGAGATCTTAAACACAAGTTGATGGCCATATCATGTCACTTATGAATTGCATGAGATGTTAATCCTTTTATGCACCTTGTTTTGCTTAGGACGACGGTAGCATTATAAGGTGATCCCTCACTTAATTTCAAGATAAATTGTGTTCTCCCCAAGTGTGCACCGTTGCGAAAGTTCGTCGTGTTGAGACACCACGTGATGATCGGGTGTGATAGACTCTACGTTCACATACAACGGGTGCAAGACAGATTTGCACATGCGGAACACTCGGGTTAAACTTGACGAGCCTAGCATGTACAGACATGGACTCGGAACACAAGAGACCGAAAGGTCGAGCATGAGTCATATAGTAGATATGATCAACATAATGATGTTCACCATTGAAGCCACCTCAACTCACGTGATGATCGGACTCGAGTTGGTGAATTTGGATCATGTGACACTCAGATGACCTGAGGGATGTCAATTTGAGTGGGAGTTCTTAAGTAATATGATTAATTGAACTCATTATCATGAACATAGTCAGTAGTGTCTTTGCAAATTATGTTGTAGATTACTAGCTCGCACTGTAGCTCCCGTGTGTTTTTATATGTTCCTAGAGAAATAGAGTTGAAAGATGATGGTAGCAATATTGCGGACTGGGTCCGTGATATGAGGATTGTCCTCATTGCTGCACAGAAGGCTTATGTCCTTAATGCACCGTTCGGTACGCCACCCCCTCTAGCATCGTCTGTAGATGTTGTGAACATCTGACAGGCACGTTCTGATGACTACTTGATAGTTTAGTGCGTCATGCATTACGACTTAGAATTGAGGCTCCAAGACGTTTTGAACGTCACGGAACATACGAGATGTTCTAAGAGCTGAGATTGTGATCTCAGGCTCGTGCCCGTGTTATGAGATATGAGATCTCAAACAAAGATTCTTTGCTTGCAAGACGAAAGAGAATAGCTCAATAGTTGAGCATGTGCTTAGATTGTCTAGGTGCCACAATCGCTTGAATCGAGTGGGAGTTGATCTTCCAGATAAGATAGTGATTGATATAGTTCTCCAAGTCACTATCACTAAGCTACTAGAACTTGGTGATGAACTATAAATTGCCAGGGATAGAAATGATTCCTGAGCTTCTCGCGATGTTTTGACACCGCGAAGGTAGAAGTCAAAAAGGAGCATCAAAGTGTTGATGGTTAGTAAAAACCACTAGTTTCGAGAAGGGCAAGGGCAAGTAGGGAAACTTCATGGATGGCAAGTCAGTTGCTGCTCCAGTGAAGCAGCCCAAAGTTGAACCTAAACCTGAGACTGAGTGCTTCCATTATGAGGAGAACGGTCACTGAAGCGGAACAACCCTGGATACATGGTAGATAAGAAGGCTGGCTAAGTCGACAGAAGTATATTTGATATGCATGTTATTGATGTGTACCTTGCTAGTACTCCTAGTAGCACCTGGGTATTGGATACCGGTTCGGTTGCTTGAAATAAAAGCTACGGAATAAATGGAGAACTAGCTAAGTGTGAGGTGACGATGTGTGTTGGAAATGTTTCCAAGGTTGATATGATCAAACATCGCACGCTCTCTCTACCTTCGGGATTAGTGACGAACCTAAATTTTATTTGGTGTTTTGCATTGAAGCATGAACGTGATTAGATCATGTTTATTGCAACACGGTTATTCATTCAAGTTAGAGAATAATGGTTATTCTGCTTACATGAATAAATACCTTCAATGGTCATGCACCTAGTAAGTGTGGTTCATTGAATCTTGATCATAGTAATACACATGTTCATAACAATGATGCCAAAAGATGCAAAGTTAATAATGATAGTACCACATACTTGTGGCACTGCCGCTAAATGTCATATTGGTATAAAGCGCATGAAGAAACTCCATGTTGATGGATCTTTGGACTCATTCGATTTTGAATCGGTTGAGACATGCGGACCATGCCTTTTGGTAAGATGACTAAACCCCGTTTTCTGGCTTGATGAAACGGGCAAGTGACTTATTGGAAACAATGCATGTTGATGTATACGATCCAATGAGTGTTTATAGCTTGCAGTGAATATCATTGTTTTCTTACCTTCACTGATGATTTGAGTAGATATAGTGTATATTTACTTAATGAAACACAAGTCTGAATTGTTTGAAAGGTTCAAAGCAAAGTTCAGAGTGAAGTTTAAAGATCATCGTGACAAGAAGATAAAAATTTCTGCGATATGATCGTGGAGGTGAATATCTGGGTTACGAGTTTGGCATACAAATTTAGACAATGTGAAAGTTGTTTCACAACTCACGCCACCTGGAACACCATAGTGTGATGGTGTGTCCGAACGTCGTAGTCATGCCTTATTTGATATAGCACATACTATGATGTCTCTTATCGTTTTAATACTATCGTTTTAGGGTTATGCATTAGAGACAACCGCATTCACTTTAAAATAGGGCACCATCTAAATCCGTTGAGATGACACCGTGTGATTATGGTTTGATAGAAACCTAAAGCTGTCATTTCTTGATGTTTGGGGCTGCGAAGCTTGTGTGGAAAATGTTTTCACCTAATGAGCTCAAACCCAAAGCGGACAAATGCATCTTCATAGAATACGCCAAGAACAGTTGGGTATACCTTCTATCTCAGATCCGAGTGCAAAGTGTTTGTTGCTGGAATGGATCCTTTCCTGAGAAAAGGTTTCCCTCGAAAGAATTGAGTGGGAGGAAGATAGAACTTGATGAGGTTATTGAACCTTGTTTCAATCAGAGTAGCGCAGCGCAGAAAGTTGTTTCTGTGAAGCCTATGTTAGTTGAAGAAAGAAGTTAATGATGATGATCATGAAGCTTCGGATCAAGTTACTATCGAACCTCGTAGGTCGACAAGGACGTGTACTGCTCTTGAGTGGTACAACAACCCTGTCTTAAAGGTCATGTTGTTGGACAGCGATGAACCTACGAGCTATGGAGAAGCGATGATGGGCCCGGATTCCGACAAATGGATGAGACCATGAAATCCGAGATAGGATCCATGTATGAAAACCAAGTATAGACTTTGGTAGACTTGCTCGTTGGACGGCAGGTCGTTGAGTACAAATGGATCTTTAAAAATGAAGACAGACGCTGATGGTAAATATCACCATTTGTAAAGCTCGACTTGTTGCAAAGTTGTTTGTGACAAGTTCAAGGAGTTGACTACGATGAGATTTTCTCACTCGTAGTGGTGCTAAAGTCTGTTGGAATTATGTTAGCAGTTGCTGCGTTTTCAATTATGAAATCTGACAGATGGATGTCAAAACATCATTTCCTTAACGGTTTACTTGAGGAAAGGTTGTATGTGATACAACCAGAAGGTTTTGTCAGTCCTAAGGATGCTAAAAGGTGTGCAAGCTTTGGTGATCCTTCCATGGACTGAAGCAAGCATCTCGGAGTTGGAATATACACTTTGATGAGGTGATCAAAGTTTTTGATGTTTATACAAAGTTTACGAGAAACTTGTATTTGCAATAAAGTGAGTGGGAGCACTATAGAGTTTCTGATAAGTATATGTGGTTGACATATTGTTGATCGGAAATAATGTAGAATTTCTGGAAGGCATAAAAGGTTGTTTGAAAAGTGTTTTTCTAAGGAAGACCTGGATAAAGCTACCTAATTGTTGAGCATCAAAATCTATAGAGATAGATCAAGATGCTTGATGAGACTTTCAATGAGTGCATACCTTGACAAGATTTTGAAAGAGTTCAAAATGGATCAGCCAGAGAAATAGGTCTCGTCTGATTTGTAAGGTGTGAAGTTGAGTGAGACTCAAAGCTCGACAACGGCAGAAGAAAGAGAAAGGATGAATGTCGTCCCCTATGCCTTAGCCATAGGCTCTATATTATGCCATGCTGTGTACCGCACCTATGTGTGCCTTGCCACGAGTCTGTCAAGGGGTACAAGAGTGGTCCAGGAGTGGATCACTGGACAGCGGTCGGAATTATCCTTAGTAACCAGAGGACTAAGGAAATGTTTCTTGATTATGGAGGTGATAAAGAGTTCGTCGTAAAGAGTTACGTCGATGCAAGCTTTAACACCTATCCGGATGACTAGTAGTAGCAATCTGGATACGTATAGTGGAGCAGCCATTTGGAAATAGTACCAAGTGGAGTGTGGTAGCAGTGATTACGGTTTGACATAGAGATTTGCAAAGTACACACGGATCTGAATATCGCAGACCCGTTGACTATAAGACCTCTCTCACATGCAAAGCATGATCGAGCCCCAAAACTCATTGGGTGTTAGATTCATAACAATGCGAATCACATGGTGATGTGAACTAGATTATTGACTCTAGTGCAAGTGGGAGACTGTTAGAAATATGCCCTAGAGGCAATAATAAATTAGTTATTATCATATTTCCTTGTTCATGATAATCGTTTATTATCCATGCTATAACTGTATTGATCGGAGACTTAAATGCATGTGTGGATACATAGACAAAACCATGTCCCTAGTATGCCTCTAATGGACTAGCTCGTTGATCAAAGGATGGTTAAGGTTTCCTAGCCATGGACATGAGATGTCATTTGATAACGGGATCACATCATTAGGAGAATGATGTGATGGATAAGACCCAAACTACAAACATAGCATATGATTGTGTCAGTTTATTGCTACTGTTTTCTGCATGTCAAGTATATGTTCCTATGACCATGAGATCATGCAACTCACGGATATCGGAGGAGTGCCTTGTGTGTATCAAACGTCGCAACGTAACTGGGTGACTATAAAGGTGCTCTACAGGTATCTCCGATGGTGTTTGTTGAGTTGGCATGGATCGAGACTGGGATTTGTTACTCCGTGTGACGGAGAGGTATCTCAGGGCCCACTCGGTAATACAACATCACAACAAGCCTTGCAAGCAATGTGGCTAAGTGTTAGTCACCGGATCTTGTATTACGGAACGAGTAAAGAGACTTGCCAGTAACGAGGTTGAACTAGGTATGGAGATACCGACGATCGAATCTCGGGCAAGTAACATACCGAAGAACAAAGGGGACGTTATACGGGATTAACTGAATCCTTGACATAGAGGTTCGACCGATAAAGATCTTCGTAGAATATGTAGGAACCAATGTGGACGTCCAGGTCCCGCCATTGGTTATTGACCGTAGAGGTGTCTCGGTCATGTCTACATAGTTCTCGAACCCGCAGGGTCTGCACACTTAAGGTTCGGTGACGTTTCGGTAGTGTAGAGTTATGTATGGTGGTGACCGAAGGTTGTTCGGAGTCCCGGATGAGATCCCGGACGTCACGAGGAGCTCCGGAATGGTCCGGAGGTAAAGATTCATATATAGGAAGTCCCAGTTTGGTTTCCGGAAAAGTTTCGGGCTCATCGGTAGTGTACCGGGAGTGCCGGTAGTGTACCAGGAGTTCCGGTAGTGTACCGGGAGACCTTCGGGAGGGGTACTTCGACCCCAAGAGGTCCATGGGCTGTGGGAGAATAATAACCAGCCCTTATTGGGCTGGGAAAACAGCCACAAAGGCCCATGGCGCAGGAGAGAAAGTCCTAAAGCAAAAAGTGGAAAATCAGCCAATAGGAGGCAATCCTACTCCAACTAGGATTGGAGGTGAAGTAGGATTGCTCCCACCTCCTATTTCGGCCGACCCAAAGGCCTTGGCTGCCTCTCCTCTCCTCTCCTCCTATATATACTAGTGTATTGGGTGGTTTTTGGACAGAATTTCCGGCCACGTGCTACCCGTTTCACCGGTGCACAGTTTCTCCTCTAGATCGGATTTCTGCAGCGCTTAGGCGAAGCCCTGCCGGAATTGCTCCACCACCACCATCACCGGAGCACCGTCACGCTGCCGGTGAACTCTCTCTCCTATCCACCTCCTCTTGCTGGATCAAGATGGTGGAGATCGTCATCAAGCTGCACGTGTGCTGAACGCGGAGGTGCCGTCCGTTCGGCGCTAGATCGGAAGGACCGTGATCGAGATCGCGAGACGGTTCGTGATGTGATCACGGAACGGATCGTGATGAGTTCGCGGGACAGATCGTGATCAAGATCGTGAGATGGATCGTGATGAGTTCACGGGACGGATCATGATGTGTTCGCGGGACGGTTCGTGATTGGATCGCGGGACGCTCGGCGATTTGGATCGCGAAGAAGTTCGACTACACCAACCGCGTTTCTTAACGCTTCCCGCTTAGCGATCTACAAGGGTACGTAGATCCACTCTCCCTCTCGTAGATGCTCATCACCATGGATAGGTTTGCGTGTGCGTAGGAAAATTTTGTTTCCCATGCGACGTTCCCCAACACTCTGTACTACACCCCATATGAATATAATCAAAAGCAGGACGTAGGGTATTATCTCTTCGAGAGAGCCCGAACCTGGGTAAAATCATGTGTCCATGTTATCATCGCTCCAAGACGCCTAGCTTAGGACCCCTACTACGAGATATGCCAGAGTTGACACCGACAATGAGCTTGTCAACCAGACTTCTGGCACCCGTCGCACTTATGCACAATATCCTTCGCATCTGCATGAGCCGTCAGCCAATAAAACCCATGCAGAAAAGCCTTTGGCACCAAAAATCTTGAGTCGGCATGATGTCCACAATCGCCAGCGTGGATCTCATTGAGAATTTCATGACCTTCCTCAAGGGAAATACAACGCTGGAAAACACCCGTGTTGCTTCGTCATTGACAGAAGTGTAACGCCCAAGATGCGATCCTATCCTTATTTTGGCACGAGGGTCTCGACAGGGATAGAATCGCATCTCGTCGTTATGCAAGAATGGATATCATGAGCAGAAGAGATGAGTATAATGAATTGACTTACACTTGCCACAAGCTACATCAAGATCACATCATTTTAACAACATATTCAAGCATCATACATAAGAGTAGGGTACTACTATGGATGAAATCAAAAGATAAAATGACATCCATCCTTGCTATCCCAGGTTGTCGCTTGGAACCCATCCTGGATCGATGAAGAAGAAGAAGAACTCCAAACCAAACAAGCATCACTCTCACGTCAAAGCATCACATTACCCGTACCTGCAATGGTTGTTGTAGTAATCTGTGAGCCACGGGGACACATCAATCTCATTTCCAAGGGTACCAAGACTAGCAAAGCTTAATGGGTGAGGTATGGTTAAGTTGTGAGGATACAACAAGCAACTAAGAATTTATTTGAGTGGCTAACTTACGAATACAGAAAGTAAAGTGGGTGGTCTATGCATAACGGACGTGAACTAGTAATGATCACTAAGTGATCCTGAACACCTACTTACGTCAAACATAACCCCACCATGTTCTCTCTTGAACAAGGACTCACGAGAAGAGACAGTCACGGTTACGCACAGAGTACTTTCCAGGTTTCCACGTAACCACTGATACGTCTCCAACATATCTATAATTTTGCTTGTTCCATGTTGTTATATTATCATTCTTGGATGTTTTACAACCATTTTACCACAAATTTATATTATTTTTCGGACTAACCTATTAACCTAGAGCCTAGTGCCAGTTTATGTTTTTCCTTGTTTTTGAGTTTTACAGAAAAGGAATACCAAACGGAGTCCAAACAGAATAAAAATTTATGGCAATTTTTTATGGACCAGAAGAGACCCACGGAGCATCGGAGTTGGGTCAGAAGACCCACGAGGCAGTCACAAGCCTCAGGGGCGCGCCCACCCCCCTAGGGCGCACCACCCAGGCTTGTGACTCCCTGGTGGCCCATCTTGACACGTTTCCACTGCCATAAATTCCTATAAATATAGAAAACCCCAACACAGAACCTAGATCGGGAGTTATGCCGCGGCAATCCTCCAGAGCCACGAAAAACCAATCGGGAGCCCATTCCGGCACCCTGCCATAGGGGTAAACCATCATCAGAGGCCATCTTCATCATCCCGACGCTCTCCCTGACGAGGAGGGAGTAGTCAACCCTCGGGGCTAAGGGTATATACCTGTAGCTATGTGTTTGATCTCTCGCTCTCATGTTCTTCAGATGGCACGATCTTGATATACCACGAGCTTTGTTCATATAGATTGAATCATATGGAGTTTTACCCTCTCTATCTTCTTGTGATGAATTGAGTTTTCCCTTGAAGTTTTCTTATCGGATTGAGTCTTCAAGGATTTGAGAACACTTGATGTATGTCTTGTGATGGGATATTGAGGGATCACTAGAAGAGTATCTAGAGGGGGGGGGGTGGGGGGTGAATAGACTACTAGCAGGAATTTAAAAACAAACCTTTCCTAAGTTAATTGGTTGTCTGTTTTTATCAATTTTAGCAAAGGTAGCAAGTCTAACATCCCTACACATGCATGTCAACAAATATGGCAGCGGAAAGTAAATACATTGCATATGAAGTAAAGTGTTGAGATAGGTAGATCAAACGTAGTTGGAGCCGCATGGATTTTTCCCGTGGTTCCGATGGGTGGCTCTATCGTACATCCACGTTTATGGAGTCTTCAACCCACGGAGGGTAACAGTCGCGAGAGTCCACGGAGGGCTCCACCCAAAAAGGGTCCATGAAGTAGCAACCTTGACTATTCCATAACGGCTTCCGTCCATGAAGGACTAGCCTCACTATGCATAGATCTTCATGAAGTAGGCGATCTCCTTGCCCTTACAAACTTCTTGGTTCACTTCACAACACGAAGTAGGAGGTTCCCAAGTGACACCTAACCAATCTAGGAGGCAACACGCTCCAAAAGGTAATAGGCTCGGTAATGACGATGAACTCCTTGCTCTTGTGCTTCAAGATGATAGACTCCCCAGCACCCAATCACTCTCTCACAGATTTGGCATGGTGGAAGAGATGGGATTGGTGGAAAGCTACTTGGGGAAGCTAGAGATCAAGATCCATATGATTTGAGTGGAATATCTTGACCTCAACACAAGGGTAGGTGGTTCTCTCTCGGAAAACTAGATGGGGCAAGTGTGGAATAGTTCTGAGTGCTTCTCTTTCGAGTAGGTGGCGGTGAAGGGGTATATATAAGCATCTCCAAAAATCCAACCATTACACGCAAAATGACCAACTTGGTGACACCGATGTGTTAATCTCGGTGGTACCGAAGTGACCAAAAGGTGGCAACTTTTGAATCTCGGTGAGACCGATATAGGAATCTCGATTGCACCGATAAGGTGACTAACGGTCAGATTTCCAATCTCGGTGATGCCGATCCAACATTCTCGGTGGTACCAATAATGTGAATTTGTGTAACAGAAAGTTGGCAACCTAAACTCGGTGGCACCGGTATGGAATCGGTTGTACCAAAGTGGCTAGGGTTTGGCTGAGTCTGTCTAGGTTCTGGAATCGGTAGCACCGGTATGGGAAAGTTGGTTGCACCGATTTTGAGTATTAGGAATAGAACAAACTTTGGTGGGAGAGTTTGTGGATGTTTTTGGCGACTATCACTTGTGCACGTTTGAGCAAATTGTTCATCAACAAAACCTTACCCCCTTTTAATAGTATTGGCTTTCCTATGGACTCAAAGTGATTTCTCACAAATATAAAATGTAGAGTCCTTTTTCTTGAAGCTTGGCCAACCTATTTCCTTGATTCTTGGGGTATGTCCACAATCTCCTTTTGCCAATCCTCTCTATAGAGTGTATCTGAAATACACTAGGTAAAAATATTAGTCCAAGAGACAATGTATGTTGTCATGAATTATCAAAACCACCAAGGGAGCATGTTGTGCTTTCAATCTCACCCTTTTTGGTAATTGATGACAACATACAATCAAAGCTTCAAGTAAGGATATGCATGGTTATACTGAAGACTTTGAGAGACACATGACTTAGACTTGCTCCCTCTAAATGTGTCCAGTCCTTTAAAGGATAGTTGCTTTTGAATGCATGGACACACATAAGGTAGAAGGGATATAACAGGTCATGTGTATCTTGGCTATGTGCATCAAATATATAAATGAGATGTATCTTTGTTCAAGACATCACTCTTGCAAACAATATGTGCAAGAAGCAAGAGATCATCTTGACCAAGGATATGATGCGTATACTTACCTTGAGTTCTTGAGCATCCTGGTAATAGAAGCAAGAGATCATATTGACCAAGGATACGATGCATATACTTACCTTGAGTTCTTGAGCATCCTGCTAATAGAAACACACTTGAGAAAACAATGTTAGGAAACACAAGAGTATTCTACCAAACAGCAAGGCAATAGAACTCAAAATTGCCAAGGTATGGAGGACATATAGAAAATAGTATACCTTAGAATTGATATGTCTCCAAGATCATTGAGAATTTTCTCACCGTAGATATGAAAATAGATTATCCTCTCCCCCTGAATCTTAGCATGTAGATATTAGGATTGGATAAGGTGAGAAAGGTCAGAAAAAATCTTCTCCCCCTACTTTGATATTCTCCCCTGTTTATAAAGGTATGAGTATTGATATTGGCTCTCCCCTTGATCATATATCCCCCTTTGCATAAGCATGTATCTCCGCTTTAGCATGAAGCTTTGGTCTTCTCCCTATTTGGCATTAATTTCCAAAAAGGTCAAAAACATGGATAGATACAGGGATCATTGACTGAGAAGGGATCCCTGACAACAAGGGTCATCGAAATGTAGGATTCATAGAAATGAAAACTGACAGAGTCATGGAAAATGATTTTTTCTTCTCCTCCTTTCTTCATTGAAGATACGGATCCTTGAATAAAGAGATTCTCTCCTCAAGATTACCTTTAGTTCTTCTCCCCCTAAGTAATACAAAGGTTTTTTTAAGGGATCATCAAAGTAACGGAAGTATTACAAGAAAGATCACTAAGAAAACACAGAATTGCAAAAATGAATTCAAATGAAACAGAATGATAATCGATGACTCCGAGATAGATAGATCGGTGGTACCGAGATTTTGTAGTGTAGCTTTTCTGCAATTTCAGTAGACCCGAGCTATCTGAGTCGGTGGCTCCGAAAGAGAAACCAAGTTTCTGTTTTCACAGAGTCAAGAGAAAGATTTTTAATGAAAGACGAAGTTTTTACAAGGGACATCAAGTAGAGAAGATTGGAGTATTTATGAGAAATCATGCAATAGAGAGCAAACCACACCAGATTCTTAACTAGATGATGGGCGGTGACTAGGTCACCTATATTAGAGTATATTGACTTAGGAGCCAAGCAAGAATACTTGATCATAGGTCATACTCTACGTTAAGCTCAGAATGGGGTTAACATTTTTTGATTAAGCGTTTTGATGTCTTCATGTCGCTTGAGTTGCTTTCGCTCATTTCTTGGAGTAAAGCCTTTTCAAGGACATGAGTTCATACCTTTGAGTGATGTTGATGACGTACCTTGTAGATGAACTTGTTGAGGACGCTCGAGGTTGATGAAGTTCATCTTGAGTTTTGAGCAATCCTTCTTGTTCTAGTACACTGGTTACCTACAAAGATTAGTCATGCAAGGAAGAACAATAGATATATCCAATTGACATGATACCAATTGAGAGTGTGCAATTTTGATCAGGTATATGTCAAGGATATGGTTGAGTGGCCTTCTTCCTTCCATCATCAGGAGGGGTTGTGGATACTTGGTAATGACAAGATTGCTTATGATTGGAGTTGATGCCAATCTTGCGGAATGAAGTTTTTCCAAGTACCTACAAGAGATTAGATGCAATACAATGGAGCATAGAATTCCATGGCATAAGATGAAATGTTAAGATACATGGAAATATCAAGAAAGCTCATGCCCTTGCATGCAACCGAGTGAGCCTAGCTCAAGTTTGAAGCATCGATGATGTTCAACTCACTCCTCAAGTGACAAAATGTCTTCTCATCAATTGGCTTAGTAAAGATATTGGCCAATTTCTTGTTAGTGCGAACATGCTTAAGATTAATATCTCCTTTGGAAACATGATCACGAATGAAATGATGTCGAACTTGAATATGGTTAGTTTGAGAATGTTGCACATGATTATGACCAATTTTAATAGCACTTTCATTGTCACAAAGTAATGGAACATTTTTAACATGAATTCCCTAATCCTTAAGTGTTTGTGTCATCCAAAGTAATTGCGAACAACAAGATCCAGCAGTAATATACTCAGCTTCGGCAGTCGATAGAGATACCGAGTTTTGTTTCTTAGAGGACCAAGATACAAGAGATCTGCCCAAAAATTGACAAGTACCCGAAGTGGATTTTCTATCAACCTTGTCACTGGCATAGTACGAATTAGAATAGCCAACAAGGTCAAAAGAAGAACCCTTGGGATACCAAATGCCAAAATTTGGCGTTTGTATCAAGTATCTCACAATGTGTTTAACAGCAAAAAGATGACATTCTTTCGGTGCAGCTTCATATGTAGCACACATGCAAACACTAAGCATAATATCGGGACGAGATACAGATAGATATAACAATGAACCAATCATAGATCAATAAACTTTCTGATCAGGCTCATCCTCTCTAGTAAGATCAATATGTCCACTAGTAGGCATAGGGGTTTTCATACCTTTGCACTCCTGCATGTTGAACTTTTCGATCAAGTCCTTCGTATACTTAGTTTGAGAGATCAAAGTTCCTTCTTTTGATTGCTTAATTTGCAAGCCAAGAAAGAATTTTAGCTCACACATCATGGACATCTCATACTTCTCGGACATCAACCTTCCAAATCTCTCACTAAATTGAGGGTTAGTGGAACCAAAAATGATATCATCCACATAGATTTGGCACACAAATAATTCACCATTAACTCTCTTAGTGAATAAGGTTGCGTCAATTTTACCAATTTCAAAACCTTTTTCGATAAGAAACTTCGTTAAACATTTGTACCAAGCAAGAGGGGCTTGCTTAAGATCATAAAGAGCTTTACGAAGCTTGTAAACATGATTAGGTTTCTTAGGATTCACAAAGCCATGTGGTTGCTTAACATAAACTTCTTAAATCTCACCATTTAAAAATGCACTTTTAATATCCATTTGATAAAGCGTGATATCATGGTTATTGGCATAAGAAAGAAGAATGCGAATAGCTTCAAGTCTAGCGACGGGGGTGTAGGTCTCACTGTAGTCCATACCTTCGACTTGCGTATATCCTTGAGCTACGAGGCGAGCCTTGTTGTGAACGAATTGACCGTCTTCGTCTTTCTTGTTCCGAAATACCCATTTGGTTCCGATGATGTTGTGTTCATCCTCGGGCTTCTCCACAAGTGTCCACACTTCGTTCCTGTCGAAGTTGTGAAGCTCTTCATGCATAGCATTCACCCAATCCGCGTCTTCAAGAGCTTGTTCAACCTTCAAGGGCTCAATGCTAGAGATGAAATAATAATGCTCACAGAAGTTTGCTAGACGAGTTTTAGAGCGAGTGATCCTCCCTGTTTGTATATCACCAAAGATTTGGTTTAGGGTATGGTTCTTGATCACTTGTGCTCGAACTCGGGTCAGCTTCCGATTGTTGATTGGTGGAGCTTCTTCTTCATCATCATCTCCTTCATCTTCATTGTTGTTGAAGGTCTTGTTCCCTTGAGGTGGTGGTGAAGGAGGTTGTGGTGGATCTTCATGATGAACTTCCTCCTCTTCACCATCTTGCCGTGTACCGCTTGTGGATGCCTTCATGTCATGTTGTGGTTCACCTTGTCGTGAGGTAGGGGCTTCCACTTGAGTTGATGAAGTACTTTCCTTCACCTCCATGGGACGAATCTTGCCGATGGGGAAATCTAAGATAGCTTCTGAAGGGTTCTTATCACCTACATAATTTGGCAATTGTTCGACTTGCGAACCATTAGATTCATTAAACTTCACATCTACCGTCTCTTCAACTTTTCGAGTGAAGTTGTTGTAGACAAGGTAAGTGTGAGAGTTCGATCCATAACCAAGTAGGAATCCTTCGTGAGATTTAGGAGCAAATTTAGTACGATGATGCTTATCAAGAATGTAGCACTTGGAGCAAAATACCCGAAAGTATCCTACTTGGGGTTTGTTATCGGTGAGTAGCTTGTATGTCGTTTTACTGAGAAGCTTGTGCAAGTAAAGTCAGTTTGTGGCATGACATGTTGTTTCCACGGCTTTTGCCCTAAAGTGTTTTGGCATCTTGTATTCGTCAAGCATCATTCTTGCCATCTCAATGAGTATCCGGTTCTTCCTCTCGACAAATCCATTTTGTTGAGGCGTGTATATAGCCGAGAACTCATGTGAGACACCTTCTTTGTCAAGAAAGGTATCCACATGGGTGTTCTTGAACTCCGATTCGTTATCGCTCTGAACCTTCTTGATCTTCACTTCAAACTAATTTTGTGCTTTGCGAGCGAAGTTCTTGAAGATCTTTTGAACCTGCGACTTATCATCAAGAAAGAATACCCACGTAAATCTGGAAAAATCATCAACTATAACTAGACCATAGGAATTCCCACCGAGACTCTTGTAAGCATTGGGACCAAAAAGATCCATGTGTAGTAACTCGAGTGGTCTCCTAGTAGTCATGATATTCTTAACAGGATGACTTCCACCTACTTGCTTTCCAGTTTGACAAGCACTACAAAGTCTATCTTTGTCAAAGACAACATCTTTAACACCAAGTATATGATCACCTTTGATAAGTTTGTCTTAATTACGCATTCCAACATGTCCTAATATTCTATGCCAAAGCCAACCTTTAGAAGATTTAGCAATTAAACAAGTGCGAGGTTTGGATCTCTTAGTGAAATCGACAATGTATAGATCACCTCTACGGATATCGGTAAGACCATTTTATGATTATCTTGACGAAACACTTGGCAATCTATTTTCGTGAATAATACATTGAAACCGAAGTTGGCAAGTCTAGATACGGAAAGAAGATTATAGCCAAGAGATTCAACAAGCATAACATTTTGAATATAACTATCATGGTATATGTCCACCTTACCCAGACCAAGTACCTTACCCTTGGAGTTGTCTCCAAACGTTACATACCTTTGCGGTCCATGGTTTGGTGTAATCTCTTCAAACATTTCTCTATCTCTGGTCATATGATCGGTACATCCTCTATCGAGAATCCACTCTTTTCCTCCGGACATGTAATCCTCGAAGTTTGCCATGAGACTTAGATTCTTCATAATATTCTCATAGTCAATGTCGAACAACTCATCTTCATCATAGTAGCCATGTTCCACATTGTCATCATCAAGTGGACAATCCTCGTCATAAAGAACAAGAGATTCATTAGGATGGTGATCATGACAATGTTCAAGTTTATGAATGCGAAGAGCCTCTATAATGATATTGTTGATAGTTGTGACATCTCCTTTATCATGCATGAGGTCTCTAACCTCAAATAGACAAACATCAAGTTTAGGATCACTAGGCGACATTTTGTGAAAGGCAATGGTTTTATGAAGAATTTCATCAACATTACTTAATGAATAATTTGGATATCGTTTCTCCAAATCAGTCCACAAAGTGTAAGCACATGCAAAATTCTTCATTTGGTTAAGCATATTTCCAGGATATGCTTTAACAATGAGATTAACAGTTCTAAGATTGCATAGCATATCAATTTCCTCTTCGTGTGTGGGATGCAAAGGATCAATAGGAGGATCATAGGGGTGCATAACATATTTGCTCAATTGAAATTCATTAAACTTCTCAAGCATCAAAGATTTCCATTTACTATAGTACTCTCCATCAAGAATGGGCACTCTACAACTCAAACTCCCTATACTAGACACATCCATCTTCCTCCTTGGTGATTAAACCGAAGCAATGGAGACCAATGCTCTGATACCAATTGAGGGATCACTAGAAGAGTGTCTAGAGGGGGCGTGAATAGACTACTACCAGCAATTTAAAAACTAACCTTTCCCAAGTTAATTGGTTGGCAGATTTTAATAGTTTTGCAAAGCCAGCAAGTCTAACAGCCCTACACATGCATGTCAACAAATATGGCAGCACAAATTAAAGACATTGCATATGAAGTAAAGTGTTAAGATAGGTAGGTCAAAAGCAGTTGGAGACGCATGGATTTTTCCCGTGGTTTCGATGGGTGGCGCTATCGTACATACACGTTTATGGAGTCTTCAATCCACGAAGGGTAACTGTCGCGAGAGTCCACGGAGGGCTCCACCAAAAAAAGGATCCACGAAGTAGCAACCTTGACTATTCCATAATGGCTTCCGTCCATGAAGGACTAGCCTCACTATGGGTAGATCTTCACGAAGTAGGCGATCTCCTTGCCCTTACAAACTTCTTGGTTCACTCCACAACACGAAGTAGGAGGCTCCCAAGCGACACCTAACCAATCTAGGAGGCACCACCCTCCAAAAGGTAATAGGCTCGATAATGACGATGAACTCCTTGCTCTTGTGCTTCAACATGATAGACTCCTCGGCACCCATTCACTCTCTCACAGATTTGTTATGGTGGAAAAGATGGGATTGGTGGAAAGCTACTAGGGGAGGCTAGATATCAAGATCCATATGATTGGAGTGGAATATCTTGACCTCAACACAAGGGTAGGTGGTTCTCTCTCAGAAACCTAGATGGGGCAAGTGTGGAATAGTTCTGAGTGCTTCTCTTTCGAGTAGGTGGTGGTGAAGGGGTATATATTGGCATCCCCAAAAACCCAACCGTTACACACAAAATGACCAACTTGGTGACACCGATGTGTTCATCTCGGTGGTACCGAAGTGACCAAAAGGTGGCAACTTTTGAATCTCGGTGAGACCGATATAGGAATCTCGGTTGTACCGATAAGGTGACCAACGGTCAGATTTCCAATCTCGGTGACACCGATCCAACATTCTTGGTGGTACCGATAATGTGAATTTGCATAACAGAAAGTTGCCAACCTAAACTTGGTGGCACCGATATGGAATCGGTTGCACCAAAGTGGCTAGGGTTTGGCTGAGTCTGTCTAGGTTCTGGAATCGGTGGCACTGGTATGGGAAAGTTGGTTGCATCGATTTTGAGTGTCAGGAATAGAACAGACTTTGGTGGGAGAGTTTGTGGATGTTTTTAGCGACTATCACTTGTGCACGTTTGAGCATATTGTTCACCAACAAAACCTTACCCCCTTTTAATAGTATTGTCTTTCCTACGGACTCAAAGTGATTTCTCACAAATATAAAATGTAGAGTCCTTTTGCTTGAAGCTTGGCCAACCTATTTCCCTTCTTCTTGGGGTATATCCACAATCTCCTTTTGCCAATCCTCTCTATAGACTGTATCTGAAATACACTAGGTAAAAATATCAGTCCAAGAGAGCATGTTGTCATGAATTATCGAAAGCACCAAGGGAGCATGTTGTGCTTTCAGATATCCGTGGTGACAATGGAATGTTCTATTGATCCACCTAATATATGTTTTGGTGATCAACTTGTGGGTTTCGTGACCTTGGGAATCTATGCATAGGGGTTGGCACACATTTTTGTCATGACTTTCCGGTAGAAACTTTTGGGCACTCCTTGAAGTTCTTTGTGTTGGATTGAACATGATGAATCTAAAACTATGTGACGTGTATCGTGTAATCAAGCCCATGGGTACGTCTGGTGACATTGGAGTATCTAGGTGACATTATGGTTTTGGTTGATGTGTATCTTAAGGTGTTATTTTAGTATGAACTCTAGGGCTGTTTGTGACACTTATAGGGATAACTCATAAGATTGATCAGAAAGGATAACTTTGAGGTGGTTTCGTACCCTACAATAATTTCTTCGTTAGTTCTCCTCTACTTGTGACTTTGGAGCGAACTCTTTGTCGCACGAGAGGTATTTACATATGATTCAATTATGTCAATAATGTTGAGAGAAATTGCACTAGTGAAAGTATGGACCCTAGGCCTTGTTTCCAAGCATTTATACAATGTTTTGCTCGCCATTTACTATTTATTAACTTTCTGTTTTTATATTTTCAAAAAACAAAATATTATATCTACCATCCATATTGCACTTGTATCACCATCTCTTCGCCGAACTAGTGCACCTATACAATTTGCCATTCTATTGGGTGTGTTGAGGACACAAGAGACTCTTTGTTATTTGGTTGCAAGGTTGTTTGAGAGAGACAATCTTCATCCTACACCTCCCACGGATTGATATTCCTTAGGTCATCCACTTGAGGGGAAATTGCCATTGTCCTACATAACTTTGCGCTTGGAGGCCCAACACGAGTCTACAACAAGAAGGTTGTGTAGTAGACATCAACCTCTTTTCTGTCGCCTTTGCCGGGGAGGTGAGTGCTTGAAGGTATATCTTCAGATCTTTCAATTGAATCTTTTAGTTTCTTGTTTTTCACTAGTTTAATTTTATAAAAGAAAACTACAAAAAATGGAATTGAGGTTCCCTCATATGCTTCATCTTTTTAATGTCTTTGGTGAAAATGATGGAAAGGAAAATTGTGCTCAAGTGTTAGAAAAAGAAGTTACTAAAATGTTTGGCACTAAATATCTGAGTGATGAGCATGATAGTGATATTGTTAGTATGAATTCTTTGAATATCCATAGTACTAATGATGATTGCACTAGTCATGATAAAAATATTTCTTATAAGCATGTCAATTTTTATGGAGTGTATAGAGTTTGTGTAGACATGCCTAAAAGGGAAGATAGATTTTGTAAGAGGCAAAAGTATTTAGAAACTAAATAGTTGGAAGAGAGGCTAGATGTTTGTGCTGAAAGATTTAATTTTTCTCGCCATCCTTGTGAACTTTGCAATGAATGTGGTCATTTAAATCTCCAATGCAAATTGTTTCATGATCGAATCGTGTCCAAAAATTGTGATAACTTGATTTCCCTTGCGCATCATAATGAACTTAGTTTGCTTCTAGGATATGAAGAAATGAAACGTATAACTAGGGGTATCCCAGAATATAATCTTAAGAGATTTCTTGATTTTGATCTAAAGGAAATTTGTATGTATTTCATGGTAAATTGCATTGAGAATCCTTATATTGCTAATTACTTAAAGACAAGGAAACAAATAGAAGATGAAGAGAATACTAATGAAGGGGAAGAGGTTTCCCAATATCCTCCTGTTTTTTCTTATGATAAATCTGGTAACTAGGAGAAGCTTTTTATTCAACCCACCTCTTCAAAAAGAAGTTTGGAGGAATTAAATAAAGCCACACATAATGTGGTCAAGAATAAGAAGAAGGAAACGTAAAGGTAAAGAGGTATCTCTCCCAAATAATGTTGCTCCCATTATTGATAGGCCTCATGAGAATGAATCAAAAATAGTTGTGGAAGATGATACACTTGAGGATGATTTTGTTATGCCTATTGCTTGTTGTGATAATTATTATTGGGAAGATAATGATACTTCTTATAATCTTGAAAATATTTATGGCACCAACTTGGAGGATGATGGTAATAATTGCTATACTATTAGTGCTATTCATACCGTTAATGATGAGAGTGATTATGTTTATGATATACAAAGCCACAAGTGTGGGGATGCTATGTTTGATGAAAATGATAGTTTTGAGAATTTATTTGCTGCAATTAATATTTGTCCCAATCTTGGGGATGCTATGCTTAATGAAGATGATCTTTTTATTCCCCCCACTTTCAATGATCAAATTTGTTATAATGATTGCATGCCTCCTACTTATGATGATTATTGTGATGATACTTATGCAATGAAAAAGAGTGATGATTACTATTATTATACTTGTCACAATTATGAATATATTTTTTACTAAATATTACTCTTTTAGTGTGGAACTAATTTGTAGTATTCAAGTCTTTTACGATACTCCCACTATTAGTCATGAGAAGAAATTTGCTTATGTGGAGAGTAGTAAAATTTCTATGTTTGTAGATCATGAATATAATTCTTTATGTGCTATTTATATTGTGGAATTCCTTCATGATGATACAGACCATTATTATGAGGGAGGAACATATGCTTATATGAATTGCAATAATATCAAGTTTCCTCTCTATGTGTTAAAATTCTTCAAGATATGCTTGTTTCCCCTTCCTATGATAGATGATTCTTGCTCCCATAAATTCTTTGATCACAAAAGCCATTTGAATAGGAAGTGAGTTATACTTAAATTTGCTTGTCATGAGATTCATGATGCTCTTTTGCATGTTTCAATTACTATTCCTATGTGAGCATCATTGAAATCATCATGCCTAGCTAAAAGGCATTAAAGAAAAGCGCTTGTTGGGAGACAACCCAACACTTCTAATTTATGTTTTTTGTGTGATCACATGATTAAGATACTGTAATAATAATGTTCTGTGTCATTTATTTCAATAAAGTTCCAAGTAAATCCTTTGGGATTGTGTGGATACTTGCTTGTTTGATTCTGTGCCAAAATAGAAAGTTTTGCGCCCAGTATATGAATCATCTGATTTTACTGGAGAGACACAAAATTCTGATTTTCTCACAAAAATTTTATATGAACATTACATGAGTTGTAATAATTTTCCACAATTGTTAGAGTCAGGTAAGTATGGTGATCATTCAGATCTTTACGGACTATTCTGTTTTTGACAGATTTTGTTTTGGATGCATAGTTTGCTTGTTTCAAGTGTTCCTATAGTTTATATTGAGTAGTATAAATTTGTGGGAATGATGCAATACAGTAGGTATCATGTGGGAACAATTATTAATCTTGTCTTGACAGTACCTAAGTGAATGATCTATATTTACTACACTAACCCATCTCACGAAGTTCCGTGAAGTTTTGTGTGGTTGAAGTTTTCAAGTTTTGGGTGAGACACCGATATGAGGAGAACAAGGAGTGAAAATAACTTAATACTAGGGATACCCAAGGCATCCCAAGGTAATATTCAACTAAGGATCAAGCGTCTAAGGCTGGGGATGCCTCGGAAGGCATCCCCTCTTTCGTCTTCAACACTATCGGTATATCTCACTTGGAGCTATATTTTTATTCGTCACATAATATGAGTTTTTATAGGAGCGTAATTTTATTTTTTTGTTCTCCGTTAGGTGTTATTTATAATATTTTTCTCCAATAAAAAGTTCCCCGAATTTCCTGTAGGATGCTTGAATTGCATGTTTGATATGTGCTGTGTAAAAACAGAAACTTCTGTTGTAGTGTTTGAATTTTCATATTTTACTGGAACATGGAAAGTTTATGATTTTTTTACAAAGTATGGCCATATAAATTTATATCATTTCATAAAGTTTTATAATCTTTTGAGTTACATAACTGTACTCTTGTCATTAATTTCCACAGACTATTCTGTTTAGACAGATTCCTGTCAAAGTTTCGTTATCTACTTATCCTATAGTTTCCATAGCCTATATTGGTACATATAAATTGTGGAAATGATAGTATACAGTACCTAATGCTTGAAAATTATTAGGAAACCTGTATTGGAAGTACATAAATAGTTATTTATTATTATGTGTACTAACCTATCTCACGAGTTCTTTTTGAGTTTTTGTGTGTATGAAGTTTTTGAGAATAGGTGAAACCGGGATATGAGAGGATTGAACGAGATACAAAAGCTCAAGCTTGGGGATGCCCAAGGCACTCCAAGTAAATAATTCAATAAGTATCAAGCCTCTAAGATCGGGGATGCTACGCATCCCACCTCTCTTCATCAACAATTATCGGTTAGCCTTTGTTGAGCCTAAATTTTTATTCGTTCACATGATGCGTGCTATTCTTGGAGTGCTATTTTTCTTTTACTTGTTGTTTGAATAAATTACTCAGATCTGAAAATATTTATTTAGGGAGAGAGAGTCTTCACATAGTTACTTAATTGTTTGACTACTCATTAATCTTCACTTATATCTTTTGAGAGTAGCTTGTCATTTGCTCATGTGACTCATTTAAATTTGTTTGAGCTTGCCAAAAAGCAATGGAAATCTATGAAACTAGTACCAAAGTGATAGATATCAAAGGAGGATATAAAAAAACTTTCATGAAGATCATTGGACAAATAAAACTTGATTCTTTGTAATAGTTTTGAAATTTGATGATGGTAATATGTGAGTAATGTTAGTGAGTAATTATGCTTAGTAAGAATATTGGTGTTAAGGTTTGTGATTCCCTATGCATGCACAAAAGTCAATAGTTATGGAATGAAGTTACATCCTACTTGTGGTGCATTATTCGGTGTTAGTTATGACTCAATGCTCACTTATGTGAATTTTTGTTCCTCGGTTTGGTTGCTTCCCAATCTATTTGCTAGCCCTCATTTATACTAAGTAGAAATACTACTTGTGCATCCAAAATCATTAAACCAAGTTTTGCCTTATGAGTCCACCATACCTACCTATATGCGGTATTTCCATGCTGTTCCAAGCAAATTTGTATGTTCCATCTCTAAATCTTCGAAATAAACTTTCTCTTTTGTGTGCCCGTAACACTCATGAAATGGTGGGGAGTATCCTTATTTTTCCATGCTAGGTGTGTTATTCTCACGATATGTGTTGATTCACTATCATTCACGAGAAGGTGGCTGGTATTCGGGATGCCCAGTCCCATGCTCAAAAATCAAATCAAAATATAATGAAACAACCCCCCTAGAAATGTTGTTGGTATGGACGGTACCCGTGGATTCGGCTCGCCATGGAGTGTGATTGATTGGTGGAGGGGGAGTAAAAACTTTACTATTCTGTTTGGGAACTGCCTATACTGTATCTAGCATGGAAAATATTGTGAGCTAATTCATCATTTTCGTTGATAGGAAAAGCATGCCACTCAAAATATTTTTCTCTCTCAATATAAACCTAGAGCTCTAGCACCTCTACATATCCCTACTTCCCTCTGCGAAGGGCCTATCTATTTACTTTATGTAATGTTTATTTTTGCTTTGAGTCTTAATCTTATCTTATAAGCACCAACGAGGGGGCAGTATGATCGTACTTGAGCATTGGTCATAGCTAATATTTGAGTGTGTTTCATGAATGGATCAATGATTGAGCATGATGGGCTAGGGATAACTTTCTTTATTGTTGATATTTTGAAAGACATGGTTGCTTGTTGACATGCTTGATTACTGAAGTCATTATGTTAAAACTACACTAATGCTTTGAATTATTTACAAGTCCAAATGTCCATGCTATACAAGAAGAAAAGAATATGATGAACATGTTAGGCAACATTCCACATCAAAAATTCTTTTTTTATCATTTACCTACTCGAGGACGAGCATGAATTAAGCTTGGGGATGCTGATATGTCTCCAACGTATCTATAATTTTTGCTTGTTCCATGTTGTTATATTATCATTCTTGGATGTTTTACAATCATTTTACAACAACTTTATATTATTTTTGGTCCTAACCTATTAACCTAGAACCCAGTGCCAGTTTCTATTTTTTCCTTGTTTTTGAGTTCTACAGGAAAGGAATATCAAACGGAGTCCAAACAGAATAAAAAATTACGGTGATTTTTTATGGACCAGAAGAGACCCACGGAGCATCACAGATGGGCCAGAAGACCCACGAGGCAGTCACAGGTCTTAGGGGCGCGCCCACCCCTAGGGCGCGCCCCCAGGCTTGTGAATCCCTCGTGGCCCATCTTGACTCATTTCCATCGCCATAAATTCCTATAAATATAGAAAGCCCCAACATAGAACCTAGATCAGGAGTTCCGCCGCTGCAAGCCTCCAGAGCCATGAAAAAACAATCGGGAGCCCATTCTGGCACCCTCCCGGAGGCGGAAACCATCATCGGCAGCCATCTTCATCATCCCAACGCTCTCCATGAAAGTTCACCCTCGGGGCTGAGGGTATGTACCAGTAGCTATGTGTTTGATCTCTATCTCTCATGTTCTTGAGATGGCACGATATTGATGTAGCGTGAGGTTTGCTGATATAGATTGAATCATGTGGAGATTTCCCCTCTCTATCTTCTTGTGATTGATTGAGTTTTCCCTTGAAGTTTTCTTATCGGATTAAGTCTTTAAGGATTTGAGAACACTTGATGTATGTTTTGCGATGGGATATCCGTGGTGATAATGGGATGTTCTATTGATCCACTTGATGTATGTTTTGCATAGGGGTTGGCACACGTTTTTGTCTTGACTTTTCGGTAGAAACTTTTTGGCACTCCTTGAAGTTCTTTGTGTTGGATTGAACATGATGAATCTTAAATTATGTGATGCATATAGTATAATCAAGCCCATGGGTACTTGTGGCGACATTAGGGTTTTGGTTGATGTGTATCTTAAGGTGTTATTTTAGTACAAACTCCAGTGCTGTTTGTGACACTTATAGGGATAGCTCATAAGATTGATCGGAAAGGTTAACTTTGAGGTGGTTTCGTACCCTACAATAATTTCTTCGATAGTTCTATGCTACTTGTAACTTTGGAGTGAACTCTTTGTCGCATGAGAGGTATTTACATATGATTCAACTATGTCAATAATGTTGAGAGAAATTGCACTAGTGAATATATGGACCATAGGCCTTGTTTCCAAGCATTTATACAACATTTTGATCTCCGTTTACTATTTGTTACCTTGCTGTTTTTATATTTTCAGATTACAAAAAACTATATCTACCATCCATATTGCACTTGTATCACCATCTCTTCACCGAACTAGTGCACCTCTACAATTTGCCATTGTATTGGTTGTGTTGGGGACACAAGAGACTCTTTGTTATTTGGTTGTAGGGTTGTTTGAGAGAGACAATCTTCATCCTACACCTCCTGTAGATTGATAAACCTTAGGTCATCCACTTGAGGGAAAATTGCCATTGTACTACAAAACTCTGCGCTTGGAGGCCCAACACGAGTCTACAAGAAGAAGGTTGTGTAGTAGACATCAAGCTCTTTTCTGGCGCGCCGTTGCCAGGGAGGTGAGTGCTTGAAGGTATATCTTTAGATCTTGCAATTGAATCTTTTAGTTTCTTGTTTTTCACTAGTTTGGTTTTATAAAATAAAACTACAAAAAAATGGAATTTAGGTTGCCTCATGTGCTTGATCTTGTTAATGTCTTTCGTGAAAATGATGGAAAGTGTTAGAAAAAGAAGTTATTAAAATGTTTGCCACTAAATCTCTGAGTGATGAACATGATAGTGATCTTGTTAGTATGAATTCCTTGAATATCCATAGTACTAATGATGATTGCACTAGTCATGATAAAAATATTTCTTATAAGCATGCCAATTTTTGTGGAGTGCATAGAGTTTGTGTAGACATGCCTAAAAGGGAAGATTGATTTTGTAAGAGGAATAAGTATTTAGAAACTAAATGGTTGCAAGAGAGGCTAGATGTATGTGCTGAAAGATTTAATTTTTCTCGCCGTCCTTGTGAACTTTGCAATGAATGTGGCCATTTAAATCTCCAATGCAAATTGTTTCATGATCGAATCGTGTCCAAAAATTGTGATAACTTGATTCCCCTTGCGCATCATAATGAAGTTAGTTTTCTTTTGGGATATGAAGAAATTATATGTATAACTAGGGGTATCCCAGAATATAATCTTAAGAGATTTCTTGATTTTGATCGAAAGGAAATTTATATGTATTTCGTGGTAAATTGCATTGAGAATCCTTATATTGCTAATTACTTAAAGACAAGGAAACAAATAGAAGATGAAGATAATACTAATGAAGGGGAAGAGGTTTCCCAATATCCTCCTATTTTTTCTTTTGATAAATCTGGTAATTAGGAGAAGCTTTTTATTCAACCCACCTCTTCCAAAAGAAGTTTGGAGGAATTAAATAAAGCCACGCATAATGTTGTGAAGAATAAGAAAATAAGGAAACGTAAAGGTAAAGAGGTATCTCTCCCAAATAATGGTGCTCCCATTATTGATAGGCCTCATGAGAATGAATCAAAAATAGTTGTGCAAGATGATACACTTGAGGATGATTTTGTTATGCTTATTGCTTGTTGTGATAATTATTATTGGGAAGATAATGATACTTATTATAATCTTGAAAATATTTATGGCACCAACTTGGAGGATGATGATAATAATTGCTATACTATTGGTGCTATTCATACTGTTAACGATGAGAGTGATTATGTTTATGATATACAAAGCCACAAGCTTGGGGATGCTATGTTTGATGAAAATGATATGTTTGAGAATTTATTTGCTGCTATTAATGTTTGTCCCAAGCTTGGGGATGCTATACTTAATGAAGTTGATCTTTTTATTCCCCCCACTTTGAATGATCAAATTCGTTATAATGATTGCATGCCTCCTACTTATGATGATTATTGTGATGATACTTATGCAATGAAAAATAGTGATGATTACTATTATGATACTTGTAATAATTATGAATATCCTTCTACTAAATATTACTCTTTTAGTGTGAAACCAATTTGTAGTACTCAAGTCTTTTATGATACTCCCACTATTAGTTAAGAGATGAAATTTGCTTATGTGGAGAGTAGTAAAATTTCTATGTTTGTAGATCATGAAAATAATGCTTTATGTGCTGGTTATATTGGGGATTTCCTTCATTATGCTACTGAAATTTTTTATGAGGGAGTAACATATGCTTATAGGAATTGCAATAATATCAAGTTTCCTCTCTATGTGTTCAAATTCTTGAAGATATGCTTGTTTTCCCTTCCTATGCTAGATGATTCTTGCTCCCAGAAATTCTTTGCTCACAAGATCCCTATGCATAGGAAGTGGGTTAGACTTAAATGTGCTTGTCATGATATTCAGGATGCTCCTTTTCATGTTTCAATTACTATTCCTATCTGAGCATCATTGAAATCATCGTGCCTAGCTAAAAGGCATTAAAGAAAAGCGCTTGTTGGGTGACAACCCAACACTTCTACTTTATGTTTTTGTGTGTTCACATGATTAAGATACTGTAATAATAATGTTTTGTGTCTTTTATTTCAATAAAGTGCTAAGTAAATCCTTTGGGATAGTGTGGATACTTGCTTGTTTGATTCTGTGGAAGTTTTTGAGTCAGGTAAATATGGTGATCATTCACATCTTTACAGACTATTCTATTTTTGACAAATTCTGTTTTGCATGCATAGTTTGCTTGTTTCAAGTGTTCCTATAGCTTATAAATTGTGGGAATGATGTCATACAGTATGTATCATGTGGTAACAATTATGAATATTGTCTCGACAGTACATAAGTAAAGGATCTATATTTACTACACTAACCCATCTCACTAAGTTCTGTTAAGTTTTGTGTGATTGAAGTTTTGAAGTTTTGGGTGAGACACCGATATGAGGAGAACAAGGAGTGACAAGGACCTAAGCCTGGGGATGCCCAAGGCACCCCCAAGGTAATATTCAAGTAAGTCTCAAGCGTCTAAGCTTGGGGATGCCCCGAAAGGCATCCCCTATTTCGTCTTCAACACTATCAATATATGTCACTTGGAGCTATATTTTTATTCGTCACATAATATGAGTTTTTCTTGGAGCGTTATTTTATTTTGTTGTTCTCTGTGAGGTTTTATTTATGATCTTGTTTTCCAATTAAAAGTTCCAAGAATTGCCTTTAGGATGCTTGAATTGCATGTTTGATATGTGTTGTGTAAAAACAGAAACTTTTGCTGTAGTGTTTGAATTTTCATATTTTACTGGAACGTGGAAAGTTTTTGAATTTTTACAAAGTATGGTAATATAAGTTTTATAGCATGTCCTAAATGTTTTTTATTTTTTGAGTTACATCAGTATACTCTTTTCATGAATTTCCACAGACTGTTCTGTTTAGACAGATTGTTGTCATAGTTTCGTTATCTACTTATCCTATAGTTTCCATTGTCTATTTTGGTAGATATGGATTGTGGAAATGATAGTATACAGTACCTAATGCTTGAAAATTATTAGGCAACTTGTATTGGCAGTACATAAAGAGTTATTTATTATTATGTGTACTAACCTATCTCACGAGTTCTTTTTGAGTTTTTGTGTGGATGAAGTTTTTGAGAATAGGTGAAACCGGGATATGAGAGGATTGAACGAGATACAAAAGCTCAAGATTGGGGATGCCCAAGGCACTCCAAGTAAATATTTCAAGAATTCTCAAGCATCTAAGCTTAGGGATGATACGCATCCCACCTCTCTTCATTAACAATTATAGGTTAGCCTATGTTGAGCCTAAATTTTTATTCGTTCACAGATTTGAATAAAGTACTCATATTCGAAAATACTTATTGAGGGAGAGAGAGTCTGAACATATCTACTTAATTGTTTGACTACTCATTAATGCCCACTTATATCTTTTGAGAGTAGCTTGTCATTTTCTCATGTGATTCATTTAAATTTGTTTGAGCTTGCCAAAAAGCAATGTCAATCTATGAAACTAGTCCCAAAGTGATAGATATACAAGGAGGATATAATAAAAACTTTCATGAATATCATTGGACAAATTAAACTTGATTCTTTGTAATAGTTTTGAAACATGATGATAGTAATATGTGAGTCATGTTAGCGAGTAAGTATGCTTAGTAAGAATATTGGCGTTAAGGTTTGTGATTCCCTATGCATGCACGAAAGTCAATAGTTATGCAATGAAGTTACATCCTACTTGTGGTGCATTATTTGGTGTTAGCTATGACTCAATGCTCACTTATGTGATTTTTCGTTCCTCGGTTTGGTTGCTTCCCAATCTATTGGCTAGCCTTCATTTGTACTCAGTAGAAATACTACTTGTGCATCCAAAATCCTTAAACCATGTATTGCCTTATGAGTCCAGCATACCTACCTATATGCAGTATTTCCATGCCGTTCCAAGAAAATTTGTATGTGCCATCTCTAAATCTTCAAAATAAACTTTCTCTTTTTGTGCCTGTACCGCTCAGGAAACGGTGGGGAGTATCCAATATTTTTCCATGTAGGTGTGCTATTCTCACGATATGTGTTGATTCACTATCATTCACAAGAAAGTGGCTGGTATTCGGGATGCCCAGTCCCATGCTCAAAACTCAAATCAAAATATAATGAAACAAAACTCCCCCCAGGAATGTTGTTGGTATGGATGGTACCCGTGGATTCGGCTCGCCGTGGAGTGTGATTGATTGGTGGAGGGGGAGTAAAAACTTTACTATTCTGTTTGGGAACCGCCTATACTGTATCTAGCATGGAAAGTATTGTGAGCTAATTCGCCGTTTTCGTTGACAAGAAAAGCATGCCACTCAAAATATTTTTCTCTCTCAATATAAACCTAGAGCTCTGGCACCTCTACAAATCCCTACTTCCCTCTCCGAAGGGCCTATCTATTTACTTTATGCAATTTTTATTTTTGCTTTGATTCTCCATCTTCTCTTATAAGCACCAACTAGGGGGCACTATGGGTACTTGTGACATTGGAGTATCTAGGTGACATTAGGGTTTAGGTTGACGTGTATCTTAAGGTGTTATTTTAGTACGAACTCTAGGGCTGTTTGTGACACTTATAGGGATATCTCATTAGATTGATCGAAAAGGATAACTTTGAGGTGGTTTCGTACCCTACAATAATTTCTTCGTTAGTTATCCGCTACTTGTGACTTTGGAGTGAACTCTTTGTCGCACGAGAGGTATTTACATATGATTGAACTATGTCAATAATGTTGAGAGAAATTGCACTAGTGAAAGTATGGACCCTAGGCCTTGTTTGCCAACATTTATACAATGTTTGGCTCGCCGTTTACTATTTTTTATCTTGCTGTTTTTATATTTTCAGATTACAAAAACTATATCTACCATCCATATTGCACTTGTTTCACCATTTCTTTGCCGAACGACTGCACCTATACAATTTGCCATTGTATTGGGTGTGTTGGGGACATAAGAGACTCTTTGTTATTTGATTGTAGGGTTGTTTGAGAGAGACCATCTTCATCCTACACCTCACGCGGATTGACAAACCTTAAGTCATCCCCTTGAGGGAAAATTGCGATTGTCCTACAAAACTCTGTGCTTCGAGGCCCAACATGAGTGTACAAGAAGAAGGTTGTGTTGTAGACATCAACCACGGGCACGGCTTTATGAAAGATTTAACCCAGTAGGGGTGATCCAACTCATCCATCATGAACTGACCACACGTACCAGGAATAACCTCGACCAAAAATCCCGTCATTTTTCTTAGGCAATTCCATAGGAAAACCACAACCTCGAGATAGCCTGAAGTATTTTGATAAAGGTAAAACAAATCCAGGAAGGCTGCCCTATGTGTCGACGAACCCGATAGGAGTCGCGTATCTCGTTCTCAGGACACGACGGATAAGCGAAGTTTGCGGTGGCCTGATAGATATCTCCCGAGTTGCCCCGGGTTTGCCCCGCACGGTGCTCTAGTTTGGACCAACACTCATGAGGAGCACTGGCCCAGGTTGTTGATTAAAGATCCGCGGGTGCTGGATGATCCCTATGCAGTTTTATTAGTTATTAGGCAAATGTAGTACCAATGTTGGGCCTTGATAGACAAGTTTTATAATAAAACGAAGATCAAGGGGGTCTACAAAACAACCCCGAAGATGTTAGGAGCGCTCAATATGGAATGTAACACCGGTACACAAGTAACTAGGGGCCGCAAAATTAGAAAAAACCACCAAGCAGAAGGCCAAGCCTTCCATCTTTTACCAAGTATATATGTGCATTAAATGCACCTACAACTAGAAATGCACCTGCAACTAGCAATGCTATAAGAAGGTTGAGCAAGCGGTAACATATCCAAACAATGGTTTTATGGGATGTGGAGGGTTAGAGGCTTATCATGGCATATTTGGGAGGCTTGACAAACAAGTGGTAGGAAACGGGACATAGCGTTAGAAAAACGAGATAACTAGCATGGCAATGATAGTAGTGGTATCCAGGGAAATGATTATCTTGCCTGAGATCTTGCTTGGAAGAAAAACGAATCCGTGAAGCATACGAACGGGCATAGTCGAGCGAATCCTCACACTCTAAACGCTTTTAGAACTCTATCGAGAAGAAGCGATCCGAAAACAACAATCAACACATGGTACACCACACATATGCATAACATGATGCACAAATAAATATGATGCATGTCCGGTTGAATGCGACAAAATTCGGCAGGCGGTCTACCTACGATATATTAAGACCTTACGCCAACTTCCAACCCGATCCTAGAAAGTTTTCTCTCGCGCTTATAAAACCCTCTATTTTTTTAAATGATGCCGCGGGCGCGTGCATGTGTGGTTGGTCTCGAAACGGCAAACAACACGAACGGACAAAACTGGCAACTATGAACGGATGCAATTTTTTCGAAAACGAGTGACGATGCCTGCAGATGATGCGAATAATACGATGACGAATGCAACAATCAATCGAATCACACGATGACAACGGATTAAAAGGTGAATCTTCTCGAGCGTCAGTCCCATGCTGTTTCAACTCTCCTCCACTTACAAGAGATCTCGTCCCGAGATCTTAGAATAAGAAGGGGAAGATTAAGAGGAAAGGCAGAGGTAAAACTTATTTGCTTCTTTGACAAACGAGTGAAACCAACAAAACTTGAAGGTTGAAAAGAGATGAAGAACAACATGAGGAACAAGCAAGAATTCAAAAGAAATTTGGGCAGCACTTTGGTAGGATACAGGGGCAAAATTTGATAAGATGGGAGAACTTGAAAAGATGACAGAACACTCCGGCTAATTGGAAAGCATGGAAATAACATGATCCTTGAAAAAACGAGATGATAGATCAAAGAGAGAAACATCACAATGCCTCCAGAACCAAGGAATAGAAGCTAGATCATTAGAAAGAAACGAACGGCGAAGAAAATGCCAATTACTACCACAATTGAATTTGAAAATCATCTTACAATAAGAGATTGAACGGAGTTGTTGAAAAATTAAAAACGAAAAGAACAAGCTTGTTGTGGGCTTATGGAAAACATCTCAAAATTATGAGGTGACAACCGTTCACTAACAAAACAACGATAGCTTGGGAGAAAAATAGATGAAAAGCTTCTTTCATCAAGAAGTAGAGGAGAAAACTTGGATAATTTATGACATCACGATCGCACAATCCTTAGGAAATTATTTAGGTGAAATCCAACCCAAGATAACTCCGAGAAGACATGATGGGTTTACTTATATCATTCTTGACAATTTTCCTTCGAGACTCCTCAAGAATTTAATAAAACCATCTCGAGAGACAATGAGAAGGAATTGTACTTAAAAATACAATATAAAGAACACTTGAGCACTTCCAACAAGAATCTTGAAGAACACTTCGAGAAGAATTACATCCTTAACAAACCACCATGAAGAAGCATTGGGATGAATTCCAGAAACAAAAGATGATCAAAGAATGAAGGTTGGGAAGACTAAGATGGAAGCCTTGCCATGATTTAGAATAAGCTTCACGAAGAGATACTTGAGAAAAACTTGGAACTCCAGAAAAGAAATGATGAGCACCTTAGATTCGAGAATTGATAACATGCACAACTCCGAACGAGGGATTCAAATCACCATGATGAAACTAGAATGAGAATTACATTATGCTTATCCTTCATCAAGTTAAATTGATGATAAGCAATGGATTTTGCCCACCACTTATTCTTGTTGCAAAGAATTGAAGAGAAAGAGAGAGAGAGATCACAAACTTGAAGAAGTCTTGAATGAGAACACTGGTAAGAACTGAAACAAATGAAGATACTACGAATGAATGGAAATACATGAGAACGGAGAGATCATGATCCGTCTAATAGAGAACTTGAACAAAGCACCGGGATAATTGAGATACGAACAAAGGGACAACAATTGAGAAGAATTTGAGAATGAAAGCTGAGAGGTGAGAATGAAGAAATGTTCGAAAATGATGGCCTTCGGAGGATCGAGAAATGAAAACAATTAAGAAAATCACCGGATAGATATGAAGGAATTACTCTTGATCTATAACATTTTGAGAGAATAGCGGGAAGCTTGAACCCTGAATCTTCAAGAGAATGGGCAAATATTTAATAGAAACTCTTCTTGGGTCTTGAACGCTATGAATGATGACGAGAAATAACACCATGAATTACTGAGATACTCTGGAATAAATAAGAAAGAAAGGTTGATCCAATGATGAAAATAATTCGAAAATGATCTTGAAAGAGGAAAATTGTTCTTACGTCATATTTGAAAAGAACTTAGGACATCTCCGGAAAGGATTAGAAGAGCCAGGTAAGATCCTGGGGAAAACCTGTGGGTTATGGGCCCACTGAAGGAAACACCTTTGAAACAATTGCTTAGGAATAGAGATTGCACTAGTAGAAATTGAAAACTTGATGAGGTGAGAACCTCAAAATAATTGAAATGATTTGAATGAACTCACAAAACTTCTGAGATATCTTCAGCATTCCGGATAGAATAGAGAGAGTCGAATAAGCAACAGAGGCTTGAATAAGAACTTCCAACACAACAAAGTATTAGAGAATGAAAAGGGTATGATGAGCACCGAAGCTTGAATTGGATCCACCGGAGAAGAATAACAACAAGACAAGAATATGAGGATAAATCTTGAAACTAAAACTCCCGAGAAACTCCACAAGAACTCACCGGATACAATACGGAAGAAATGATAGCGAAGCATCACATGAATAGATAAGGAACTTGGATCATAATAACTCTTTGAAAGCAAAGGGTAGGAGGGTGGGAAAAAGAAAGAAAACTTGGCACAGATGAGGCAGACTCGAGAAACAATATGTTGATCAATCTTGAAAATATTCAAGAGGATAGAATTGTCTTGAGGAGAAGCACACCAGATGAAAAGAATTTCATGATAACTTGATTGAGCAAAAGGATTAACATTCCCACAGAAATATGAGAACACTGCTTTGGAAAGATATGAGATCACCAGTTGAGATGGAAGCACCACGAATTACCATATACAAAACAAAACAAAGGATGGGGCTTACGAAACAAGCCACAACAAATATATGACACAGATTCCGCTCGGTTTTTTCGTGGTAAGGTTCGCACGGGCTCAATCGTACATTGGATTGTCATATTGAAATGACGCTCGAATATGCTCCCTAGGCGTAGCAAACTACAAGGCTTGGTGAAGCATATCTGATGACATATATCGACACTATCCTCTGTAATATTGATCGTGAACAAACGAATCCACTAGATGTCGAAGCCCAACCTCACATCATGCATCTGTTGAAATATAGTCTAGGTAACTACTTGAATTCCCACCCGAGAACTTCCAAAATCTTTTGTTATGCAATCTGGTGTTGGGGATACAGGGAGGCACAAATATCTCACACAACTAACAAACCATACACTCCAATTGTATCCACCTATCAACACATAACCAAGAAAACCTTAGAAATCATCTACCTTAGACCTTCAAAAAACATCCGATATACCAGTTGTGGCAATACATCTGATCGCTCTCCTCAGTATTGGATGGCACCAAAGTACTCTCACGATAAAGAGTACAGAAGTGTTTTCGATATCGGCGACCTCTGGTATTCCGAAACTGCAACGATACAAATGTGACGACAACACCTTGGATCTCAACTCACGGGGACACTGCCACAACCCCAAAATGTTAGGTGGCACCAAAAACAATGTTCTCATCACAAAGATATCGAAACGATGGCAACAATAAACGTGTGATCCTAAAAAAACTTTGAGCGAGAAGAGGAGTAGAATTTAAAATACTTAAGTCAAAACCCTCACGAGAGTACAGAAGAGGAGTAAAAGAAACCTACTCTCCGATAGAACTAAACTCAAAATAGTTTTTGACTAGACTTGAATCGGCCAAGTCCGATCAATCAAGGGGGATCCTAGGTTGGTACAGGCTGTAATACCAACTTGTAACACCCAAGATGTGATCCTATCCTTATTTTCGCATGAGGGCCTCGACAGGTATAGAAGCGCATCTCGTCGTTTCGCAAGAATGGATATCATTACGAGTACATGTACAGAAGAGATGAGTCTATGGAATTGGCTTACACTCGCCACAAGCTACATTAAGATCACATCATTTCAACAGCATATTCAAGCATCATACATATGAACAGGGTCCGACTACGGACGAAATCAAATAATAAAATGACATCCATCCTTGCTATCCCAGGCTGCCGCCTACAATCCATCCTAGATCGATGATGATGAAGAAGAAGAACTCCAAATAAAATAAGCATCACTCTCACGTCAAAGCATAGCATTACCTGTACCTGCAACTGTTGTTTTAGTAATCTGTGAGCCACAGGGACTCAGCAATCTCATTTCCAAGGGTATCAAGACTAGCAAAGCTTAATGGGTGAGGTATGGTTAAGTGGTGAGGCTGCAGCAAGCAACTAAGCATTTATTTGAGTGGCTAACTTATGAATCACTACAAGAAATATGCTATCTTGTGACCTTCTGTCAGTGACCTTGGAAAAATGGTCGTAAATCTATGACCATTTGAGGCAAATTGGTCGTAAGCTGTTCGGAGGGGTCCTAACCCTAAACACCAACGACCATTTTGGTCAGAAGGGTCGTAATTTCCTTAATTGAAATGGTCATAAAGCGAACAACACCGGTCCAATACCTTATTTCTAGCTGATAATGACAAATATAAATGGTCGTAAGCTATGACTTGGCACCACCTCATCAGTTTTGCCTATGTGTCATTTCCATGTGTTAATTTTTGCCTACGTCTCATGTCCATGTGTCAAGTTTTGCCCTAGGTTGTGAAGCAACCTATATCTCTGTTATTCGCAAAATTCCCAAACAATTCTCATAAATTCTTTGTATCATACCTTTATCAAATATGTCAAAAACCTTCCTTGCCTAGTTCAAAAATAATTCAAAAATATTCATTTTCCTATTCTGTTCAGAACAACACTTTGTGAAGGAAGTACTACTTATATATTCTTGATTGCTCTCAAAAAAATTTCGAACTCTTTCCTATACAAATCATTTCCTTATGGCAAAATTCAGCTCCATTTGCCCAATAAATCGTCCTCGGCAAATTTCGAAAATATTCATTCACCTAGGAGCTTTGTGAAGGAAGTACTGGCTATGCATATCATAACAAGTTAAACTTTTCCCAGATCTTCTATATGCCCAAATAATAGCTATCCACAAAATTTTAGCCCCGCCTAACAATCCATGTGAGTTCACCATCCAATCTTTGTTTCTAGTAATATTTTCAGTTTGTGAAGCAACTACATTTTATATTTCTTTATAATTGCTGAAACTTTACTAGTACATTTCCATGATCTCAGAACCTCCCTCCAGCATATTTTAGCTCATTTAATTTAGCCAATTTCCCTCAACATTTTTCCTAATATTCTCTTCAGTGGAGAGCATTGTGAAGCAAGTACAATTTTTTTTACCCAAATAGTATGAAATTTTTACAGTGCCTTCACATGCCCAAATTATCATCCTCCTACAAATTGCAGCTTAATCCAATCATTTATGTGAGCCCAGCTTCAATTTCTACTTTCTGTCCAGATTGGCACATTGCAAAGCAAGTGCTATATAGACCCCTCATATTGCCCTCAAACTTTTTCCGCGATCTTCCATATCCAAATAATTGCCACATGCCAATATTCAGCTCAATCCATTCATTATTTTGAGCCCAGCTTCAACATTCATATTTTTGTCCAGTGTGATATTTTGCAAAGGAAGTACCACCTAAACTCATCCATTTGAGCTGAAAATTTGTGAAGACTGTCTCCTTAGTAGATGATCATCCTTAGCCAAAACTCACGCCCATTGGCCATGTGCATTTCCCGTACCGCTCTTCAAACACTTGGCTGCTAATTCATGTTTGAGCGTAGTTAGGTCTCCTCGTGAGATTCTTCTTTTGTAATTTTCTTCCTAGCACCTACCTGGGGAGTGCCTATCCCACTAGACATGTCTATGCTGTCTAGAACGCATGGCAATTCCATGGTCATGCGGTGACCATGCCGTGGGCATGCGAGTTTACGTGCTCTGGAGTTAGGGAAAACCTCGACGTATCGCCACCAAACCATGTATTTCTGATTAAATATATACTTACGTAACTAGAAATAAATATTTGAAAAAATAAAGAGCAAACTATAAGGTAGCTGCAGTTCAAATTTGTCTTGGTTCCTATTGAATCGGCAGAGTTTTGTCTTTTTCACTCTACGTGGATCGAAAGCTTTTGGCAACCAAATATTTTCTCAATTGTGCATTAAATATGGTCTAATATTTTATAAAAATGATTTTGTCCAATTTTGGGCACTCGAAAAAATGAAAATCATTTTGGGCACTCGAAAAAATGAAAATTATTTTTTTGTGCAAAGAAAATGAAAACTCCCTTCGGCAACCTTGTTTGCCATTTCAACATGCACCCTTGTGCACAATATGAGATCATTTGGACAAACTATTCCATGAATGTGGCCATAAGATTGATCATTTGGCTTGAAAGCCATGAATCTTCACACATGATAGCTCATTTCTGAGAACACTTTTTAAAATAATTATCGTATTACAATTTTGTTATTTTTCCTAATAACTTGATCATGTATGATGACACAATGCGAATGTTTTGCATTTTTTTGATTTTTTTGAATTATTTATGCCCGTTTCAAAATGCGGTCGAAACGGCGGGCATGACCGTTCATAACTAGGGGTTGAATCTTGCCATAATTTTGTTATATATATGATTAAATAGATACTTCTTTACCTATAAATGATTTTTGGAAAAAATAGAGAGCAAACTATGAGGCACCTCTAGTTATTGACCCGCTTCCAGCTGAATCGGCAGAGTTTTGTCTTTTTCACTAGAGGTGGATCTAAAGCTTTTGGGACCCAAATAAATTTTCAGTTATGCATTAAATATGGACTAATATTTTATAAAAATTATTATGTCCAATTTTGTAACAAATATTTGGTAGTCCTTCACAAAAAACTCATTTTGGGCACTCGAAAAAAGGAAAATGATTTTTGTGTGCAAAGAAAGTGAAAACTCCCTTCGGCAACATTGTTCGGCATTTCAACATGCACCCTTTTTAGAATATGATATCATTTGAACAAACTATTCCATGAATGTGGCCATAAGATTAATCATTTGGCTTGAAAGCCATGAATCTTCACACATGATAGCTCATTTCTAAGAACACTTTTTGAAAATAATTACCATATTACAAGTTTGTTATTTTTCCTGGTAACTTGGTCACATATGATGACACGACGTGAAGGTCTTGCATTTTTTGTTTTTTTTTTGAATTTTGCATGCCCATTTCATAATGTGGTCAAAACGACGGGCACGGTCGTTCCTAGCTAGGACTTGAATATTGAAAACCTTTTGTTGTTTCTATGATTATATAGATACTTTTGTACCTAGAAATAATTTTTTCAAAAAATAAAAAGCAATCTATGAGGCAGCTACAGTTCAAATTTGACCCGGTTCCTATTGAATGGAGGGAAATTTGTCTTTTTCACGAGAGGTGGCTCATAGCTTTTGACACCCAACCATTTTGTCAATTGTACATTAAATATGACCTAATATTTTATAAAAATGATTCGATCCAATTTCTCAACAAATATATGGTAGGTCCTTTAAAAAAACTCATTTCGAAAATTCTCTAAATGACCAAAAATAGCTAGAAAGATCGAAAATGCATACAACTCGGTGATCATCCATAAAAGGTGGTCTAACTTGACGGAAAATGTTAGTGATGCCCTTTTGCACAATATTTTTGATAGATGGTCACCTTATTTTTAGCACTTAAAAACTAGTACTAGCTCTGATTGGTCTATGAGCATGTCACGCGGATCAAGGATTAGGGACCGTCGGATATCCCAGATCCAACGACCCATACCCACTAACCCTCTCATCCACCCACACCCACCCACCGCGAGCTCCTCTCTCCCCCGCAGACCACTCCGCGTCCCCTCCTCTCTCTTCCACGCACACCACTCCCAGATCCAATTTGGCACCGCCCGATCCTGGCAACCTCTTCTGCGGGATTCGACGGCGCACCGCTTATCCCTCCCATCTGGCAAGATCAAGCGCGTGGGTGGGTGCGGGAGTTGGAAACCCCGACGACGACGGGCAGGGGCCCCCTATTGGGAGCGCATCGGCCTTGGGTGGGACGGCGCCGAGGAGGAGGCGGGGTCGAGCAGAGGGGAGATGATGGTGGCAACGGGGGTCAGGTACAAGGTCATCGTGTTGTTCCCTACCATCTCCCTTTTCACCATCATCAGGAGAATGGCGAGAGTGCGACGGGGGAGGGAGATTGAACGACGAGGCTAGAGGTGCCACGGATCCAGCACCAGTAAGCCCCTCCCCTCCCTTCTTCACCCACCAGCTCCTACTCACCTCACCTCATCTTCTCTTCCTTCTCTACAGGTTGCCATCGGCGTGCCGGCGACGACGGCAGGAGGGACGCACCTTCGTGGGACGAATCTCGTGGACGCATGGAAGGTGGCCTGCGTCAACAGCAACGGCCACGTCTTCATCCACATGCCGGTCGGAAAGTCATACCAGATCTGGCCGGTGACGCTCGCCGGGCCCTATAGGTCCACGTTGTAATGCTAAATGGCGTTCCGTTTCTTAGTTGCAGTCGCTTCCCTCCCCATGGTGTCATTGTATCCTCCCTGGTTATTGGTTCACATGCCATGCCATGGCGTTCCGTTTTTGATTTAGCCGCCCCCAATCCTGTGTCTGTTTGTTCATAGCATCCGAGTATGGTTCCAGAGGTAGTCTGCAAGGTTATAGATTCTGCTTGCACAACCCACCCAAGTCTTTAACTTTTAATAATGAATCTGTTGTTTGTGTATGTTTTCATCCCTGTATTTTTGCATGATAAAATTATTCCTGCCTGTCTGCGTGCCTGCTTAAACATGTTAGGCTGCGCATGCTTCATTTCAATCTTTTTTACGCGATGAAAAAATAACTGATATTGGTTATGAAATATCTTGTGCTCAACATTTCAATTAACATTTGACATTTGGGAATCGAGGTTAGCAATGCTCTTTTTGTGTGCGAAGTCTGAATCAATTCAAGCGTTGAGTTTTCTGTCGGGTTAACATGGCGACATATTTGATTCAATCTGTTAATTTGTGTACAGTAATGAAATGTTAACAGAAATTCAAGCGTACAGTAATAATATAGAGATTTAAACCTGTTAATTTGTGTACTAAGCACACATACTAGTGAGTCAATTTCATTGCACACATACAATGTGGCAGTCCTTATTGCTATTGTTTCTTCTGATTATGCTAGATGGGGGTCTCACATGGTTTTTCTCTATTTGTTTTCATTACTTGTTCTCATTGCCACTTGATATATACTTAGCTTGTACTTGAAGCTTTGGGTTAATGTGGTGATTTTGTTCTACATGGATGCATTGGTACCCCCATAATCGAGCGCATGGATTCAATGGCAAGAAGATCATGGCAGTGCGCATCATCAAGCACACCATGGAGATAATCGACCTCCTCACCGATGGTAACTCAATCCAGATCATCACTTTATACTCTCCTACCTTTGTGATGTTAGTATGCTTCTACTGACTAGTGTTGTTAGATCTTGTCTCCTACCTTTGTGATGTTAGTATGCTTCTGCTGACTAGTACTGTTAGATCTTGCCAGTGGTAGAATGGTATTTTGTTTTAGGCACAATGTGTTGCAGTGAAGTCTTTTGCACGATCTGCACTTGTGCAATGCATATTTGTCTCTGTTTTCTTGTATGAATGAGTATCTCATTTTAACTAGCTGGAGAACAAAAAGCATGGTACTAGCTGAATTTGTGTTATCATTCTAAATAACTGTCCCTTTTTGAATGGTCAATTCATAGTATATTGGCTTCTATCCTGTTTTGAATGGTCAATTCATAGTATATTTGGCTTTTGTTTTCTGATTCTTCTCTGCTGATTCATGATAGGAGCAGGTGCCTAGTTTGTGATCGGTATCGAAGGAGCTCCATGCTGAAGAACATATCACTTGTACAGTTTGTGATGGCTACCTAGTATTACACTTTTGGATCTTGTAACTGTGATTGCCATACTTGTAGAGCTTGTAACTTTTATTACACTTCTAGATCTTTGTAAAGTATATGCTAACATCTTGTATCACGTGTTATTTGTACAACATGATCTCTATGCTGAATTGGGCTGATATTATTTGAAGTATTATGTGTTCTATTCCAATTTAAATACTGGTTATTTATTTACCAGTAAATTGAAATAAGAAGAATATGACTCTGACATCTGGGACCTATTGATTAGAACCTGACAACTGTGGCCCAATCTAACTAGTGGACCCCTTTAAAAAAAGAAAACTAAGTATTAAGAAAGAAGGCCATGGCCCAAAAATAAAAAGGCTGCAATGTTGGGCTTGGCCCATGAAGGTGACCAATATTTGACAGGAAAAAAGATATATAAATAAGATGAATTTGTTGGGCTTGGCCCATATAGACATCGAATTGCACTGGGCTGAATCTTACCAACGAGCAATACAATTGGTAGCAATTTTGCTACGTCAGCTTGCCACGTCGGATCCGACGTGGCCTGGGCAGACTGCCAGTGACCAAAACAATTGGTCATAGAACCTACGACCTTTTTTTGGCCGTAAACGTCTACGACCAATCCAGAAGAAAGGTCCTTAATTTCCATTCTTGACCCTCAGCTTTTGACCAACTGTTTTTGGTCGTAAAAAGGTCGGAAATGAAAAATAATGACCATTCGGTGACCAATATTGATGGTCGCAAGTTAGCATATTTCTTGTAGTGAATACAAAAAGTAAAGTGGGTGGTCTATGCATAACAAACGGGAACTAGTAATGATCACTAAGTGATCCTGAACACCTACTTACATCAAACATAACCCCACCAAGTTCTCTCTTGGACAAGGACTCACGAGAACAGACAGTCACGGTTACGCACACAAATGGTGTATTTTATTAGAGTTTACTTCAAGTTTGCCATGATCGGGTGTTCAACGAAGTTTCCAAGTTGCCATGTAACCGTGGGCATGGCTTTCCAAAAGATTTAACCCTGCAGGGGTGCTCCAACTCATCCATCATATACTAACCACACGCAGCAGGAATAACCATGACCTCGAATCCCGTGATTTCTTAGCCAATTCCATAGGAAAACCTCAACCTCGAGATATCCCGAAGTATTTGGAGTATTCCTCGCACAAGACGTTTGAGAAAGGTAAAACAAATCCAGCAAGGTCGCACGACATGTCGACGAACCCGGTAGGAGCCGTGTATCTCATTCTTAGGACATGACAGATAAGTGAAGCGTGCGGTGTCCTGATAGACATCTCCCAAGTTGCCCCGGGTTGACCCCGCAATGTGCTCTAGTTTGGACCAACACTCATGAGGAGCACTGGCCCGAGTTGTTGATTAAAGATTCATAGGTGCCGGTGGGTCCCTATGCAATTTTATTAGTTATTAGGCAAATGTAGTACCAATATTGGGCCTTTATAGACAAGTTTTATCCTAAAACGAAGATCAAGGGGGTCCCCATAACATCCTCGAGCATGTTAGGAGCGCTCAATATGGAACATAACACCGGTACACATGCAACTAGGTGTGGCAAAAGTGGAACAAAATACCGAGTAAAAGGCCAAGCCTTCCACCTTTTACCAAGTATATATGTGCATTAAATTAAATAGAAATAATATTGTGATATAACAAAAAAAGGATATCGATGTTGTCACATGGAAGCAAATGCATCTGCAACTAGCAATGATATAAGAAGGCTGAGGAAATGATAAAATAGCCAAACAATGGTTTGCTGGGATGTGGAGGGTCATAGGCTTATCATGGCTTATTTGGGAGGCTTGACAAACAAGTGGTAGCAAGTGAAACATAGCGGTAGAAAAACGAGACAACTGGCATGGCAATGATAGTAGTGGTATTGAGGGAAATGATCATCTTGCCTGAGATCCCACTTGGAAGAAGAATGGATTCGTGAAGCAGACGAATGGGCGTAGTCGAGCGAATCCTCACACTCCGAATGCTTTCGGAACTCTATCAATAAGAAGCAATCTGAAAACAACAATCAACACATGGTACACCACACATATGCATGACATGATGCGCAAACAGATATGATGCATATCCGGTTGATTATGCAATGAAAGACAAATCACATCAAACAACTACTACACATTAAAGTGAAGCTCAATATGCAACGAGTTGCGTATTGACGAAACTCCATGATCGATTCATTTAGTTCACTCCCGGTTATTTACTCGACAAGCTTAAATGTTGTTAAACATTACAAGAGGTGAAGCATAAATAAACTACACTATCTAGGCATCTTAAATGAGGGCGGAAACAACTTACAACATTTCCAAAATGACCCCACATATATATTTTAAGTTTGGTACAGATCTGAAATACATATATTTTATATTTATTAAACACCAAAATAAAGTGTGGCATGTGATTCTACTCGTTTTTCTAGTCAAGTTAGATATGTGGAACATTTGCAACGTAGCTACGGTTAATTGGTTATGAAATAAATCATTTTGGCATTTACGCAAATTTAAGCAAATAGCAAGTTTAGCCATTTTTATGATGGATGAAACTGGAATATTGTGAAACTACATAAAATTCTGATCATATTTCATTTACAAAGTTTTTACATCCGATGTATGGTTGAAAAGTTATTAAATGCATGAACTTTGGGTACTTTTCTGAAAAGCTGACACCCGTGTTGATAAACGCAAAATTTGGATGGACAGAAAAAACAACTATCAGGCCAAAATTGCAGTGAGTCCCAACACTACACATGAGCACAACATATTAAACGTCGCCTAAGTGCACAAATTATTACACAACGCCCCATGGGCCAAGCCCATCAAGGCGGAGGAGGTTGCTCACCAGATGGGCCTCTGAGGACCGGTTAGTGGAGCTTAGGGGCTGGGATAACAGGGAGGCGAGGGAGCTGGTTCTTGGGGCTAGAGCTGGGCCTCGACTTGATCAACACTCGCTGTTGGTGCTAGCGGTGGAGAGGGGTTCACGCGCTCGTGGTCCTCTGCACGACATAAACTGAACAACGGCGGCGGTTCAAACTCCAGCGGCTTGACGCACTCCAAGGACTCGGAAACGAGCGAGGGACAGTGGAAAGCGGCAGATCATGTTATGGCGGGGTGGTTCCCGACATCATGGAGCCTTAAAGCGGCATGGACGGGCGATGAACGACGCGGGCGGAGGTCCTTTGGCATTAGTGGCAGGTGGGGTCAACCTACGGGGGAGAGAGGGCCACCGGGAGGTTAGGGAGAGGGGGAGAGGAGGAAGAAGGAGAGGGAAGGGAGAAGAGAGGGGCCGGCCTGAAGATCACTGGCGTCGGGGCTCCGGGGTCATGAAGGCGGTCACCGGATGCGGAGGGGCTCGGTCGAGGGCCTCTTGCCCTCATGCTGTTGCGGGAGACGGACGCGACGTCTGCGGGTGCTGGTAGGGACGAACGCATCCATGGGTGAGCGGGAGGCGAGGTGGTCCAACAGCTGGAGCTCCGTCAGGGGAGGCTTGGGGTCGAGCGCTAGGGAGGTCCTCGCAATGCGGACGGCGAGTGAGCTGGAGGATGACCTCGGGCATGGAGGCACACGGGCGCAACTAGCTGGACCTCAGGCGCCATGGGTGCTGCTGGAGGAGGAGCTCGAGGTCCTATCTCCTCAAGGCTACAGTGTGAGGAGGAAGCCTCGGATCACGGCCTCAGGCTCCTGGGGCTACGGTGTTTGCTCTGGTTGGGAGGGGATGGGAAGATGGACGCGGTTGGCCGGTGGGTGAAAATGAGGAGAGGAAAGAATGGATTGGGAGGTGGTTGTTGTGGATTTTGTGTCTGGAGCGATCCCGAGGAAGAAGAGTGGCGGCGGGGTGGAGGATTGGATGGGACATCTCTCCTAGAAATTAGGGTTGGACATGTTGGAAATATGCCCTAGAGGCAATAATAAATTAGTTATTATCATATTTCCTTTTTCATGATAATCGTTTATTATCCATGCTATAATTGTATTAATCGGAAACTCAGATACATGTGTGGATACATAGACAACACCATGTCCCTAGTATGACTCTACTAGACTAGCTCGTTCATCAAAGATGGCTATGGTTTCCTCGTCATGGACATGAGATCTCATTTAATAATGGGATCACATCATTAGGAGAATGATGTGATGGACAAGACCCAAACTACAAACGTAGCGTATGATCGTGTTGGTTTATTGCTACTCTTTTCTGCATGTCAAGTATTTGTTCCTATGACCATGAGATCATGCAACTCACTGACACCGGAGGAGTGCATTGTGTGTATCAAACATCGCAACGTAACCGGGTGACTATAAAGGTGCTCTACAGGTATCTCCGAGGGTGTCTGTCGGGTTGGCATGGATCAAGACTGGGATTTGTTACTCTGTGTGACGGAGAGGTATCTCAGGGCCCACTCGGTAATACAACATCACAATAAGCCTTGCAAGCAATGTGACTAAGTGTTAGCCACGGGATCTTGTATTACGGAATAAGTAAAGAGACTTGCTGGTAACGAGGTTGAACTAGGTATGGAGATGCCGACGATCGAATCTCGGGCAAGTAACATACCAGAGAACAAAGGGAACATCATACGGGATTAATCGAATCCTTGTCATAGAGGATCGACCGATAAAGATCTTCGTAGAATATCTAGGAACCAATATGGGCATCCAGGTCCCGCTATTGGTTCTTGAGCGTAGAGGTGTCTCTATCATGTCTACATAGTTCTCGAACCCGTAGGGTCTGCACACTTAAGGTTCGGTGAAGTTTCGATAGTATAGAGTTATGTATGTTGGTGACCAAAGGTTGTTCAGAGTCCTGGATGAGATCCTGGATGTCACGAGGATCTCCGGAATTGTCCGGAGGTAAAGATTGATATATAGGAAGTCCTGTTTTGGTCATCGGAAAAGTTTCGGGCTCACCGGTAGTGTACCGGGAGTGCCGGGAGGGTACCATGGGACCGTCAAGAGGGGTGTCTCGACCCAAGAGGCTACATGGGCTGTGGGAGGAGGTAAACCAGCCCCTGGTGGGCTGGCCGAAGCCTCCTATAAGGGCCCATGCGCCTGGAGTGGTTTGAGAAGGAAAACATCCAAAGGTGGAGAGGTGGAAAGAGTTTCCAAGTGGAAAGGAGGAATCCTACTCCTAACAGGATCGGAGTAGGACTACTCCACCACCAATTTCGACCAAACCTTGAGGGTTTGAGGCTGCCTCCTCCCCTCCCTCCCTCCTATATATACTAGAGGATTTAGAGGTAAAAGCTAACCCTAATAGCCATGTGCTACCTCTCCTCTAGATCGCAGTTTCTCCTCTAGATCGGTTTTCAGCGGTGCTTAGGTGAAGCCCTGCTGGAATAGCTCCACCATCATTGCCGCAACGCCGTCGCACTGCTGGAGAACTCATCTACCTCTCCGCTCCCTCTTGCTGGATCAAGAAGGCGGAGATCGTCATCGAGCTGTATGTGTGCTGAACACGGAGGTGCGATCCGTTCGGTGCTAGATCGGAAGGACCATGATTAAGATCGCGAGACGATTCGTGATTGGATCGCGGGACGGATCATGATGAGATCGTGGGGCGGATCGTGATTGGATCCCGAGATGGATCGTAGTGGGATCGCGGGACGCTCGGCGATTTGGATCGCGAAGACATTCAGCTACATCAACTGCGTTTCTTAACGCTTCCCGCTTAGCGATCTACAAGGTTATGTAGATCCACTCTCCCTCTCGTAGATGCTCATCGCCTTGGATAGATCTTGCGTGTGCTTAGGAAATTTTTTGTTTCCCATGCAACGTTCCCCAACATGACATGCTTAAATAGGAGGGAGATTTTGCACCGTTTTTCGGCCATCAGATCTCGATCGGACGTCCAAAAGCGGAGGGCTAGCTAGGTGGTTGTTGGGACGTGTAGATAGGCTAGGCGGGGGTGAGAGGGAAGATTGCGGCCCAACACAGAGTTAAGAAAACCAAAAAACATCTGATAATATAATCCGATGACGGTGTTGCTACGGACGACCGTTGGGGTACCAGATGAACTCGGAATGCGATGAAATTCGGTAGGCGGTCTACCTACGATGTAAAAAGACCGCATGCCAACTTCCAACCCAATCTGAGAAAGTTTTATCGCTCGCTTATAAAACCACTATTTTTTTAAACGATGTCGCGGGCTCATGCATGTCTGGTTGGTCTCGAAACGGCGAATGACACGAACGGAGAGAACCGACAACTACGAATGGATGCAAATGTTTTGAAAAGGTGTGACGATGCCATGCAGATGATGCGAATGATGTGATGACGAATGCAACAATAAAATGAATCACACAATGACAACAGAATAAAAGGGGAATCTTCTAGAGCGTCGGTCCTAAGCTGTTACAAATAGTCATAGATTTAGGCCGGCGAATTATCTAACGAGCCATGGTTTAATCAGCTGGAAGCTCCCTCGGGTAAGGTATGCTAGATCAGGAATTGTCCAATCCGGGTTGGCATGCAGAGCCGCCACCAATTGTGCCTCCGGGTTTGGAATAGCAATATCTTCCTCCGAGGGCAGCTTAACAGAAGGATTGTGACGGACAAACAAAAAGACATCGGAGGGACCGACTTCCTTTGCGAGCCGAGTCTTGATAAGGCGACAATCGCCTCATTGAGTCGGCGATCTATATCTTCGACTTGAGAGCCTTGAAAATGACCCGTCACATCTGAGACCGCTTGAGGATAAGCCTCCATCGAGGGTCCTTAGAGTCCCAAGTCCTTGAGAGTTGTTGAGCCACCAAATCTAACTCACCAAAACACCTAACGCGGTTGAGATTCATCTCCTTTGCTATCTTAAGCCCATGAAGGAGAGCCTCGTACTCTGTTGCGTTGTTGGTGCAAAGGAAAATGAGTTGCAGTACATAACAAAACTTGTCACCTTGAGAGGAGGATACTATCACTCGAGCACCCGAGGCCTCCAACTGCCTAGACCCATCAAAGTGTATGGTCCGTTTACCGGCCCGTCCTTTGGAATATGTAACTCGTCCAGTCATTGATGAAATCCACTAATGCCTTTGTCTTAATATCAGTTTGAGGTACGTATTTCAAGTGATGATCGCCTAGCTCAGTCGCCCACTTAGCGGTCCACCCAGTGGCCTCCCAGTTTTGTATGATATCACCACGGGGTGCTGAACTGACCAATGTCATGGGATGCTCCTGATAATAATGTTTCAGCTTCCGTCTTGCCATCAAGATCCCGTACACAAGTTTCTGCTAGTGCGGGTAACATTGTTTAGACAAAGTTAAAACCATGCTGACAAAATAAACCGGATGTTGAACTAGTTACTGCTTGCCTTCTTCTTTCCGATCCACGACTACTGCCACACTCACCACCTTGGAATTAGCGGCGACATACAGGAGCATTGGCTCTTTCTTGGTGGGAGCGGCCAAAATAGGCGGGTTCACCAATTGTTTCTTCAACGCCTCAAAAGCTTCATGGGTAGCATTGGTCCACTTGAAGTCTCACGTTTTCATAAGAACTTGGTAATAAGGAATAGCTTTCTCCCCTAGGCGGGACTCAGGGCTGCGATGCGACCCGCCAGGCGTTGAACTTTGTTAATATTTGCTAGAGGGGATAGTGAAAGCACATTTGCCCCCTTGGCGGTTTTGGTAATTTATAACAACATATATGTCATTGAACTAATGCATTTATTAAGTATGTTTTAGGAAAAGTTCAATGATGTGTTGGAAAAGAGATCATGGAATACCCCAAGATGCAAGGAAATGGATTGGCAAAGCTTCAAGAAAGAGGACTCTACATTTTATATTTGTGAGAAATCACTTTGAGTCCATAGGAAAGCCAATGCTATTAAAAGGGGTAAAGTTTTGTTGGTGAACAAAATGCTCATACGTGCACAACTGATAGTCACCAAAGACCCCCAAAAACTCTCCCACCAAAGTCTGTCCTAAGCCAAACACTCAAGTCGGTGCAACCAACATTTCCATCCCGGTGCCACCGATTCCAAATCCTAGATAGACTCAGCCAAACCCTAACCCTTCGGTACAGCCGATACTTCTTTCGATGCCATCGAGTTGGGCTCCCAACTTTCTATTATGCTAGTTCATAGTTTTAGTCCCTCCGAGATTGTTGACTTAGCGTAACCGAGATTGGGCATTCTGACTGTTGGTCACCTTATCGGTGCAACCGAGATTTCTATATCGGTCCCTCCGAGATTCCAAAGTTATTACCTTTTGGTCACTTTGGTACAACCAAGATTAACAGATCAGTGTCACCGAGTTGGTCATTTTGTGTCTAACAGTTGGATTTTTGGGGATGCCTACCACCTCGAAAGAGAACCACTCATAACTATTCCATAACCATCCTATCACTTTTCTGAGACAGAACCACCTACCCTTGTGTTGAGGTCAAGATCTTCCACTACAACCATATGGATCTTGATTTGTAGCCTCCCCAAGTTGCTTTCCACCAATCCAATCTCTTCTACCAAGCCATACCTGTGAGAGAGTGATTGTGTGTTGAGGAGTCTATCATCTTCAAGCACAAGAGCAAGGAGTTCATCGACTTTACCAAGCCTATTACCTTTTCGAGGGTGGTGCCTCCTAGATTGGTTAGGTGTCGCTTTGGAGCCTCCTACTTCATGTTGTGGAGTGAACCAAGAAGTTTGTAAGGGCAAGGAGCTTGCCTACTTTGTGAAGATCTACCCTGAGTAAGGCTAGTCCTGCGTGGACGTAGGCCGTCATGGTATAGTCAAGGTTTCTTCTTCGTGGAACACTACGTGGACTCTCGCGACCGTTACCCTCCATGGGTTGAAGACTCCATGAACATAGACGTATGATAGCACCACCTATCGGAACCATGGGAAAAATCATCATGTCATCACTTGTGTTTGCTTTCCTTACCCTCTCTTTACTTACATGTGCAATGTCTTTACTTTCCGCTAATATACTCTTAGACATGCATGTGCAGGGTGTACTTGACATGTTATGAATGCTAAAACTTGCCAAGAATTAAAATTGGGAAAAGCATAGTTTTATTTGGTCAAGTAGTCTAATCATCCCCCTCTAGACCTACTTTTGATCCTACAAGTGGTATTAGAGATTTGGTCTCCATTGCATTGGTTTCACAACCTAGGAGAAGTATGGCATCTAGTGAGAGAAATTATCACCATAGAGGTCCGCACTTTGATGGCACAAATTTTGCTAGTTGGAAGCACAAAATGAAAATGCATTTTCTTGGTCATAATCTTGCCGTTTGGGCTGCTGTTCGTGTTGTCTTGCAAGGTGAAATCTTTGCGGAAGAAAAGAACTTGATCATGAAGCGAGTGTGGGTGAATTGAAGATGTTGCAACTCAATGCTCAAGCATGTGACATTCTCTTCAACTGCCTATGCCTCAAAGAATTCAACAAAATCAGCTGTCTTGAACAGGCAAAAGAGATGTGGGATACTTTGGTTGATATGCATGAAGGAACTTAGTCCATGGGAGAATCCAAGTTATATGTTCTTCAAGGTAAACTTGACAAGTTCAAGATGAAGGATGGTGAAGGAGTCGCTGAGATGTACTCTAGGCTAGCTCTCATTACCAATGAGATTGCCGGCTTAGGGAGCGAAGAAATGACAGACAAATTCATCATCAAGGATATACTTTGAGCTTTGGATGATTGATATGACCCCGTTTGCACTTTGATCCAAATGATGCCGAACTACAAAGGTCTCAAACCAACAGAAGTGATTCGTAGAATTGTTGCTCATAACATGACACTCAAGGACAAGGAAGAGCTTCACCACAAATCTAGCGGTGCTTACATAGCCATAAGCGATGCTCTCGCTACCTCAAGCGATAACCTTGTCACAAATGAAGAGATAAGCCTCATGATCAAGAAATTCAACAATTTCTACAAGAATAGAAGCAAAGATCATAGCTCCAATTCAAGACATGAAGAGAAGCATTCGTCATGTCGTGACCGAAACTGCTACAACTGTGGGAAGCCCGGACACAACTCCAATGAGTGCACGACTTCTTACAAACGAAGAGAAGATTCACCAAGAAGACGAAGCTCAAGAGATGAATCACCTCGAAGAGAGAGAAGGAGTAGATATGATCGTTATGAATGAAGACCCTCAAGGAGAAGTAGGGACTCGAAGAAGAAGGATAGATACACCAAGAGATAGTCAAGAAGTAAACATCAAGCTAATGTTGGTGAATGGGTTTCTGGCTCGAACTCCGACAACCACTCCAAGAGAAGCTATCCCTCCAACTTCAACTATAGTCAAGATGAAGGTGTCGTCGGAATTGCTTTAGTAACAACCAACTCCTATGATCTATTTGATTCACAAAATAAAGGGAGTGGAAGTTTCTTCATGGATAAAGGCCCCAAGGTATCACACCCTGAGTATCTTGATTTTAATAGTGATGAAGATGACTTGTTAATTGAAGATGACTTGCTATTTTAAAAAACTAGTAATGATAGTCAAAATGAACTTGCTAGTACTCACTCTAGTGTAGACAAGTTGTGTGATGATGATAAGTTGGAAATAGAACAACTAACTCAAGAACTTATTACTCTTAAGTTAGCTTATGAGTCAACTCTAGAAGATCATATAGAGCTTGTAAGGACACATGAGAAGCTACGCTTCGAGAAGCTCAATTTAGAGCAAGAGCATGACTTCCTTAAAGCTATCAATGACGATCTTCGAAAGAAGACTTCCTCTTATCTAGCCAAACTACTTCTCTTATCTATATTCATGCCACAGTTTAAGTCTAAGCCAGCTAGTAACAAAGGAAACAAAGGTACTTCAACTAGTAGCAATAAAAATGATAAATCCAATGATATTGCTTCTAGTAGTTCTCTTGATCCCACTAACTCTTCTCTGAGCCAAGTTACACTTGAGCAAGAAAATGAACTCTTGAAAGGGATTATAGATAAAGGTATCTACAAGACTCTTGAAGGGTGCAAACAATTTGAGGAGATTGTACGCAAGCATGGAGGATACCGGAAGAATCATGGTGTTGGCTACTTCAACGCTAATGGAGTTTAGTAGGAAGAAGGTCAATACCCCAATACCAAGTTTATTGCTCAAAAGGATAAGTATGAAAATATTCTTCCCAAGGGAACAAAAGCTCAAGACGACCTTCCACCAGAAGACACGAAGATCAAGGGCAAGAAAAAGCTTCAAGAGGACATTGACTCATATGAAGATGAATCCCAAGCTTTAGTGAAGTGGGTTCCCAGGGCTACTACAAGCTCAACTTCTACAAGTGCTACTTCAACACCAAGCATCCCCATCAACTTGATGTGGGTCCCCTAGAAGAAGAACTAGAGATTTCTTGAGGGGTGACTCCAACAATGAAATTCACTCATGTTCATTATTGGTAAGGACTATTTGAAATCACCATCAACTCTATGCAATAGTTCAAGGAGTCACACATTCCCTCAAAGGTAAGCAAGGGACAGGGTAATCAACAAATCGATGGGCATCATCTCATATGATTTGCACTCCATGTCCATAGATATCCTTGTATTTTTCTCTTGTGTGTTGGTACTAACCCATGTAGGTGAGGAGAGTAATGAAACAACGAGGATGCTCCCAACTCTTGGTGATCTTCATCAACTTTGAGCATCCATCACTACCTCACCACCATGAAGTCTTGTTCGACAAAACCCAAGGTTAGTTTATCCCTCTTATGGGGGGATGTCACGTCTAGGTGGAGCTTTACTCTAAGACTTGAGTTAAAGAATCTCAAAGGAATGTGACAACATTAAACGCTTTACGTGAAAGTGGTAACCCAACTTGTGCTTAAATGATAACTATGACCTATGATCAAGTATTCTTACTAGGATCCTAAGTCAATATAATCATATAAAGATGACAACATGATAGCCGAAGTGCTTGTTAGATGCTAGTGTTTGTGCATGTTTGCCATGATTTCATTTGACATCTTATTGTATGAGCATGTTGGTCTGCATTTATTTACTCATTCGAGGATATACAATTGTTCTATTTGGGTTTTGATATATATTTTGACAATTGGATATACAAGAATGCCTAGGGCAACTCCTTTAGCTATATATGCTTTCTCACCTCATACTCTATTCATGCTGCATCTCAAAATTTGAACAAGTGCTTTTCGATCCCTGTGTGTGTGGATCACTCGGAGTTCCGTATCGTCAATGACTGACCATTAAAACCTCCCAAGTGCATTTCGGTGGAACCAACACCAAAATCTCAGTCAGACCGAATGCCTAGGGTTGATCTGGATTTCTTGCCTCAGTAAGACCGATTCCATATTCTTGGTTACACCGAGTTTCCTTATCAGCTGACAATTGAGAAACTCGGTGACACCGAAAATGTAGAATCGGTGTCACCGATAGTGAATTGTATATACACAGTGGTACCGACATTTCGAAATGTCATTCTTAAAACCGTCGCGCCCCAAGCCCTAAGCTGCCGCGGAAGGACCCCTGGTCGTCGGCCTTGTCTCCCCGCACTCCTCCGCCACTGGGAATCGCCGCTGTCGACAGAATCTTCACCCACGTCGATGTTGTAGCGGATCCGTCACCAAGCTAGATTACGGATTAGGCCCCCTCTTGCACTCCAACCTCCAAATCTTGTGCATTAGGGTTTCACTATTATCTTGCCACAATTTGAGAATGTTCTATCCACAAGATTAACTCCTTAGACTAGCGAATCAAAAAAATGTAAGTTTAGTTGCTCATGAAATTGCATTTGGGTGCAACCGAGTTAGAAAAATCGGTCCCACCGATTGCCTGTTTGTGCTACTGAGGACAAAACTCGGTGAGACCAAGTGATAGTTTTCGGTCTGACCAAAACTGTTGTGAAGTTTATGTTAAGGGTTTTGTGACTCTCGGCAGCACCGAAAGGTTTGACTCGCTGGCACCAAAATTCAATTTTGCAGTACATCTATAATTTTTTTGTTCAAACTTTCAAAAATCTGCTGAATATTTTGTGATGACTCAACCTATTCCACTCTTCTATTGTGACAGCCCGGGACCGACGCTCCAGAAGATTCCAGAAGATTCCCCTTTTATTTCGTATTCCACTCTTCTATCGGACGTTTGTCGATGTTTATAAACTTCGCGTCACGGGCCGCAAACTTCCCTCTCTTCCCCACCTAGCCCATCTACACAGTCGCAGTAGCCCCCTCCGCTTCCGGACAGTGGAATCGACATCCGATGGTCCGAAAACGGACATGGACCGTTGTCTCTAGCCCCTAAGCTATATATAGACCCCCTCTCCTTCCTAATTGGGAAGCTAACCCTAATCCTCCTCGTTCCCTATGCCAAACCCCAGCTTCTCCATCCTCTAGACGTCAGGCCTGCCAAAGCCCATCTGGGCCCGCCCAGGCCCGAATCAGCCCCGTTCCCGAGATCCTCGTGCCTGCCATGGCGTTGCTCCCACAGCTCCCCGTAGCCCCGCCACCGCAGCTTCCTCCGGCCAGCCCCTCGCTGAAGAGCCACCGCTGCCTCGCTAGAGACCTCACTGCCGGAGCCTGCCCTCTTCTCCTCCTCCTTCCTTTCTCCTTCTTCCTCCTCTCATCTCCCCTGCTCCCTTCTCTTCCCACAGGTCGCCTCCGCGTCCCAGCTCGCCGCAGGCCTCCCCTCCGGCCAGATCCGGCCTAGCCCCGCCAGATCCGCCCTCCACCGGCCGCCGTTGCTCGCTGCTCTGCCTCCCCTCGCCTGGCGCGTCCAGCTGCCGTCGCCGCCGCTCCTTCGTCGATCGGGAGGACGAGGGCGCTCGCTCCCAGCCGCGCCCGTTGACCCAGCGTCGCCCCTGCGTGGGCCTGCCCACCTCCCAGCGGCCCAACGCTGCTCCCTTGTCGATTGGGCAAGGCCCATGGTGAGCCCAGCCCCTGCCCTGTGTTTTTTTATTTTTATGTGTAGTTCCTTTTGCATATTTAAAACTGCTAATAAAAATCAACCGTTTGTCAAAATAAATTGTTTTATACATGTAAAATGGTTAGAAAATAGTGTAGATTAATAATATGCCATTTGCATCCATGCCAAAAATATTTAACATGTCATTTTCTGCCATTTTCCATATTTGACATGTTTTTACATTGACATATTCATTTAACGTGCATCGGAATTAATCCAACCATATATTAAAAATGTTCATATCATCGGCATCGCATTTTTATGCATGATGAAAATGTTGGCATGATGTTTGCATTTTATTTGCATATATGACTTGCTATAAGGTTCTTAGGCCATAACTTGCATAATTAATTGTGATTAATTTCCCACATGAACCCATGCATATTAAATATTCTCGGGGTAAAACAAATCCATAGGAATTATCTGTGCATTTAGTTTAGTCAGTTGAGCATATTGTGTGTATGCCATTTATGCCATGTTGCCTTTTTATTAATTTTGTGGAATTTAATCCATGCATGATATGCAATAATTTTGAACATGAGAAATGCCCTTTGATATGTGTCCTAGCCCCTGGACATTTTGCTTGTCATAGAAATGCATGTATAGGTGTTGTTTTATTGTTGTCAACTTGCTATGAAAATTCTGCTGTTTTGAGGGTCCAAAATATTTCTAAGTCTGGAATCTGTAATATTTTGTTGCTATCTTTCCATGTGTTTTGCTAGTGATCTAGAACCCTTTTGTGGTAGGTGTAATGGAGTTAATTGTAGTTGATATTGTCCTTTAGTATGCTGTTAAGTTTCATGCCATAATATACCCTGTATCAGATAGTTTTACTGCTGTCAATATGCCTTCGTGATAAAAACTGCACTGTCAAAAACTGCTATTTTCACTAAGGCTGAAAGTGTTTTCAAGTAGCCACCTTGTGAGCTTCCTACCATGTGATCCATGCATGTTTTGATTATGATATGTGAAGATAAAATGAAGTGTGTGTGTTATATACTACTGCCCCATGCTTGGTTTGTGCATTTTAGAATCTTGTAGCTTGTTGTTTTCATGTGTGCAAAATGCTATCTTGCTGTTTTGGGCAGATTTCAACTAAAACTTGTTTTGGTTGTAATTGTTGAACCGTAGCTCCGTTTTGAACATGTTGCATATGAAACTTGCTTAGAATCTCATGTAGTTTCATAATAACTTGCTGCATTCATGATTTGAAATGTTTGTGATTGCATTTCCCATGCATTTGCATTCATGACATGTGCATCTTGTGTTGCTCATATCTTTTAGACCGTAGCTCCGTTTGAGATGTTCCATATATATAAATCGACTAGAATGACGTGTAGAATCACATGGCGACATTTATTTCTCTATTTAACAAATATAAAATATGGTTAGTTCAGATCTGGACCAATATCAAAATTACACATGATGTCATTTTGGAAATGCTATAAGTTGTTTCTAGCCTCATTTAATATGCCTAGATAGTTAGTTTACTTATACTTCCCCTCTTGCCATGTTCAACAACATTTAATTTTGTCGTGTACCTAACAAGAATGAACTAAATAATTCAAATGTGGAGTTTCGTCAATATGCAACTCGGTGCATATTGAGCTTCACCTTAATGTGTAGAAGTTGTTTGATGTGAATTGTCATGCATTGCATATCAAATCGGACATGCATCATATTTGTTTGTGCATCGTGTTTTGCATATGTTGTGGTGTATCTTCTGTTGATTGTTTGATTCGGATTGCTTCTTCTCGATAGAGTTCCCAAAGCGTTCGGAGTGTGAGGATTCGTTCGACTACGTTGGCTCGTCTTCTTCATGGACTCGGTCTTCTTCTGAGCGGGATCTCACGCAAGATGACACATTTCCCTGGATACCATTACTATCATTGCCATGCTAGTTGTCTCATATTTTATCGTTATATCTCGCTACCTACCATCTGTTTGACAAGCCTCCCAACATTGACATGAAAGCCTTTAACCCCTCCACATCCCAGCAAACCTTTGTTTGGCTATGTTACCGCTTGCTCAGCCTTCTTATAGTGTTTCTAGCAGCAGGTGCAATTGCTTCCATCTGAAAACATGGACATTCTTTCGTTATTTCACAATATTGCTGCTATTTACTTTACTGCACATATATACTTGGTAAGGGTGGAAGGCTTGGCCTTTTTATCGGTGTTTTGTTCCACTCTTGCCGCCCCTAGTTACTTGTGAACCGGTGTTATGTTCCATAAATGAGCGCTCCTAACATGCTCGGGGTTGTTATGGGGACCCCCTTGATTTTCGTTTTGGGATAAAACTTGTCTGGCAAGGCCCAACATTGTTACTACATTTGCCTAATAATTAATGAACTTGCATAGGGACTTTCCAGACCCCGTGGATAATTAATCAACCCCGGGCCAGTGCTCCGCATGACTGTTGGTCCACCTACCTAGCAGTCGGTGATGCCACCTCGGGGCAACTCGAGGCATTTTCAGGCTACCGTCCACTTCGTATAGACGGATGATGCCCGTGGATAGAGAGCGCACGGCTCTAGCTACAGATCTGGCTCACAGGGAGGACTTGTTGGATTTGTTTTACCTTTCTCGAACGTCTTGAGTAAGGAATTCTGATCTTCTTTGGGCTATCTCATGGTGTCGGATTTCCTTTGGAATTGTGTAGCGACCCGACCTGAAAGGTCGAATCTCCGGTGTTTCCGTACCATCCCAAGATCATGCTGGTACACACACGGTACATCAATGTATATATCAAAGGGAAATCACACAGCATTATATTAATCAAAATCTCATTTCGAGTCCTTTATTACATTAAAAATACAATAAAGTGGCTGAAGGCCAACTCATGAGAATATCTAAATCTTGTGGAAGCATCGAAGGTAGATGAGTCCACCTGACTCCAAGGGCATCTCACTGAGCATAGAACGTGTCCTCACTCCTGGTTGGAAAAGTACTCTGCAACATGATACGTTGCAGCCATGTAGGTCAGCATATGGAATATGCTGGCAAAGTCACAAGAGAGGGGTGAAAAGATAAACATCTAGTCTATATGCATATATGGCAGGTTGGGTGGTAAGTTTTTGTGTAAAGCCAAGTTTTTCCTACATCAAGAGAGGACAAAAGGAAAATTTTACTAAGTTGCTTGATTAATGAGATTGTTCCACCAACCAATTCTCATACCCAAATTATTAATACCCACATCGTCATATTTATTGTGATGAGAGTTCCGGAAGTTTCAATTCCTTTGGCTCAAGTCGTCCATGACCGTGGACACGGCTAATCGATTAGATTTGAATACTCTGCAGAGTTTTGCACACGTTCCCCACAAGATTTGGTCGCCTCCATTTGATTTCTCGCACTTCAGGGTGTTTCAGAAACGGATGACCAAAACATGGTCTTCCAAAGGGTTTCCCTGCGACTCTGTCGGTGCCCATCCTTTCGTACCGTTCTTCTACATCTCGTAGCACCGCCTGTCCAGGGTCACCACGATATCCAACCAAGCCAGAGCCCATAATGACTTGTGGCTGTGCAGGTAAGCCTTGGGTCTTGAAGCACCCATCCATCTCTTTGTGCCTGGGTGGATCTTTCCGCGTGAATACTGGCCATCTCCAGCATCACCTAGGCAAATCCACTGGTTTCTCCAGGGAGCCGTTCAACCATCATCCACCCAGAGGTATGTTGAAAACTCGGAGTCTTGAATCTTGATCATTATGTAGGTCTTTAAATTATTAACTCTCTCAACTCTCATGAATCACACAACCAACCCCGTCTACTAATAGCATAGCAAAAGTAAAACAACGTTTCCTGGGGCTAATGTTGTCAAAGGGGTTGAGGAGGTACCTACCACATGATACTACAACAATGTAACCAAGTTTCCAACTAACCTATCTTGCATGCAATTGGGGAGATGGTAGAACTAATGCATATAAAACATGGGTAAACATGGTCAAAGTGACTTGCCTGATTGATGATCTTCGTACGTGACTGACTCTAAGTAACAAGCTTCGCACTCCGGATAATCTAACGAAGCAAACAAGCAATCAATAAGCATACAACAAAATATTGTAACTCACAAACATCAACCAAGAACTAGTAAACAATCAAGACAAAACAATGCACAAATCACAAGTAAGAAAAACACACAAGGTTTTGTTTACTAGGAGGTGATTGATAAAACACTACTATCTTAATAAAACTATTTTGTAATAACAAAACAATTGTTGACAGCAGGAACAATAAAAGATTTTATTAATAAACAGAAGAAAATCAATTTAAGTTTGTTGGGAAAACTTTTGTAAAGTTTGTAAAAGTTTTGATAAGTACTAAATGGAACAAATATAGTTTTACTAACAAGAGAGCAAAACAAAACTTATTATTTATTAGTAAAAACATGTTCTTAACAGAAAAGAATTTACAAATAAACTTGTTTTAGAAAACAAAATTAAATTATATAAAACTTTGTTCGAAAACAAAACTATTACTAACTAGTTGTTTTAATCAAAATAACCTATTTGAAAAGAAGTTGTGATTCCTATCTTAACAAGGAAATAAACTAAACAATTTTATATTTTTATTAACAATAAGTAAAACACTAGGTGTATAATCAACAGAACCTACTAAACAAATTAAAACTAAATCTAAGTTAAACTAACTAAAACTAAGTAAATAAAACTATACTATAACACTAGGCAGATTCTGTTTATAGCTAAAACACTAACAATAATCATCCTAAAATCCTCAAACTAAACATGGTGATAGTCCTGACCAATATCAAACAGTATCAAAAAGATTCATATAAAAATCTATTTTCAAACTCTAGTTATTCAGATTTGAAGATTTTGAGCAAATTTGATTCAATTCAAATTTTATAGTTCAAATTTGAAATTTAAAAGTACAGGGGGAAACTACATTAAAAATGCGAGCTATTGCAAAAAGAATCAACTCAAAACATTAAATAGATTAAAAGTTATAAGCAAAATAAAATTTGAATGCACTCTGTTAACTAAAACAAAAACATAAAGGAGTAAAATCTACCGGACGGCCAGGGGGCTACGTGGCGCTTTCCTATTGGGGCTAGTGTGTGCGCGTGGAGTTTTGCGGGCGGACGACCGGTCGGTAGGGGATACCGGTTCGGAATTACTTCCGATCTAATCTCAGGCGTTGATTATAGATCCGAGGGTCCAGGGAGCTTCGGAGGAAAAGTCGCCGGCGTTGGAGGTCTCCGGTGGATCCGAAAGCGGCGAAGACGACGGCGAGGAGCTCCGGTGGTTGTGGGAGGCAGTGAAGTGGTCTGGGAGGTTGCGGTGGACATCCTGCGTCGAATGGTGAGGTCGGAGGGGCGAGGGGACGTCTGAGGCGACGGGCACGTGCGATGAAAGCTCCGGTGGTCGGAGTTACTCCGGCGAGGAATTGTGGCAGCCTTCCGGCGAGATAGGAGAGGGGTTTGTGGGGAAATGGATGCGGGGACTGGCCAGCTTTTATAGGAGTGCAGGGGAGTGAGGGGGGTTAAGAGGGGCGAGATCCGCGGGGAAGAAAGAAACGGCCGGCGAGGTCCGTCGTTGCGTGCGGGAGGAAGGAGGCGACCGCGCGAGCGAAACGGTCGGTCGGGTGGGGCCCGGTGTCAGTGAGAGAGGAGGCGTCCGTTGCGCGTCGGTCGGCCGACCGGTAACGGTCTCGGCTTTTAAAGCCGTTGGGCCGGCCCGTTTAATACAGGAAACCGTTACCGTTTCTTTTAATGATTTTCCAGAGCATTTCAAAAACCTTTAAAGCATTCAAATCATCTCTAAATATAGGGGTATTATATATCAAAATTAACAGAATAATAAATGCTATTTAATGAACATTTTTATACTGTCATTTGAATACTTTGAAAAAATAATATTTTCAGAAATTGCCTAATTGTTTTTAAATCCTTTTTGCAAATATTTTCAAAATAACCCCTGGTTTTTATTGTTCAAATATATCACCAAGATGACCCTGGTGTGGAGTGTCATGTTCCTCCTCTCTTATTTTGAACATTATACCAAGATTTCAAGTAGGTGAAAGCAACACATTGAAAGTAGAAAGGGGCTTTCAGAAATTCAGAAAGAACATTTCAACAATACATGCATTCAAACAATGATGATGATAGATGCATAGCTATATTTCATAACATTCCAAAATGGAAATTTTGGGATGTTACATTCCTCCTTTTTTAAAAAAAAATTCCAGTGTCTGTTTTTTTCTAACATTTGTTTTAATTATTTTTAGGCACAAATGCTAGGCATAAAATATCCGAAATATTTTATAGAACTTAGTTTGAATATTTCAAACTTCTGTAAAAAGTTTGAGAATATTTTGAAAACTGAACTATTTATAATGATTTATTTAGCATTTTCAATAGCTTTAATATTTATTTTTGAAATGCTATAAATATTCAAATATATAGAATGACCCCTGGTATAATCATGACCACATTTGTCACACATAGGAGACATTTTAGATGGGCATTTTGGATTTGTTGTTTTTCACAATCATTAAATTGGTTTGATTCAAATGAAGTGTTTAGGGTTTCTGTTAATTCCCATTTCAAATTGATGCAAAAAGTGAAACATGATGCACACACATGCTGTCCTAAGTAAGCTAGCTAGGGATGTGACAACTCACCCCCACTCAAAAGAATCCCGTCCCGAGATTTGGAAGTCGTCGGAAAGAGCGCGGGGTACTCTAGTCGAAGGCGATCCTCTCTTTCCCACGTGGCCTCCTTCTCAGAATGGTTTGACCACTGAACCTTGAGAAACTTGATGTTTTAACGCCGAGTGGTACGCTTAGCTTGATCAAGAATACGAACAGGGTATTCTCGATATGTAAGGTTGTCTTGGAGATCAAGCGCTTCGTGGTCTACTTCACGGACAGGGTCCGAGAAGCAATGCTTGAGTTGCGAGACGTGGAATACATCATGAACTTCGGAACTATGTGGTGGAAGTTCCAATTGGTAGGCAACCTCTCCTTGTTTAGCAAGAATGTGAAAAGGTCCAATGTAACAAGGAGCCAACTTCCCCTTGACACCGAATCAGTGGGTACCCTTCAGAGGTGTAACCCGAAGATAAGACTTCTCGTCAACTTCATATGTCATAGCCTTATGATGACGATCATATTGGCTCTTTTTACGAGATTGGGCTGTTTTCAACTTTTCACGAATAATGCAAACTTGCTCCTGTGCATCCTGAATCATATCCGGGCCAAAGAGTTGCCTCTCTCCGGTTTGTGACCAGTTAAGAGGTGTTCGACACCTTCGTCCCTAGAGAACTTCAAATGGGGCTTTGCCCATGCTAGATTGATAACTTTTGTTAAAAGCAAATTCGGCAAATGGAAGAAATTTCTCCCAATTCATACAAAGGATATAACACAAGCTCAGAGCATGTCTTCAAGGATTTGATTGACTCGCTGAACTTGACCACTTGACTGCGGATGGAAAGTAGTGCTAAAGGATAGATGACTCTCCATAGGATTTTGGAAAATTTCCCAAAATCGGGAAGTAAAGATACTTTCGCGGTCTGAGTTAATCTCCAATGGAACACCATGAAGAGAAACTATTCGAGAATAATATAACTCCACTAGTTGGCTAGCAGTAATACTCTCCCGAACAGGAAGAAAACGAGCCACTTTGGAAAGACGGTCTATGACCAAAAAGATAGCATTATTCCCTCTCTTAGTCCTGGGAAATCCGGTAATGAAATCCATACCGACCTTATCCCACTTCCATTCAGGAATAGCTAAAGGTTGAAGGGTGCCAGCAGGCCTTTCATGTTCTGCCTTAACGCGACGACAAAAGTCACAGTTAGCAATGAACTGAGCAATTTCTCTCTTCATCATAGTCCACCAGAACTGCTGGCGTAGGTCCTGATATATCTTTGTACTACCAGGATGAATCATGAGAGGAGAATCATGAGCATCCTTAAGGATGAACTGTCGTAGATGTTGCTTCTTCGGGATCACCAAGCGGTTCTCAAAGAGGACATCACCCCGATCATCTTCCGAGAAGCATCTAACATTACCCTTCTTAATGTTTTTCTTGAACCGACATATCCCGGCATCATGCTTCTGGGCTTCAATGATTTGATCCGTAAGAGTAGGTTTCGCCACCAGGTTGGAAAGAAATCCTTGAGGAACAATGTGGAGGTTCAACTTCTGAAATTCCTCATAGAGAAGTGGTTGACCTTGTTGTAACATAAGGTTGTTACAATAAGACTTACGACTTAGTGCATCAGCCATGACATTGGCTTTCCCCTGGGAGTAAGTTACCCCTAAGTCGTAATCTGTAATCAACTCAACCCACCGTCTTTTCCTGAGATTCAAATCCGGCTGGGTGAAGATATATTTTAGACTTTGGTGATCAGTGTAAATTTCGCAACGATTACCCAGAAGGTAATGTCGCCAGGTTTTCAGTGAACGGACCACAACTGCAAGCTCAAGATCATGTGTTGGATAATTATCCTCATGTGGATGCAACTGTCGAGATGCGTATGCAATCACATGACGACCTTGCATGAGAATGCAACCTAATCCTTGTTGCGAGGCGTCGCAATAGATAAGAAAGTCCTTAGAGAAGTCTGGTGGCACCATAACGGGAGCAGAGGTCAGACGTATTTTCAACTCCTGAAAACTGTGCCCGCACTGTGGATTCCACTCGAACTTTTTATCTTTCTTGAGGAGTTCAGTCAGGGGTTTCGCAACCTTGGAGAAATTCTCGACAAAGCGGCGACAATAGCTCGCAAAGCCAAGGAAACTTCAAACTTGCTTAACCGATTCAGGTTTAGTCCAATCAAGGACGGCCTGAACTCTCTCCGGATTGAAAACAATACCTTTACCAGAGATGACGTGGCCTAGGTAGGTCACTTCTAGCAACCAAATTTAACACTTGGAGAATTTGGCATACAGATGATGCTCTCGAAGTTTCATCAATACCAGCCTTAGATGCTCGGCATGTTCCTGTTCGTTGTTTGATTAGATGAGTATATCGTCGAGGTAAACCACGACGAATTTATCCAAATACTCCATGAAGATCAAATTCATCAAGCAAGACAAGGTGGCTGGGGCACTGGTTAAACCGAAGGACATGACTGTGTACTCGTATTGGCCATAACGAGTAAGAAAAGCCGTTTTTGGAATGTCCCCATTTCCAATTCTGATTTTATGGTATCCCAACCTCAAATCCATTTTGGAAAAGATAGAGGATCCAGTGGGTTGATCATACAAATCGCTGATCCTGGGGAGCGGATACTTGTTCTTTATGGTGACCAGATTTACTGGCTGATAATCCACAACCATCCGATCTGATCCATCCTTCTTCTTAACTAAGAGGACGGGGCAAGCCCAAGGAGAAGAACTACGATGGATGAAACCTTTCTTCAAGGCCTCATCGAGTTGATTCTTAAGTTGGGCTAGTTCTAAGGGTGCCATCTTATAGGGTCTTGTGGATATTGGGACAGTCCCTGGGATGAGCTCTATCACAAACTCAATATCTTTGACAGGTGGAATTCCTGGCAGTTCTTCTGGAAAGACATCCGGAAAGTCTCGGACTACTGGAATATCTTCTAATTCTGGAAGAGGGCTAGCGTTGAGAGAATACAGTTGGCCCTTGGCTTCTCGAGTGGAGTCATTAACTATCTCACCCGAGGGATGTGTAAGTTGAACATTCCTAGTATGAGTATCAATCTTAGCATAGTGGGCTTTCATCCAGTCCATGCCTAAGATGATATTGATGTCCGAAGACTTGAGGGCTATCAAAGATGCTAGGAAGACTAGCCTATCCACAAGAATCTCATTGTCATGGCTTACTCTAGAAGTTTGCCATTTTGAACCAGCAGTCTGAACTACTAAAGGAGTAGGCATATCACAAAATGACATGTTATGCAACTGTGCATAACTTTCTGAGATGAAAGAATGAGATGCTCTAGTATCAAACAGAATAGATGCTGGATGACTATTGACAAGGAGTGTACCTAGGATGACATCAGGGTCCTCAAGGGCTTCTTCAGCAGAAACATAGTTCACTCGACCACGAGTAGGAGCTGGCTCCACATAGAAGGCTTTTCCCAGCTTCCCACGTCCAGCCGGCTTAGCATTGTTCTGAGGACACCCACGGGAGTAGTGTCCTGGTTCTCCAGATTTGTAACAGACAACGGTGGCATGGGGAGCAGCATTGGCAGGAGGATTCCGAATGTCCTGGCTGGAGGGTTGGGCTGAGCTGGGCGAGGCACCTGGAAGGATGGCCTCGCGGTGTACTTTGGCGGTAGAGCTGCGTTGGGCACCCACACCTGGCGTTTGCTGGAGGTTGAGCCAGATGCGGGGCTGAAGTCACGGGTGTGCTTCTTATTTGCCTTGTAGTTAGTCTGTCCAGTTTCGGCATTGATAGCCTTGTTGACGAGAGCTTGGAAGGTTATGCACTCATGCAGGCGCAGATCTCGACGGAGCTTAGGACTAAGTCCCTTGCGAAACCTAGCCTGTTTCTTGGCATCGTTTGACACTTCCTTTGGAGCATAACAAGCAAGATTGCCGAACTCACGGCTATAGGCATCCACTATCATTTTGCCCTGGGTGAAAGCACAGAACTCCTCTCTCTTGCGATCCATCAGCCCTTCCGGGATGTGATGGGTACAAAATGCCTCACTGAAATCTGCCCAAGTTGGTGCGGGGCCTCCAGGACGCAGAGCTTCATAATTTTCTCACCACAGATTGACAGGTCCTTCCAGAAAGTATGCAACAAAGGTCACCTTGTTGGCCTCAGATACATTGGCAGCTCGGGTTTTGCAGGACATGTTGGTAATCCAGTCATCAGCGTCGAGCGGGTCGATCGAATGATGGAACTTAGGTGGGCACAGCTTGACAAAGTCATTGAGGGACACACCATCATTACGATCATTGCGGGGAGGATGCGCTATGTTCTGCTCAATACGTTCCAACAACCTGTTGGTCTCCCTTTTATTCCGTTCAGCTCCAAGCATCACTTTTGCCAAAGAGGGCGCCTGTGGCAGATTTTCTCGCCTTGGCTGGCTTCCCTCGCCCTACTCGGGGGCAAGCACGGGGTTATTCCTAGTTGACACCATCCTAGGAAACCAAACCCACAACTTAGACAAGGAAGACACCAACTCTAAGTAATGAGATAAGGAATGTACTAGACAACATGGCATGCAGGGATAAACACCCGATCAATCATGGTAATAACAACTGCCATATGAACACCACGATTCATACACACCATGAAATAGTTCAGTACAAGCCCAAGCTGAAATACAAACTAAAGAAAAATGACACAACTCATCTGAGGCATTACAAGCTTCCTATAAATTGTCTATCTACACCTCGGGAACTCAGTTCTCAACCTCAGTCATATCCCACAAGACACGCCCAACTATGGCAATACGATTACTACCATACTAGTACTAACATCCATGTACTCAACCATCACCATAGAATGCCTCATATAGGTTACCCCCGTGGCCCGGGAGCTGAACCTGAGGATCTGGAAACACCCTAGCATGTGATCCTTGATAACAATAAGGAAACGGATGTGTCCTTGGTCCCCTTGTTGGTGGAAACAACGGACCTCGAATAGGGGTGATGCCTCCAACATCGGGCCAGTCTCCGTGTGCTGGAAGATGAGTCCGTGATGGGTTCAACATCTCCAAATCTCCATAGCATGTTTGCAAAACAGATGCTAGCTGTGTCAGGGCTGTCCAAAGACGTGCACGGGTAGCATATAGATCCACGCAAAGGGCACATGCATCACGATCCCTGTTCACCGACATCTGAGCGGTCACCTGTAGCCTAGGGTCCTCATGAGAATGATCATAATAGGCTGCGCTAAGATAACTATCCTCTCCTCCCAGAGAAGCAGGAACATAACAGAACTTTGTGTTCTGAAGTAGACCATGGTGAAACCTCATAATAGTCAGCATGGTATAGGCAGCCTCTTGAACTGCCATGTCTATGGTGAGACCTAATCCATATGTCCAATGAAGCGGCTCTATAGCTCGAGGATATGATGGATATATCTTAAAAGTACATAGATACTAGCTCTGGTTGAAATCTTGATACTACTCCTCCTGTATGTACTTTGAGTACCAATGGTAACCAGCCTCCATCATAACTCTAACCAACATGGCTGTGTGACCCGGTACATCGATGCACCTGGTCAGATGGACCACCTGACGGGAAGGACAAGGGGGCATCTGAAACAGATAATGATGCAAAGACATTAGAGACTCTAGTAGAAATTGGATAGCATAATGGCTGTAATTGCTCAAAAAGGATTTTGAGACAACTGCAAAAGATTGGAAAGCATAACCAATCGACTATCTAGACTCAAATCTCTTCTCCAACTATTTGTCACACCAACAATACTCAAGTACGAAGTTCACTTGCGAACAAACTAGCTAATAGTCCGTGGTTAGTAACTCGTCATCCTAAGCAATAGATGAGAAGCCTAGTTCTTAACCCCGTAGAAAATATGAGAATGACTCACAATAGAATAACTTGGGAAGAGGAGTAAAAAGAGTCTTACGTTCCCTTCCATGATCACTTCCCCTACTTTTCTATAGTGTTTCTAGACTCAACTTCGACTAGTTTGGCTTGGTAGTTGTACAATCAGTCAAGCTCTGATACCAGCGCTGTCGGGACACCGATCCTAAGTCAGATGAATCTAGACTGTAACATATCACATCACTTTGCAGCCTCACGCATGGTAAACTCCACAGCTGCAGCCTTACCTTAGTCGGGACTGTTTGCTTCTCTTGGCTTACGTATGTGAACATGTTGCTGGCAATCAAATGACAGAGAACACGGGCCGACATGACTAGTCATAGAACCCAAGTGGCACATCCGTACGGAAACAGGCATATGTAACCTAGCAATGCAGGTGTCGGCCTCAAGCATGTGTAGACGAGTCATAGCAAGCTACAAGGACTCCATTACGCCATGGGACATAAATGTCATCACTGCACATAGACGAGTCATAGCAGGCTACAGGGACTCCATTACATTGCGAGACATTTCCCCATAGGGACAAACGTAGTAGCAAAGAAGGATACATGCCGGTCAATCAATGTGTCCGGAGCAGTAGCAAGCTACCAAGGCTCGGTGGAAGCATAAAGAGGCAGTTTCCCATAAAGAGTACTACTAAAGGCACATGACTAGGTGTCGGATCCCATACATAAACTTGCACATCACACATACGCATGACATGCCCGATATGCATAGATACAACTATGGCATCACAGCATAACCATACAGTAACACAACTTTTATTTAAGAGGCTCAGAAGAGCCTTGCATAATATGTTCTTACAGGTAGTGGTCACATGATCTAACACTCAAGTCATACAAGCAAGTTCATACAAACCAAGCGGACGCATAAAGCTGTCTGAGTACAGACAGTTGAAAGGGTAAAAAGGCACATGTCCTGACTATCTATAGCCCGCCACAGGGCATAAGGTCATAGCTGGGACACCAGCTATTCAGCATCGTCGACATCTAGATAGAACCCACCTGATGGGTCCTCAGTCTCATCTGCAACATTTATTAAGCAAACATGAGTACAAACGTACTCAGCAAATCTTTAAAACAGACCTAGACTATTCATGCACAAGTATCAACAAGGGGAGTGGTGGAGTTTATGTAGCAATGCCAGCTTTGACTCATGGCTAACCTATACTACACAATTTTAACTCTTTGTTTAATGTTTAGATATCGCACACGAGTCCACTAACTCCACATCAATACACCACCATGGATTCACTTCTGTCTACTACATGAGTGCCATCCATGGTACTCACACTTGTCTTGATATATTTATGAGTATCTATTAAATTATCTATGAACAACATAAGTTCTCCAAGTAGTCCATATCCGAGGACGCGACTATTCGAATAGTTTCATACCCTATAGGGGTGTACTTCTTCACACACGCTCTCGCCACTTATCGCTGTGTGCTCATAAAACCATGCACCTCGGCAACCTTCAAGCGGAAGCCCAGCGAGGGAGTCGGCCACGACCATTAATCACACAAGACCTCTAGTCCAGGCTATCGCCTATTTGAGACTGAACCCGCACGGAAGTCCGGTCGAAGTTTCCGCTACAGCCCCAAACGATGTGCGCAGGGTTCCCAAGCCTACCATTTGGGTGACCCTTGGTACACCGTTCCACTGCCTACCACGTCGCAACCCACCCCTAGGGTCAGCGCTAAGCACGGCCTCCAGCATACTATAAACACTACAAACTACTTGCAACACCTAGACCAAGGACTAGGCGATTGATAAGTCGAGAGGGGTCGAGTTACCGGAACCCAATGTGTGGTAGTATCTAGTCTTGGATCACAAACACGGAACTCAGTTCCTAAGAACGGTCCCAATGATACAACCCACTATGTAATCCTACATAGCGTCTCATCGCAACCTTTACCAAATAGGGTACATCATAAGCTTATGACATTAGAACAATATTGTTTCACTCCAGTTCATCACCCAAAAGAATCATACCAGACACCACTCTAAGCATAGCAAGCATAGCAGGCAAGGTAAGCAAAGCACATCATGGCACAAGCATCTACTAGGCATGCTAGGTTGCAAGGTTTACCTATTTACTGCCACAATGACAGGTCATGCAAAGGAAGCGGTTCATCTACTGTGTTTGATAGCAATTGAACATTTGTCCTAATGCAATAGATAAGAGCAGGAGCGAGAGGATGGGATGTTATCGGAATGATCAAAGGGTTGCTTGCCTTGCTGGGAAGTGGGAAGGTTTTCTCCTTCGTTGGAATACTCTGATCCTCAAAAGCAGGACCTACCGCAATGCAGATAAATAACAATCAATACATGGCAAGTGCAATAATATGATGCATGATCATGACATGGCATCATGTAAGGATGAGCTAATGCAACTACTGTCCAAGTTAAATAAAGTGATTTTGAATATAGGTTCAAAATCATTCTCCATTTCATATTCCATATGTTAAGTTATTAGTAAATGCCAATGTTCATCTACATAGGTTTCTCTAACATGCATGATAACAACAGAATTGGATTCATTGGATTTTTTCTGATAAATTTTCATATATAAATTATTTCAATCTGAGTTATAGAATAATTTCTATGAATTTTCTAAGTTTTAAATAGTTTTTGAAATTAATTTAATTCAGAAAATTCTTTTTTGCATCAGCATGACATCATCATGACGTCAGCTGGTATACATACCGTTGACAGGTTAAACCTGACTAGTGGGGTCCACTGGTCAGTGACCCATCTAATAACAGAGTTAATTAAATCCCTAATTAATAATTAGTATAGGGTAGGGCGCACTGTCAGTGGGTCATTAACCTTATTGAATTGATTAATTAAATATTTAAACTAATCCTAATTAGCAGAGCCTGACCCCACTTGCTAGTGACCCAGGGGTCAATCCCCCGTGGTCAACTCCAGCCAGACCCACCGGCATTGAGCCGCCGGTGGCTCCAGAGATGGCGGAGGGGTCGGGTTTCCTCCTCCGGCGACCAAAAGGGAGGGGGGGCATCGATCGGCTCTGATTTCTCGCACGCGTTGGTCCCGACACCTCCCAGGGGTTGGGATGGCAGGAATCGGCGTCGGTGATGAGCACGACGGCTGCCGGAGCTTGGGCGAGCACGGGCTCGTCAAGCCGGAGCTCGAATGACCCAACTAAGGTCTCCTAAGGCTACCTAGGTTCCTCCTAAGGACGACTGCATGCTCAGGTGCGAGCTTGGGCCACCGCAGCGACGGCCACGTCCTCGCCGGTGGTGAGGAGCTCTCGAACCCGAGGGGATCCGGTGCTAGAACGCGCTATCGAAGGGGGAAAGGGGGGAGAAGGAGAAGGAGCTCACAACAGATGCAACGGTGATGAGAGCAGGCTCGAGGAGGCCTTGCTTGCGACGAACGGATGGCGGCGGTCTCCGGTGACCGAGGAGGAAAAAGGTGTCGAGGTCGATGCTGGGGACCTCTAGGCTCGATTCTTTCCGCGGAGAGGTTCAGCACGTCAAGGCGGAGCTACATTTGGCTCAGGGGCGAGAGGGAGCGGCCGGAGCGGCGACTACGGTGGTGAGAAGGCGGCGGCCATGGCGGGCAGAGGAGAGGGAAGAGGCAGGGGCGAATGGGCGAGAGAGAGAGATGAGGACGGCAGCGGCGTCCTCATCCCCTTGCCAGCGTGGCGGGGGATGCAGGAACGTAGGGAGCTGTGTGGCAGCAACGACACGGGCACTCGGCGATTACATGCTCGTTCTCCTGGCCGCCAGGAGGACGACGACGGTGCTGGTCCAGATGGGCCGGCTCAGGTGGCTTCCTCCTTTCTTTTCTTTTTAAAATTCCAGTTTCTGTTTTATTTTTTGACATTTTATTTATTTATTTTTAGGCACAAATTCTAGGCATAAAATATCCAAAATATTTTATAGAACTTAGTTTGAATATTTCAAACTTCTATAAAAAGTTTCAGAATATTTTGAAAACTGAAATATTTATAATGATTTATTTGGCATTTTCAGTAGCTTTAATATTTATTTTCAAAATGCTATAAATATTCAAATATTTAGGATGACCCCTGGTATAATCATGTCCACATTTATCAGACATAGGGGACATTTTAGATGGGCATTTTGGATTTGTTTGTTTTTCACAATCATTAAATTGGTTTGATTCAAATGAAGTGTTTGGGGTTTCTGTTAATTCCTATTTCAAATTGATGTAAAAAGTGAAACATGATGCACACACATGTTGTCCTAAGTAAGCTAGCTAGGGATGAGACAATGTGCATCGACTACACCAGCCTGAACAAGGCATGCTCCAAGGACCCATTCGCCCTGCCGCTGATCGATCAAGTCATCGACTCCACGGCCGGCTGCGATTTGCTGTATTTCTTGGACCCCTACACCGGCTACCCCCAGATCAAGCTGGACCCGAAGGACCGGCTCAAGAGCACCTTCATCATGCCTTTTGGGGCCTACTGCTACACCACCATGTCCTTTGGCCTGAAGAACGCTGGCGCCACCTTCCAGCGGTGCATGCGGAAGTGCCTCCTACCTTAGATAGGTAGGAACATCCACATCTACATCGACGACATCATCTTCAAGACCAAGAAGCACTTTAGCCTCCTCGACGATCTTTGGGAGACCTTCGCGAACCTGCACGAGTACTAGATCAAGCTCAACTGTCACGCCATACGACCACAGGAGCTCTTTGCTTGATCGAACTTGGCCGAGTCGAGTCTAGTTAACCTATTTTGAGTCTAGTTATATTGGAGAGTAGGTTTCTTTTTACTCCTCTTCTATGCTCTGGTGAGGTATTCGACTTAGGAATTTTGATTCTACTCCTCTTCTTGCACAATTTTTTTGGATCACGCGGGTATTTTGGAGTCTATATGATACCGATGTGATGGAGTTCTATCTTGGTGCCTCCTATCTGACTTGATTTCTTCTGGGGAGTCGAGCTCCGGGGAATATTGGCACATCGCTAGCATTCAGCTTCCTTGATATCTTAGGACGGAGGGTGTTCGAAATTCTTCAATACTTGTTGTGGTGATATAAGGTCAGAGTCACCCAGTACTGGGGAGGCGTCAGGGGTACCACCATGATTAGTATCGTTATGCTTTCGAGGATTTGAGTTAGATGGATTTGTGAAAGCCTCTAGTTATGTGTCGAAGGATGGATGAAATTGGGTGTAGGTTTGCTAGTTGTGTGAGATATTTCCTCCTTGTATCCCCCACACTAGATTGCATAGCCATAAATTTTTCGGAAGTTCTTAGGTGGGAACTCATGTAGTTATCTAGGATCATCTTCTTCAGATGTATGAGGGCATATACATTTGTTCCGAGCAACATTAGCTCAATATTGTTATGTATTGCAAGTGGCTTGTCATATCTGATGATGTTATGACAAACCCGAAGAAGGCATTCTTACTAATTTTTCAGTAGGAAGGTTGGTTGTGTTGTTCGTTCAATTTCTTTCAAGTCATTTGATTCATCTTATTGCTATCATCTTGTCAATGAGGTGTTGATGTTCTTGTCCATCTCCAGGATGGCTCCACCAACTCACAGGAATCCGGGTCGTGGTGAAGGCAGGCTGATGTTCAACCACCCCCACCACCTCCTCCTCTTCCAGAAGCTTGGCAAGCTGTGATGGCCGCAACCAATGCGAATACTCAGATGTTGCTCAGGCTATTGAAAGAAAGAGATCAGGGTCAGCAAGGCTTTCAACGGAACTTTCAGAATCAACCTTAGTTTGCGACGCTCAACCAGTTCCTTGCCAACCAGCCCATGTCTTTCACCTGTTGTGAACAGTCTTTTGATGCTGATGATTGGCTCCATGACATGAGTAAGCATTTTGAGTGCAGCAATGTAAGGCTAGAGGACTTTGTCAGATTTGCGTCGTTCCACCTCAAGGATCAGGCAGCAGATTGGTGGCAGGAGTACAAGGAATCCAGGGGTGATCATGTTGTTACTTGGGACGATTTCTGTCGTGACTTCAGGGCCCATTACATTCCGACAAGCTTTGTCGAGGAGATGCGTGAGAAGTTCAGGCACCTGAAGCAGGGAAGCAAGTCTGTCTATCAGTACAACATCGAGTTCCAGAATTTGGCCTGCTATGCTAAGCAAGATGTTCCAGATGACAAGTCCATGATCTACCAGTGCAGAGGTGGTCTAAAGGATGAGATTCTGCCAGGTCTAGTCCTTCAAGAGCCTCGTGAGTTTGATCAGTTCTACAACATGGCTTTGAAGGTCGCGGCAACTCTGATCAAGTTGGAGAACTCAAGGAAGCATTCCAGAGATTCCTATTCTTCTTCTTCCAGCTCTCACATGGTTCCTAAGCAACAGAAATATTGGGTGCCGGATCCTCCTCTGTTTTGTCCTCCGTAGCAGCAGAAGCAGTTCAGTGGCCATGGTTCTTCACACCCACCCAACCCAGGATATCAGCAAAGACCCCAGGCGCCAAAGTCAGCTTTTGTTCCTCCTCCAGGCAACTTTCGTCCGCTATCTGAGGTTACTTGTCACAAGTATGGTCAGAAGGGTCAGTACTCAAACAAGTGCAACCAGCGGCACCTTCCTCCTCCTCCTCTAGTCAAGCCCCCAAGCAGTGCTATGGTGAAGCATAATCCCAAGTATGCAAGGGTGAACCACGTGAATGCAGCTGAAGCGGAGCAATCTCATGTAGTTATTATGCGTAATCTTGAAGTCAATTCTATTCCTGCTAAAGTTTTATTTGATACTGGTGCATCGCGTTCATTCATATCTAGGCCTTTTGTTGCTAAGCATGATTTCGAGACATTGAAGACCCCTAGGCCATTAAATGTTCTTTCTCCTGGTTTGCAAATGACTTCCATTGTTTGCGTTCTGGATGTCTCTATCAAGATGGGAAATTATTCTTTTCTGGCTTCTCCAATTGTTCTCAGTAAATCCGACATTGATCTCATTTTGGGAATGGACTTCCTGGCTATGAACAAAGCTTATGTTGCTTGTCAAGCAAAATAAGTCAAGCTGACTCATCCTTTAGAAGATGTGATTATTTTTGCAGCTCGCGATGACACAATCCGTCTCTTTGTTTTTAATGAGAAGGGTGAAATCTCGGCTATTTCTCAAATTCCGGTGGTTTGCGAGTATGAAGATGTCTTTCCAGAAGAATTGCCAGGAATGCCTCCGTACCGTCTAGTCGAGTTCGTGATTCACCTCAAGCCCGGAACTGAACCGGTTTGCAAGCGCCCTTTTAAACATGGCCCCAAAGAGCTGGAAGAGTGGAAGAAGCAGCTAGATGAATAAGAACGTATGGGTCTGATCAGACCAAGTTCTTCTCCATGGGGTTGTGGTGTTTTTTTTGTTAAGAAGAAGGATGGCACAGACCGACTCTATTTCAATTACCGTCCATTGAACAAGAACACAATCAGAAACAAGTACCCACTTCCCAACATCAATGAGTTGTTTGAACAACTGAAAGGTGCCAAGGTTTTCTCGAAGCTTGATCTTCGCATGGGCTATCATCAGATTCTCTTCCGCGAAGAAGATATTCCAAAGACCGCTTTCAGGATGAATTTATGCTCTTATGAGTACACCGTCGTGTCGTTTGGTCTTGCAAATGCTCCTCCAACCTTCTCAAGAATGATGAACTTCATTTTCTCACCTTTCAAGAATGAGTTCGTCTTGGTCTGTTTGGGTGATATCCTTGTGTTCTCGAAGACAGAAGAAGATCATGCAGAGCATCTCCGACTTGTGCTTGACAAGTTAAGAGAACATTGATTCTATGCCAAGTTTTCCAAGTGTGAGTTTTGGCTCAATGAAGTGGTGTACCTTGGGCATGTGATCTTTGGCGAGGGCATTAAAGTGCACCCTGAGAAAGTTGCGGCAATCTTGAAGTGGGAGCCTCCTTAAAATGTGAAGCAGCTTCGTAGCTTCCTCGGGCTTGCTAGTTATTGCAGAAGATTCGTGGAGAACTTCTCTCAAATTGCTAAGCCTCTGTCAAATCTCCTCCAGAAGAATGTCAAGTATGTTTGGTCTCTTGAGTGTGATGTGGCGTTCAATACGCTCAAGCAGAGACTGACTTCAGCTCCAGTTCTTGTTCCTCCCGAGCAATCAAAGCCTTTCCAAGTTTTCTGTGATGCTTCTCTCCAAGGTCTTGGTGGTGTTCTCATGCAATATAAGAATATAGTTGCTTATACTTTGCGTCAGTTGAAGCCTGCCGAGAAGAACTACCCCACTCATGATCTCGAGTTGGCGGTAGTTGTGCATGCTCCAAGACATGGAGGCATTTGTTGTTGGGTAGACTAGTTGAGGTGTACACCGATCACAAGAGCTTGAAGTACATTTTCATTCAACCCAATCTTAATCTTCGGCAGTCTTGTTGGGTGGAAATGCTTGAGGACTTGAATCCAAACATTGAGGATACTCCTGGTAAAGCAAATGTAATTGAAGACGCGCTCAGCCGAAGCCTCTTCAACCCAAGCTTTCTGAAGCCTTCCGCAAGCTCAACCTTCAAATGATTCCGCAAGGATTTCTTGCCAATATTCAAGTCTCTCCGACTCTGGAAGATCAGGTTCACCAAGCTCAACTTCTTGATGCAACGCTGAGGAAAGTGAAGAAAAGTGTGGCCAAGGGAATTCCAAAGTATAAGTGCTTTCAAGTTGATGACAAAGATACGTTGTTCTTTGAGGACCGTCTGGTGGTTCCAAAAGGTGATCTCAGGAAGGTTATCATGGACGAAGCACGCAATTATCTTCTATCCATTCATCCTGGCAGTTCCAAGATGTATCAGGATCTCAAGCAAACCTTCTTGTGGACTAGCATGAAATGTGAAATTACTCAGTTCATAAACAAGTGTGATGTTTGTCGCAGAGTGAAGGCGGAACATCAACGTCCAACAGGTCTTCTTCAGCCTTTGCATATCCTAGAGTGGAAATTTGATCATGTGGAGATGGATTTCGCCACTAGGTTTCCCAAGTCGAGGAGAGGCAACGATGCCATCTTTGTGGTTATCTACGAGCTGACTAAAGTTGGTCATTTCCTTCCCATCAAAGAATCTATCTCGGCACCTCAGCTAGCAAAGTTGTACACATCAAGGATAGTTTATTTACATGGTATTATTCAGCTCATCTCATCTGACTGTGGAAGCTTCTTTACTGACAAGTTTTGGGAGTCCTTCCAGACTTTTATGGGTACCAAGATCCATTTCAACATTGCGTTCCATCCATAGACAAGTGGTCAAGTTGAGAGAGTCAATCAGATCCTTGAAGTCATGCTCGTAGCCTGTGTGATTTTGTTAGGCATGAAATGGGAAGACTGCCTTCCATATGCTGAATTCTCATACAACAATAGATTTCAGGCTAGATCAGGGAGGGGCCCTTCCGAGATTCTCTACGGTAGGTAGTGTCGTACCCCGCTTAACTGGTCTGAAACCGGTGAGCGTCAAATTTTGGGCAATGACATGATCACCGAAGCAGAACAGACGTGTCGTGTCATTCGTGAGAACCTCAAAGCAGCTCAATACCAAAAGAAGAGTTATTACGATAACAAACATTGGGATGTCTCCTTTGAAGTTGATGATCTAGTCTATCTCAGAGTCTCTCCCATGAAGGGCACTCAGCGGTTTGGAATTAAAGGAAGCTAGCTCCTCACTTTGTTGGTCCTTTCAGAGTTGTTTGCAAGAGAGGTGAACTTGCCTATCGACTAGAGCTTCGTCCAAACTTCGCAAATTTGCACCATGTCTTCCATGCCTCCCAGCTCCGGAGGTGCTTCAAGACTCCCAAGCATACCATTAACCTCCAAGACATTGATCTACAAGAAGACCTCTCTTATCTTTAGCATCCAGTGGCTATTCTCCAAGAAACTGAGCACAAGACTCGCAACAAATCTATCAAGTTACTCAAGGTGAAGTGGTCTCATCATTCTAACAAAGAAGCTACTTGGCAACGTCAGGATCTTCTCCATTCTGAATATCCAGAGTTCTTTCGTTCCTAGATCTCGGGTCGAGATCCTCTTGTAGTGTGGGAGAGTTGTGACAGCCCAAGTGCTGCCCTTGCCTTTTATGGCCATGTAACCTATGTGGACCCATGTGTCATGTGTTGAATGAATTGAGTTTGCTCCTTTGCCATGTCATTGCCTCATGCACCATGCATCATGCATCTTATCATCATGTCATGAATAATATCTTGTGGTGTGCTTCCATGTGTTCTTGTTGTGAGGTGTGAGAAGTTCTTGGTGTTTGTGATGTGTGCAAGTGTGGGCATTAACTCCCTTCCTATCCCTTAGTTTCAACTCTAGACCTAATCCTTTTATTCTTGTTGTTTTTCTTAACCAAATTAACTTGCCAAATAAACCTGTTAAAAAATGTTCATGGTGTAGCCAATATTGTCTTGAGATTTTATGAGTTGGTCTGTTTGTGTTGGAGCTTTGGGCTCATGGGCTTTTGAAGTAAACAAGGGCTGTTAATTTTTATAAGAGTATTTAATTTAAGTGCTCTAAAAATCACCTTACTAATTTTATTAAATAGTTCCTATTTTCCCTTGTTTCATGGTATTTTTGTTTTGTCAGAAATTCTTTTCTTTCTTTCTGGAGGGTTTTAACTTGTGTTATTCTTATTCAAAAATGAAAAACCCTGTGTTTAATTTTTCCTGTGAAGAGCTAGTGGAGCTGGGCCTAATTCCTTCCCACGACCCAGCTAGAGATGCGTGCAGCCCAGCCCAGCGCCTGATGGAGACGTGCTCCTATCGTCTCCGTCAGTTTTAGTGAGCGATGCCTGAGAGAGACATTTCGTGAGTGCGCCGACACCGTCGCCGCCAGGGCCTCACGGACGTCGAGGCCACCCCTTTAAAAGGGCATGGATCCCTAGGGTTTCCTCCCTCTTCCCCTTGCCGCCGCCACTTCCATCTCCTCCTATCTCTTCCTCCCCACTGCTCCTCTTCTCTGTCAGGTAAGGTTTCGGAGGGGTGACGTTCAAAGAGAGCAGAGTTCTGCCGGCCTTCGGTCGCCGTCGTTGCCTCTGGTGGCCCCCTCGTCCTTGTCGGTGATGGCTTGCTACTTCCCGGTGATGTCCACGCCCCGTTCCTGGTGCTAGGGCAAGGAGAGAAGCCCTACGCTGTCGCCTTCTTCTTCGTCTTCCCTGCGTCACCGGAGCCGTGTCGTCTTCTTCCTCCGCTTCATCCTGCTTCAGTGCAGCCTCATCGCCCCCCCACGCCCCCCCGTGAGCACCTGCAGCTCCTCCTTCCCTCTCTCTGCATCACTTTGTTGTTGCTAGCGCAGCTGTAGCCTCGCTCGTCGCCGTCGCATCTGACGCGCCGTGCCCCGAGTCGAGCGTAAGCGCGAGCTCGTGTGCCTCTCCGCTGTCGCGTTTAGCCGTCGTAGGTGCGGGGATGGGTACCCCCAGGTCCCAGCTCCCCCACTGGTACTCCACGTCGCCCGAGAGGCCAGTGGTTACCGGGGATCGCCGCCACGTGCCACTGTCGCCAGTGGTCACCTAGATTTAGTTTCGTCAGTAAACCCGCAGACGTGTTAGTAGTTAAGCAGCGATGCCTCCCCTTGTTCAGTTTCCGTGCCATAGCGCAGTCGTAGCGCACCCGGGGATCAACCGAGAGGTCGCGGGATCAAATCCCGGTCCCGCCCCCCTTTTGCTCCTTTTTTCCGTTGGCTTGATGTGTTGTGTGTGTTCGTATCTGGTGTGCAACGCTGAATCCCGTGAGTCGTGTTGCCTGGGTGTGGATCTGGTGCGGCTGTGTGCCAGATCTGATGTCGCTGTGGTGTTGTGTGTTTTTGTGCTTGTGTGTTGTGTCGTGTGTGTGGATCTGCTGTGGTGGCAGGATCCAGTGTGTGTTCTGTGTGTAGCTGTGTGTGTGTGTGTGGTGTTGTGTGTGTGACAAGTGGGCCCAGGTCCCACTTGTCATCCATTAGGGGGCCCTGGTGTCCATGCCAGGTGGGCCCCCTGCTAATTGTTGTTTTACTTTTATAATTTTAATGTTTTAATTGTTATAAATAGGATAATTACTATTTCTGGTAAATTTCAAAATCTGGACATGGAAATATATGCACATGAGCATTTCTAGCAAGTTTTCACTTATAAGAATTTATGCTTTTTTTCTAAATAGTGATTTAACATGTTTCTCGATGTAAACATATGAGTATGATATATGATTTTTGGGTAGAATCACCCAAGGAATTCATTGGTGCAACTTGTTTGGTCATTTGAGCAAGTTTGACAAAATGTCATTTTGTCTCAAAGTGCCATTTTGTCATATTTGTTATATTTAATCCATGCATGCTATGATAATTGTGCCAACATGTAAATGGTAGTCTTTGTTGATAAGAATGCCATGGTATTTATTTTTGTCATGTTAAACTTTCATATAAGTGGGAACCATGCTCTAAAGTTACTACTAAAATATTGCTGTTTTCAAACATGCTAAATAATTCCAAGTCTGAGAATCTGTTAATATTTTTATGCCATGAAGAGTGGATGCTACCAAGTGATATGTTGTGAATTAGCTCAAGCTCAGTGCTAGTGATTTGGAGTAGATGTTGCCCTCTACCATCCTGTTAATTTTCATGCCATGAGGTGGTATCTATCACCATTAGTTTCTGCTGTCAACTTGCCATCAACGTAAATCAGATTCCAGAAAAACTGTTATTTTCTCTGAGTCCCTAAAGTCTGTTTCATCATGTCAACTTGTGGGCTTCATGCTTAATGATATGTGGCTTCGTTCCAGATTGTGTAGTTGGATAATATGATGAGCATGCTATGTAGTTTCTGTCAATGCCTTGTTTGTGGTGGGAGACTTCCTGTAGCTCTAGTTATTGGCTGTGAAAGTTGCTATGTTGCTCTTTTGTGGCAGATTGCTTGTTTTAGTGTTTTGTGACTTGTGGGAGCTATGCTCCATGGAATTGCTTGATATTTTACTCTATGGTGGTTGGTTTTTCATTGTCTAACCACTGGCTACCTTGGAATGCCAAGGAATTGCCCATGGTGTTCATTGTCTTGTGTTTTGCCTTCTTAACTTGCCGTGAGTGTAGCGTGAGAATCATAACTCCGTTTCCTACGTTCTACATATGCATCTGTACCGATTTTGTATGAAGAATACATATTTTCCATGATCATGCATGTTTAAATAACTTAACATGAGGTTCTGTCCAGAATCATATATAACATGACTAGTTAGGATTTCCATGCTAAATTCTTCCAATAAACCATGCATCATTCTGTTTGTGCATTGCACCTTGGTTGCTTGTTTATTCTTGCTGTTTCTTTTGGGTAGAAGCGAGCATTGAACCTGAGTACAAAGATCCAAGAGAGTACCACTACGAGGACACCAGTCTTTATCCCTCTAAAGAACCTATAGGCAAGATGATTGTACCGAGATCCCGATACTATTTTTGCTTGCTAGATGTCTCATTCTTATCGTTACTTTTGCGCTACGTAGCACTTGAATGTCAAGCCTCCTACATTGCCATGATAGCCTCTAACCCCTACACATCCTAGCAACCCTTGCTTGGCTAAGTTACCGCTGCTCATCCTCTCTTATAGCGTTCTAGTTGCAGGTGCATGTTGTTTCCATGTGATAACATGGATATCTGGCATATCACAATATTATCTGTTATTTAATTAAATGCACATATATATCTTGGTATGGTGGACGGCTTGGCCTTTTGCTCGGTGTTTTGTTCCACTTTTACCGCCATAGTTTCTTGTTACCGGTGTTATGTTTCCATACTTTGTGCTCCTAACATGCTTGGGGTCTTCATGGGGAACCCCTTGTTTATTCGGTTGACATTAAAACTTGTTTGGCAAGACCCAACTTTGGTACTACATTTGCTTAAACAACTTAATAAAATTTCATAGGGCTTTGCAACCCCGTGGACAACTAATCAACAACCCGGGCCAGTGCTCCACATGAGTGTTGGTCCAAACTAGAGCCACTTGCGGGGCCACCTCGGGGCAACTCGAGCGATTTCTATCCGGCTGCCGTACGTAGTGTTCATCCAGTCGCGTCCTAAGAACGAGATACGCGGCTGTTATCGGGTTCGTTGACACGTCGGGTGGTCTTGATGGACTTGTTTTACCTTTACCGAGTGGCTTGCGTGTGGAAATCTGATTTTCTTCGGGCTATCTCAAGGTGTTGGAATTTCTTTGGAGTTGCCTAGGATGATCACGAAATCCATGGTCGAGGCTATTCCCCGTGGAGTGTGGTTTATTTATGATGGACTAGTTGGAGCACCCCTGCAGGGTTAAAACTTTCGAAAGGCCATGCCCGCGGTTATGTGGCAACTTGGATATTTGTTTAACACCCAGTTATAGTTAACTTGAAGTAAACTCTAATTAGAATACACCAACTGTGTGAGTAACCGTTATCGTCTCTGCTCGTGAACATGAACCGAGAGAGAACACGGTGGGGTTATGATTGACGTAAGTAGGTGTTCAGGATCTCTTAGAGCTCATTCCAGTTTTCGATCGTTTATTGTAGACCACATATTTACTTTGACGTTACGTAAGTTTAGCCACCATAAATGCTTAGTGCTGCTGCAAACTAAACACATACCCCCTTCCAACCTATAAGCTTGAATAGTCTCAGTACCCGGGCATGAGATTATTGAGTCCCCGTGGCTCATAGATTACTACAACAATCTAGGTGCATGTACAGATGAGATCGTGCCAGCTGATGTGATGCATATCCAGTGGGAGTATGACGAGGAGCATGGCAGGATGTACGCCACTTATCCAGACGAGTAGAGTGGTCGTGGTCATGATCTTCGAGGCTAGCAAGCCAGTCTCATTACTTGATTTTATCATTTGTTTTCGTCCGTAGCCGGACCCTGTCTTGGATTGATGTTTGAACTCTTTGTGTGGAATTGCAATGTAGCATGTGGCGAGGGTAAGCCAACTCATATACTCCTCTGTTCATAAATGTATGTAATGATGGTGTACTTGCGAACAACAAGATGTGCCTCTATCCCTATCGAGGCCCCCGTGTCTTAATATGGATAGGCGCGCATCTTGGGTGTGACATCAACCCGGAGAAGTGTGTCTTCGGCAAACTCCTGGGTTTCTTCGTGTTCGCTAGCGGCATCAAAGCCAACCCAGAGAAGATCAGCGCAATCGAGTGCATGCCCAAACCGACCTAGATCCGTGACATCCAGAAGTTCACCGGCTACCTTGCCTCGCTCAGCCGGTTCATCAGCTGGCTAGGGGACAAGGCCCTGCCCCTCTACGAGCTCCTTCACAAGACGGCTCTGGTTGAGCCGGGCCACACAAAGAGGCCGGGCATTTTCGACTGGCCCGACAAGGCAGACAAGGCCTTCCACGGCCTCATGCTGGCTGAGAAGGAGCCCTTGCTTGCTGACATCACGGCGACCACATGCGTCATCAGTGTCGTCTTGGTGGTCGACTGGCCGGAGGAGGGCAAATCCCTGCCAGTCCAGCGCCTCGTCTACTACCTCTGCGAGGTCCTCTCCGCCTCCAAGCAGAACTACCCCCACTACCAGAAGATGTGCTACGACATTTACTTCGCCGCCAAGAAGGTCAAGCGGTACTTCTAGGAACACAGCATCACCATGGTGAGCACGGCCCCGCTCGGCGAGATCATGAGCAATCGGGACTCCACCGGTTAGATCACCAAATGGGTCATCGCCCTCACTGCCTATGAGATCCGATACGAGCCACGTATCGCCATCAAGTTGCTGGTGTTGGTCGACTTCCTCGTCGACTGGGCGGAGACCGAGTTCATGCCGCCTCCCCCAGACTCCATGCATTGGCGAATGAATTTCAATGACTCAAAAATGAGGACCTGCCTGGGTGCCGGTATAGTCCTCTCCTCCCCAAAAGGCGACCCACTCAAGTACACCCTCCGGATCCACTTCACCGCCTCCAACAACGTGGCTGAATATGAGGCCATTGTCCATGGCCTCCAGCTCGCCAAGGAGATCGGCATCAGGCGCATCTTATGCTTCGATGACCGACCTCGTGGTGCAGCAAGTCTCTGGTGAATGGGACGCCTAGGACACCAACATGGCCAGCTACCGCTTCCTCGTATAGCAACTCACCGGCTCCTTTGAGGGCTGTGAGTTCCACCACATCCTGTGGGCGGACAATGAGGTGGCTCATACGCTGGCGAAGATCGGCTCCCCCCAGCAGGCCATCCCAGCCAGCGTCTCCCTCGAGCAGCTTCTCAAACCATCAATCAAGCCTTCCCTAGAGTCAGAGTCCATCTTCATACTGGCTGACGCTGCTGGCGTATGGGCGGCTCCGGCCGCTCCCTCGGCATCTTCGTCGCTGACTCCTTAAACCTCGGCTGCTTTGCTGGCGCCGGCTCAGCCGGTCCGGCCGGCTGCATCCAAGGCAGCCGGCTCCGACGCCACGGCAGTCATGATGGCAGTCGACGCCCCTCCTGTCGCCCCCAACTCGGGGGCTGGCAAGCCAGTCCCGGGAACTGATCACCCATGCCCGGGGGCTCCTGAGACGGCCCCCGTCCCGGCTACTCGTGCGCCTAGCCCATCCCGGTAGTCCTTCTGCGCGGCGAGGTCCCTTCGGACGAGGCCACAACAAGACAAGTCCCGCGCCGGGCCTCGGCCTAGAACATCATAGATCGTGAGCTCGTCCACCGCCTCACCACCGGCGTCTTCCAATGGTGTGTAGAGCCGGAGAAGGGTCAGGAGATCCTCCTTGACATTCACCAGGGATAGTGTGGGCATCACGCTGCCTCTAGAACCCTGGTGGCCAAGGCTTTCTGCCATGGTTTCTACTGGTCGACTGCCTTGGAGGAGGCCAAGAAGTTGGTCGACAAGTGCGAAGGCTGCCAGCACTTCAGCATGCAAAGCCACCTACCAGCTTCGGCCCTCCAGACCATCCCCCTATCGTGGCCCTTCGCCTTCTAGGGGCTAGACATGGTGGGACCCTTCAAAAGCGCACGAGGAGGCATGACCCATCTGCTGGTGGCCATCGAAAAATTCACCAAGTGGATTGAGGCCAGGCCAATCATGAAGCTGGACGGCCCCACGGCTGTCCCGTTCATCGATGACATCACGGTTCGCTACGGCGTCCCCCACAGCAGCATCACCGACAACGGCACGAACTTCGCCAAGGGCATGATAGCGCGTCTCTGCTCCAAGTAGGGAATCCGGCTCGATCTGGCGTCCGTCGCTCATCCATAGTCAAACGGCCAGGTCAAGAGGTCGAACGACCTAATCCTATCCAGCATCAAGCCCCGGCTCGTAACTCCGCTGGTAAGGTCAGTCGGCGTATGGGTCAACGAGCTGCAGGCTGTCCTTTGGAGCCTTAGGACCACTACCAACCGATCAACTAGCTACACACCCTTAATCCTTGTGTACAGGTCTGAGGCGATCATTCCCACCAACATCGAGTTCGACTCGCCTCGGGTCGCCCTATACATGGAGAAGGATGCAAAGGAGGCGAGAGAAGATGACGTCGACCTACTGAAAGAAGCCCGCCTGGCCTTGAGCCGGACCGCCATCTATCAGCAGAAGCTTTGGCAGTACCACAACAAGCAGATCCGGCCACACTCCTTCTGTGTATGGGACAATAGGCTAGCACAAGCTTTCCTCCCCATGGGAGGGCCGTTCATCGTCATCAAGGCACTACACAACAACGCGTACTACCTGATAGACGCCTAGCAGCCGCAAAAGTGCAAGAGAGACGCCTCCGGCGAGGAGACGGAGCGCACGTGGAACGCGGCGCTCCTTTGTCCGTTTTACTGCTGAAAAAACTAGAGTATGTATGTATCTTTCCCCTCTTCGCAGCTTATGAATGCAATGGGTGCCCCAGGACGGCTCTTGGGGCACGGCCTTTTCGTTTCCATTCAAGGTTTCATCACTCACTGGCTCCCGGACCAGGCTCCCCAGCCCAGGGGCTCTCTAGCTGGTCCTAGGCCGCATCCCCCGAAACGGACCAAGTAGTCTGAGCTAACCGAGCCCTCCCACCCCTCCCAGCTACAAACCGGCTCCCGGCTATCCGGCTGACGGGGCCTCGGGGCGGCAAAACTTAGCGCACGTGAAAAACTGATCGCAAGGGGCTTGACGACTAGGTCCAGCCGGACCTCGTCCTTGCCTCTGCCACTCAACTGAAGCAAAAGACCCTTGCGGTTCCCAAGTTCGGAAACGGCTCCCTCGAGGCGGACGCCCCGAGCCAGCTACAGACTAGCTCCTGACTGTTGGGCTGGCGGGGACGAAACCAAAGGGGAAAAGGGGTCGTGCAGACGGAACCAAGGGGGGCAAAAAAGGGATAAGGACGATGTCGTGGTTTTGTCACGATAGATGCCATGGGTAGGCTTATCGAGAGGGGCTGAAGGACGCCGGCGGACTCCGGGAACGGGGTTAGGCATAAGCGGTGGCAGACACACGATGTACCCAGGTTCAGGGCCCTCCATGGGAGGTAATACCCCCAGTCCTGCTTAGTTTCGTTGAGAAAATGGAGAAGTTACAATAGTGATCCTCGAGCTGTATGGATCGTGGAGGAAGAAGAGGCTAGATCGCTCTTCTGCCTCTCTACGCGTGGGCGTGGAGTGGACGTGGTGTGAGCTGAGAGACTGATCGACCCCGTGCAAGGGGGAGGCCCGGGGGGTGTAACATCCCAAAATTTCATTTTGGAATGTTATGAAATATAGCTATGCATCCATCTGCATCATTGCTTGAATACATGTATTGTTGAAATGCCTTCTCTGTATTTCTGAAACCCCTTTCTACTTTCAATAAGTTGCTTTCACCTATTTGAAATCTTGGTAAAAAGTTCAAATAAGAGAGGAGGAACATGACACTCCACACCAGGGTCATCTTGGTGATATATTTGAACAACAAAAAACAGGGGTTATTTTGAAAATATTTGCAAAAAGGATTTAAAAACAAATAAGCTATTCTGAAAATATTATTTTTTTCAAAATGTTCAAATGACAGAATAAAAATGTTCATTAACTAGCATTTATTATTCTGTTAATTCTGATATATAATACCCCTATATTTATAAAAGGTTTGAATGTTTTAAGAGCTTTTGAATGTCATTGGAAAATTATTAATAGAAAACGGTAACGGTTTCCTGTATTAAACGGGCCGGCCCAATGGCTTTAAAAGCCGAGACCCTTATCGGTCGGCCGACCGACGCGCAGTAACTGCGTTCTCTCTCTCTACCACCGGGCCCCACCCCCGACCGACCGTTAGCCCGACCGGTCATCCCTCTCCTTCCCCGTACGCGCCGGACCTCGCCGGCCGTTTCCTTCCACCCCCGCGGATCTCGCCCCTCTTAACCCCCCTCACTCCCCGCACCCCTATAAGTACCGGCCACTCCCCGCCTTCCATTCCCCCCCAAACCCCCTCCTACCTCGCCGGAAGGCTGCCGCAATTCGTCGCCGGAGTTCCCACCACCACCGGACCTCCCTTCGACCGTAGCCATCGACTCCGTCCACCTCTCGCCCCACCGTTGCCACCAATCGACGCCGGACGTCAAGCTCCGTCGCTCGGACCACTTCGCTGGCTCCCTCGACCACCGGAGCTCCTCGCCGTCGTCTTCGCCGCTTTCGGACTCGCCGGAGATCCCCACGCCGGCGACTTTTACCCCGTGAGCTTTTCCACCCCTCAGATCTAAAATCCACGGCCGAGATTAGAACGGATTAAATTCCGAACCGGTATCCCCTACAGACCGGTCGCCCGCCCGTAAGCACTCGCGCGCACACGCCCCCAACCAATAGGAAAGCGCCACGTAGCTCCCTGGCCGTCCGATAGATATTTCACTTTTTCTGATTTTTGTTTAGAAAACAGAACCTGTTATGATTTTGTTTTGTGAATATCTTTTGTTCTGTTTAATGTTTTGAGTTGATTCTTTTTGCAATAGCTCACATTTTGCATGTAGTTTCACCCTATACTTTTAAATTTCAAATTTGACCTATAAAATTTGAATTAATCAAATTTTCTCAAAATCTTCAAATCTGAATAACTAGAGTTTGAAAATAGATTTTGATATGAATCTTTTTGCTACTGTTTGACATTGGTTAGGACTATCACCATGTTTAGTTTGAGGATTTTTAGGATGATTTTGTTTAGTTTTCTAGCTATAAACAGAATCTGTCTAGTGTTATAGTATAGTTTTATTTACTTAGTTTTAGTTAGTTTAACTTAGATTTAGTTTTAATTTGTTAGTAGGTTCTGTTGATTAAACATTTAGTGTTTTATTTACTGTTAGTAGAAATATAAGTTTGCTTAGTTTATTTTCTTTATTAACATTAGTATCACATTTTCTTTTCAAATAGGTTTATTTTGATTAAAAAACAAGTAGTTAGTAATAGTTTTGCTTTCAAACAAAGTTTTAAATAACTTAATTCTGTTTTCTAAGACAAGTTTATTTGTAAATTCTTTTCTGTTAAGAACATGTTTTACTAATAAATAATAAGTTTGTTTTGCTCTCTTGTTAGTAAAAGTATATTTCATTCATATAGTGTTTATCAAAACTTTTACAAACTTTACTAAAGTTTTCCCAACAAACTTAAACTAATTTTATTCTGTTTATTAATAAAATATTTTATTGTTTCCTTGCTGTCAACAATTGTTTTGTTATTTCAAAATAGTTGTATTATGTTAGTAGTGTTTTATCAATCACCTCCTAGTAAACAAAACTTTGTGTGTTTCTCTTACTTGTGATTTGTGCATTGTTTTGTCTTGATTTGTTTACTAGTTCTTGGTTGATGTTTGTGAGTTACAATATTTTGTTGTATGCTTATTGAGTGCTTGTTTGCTTCGTTAGATTATCCGGAGTGCGAAGCTTGTTACTTAGAGTCACTCACGTACGAAGATCATCAACCAGGCAAGTCACTTTGATCATGTTTTACCCATGTTTTATATGCATTTGTTCTACCATCTCCCCAATTGCATGCAAGATAGGTTAGTTGGAAACTTGGTTACAATGTAGTAGTATCATGTGGTAGGTACCCCTCCTCAACCCCTTTGACAACATCTGGCCCCGGGAAACGTTGTTTTACTTTTGCTATGCTATTAGTAGACGAGGTTGGTTGTGTGAATCATGAGGGTTGAGAGAGTTAATAATTTGAAGACCTACATAATGATCAAGATTCAAGACTCCGAGTTTTCAACATACCTCTGGGTGGATGATGGTTGAACGGCACCCTGGAGAAACCAGTGGATTTGCCTAGGTGATGCTGGAGATGGCCAGTATTCACGCGAAAAGATCCACCTAGGCACAAAGAGATGGATGGGTGCTTCAAGACCCAAGGCTTACCTGCACAGCCACAAGTCATTATGGGCTCTGGCTTGGTTGGATATTGTGGTGACCCTGGACAGGCGGTGCTACGAGATGTAGAAGAACGGTAGGAAAGGATGGGCACCGACAGAGTCGCAGGGAAACCCTTTGGAAGACCATGTTTTGGTCATCCGTTTCTCAAACACCCTAAAGTGCGAGAAATCAAACGGAGGCGACCAAATCTTGTGGGGAACGTGTGCAAAACTCTGCAGAGTACTCAAACCTAATCGATTAGCCGTGTCCACGGTCATGGACGACGTGAGCCAAAGGAACTAAAACTTCTGGAACTCTCAACACAATTAATATGATGATGTGGGTATTAATAATTTGGGAATGAGAATTGGTTGGTGGAACCATCTCATTAATCAACCAACTTAGTAATATTTTGCTTAGCCCCTCTCTTGATGTAGGAAAAATTTGGCTTTACGCAAAAACTTACCACCCCACCTGCCATTTTTGCATATAGATTAGATGATTATCTTTTCACCCCTCTCTTGTGACGTTGCCGGCATATTCCATATGCTGACCTACATGGCTGCAACGTATCATGTTGCAGAGTACTTTTCCGACCAGGAGTGAGGATGCGTTCTATGCTCAGTGAGATGCCCTTGGAGTCAGATGGACTCATCTACCTTTGACGCTTCCGCAAGATTTAGATATTCTCATGAGTTGGCTTTTAGCCACTTTATTGTAATTTTTATTGTAATAAAGGACTCGAAATGAGATTTCGATTAATATAATGCTGTGTGATTTCCCTTTGATATATACATTGATGTACTGTGTGTGTACCAGCATGATCTTGGGATGGTATAGAAACACCGGAGATTCGACCTTTCAGGTCGGGTCGCTACAGAAATGGTATCAGAGCACACGCTGACCGTAGGACGTAACCTCTAGGACTGGAAAGCCTTAGGATTATTTCTCTTTGTCTTTAAAATTCTTATACTCTCATCTATTCGTTTCTGACTCCACTCCGATTATTTCAAAATTTATAGATGGCCACCTTCATCCCAGTGTTGATCACGGAGTTTGCCAGCCTGACGCAACGATGCCCTTTGGTAAGTAGCTGATGAGGATCGTCAAGGACGTAAGGATTGCTTTGCCGAGCATCACCGGGATTCCTATGATGTCATTTCCCCAAGATGGACGCTACAGGATCGAGGTGCATATCCCAGGGAAGACCTTTGGGAACCGGAAGGAACCCATCGACCTCAAGTTCGTGGCACCCAGTTGGATACTTGGGAGAGACATGGCCATTCATCGTGCCCTTGGACGTATTCAGGAGGAATACAGAGGTGGAACCATTTCACCAGGACTCAGCGTGGTTTGTCGTAGGGATGTCCATGGAAACATCATAACTCCTCCCACTGCAGACACCACTATTTCCTATATCCAGACCTTGGAGACTTACATCAGGACTCTGGAGCTTTGAGTTCGTGCTGATACGAAGACAATCAAGAATCTGATGAACCGTGAGATTGACCTTGAAGCTGATTTGCGGGAAGCCAACTACGAGCATGAATATGAGGTGAAGGATTTCTTAGAGAGGATCGACAAGCTGAACACTCGCATCGCCACTCTGGAGGAACAGATGGACATGGGTGAAAATCTTCATCCTGAGGGAGACTTGGCTCCTTTCATCAGCGACGATGATGACTATGAGGAGAGCACCACTGGAGGAGACTCAGTCACCATGTATTTCTGAGGAAAACATTAGTTATGCCCTCCATGTATCTTTTCAACGTTAAAAGCATAGGTCGATGCTTAGTTTGATTGAGATTTGTATTCCCGATGTTTGACATTGATTGAATAAATGAATGAGTGTTTGGTGTGATATGTTTGTTGCATTGCATATGAGTAGTGAATTTCTTCTTTTAGACCCTTGTTCTATTCTAATTCTCACCCCTCTGAAAACAGCAAGATGCCTCCACGACGTGAGACCGACTTCACTTTCCCGCCGGAACTCACGCAACTCCTTCAACAGCAGAATGCACTGATGCAGTTATTGATTCAGAATCAGACCAACAACCAGAACAATAACAACCACCATCCACCCCAGACTGACAATCTCACCCGTTTTCTGATGTTGAACCCTCCAACTTTCTCCAGCAGCACTGAGCCAATTGTGGCAGATGACTGGCTCCGTAAGATGGAGAGAGAACTTGTCACCGCTGGATGTAGTGATGCTGAGAAGGTGCGTTTTGCCGCACATCAACTTGAAGGACCAACAGCTTCATGGTGGGAGAATTACACCATCACCTATCCTATTGCTGATGTAACTTGGGAGCAATTCAAGCTTGCTTTCTGCACCGCACATGTTTCAGCTGGAGCCATGAGTCTGAAGAAGCGCGAGTTTCGTAACTTGCGCCAGGGTAATCGTTCCGTGGACCAATATGTGGAAGTGTTCAGCATGTTGGCCCTTTATGCCCCAGGAGATGTGGCCGATGATGCGTCCAAGCAAGAGAAGTTTCTAGAAGGACTCAACGATGAGTTGAGCATGCAGCTGGTAGTGGCTACTTTCAACAACTACCAATAGCTGGTGGACAAGGCCCTCATCTTGGAGGGAAAACAGCAGCAAATTGAGAATCGCAAGAGGAAGTACACCCAGGGGAAGTTTAACACTGGAGCTCATCAGAAGGCCCGCTACTCCCCGTACTCAGGGAATACCGGATCAGGTACCGGTAAGTTTGGAAGGCACACTCATGCCGTGCACAACCATGGAGGTCACAACCATGGAGGAAATGGGAATGCCCGTCCCAACCATGGCCATTTCAAGACTGACAATGGGAATGGGAACAACAACCAGCACCGTCACGTTCCTACTCAGAAGGATCTGAGTCACATCACCTGTTTCAAGTGCCAGAAGACAGGGCACTATGCTACTGAGTGTTCCCAGAGCAAGCAGGGAAATGGAAACGGCAACTCCGCAGCCAAGAAGCCCAACCCTTTTCCTCGTGCCCAGGTGAACCATCTCGACGTGGAAGAAGTCTATGATCAACCCGAGACTATGGTTGGTAAGTTTTTCTTGCATTCACGTCTAGTTACAGTACTTTTTAATTCCGGTGCAACTCATTCATTCATATCAAGGGTAGTTGTGGATAAGTATGGTTTGCCCACCAAAACCCTTAGTCAGCCCATTAAGGTCAGTTCCCCAGGAGGTATGATGGTGGCAAGGATAGGATGCCATGCTTTGAAACTCAATATAGGAAACCATGTTTTTCCCACTAACCTCATCGTCTTAGAATCCCAGGGATTGGATGTAATCCTAGGCATGGATTGGATGACCAAGTATGAAGGAAATCTTGATTGCCTCAGCAAGTCTGTTTCACTCACCACCCCGGAGAACAAGAGGATTAAGTATGTATCCCGACGCACACGTATGAGTGCTCGGTTAAATGCCCTCACAGGAGTTGTTCAGGAGGAAGTACCTGTAGTAAAAGACTTTCTGGATGTATTTCTGGAAGAATTACCAGGAATGCCACCAGATAGGGAGATTGAGTTCCTAATAGGGCTACAGCCACGGACAACTCCAATTTCCAAGAGACCCTATCGGATGCCCGCAAATGATCTGTTGGAAATCAAGAAGCAAATTAAGGAGTTATTGGATAAAGGTTATATACGCCCAAGTTCTTCACCTTGGGGAGCCCCAGTTCTTTTGGTGGAGAAGAAGGATAAAACCTTGAGAATGGTAGTCGATTATCATGCTTTGAACGAGGTGACTATCAAGAACAAGTACCCTCTGCCGATGATTAATGATTTGTTTGATCAGCTAGTAGGCGCCAAAGTATTCTCTAAGATCGATCTTCGATCAGGGTATCATCAACTGAAGATTCGTGAACAGGATATACCCAAAACAGCTTTCACAACAAGGTATGGCTTATACGAGTATACTGTCATGTCCGTTGGTTTGACTAATGCTCCTGCCTACTTCATGAATTTGATGAACAAAGTGTTTATGGAATATTTGGACAAGTTTGTCGTGGTGTTCATCGATGACATTTTGATATTCTCCAAGAACAAGGAAGAACACAAGGAACATCTGCGTTTAGTTCTGGAGAAGCTAAGAGAACATCAGTTATATGCCAAGTTCAGCAAATGTGAATTCTGGCTAACGGAAGTCGGATTCCTTGGACATGTTATTTCTGGAGAAGGAATAGCAGTAGACCCCGCTAAGGTTGAAGCCGTCACCGAGTGGAAGTCACCCACCTCAGTTAAGGAGATCCGCAGTTTCCTTGGACTTGCCGGATATTACCGGAGATTCATTGAGAATTTCTCAAAGATTGCCAAGCCCGTGACAGAGTTGTTGAAGAAAGAATCCAAGTATGTTTGGACTGAGGAATGTGAAGCCAGTTTCCAGGAGTTGAAGAAATGTTTAGTCACAGCCCCGGTGTTGATTTTGCCCAATATTCGGAAGGACTTCCAGGTTTATTGTGATGCTTCACGTCAAGGACTTGGAGGAGTACTCATGCAAGATGGAAAGGTTGTACCTTATGGATCCAGACAACTACGACCTCATGAGTTGAATTATGCCACCCATGATTTGGAATTAGCAGCCGTAGTGCACGCACTCAAGACCTGGAGACATTTTCTTATCGGAAATAGTGGTGATGTTTACACCGACCATAAGAGCCTGAAATATATTTTCACGCAGAAAGAGTTGAACCTCAGACAGAGAAGATGGTTAGAGTTAATCAAGGACTATGACATGAGATTACACTACCATCCAGGTAAGGCTAATGTTGTAGCCGATGCCTTGAGTCAGAAAACTTATGTGAAAACACTCACAGCGGGAGGATTACCTCAAGAGTTAGTCGATGATCTCAGAGAGCTCAAGCTAGAGATAGTTCCAAGAGGATATGTTGCTACACTGGAAATTCAGTCCACCTTGACCGAAAGAATTCGAGAAGTCCAGAAATCGGACAAGGAGATAGCTGAGATTAAACAGAGAATGGAAGATGGTAAAGCTAAAGGTTTTCGTGAGGATGAACACGGAACTTTGTGGTTTGAGAACCGAATCTATATGCCCAATGACCCAGAGCATAGGAAGTTGATACTTCAAGAAGCCCACGATTCACCTTACTCAATACACCCAGGCAATAACAAGATGTATCTAGATTTAAAGGAAAGTTATTGGTGGACCGGTATGAAGAAAGATATTGCGGAACATGTTGCAATATGTGATGTTTGTCAACGAGAAAAGGCAGAACATCAGAAACCAGCAGGGTTACTCCAACCTCTGCCGATACCCGAGTGGAAATGGGAAAAGCTTGGTATGGACTTCATCACAGGATTACCCAGGACCCGTTCAGGTTATGATTCCATCTGGGTAGTGGTAGATCGCTTGACCAAGGTAGCTCATTTCATTCCAGTGAAAACCACCTATACCAGTGCTAAACTAGCCAAGATATATATGACCAGGATCGTATGTCTGCATGGAGTTCCGAGGAGTATCGTGTCAGATAGAGGAACACAGTTTACCTCAAAGTTTTGGCATCAGTTACATGAAACTTTGGGTACAAGGCTGGAGTTCAGTACAGCTTTTCATCCGCAGACAGATGGACAGACGGAGAGAGTCAACCAGATTTTGGAAGACATGTTGAGAGCTTGTGCGCTAGATTATGGATCTAGTTGGGATGACAACTTACCTTACGCAGAATTCTCGTACAACAACAGTTATCAGACCAGTCTAAAGATGGCCCCTTTCGAAGCTTTATACGGAAGGAGGTGCAGAACACCATTGACGTGGGATGGTGTTGGAGACCGAAAACTTTTTGGTCCCGACCTTGTTCGAGATTCAGAGGATAAAGTCAAGTTGATATGTGACAGACTCAAGATAGCTCAATCTCAACAGAAGAGTTATTCTGACAACAAGCGCAAAGAAGTGACGTATGAAGTGGGAGACCGAGCTTATCTTCGTGTGTCCCCACTTCGAGGAATCAAGAGGTTTGGTGTTAAAGGAAAATTAGCACCCAGATTCATAGCCCCCTACAAAATTCTTGAACGTAGAGGCAAAGTTGCATACAAGCTGGAATTGCCAGAAGGATTATCCAGAGTTCATAATGTGTTCCATGTGTCCCAGCTGAAGAAATGTCATGCTGAGATGGCTGATATTCCTTTGAGAGATACAGTGCCCCTAGAGGCCATACAACTTGACAATGATCTGACTTACGAGGAGAAGCCTGTCAGAATCCTCGAGACTGCCAACAGAGTTATCCGCAGCAAGATCATCAAGTTCTGTAAGGTTTTGTGGAGTCATCACACCGAGGAAGAAGCCACCTGGGAACGCGAAGAAGATCTTCGTAGAGACCACCCGCACCTATTTTCTAGCCAACCCGAATCTCGAGGGCGAGATTCATCTTAAGGTGGGTAGGTTTGTAACATCCCAAAATTTCATTTTGGAATGTTATGAAATATAGCTATGCATCCATCTGCATCATTGCTTGAATACATGTATTGTTGAAATGCCTTCTCTGTATTTCTGAAACCCCTTTCTACTTTCAATAAGTTGCTTTCACCTATTTGAAATCTTGGTAAAAAGTTCAAATAAGAGAGGAGGAACATGACACTCCACACCAGGGTCATCTTGGTGATATATTTGAACAATAAAAAACAGGGGTTATTTTGAAAATATTTGCAAAAAGGATTTAAAAACAAAAAAGCAATTCTGAAAATATTATTTTTTCCAAAGAGTTCAAATGACAGAATAAAAATGTTCATTAACTAGCATTTATTATTCTGTTAATTCTGATATATAATACCCCTATATTTATAAAAGGTTTGAATGTTTTAAAAGCTTTTGAATATCATTGGAAAATTATTAATAGAAAACGGTAACGGTTTCTGTATTAAACGGGCCGGCCCAACGGCTTTAAAAGCCGAGACCGTTACCGGTCGGCCGACCGACGCGCAGTAACTGCGTTCTCTCTCGCTGCCACCGGGCCCCACCCCCGACCGACCGTTAGCCCGACCGGTCATCCCTCTCTTATGTTAGTAGTGTTTTATCAATCACCTCCTAGTAAACAAAACTTTGTGTGTTTCTCTTACTTGTGATTTGTGCATTGTTTTGTCTTGATTTGTTTACTAGTTCTTGGTTGATGTTTGTGAGTTACAATATTTTGTTGTATGCTTATTGAGTGCTTGTTTGTTTCGTTAGATTATCCGGAGTGCGAAGCTTGTTACTTAGAGTCACTCACGTACGAAGATCATCAACCAGGCAAGTCACTTTGATCATGTTTTACCCATGTTTTATATGCATTAGTTCTACCATCTCCCCAATTTCATGCAAGATAGGTTAGTTGGAAACTTGGTTACAATGTAGTAGTATCATGTGGTAGGTACCCCTCCTCAACCCCTTTGACAACATCTGGCCCCAAGAAATGTTGTTTTACTTTTGCTATGCTATTAGTAGACGGGGTTGGTTGTGTGAATCATGAGGGTTGAGCGAGTTAATAATTTCAAGACCTACATAATGATCAAGATTCAAGACTCCGAGTTTTCAACATACCTCTGGGTGGATGATGGTTGAACGGCACCCTGGAGAAACCAGTGGATTTGCCTAGGTGATGCTGGAGATGGCCAGTATTCACGCGGAAAGGTCCACCCAGGCACAAAGAGATGAATGGGTGCTTCAAGACCCAAGGCTTACCTAAACAGCCACAAGTCATTATGGGCTCTGGCTTGGTTGGATATTGTGGTGACCCTAGACAGGCGGTGCTACGAGATGTAGAAGAACGGTAGGAAAGGATGGGCACCGACAGAGTCGCAGGGAAACCCTTTGGAAGACCAAGTTTTGGTCATCTGTTTCTCAAACACCCTGAAGTGCGAGAAATCAAACGGAGGCGACCAAATCTTGTGGGGAACGTGTGCAAAACTCTGCAGAGTACTCAAACCTAATCGATTAGCCGTGTCAACGGTCATGGACGACTTGAGCCGAAGGAACTGAAACTTCTGGAACTCTCAACACAATTAATATGATGATGTGGGTATTAATAATTTGGGAATGAGAATTGGTTGGTGGAACCATCTCATTAATCAACCAACTTAGTAATATTTTTCTTAGCCCCTCTCTTGATGTAGGAAAAATTAGGCTTTACGCAAAAACTTACCACCCCACCTGCCATTTTTGCATATAGATTAGATGATTATATTTTCACCCCTCTCTTGTGACTTTGCCGGCATATTCCATATGCTGACCTACATGGCTGCAACATATCATGTTGCAGAGTACTTTTCCGACCAGGAGTGAGGATGCGTTCTATGCTCAGTGAGATGCCCTTGGAGTGAGATGGACTCATCTACCTTCGACGCTTCCGCCTTGTATTCCCCTCCAGGAGGAGGGGACGCACCACGCGGAGGGCATGGAGGGCCGTGGCTTGATGGGCCACGCGGCAGAAAAGACCGGGCCATGGGGCGGGGCCCTCCACGACCGCGGCCTCGGCTCGCGCGATGGGATCTGATACGGCGCGGGCCAACGGTTGACGTCCCCGAGTGCCATGACGCATGCCCCTCATGCCACGGGAATCGTGGGGGTCGTGCACAATGAATCCGCCCCCGACGATTACCCGCGCGGGGTATAAATGGCGAGAGGAGGGGAGGAGAATGGCACATTTGCTCCCCCGCTCTCGTCGCATCGTCTTCTTCGTCACCCTCATTGCCCTTCTTCCCTTGCCACGAGAGAGAGAGAGAAAGAGGGCAGAGCCCATGGGCAGGCTGCGCTGCCGTCCGGCACCGCAGAGAAACCGGGACGCCGTCGAGCAACCGCGTCCGTCACGACGACCGCGCCCCTCCACTCGGTGACCATGGCGCGGAAGGGCACTTGGGGCGGCAGCGATGTGGACGAGGACTTCATCGAGCACCTCCGCGACCACCGCAAGCTCCTGGCGGAGGCACACGTGGTGGTATGCCTGGCCGGGCCGGAGAACTCCCCTGCACCGCGGGAGGGTGAGGTGGTCGTCTTTGCCGACCATTTCCTCCGTGGGTTTGGGCTGCCAACGAGCGTCTTCTTCTGCCGCTTCTTGACGCGGTTCGGGCTGCAATCGCACCACCTCCCCCCCAATGCCGTCTTGCAGCTGGCGGTGTTCATCACCCTCTATGAGGGATTCTTGGGGATCAAGCCACGGCTCAACTTCTGGTGCCGGCTCTTCTTCCTCAAGCGCCAGATGGTGGTGGATCCGGCGACCAAGCAAAAAGTGATGACCGCCTGCGGAGGCGCCATGATTCACATCTGCAAGGGGACCGGCTTCCCTAAACTCCCGCTTCACGAATCGGTGAAGCGCCGGCAGTGGGGTTTCTTCTATGTGAAGAACACGAAGCCGAAGGCGGCCTACATCAACCTCCCGGACTTCGTCAACCACCCGCCGGTTGCGATGGTGAACTGGCAGGCGGTTCCGCCTCAGGCGCCCTAGATAGCGGACCGGCTCAGCGAGCGCCTACTCGAGCTGACCGGGACGGAGGAGCTGAAAGCCACCGATCTTCTGGCGACGATGGTGGTGCGCTGAGTGCAGCCGCTGCCCGGGCGGCCGCACCTCATCTGCCAGATGGGAGGACACCACAACCCCTGCTGGCTCTCCACCAAGGAGTTGAAGCTGGTCCACGTGGCGAGGAGAGTGAACGCCATATCGATAGCGAAGATGGACGAGGGCGAATGGCAATGGGGGAAAACCCCGTACAGCCGGAGCCGCCCGACACCGCGGGTAAGTGTCTAGGCGCCTCCTTTCCTCCATCTTCTTTTTTTCTATAATAGCGCCTCTCCCCTCCTTTGTCCTGACAGCGCACCGCCCGGCCCGTCCGCAGCTCTTTCCACTGCTGCAGAACCATGGGGAGCCGGCCCCCGACACGGCAGTGTCGGACGCCGAGGAGGTCGAGGACGCCGACGACAAGGAGCCGACGGACTCCGAGCGAGAGCCGGTGGGTCCGAAGCCGTCGACGCGGAGGAGGAGGCTGTTGGAAATATGCCCTAGAGGCAATAATAATTTGGTTATTATCATATTTCCTAGTTCATGATAATCGTTTATTATCCATGCTATAATTGTATTAATCGGAAACATAGATACATGTGTGGATACATAGACAACCCAATGTCCCTAGTATGCCTCTAGTGAACTAGCCTGTTGATCAAAGATGGTTAAAGTACTCTAACCATGGACATGAGATATCATTTGATAACGGGATCACATCATTAGGAGCATGATGTGATTGACAAGACCCAAACTACAAACGGGTTCTATCTAGACATCGATGACGATGAATAGCTGGTGTCCCAGCTACGATCTTGCCCATGTGGTGGGCTGTAGATAGTCAGGCCATGTGCCTTCTTTTCTATTTCACTGTCCATACTTGGATAGTTTAAGTTTCTGCTGGCTTGTATGAATATGTTTGTATGACTTGTGTGTTGGGTCATGTGACCCCTGCTTGTATGAACATAACATGTTAGACTCTTCTGAGCCTTCTAAATAAAAGTTGTATCAATGAATGGTTATGTTGTGATGCCATAGTTGTATCTATGCATATCGGGCATGTCGTGCGTACGTGTGACGTGCAACGGTATGTATGGGATCCGACACCTAGTCGTGTGCCTTTAGTAGTACTCTTTACAAGAAATTGCCCCTTTGTGCTTCCACCGAGCCCTGGTAGCTTGCGACTGCTCCGGACACATTGGTTGACCGGCATGTATCCTTCTTTGCTGTTGTGTCTATCCCTTCGGAGAAAATGTCTCGCGGTGTAACAGAGTCCTTGTAGCTTGCTACGAGTCGACATCACTTGCTTGAGATCGACACCTACATTGTTGGGTTATGTATGCCTGTTTCTATACGGATGTACCACTGGGGTTCTATGACTAGTCATGTCGGCCCGGGTTCTTTGTTGTGTGATTGCCAGCGACATGATTGCATCCGTGTGCCAAAAGACGCAAATGGTCCCGGCCAAGGTAAGGTGGCAGCCGTGGAGTTTACCGTGCGTGAGGCCGCAAAGCGATGTGACTTGTTACAGTGTGGAATCATATGACTTAGGATCGGGGTCCCGACAGCGCTGGTATCAGAGCCTGACTGACTATAGGACTACCAAGCCAAACCGGTTGAAGTTGAGTCTAGAAACACTATAGAAAAGTAAGGGAATTGTTTGTGGAAGGGAACGTCAGACTCTTTTTACTCCTTATTCTATTGTATTCTATGCTGGGTCATTCTCATCTAATCTATGGGGTTAAGAACTAGGCTTCTTCTCTAATGCTTAGGATGACGAGTTACTAGCCCTGGACCACTAGCTAGTTTGACTGCAAGTATAGATCAGTATTGAGTGTTGTTGGTGTGACAATCAGATGGAGAAGAGAATTGAGTCTAGATAGTTGAGTGGTTATGCATTTCCGATCTTTTGCAATTGTCTCAAAATCTTTGTTGAGCAATTACAGCCGTTATGCTGTCCGATTTCCTCTAGAATCTCTAATGTCTTTGCATCCATCTCTGTTTCAGATGCCCCCTCGTCCCTCCCGTCAGGTGGTCCATTTGACTAGGTGCATTGATGTGCCAGGTCATACGGCCATGTTGGTTAGAGTCATGATGGAAGCTGGATATCGCTGGTACCCGGAGTACACAGTGGAGGAGCAGTATCGGGACTTCAACTAGAGTCAGTACTTGTGTACTGTTAGGATCTATCCGCCTTATCTTGGAGCCGCAGAGCCGCTTCATTGGACCTATGGACTAGGTGTGACCATTGACATGGCAGTTCAGGAGGCCGCTTTCACTATGCTGTCTATCATGAGGTTTCACCATGGACTGCTTCAGAACACGGAGTTTTGCTATATTCCTGCTTCTCAGGGAGGAGAGGAAAGCTACTTCAGTGCAGCCTATTATGATCACTCCCATGAAGACCTTAGCAGGTGACTGCTCAGATGTTGGAGAACAGGGATCGAGATGCACGTGCTCTTCGTATGGAACTTTATGCTACACGTGCACGTCTGTGGACCGCTTTGACTCAGTTAGCACCTGTCATGTAGACAGGATATGGAGATATGGAGATGTTGAACCCATCGCGGACTCATTTGCCAGCACGCGTAGACTGGCCCGATGTTGGAGGCATCACACCTCTTCGAGGACCGCTGTTGCCACTAGCAAGGGGACCAAGGCCACATCCGTGTCCTTTTGGTTTCTAGGGATCACAGGCTAGAGTGTTTCCAGATCCTCAGGTTGAGCTTCCGGGTCATGGAGGTAACCTGTATGAGGGATTCTATGGTGATGCTTGAGTGCGTGGATGTTAGCATTAGTATGGTAGTAGTCGTATCATCACAGTCCTGTGTGTCTTGTGAGATATGACGGAGTCGAGAGTTGAGTTCTGGAGGTATAGATAGATAATGTATAGGAAGCTTGCATTACCTCCGATGAGTTGTGTCGTCTCTCCGTAGGATGTAATCCAGCTTTGGCTCGTACTGAACTATTTCATGGTGTGTATGAATCATGGTTTGTATATCAGTTGATGTTACCATGTTAATCAGGGTTTTAATTCCCTTGCATGCCATGTTGTCCAGTGCATTCCTATCATTTCCTTAGAGTTGTTCCCCTGAGGCCTAAGTTGTGGATTGTTTCCAGAATGGTGTCTGCGACTAGGAATACCCTTGTGCGATCCCCTGAGCAGGGCAAAGGAAGCCAGCCAAGGCAAAAGGACCTGCCTCGTGCACCCTCTCTCGCAGAGGTGATGCTAGAAGCAGAACGGAACAAGAGGGAGACCAACAGGGTGTTGGAAAGGATTGAGCAAAATACTGCCCGCGCTCCCCGCAATGACCGTGTTGAGGGTGTGACCCTCCATGACTTCATCAAGCTGTGTCCGCCAAAGTTTCATCATTCGGTCGACCCGCTTGATGCGGATGATTGGTTGACCAGTATGACACGCAAGATTCGAGTTGCAAATGTTTCGGAGGCCAACAAGGTGACCTTTGCAACATACTTTTAGGAAGGACCCGCCAATCTGTGGTGGGAAAATTATGAAGCTATGTGACCCTTAGGCCCCGCACCAACTTGGGCAGACTTCGGTGAGGCTTTTCGTACCCATCACATCCCAAAAGGGCTGATGGAATGCAAGAGGGAGGAATTCTGTGCATTCACCCAAGGTAGACTGACCGTGGATGCTTACAGCCGAGAGTTTCGTAATCTCGCTCGTTATGCCCCGGAGGAAGTGTCAACTAATGCTAAGAAGCAAGCTAGGTTACGCAAAGGACTTAATCCAGAGCTACGTCGTGATCTGCGCCTTCATGAGTGCGCTACCTTCCAAGCCCTCGTCAACAAGGCTATCAACGCCGTGACTGGACAGAAAGATTATGAGGTAACTAGGAAGCATAATCATGAATTCAGCTCTGCATCTGGCTCCGGCTCGAATAAGAGCCGAGTGTGGGTGCCCAATGCTGCTCTGCCACCGAGAAATGCTGCGAGGCCATCATTTCAGGCACCTCGCCCAATTCAACCTAACCCACAGGTCAGGACATTTGGAGGTCCAACCACCAACATTGCTCCCCGTCCCCCTGTGGTTTGTTACAAATGTGGAGCACCAGGACATTATTCTCGTGAATGTCCTCAGAACAATGTCAAGCCGGCTGGACGTGGAAAGCCGGGAAAAGCCTTCTTTGTGAAGCCAACTCCTGCTCGTGGCCGAGTTAATTATGTATCTGCTGAAGAAGCTGTGGAAGACCCTGATGTTCTTCTAGGTATGCTCTTTGCCAATAGCCATCCAGCATCTGTTTTGTTCGATACTGGAGCATCTCATTCATTCATCTCAGAAAGTTATGCACGGTTGCATAATGTGTCTTTTTGTGATATGCCAACTCCTCTAGTAGTTCAGACTCCTGGTTCAAAATGGCAAACTTCTAGAGTGAGCCATGGAAATGAGATCCTAGTGGATAGATTAGTCTTTCTAGCATCTTTGATAGCTCTCAAGTCTTCGGATATCAATATCATTTTGGGTATGGACTGGATGTCATCTCATTACGCCAAGATTGATACTCATACTAGGAATGTTCAACTTACACATCCCTCGGGTAAGACAGTTAATGTCTCCACTCGAATAGCCAAGCGCCAACTCTATTCGCTCAATGCAAGCCCTCTTCCAGAGCTAGAAAATGTTCCGGTAGTTCGTGATTTTCTGGATGTTTTTCTAGAAGAGCTGCCAGGTATTCCACCTGTCAGAGATGTTGAGTTTGTGATAGAACTCATTCCAGGGACTGTCCCAATAGCCAGAAGACCCTATAAGATGGCACCCTTAGAACTAGCCGAGCTTAAAATTCAACTCGATGAAGCTTTGTATAAAGGTTTCATCCATCCTAGTTCATCTCCTTGGGCTTGTCACGTCCTCTTTGTTAAGAAGGATGGATCGGAACGAATGGTTGTGGATTATCGGCCAGTGAATCTGGTCACCGTTAAGAACAAGTATCCGCTCCCCAGGATCAACGACTTGTATGACCAACTCGCTGGATCCTCTGCCTTTTCCAAATGGATTTGAGGATGGGTTACCATCAGATCAGAATCAGAAACGGGGACATTCCAAAAACGGCTTTTGTCACTCGTTATGGCCAATACGAGTACACCGTCATGTCCTTCGGTTTAACCAATGCTCCAGCCACTTTCTCTCGCTTGATGAATTCAATCTTCATGGAGTATATAGATAAATTTGTCGTGGTTTACCTCGACGATATTCTCATCTACTCGAAGAATGAACAGGAACATGCAGAGCATCTAAGGCTAGTATTGAAGAAACTTCGAGAGCATCGTTTGTATGCCAAATTCTCCAAGTGTGAATTTTGGTTGCCAGAAGTGAACTATCTGGGCCACGTAATCTCTGGTAAAGGAATTGCTGCCAATCCTGAGAGAGTTCAGGCCGTCCTTGGTTGGACTCAACCTGAATCGGTTAAGCAAGTACGGAGTTTCCTTGGCTTAGCGAGCTATTGCCGCCGCTTTGTCGAAAACTTCTCCAAAGTTGCAAAACCTCTGACTGAACTCCTCAAGAAAGATAAGAAGTTCGAGTGGACTCCACAATGCGAGCACAATTTTCAGGAGTTGAAAAGACGTCTGACCTCTTCTCCCGTTCTGGTGCCACCAGATTTCTCAAAGGACTTCGTTATCTATGGCGACGCCTCGTGACAAGGATTAGGTTGCATTCTTATGCAAGATTGTCATGTGATTGCATACGCATCTCGTCAATTGCGACCACATGAGGATAATTATCCTACACATGATCTTGAGCTTGTAGCTGTAGTCCATGCACTGAAAACATGGCGACATTATCTTTTGGGTAATCGTTGCGAAATTTACACAGATCACCAAAGTCTAAAGTATATCTTTACCCAGCCGGATTTGAATCTCAGGCAAAGACGGTGGGTAGAGTTGATCTCGTACTACGACTTAGGGATAACTTACACCCCGGGGAAAGCCAATGTCATGGCTAATGTACTAAGTCGTAAGTCTTATTGTAACAACCTGATGCTACAACAGGGTCAACCACTTCTCCATGAGGAATTTCGGAAGTTGAATCTTCACATCGTTCCTCAAGGATTCCTATCCAACTTGGTGGTGACACCTACTCTTAAGGATCAAATAGTTGCTGTCCAAAGGTATGATAAGGGTATAACCCGAATCAAGGAGAATATTGCTAGCGGAAGCGCTACAGATTTCTCCGAAGATGATCTGGGTGTCGTGTATTTTCAGAACCGGTTGGTGGTTCCGAAGAGCCGACAATTAAGATAGTTGATTCTTAAGGAGGCTCGTGATTCTCCTCTCACAATTCATCTCGGTAGTACAAAGATGTATCAGGACCTACGCCAGAGGTTCTGGTGGACTAGGATGAAGAGAGAAATTGCTCAGTTCGTTGCAAACTGCGACGTTTGCTGTCGTGGGAAAGCAGAACATCAAAGGCCTGCTGGCACCCTTCAACCTTTAGCTATTCCTGAATGGAAATGGGATATGGTTGGTATGGATTTCATCACCGGGTTTCCCAGGACCAAGAAAGGGAATAATGCTATCTTTGTAGTCATTGATCGCCTTTCCAAAGTGGCTCATTTCCTTCTTGTTCGAGAGAGCATAACTGCTAGTCAGTTAGCAGAGTTGTATGTATCCCGAATAGTTTCTCTTCATGGTGTTCCTTTGGAAATTAACTCAGACCGTGGAAGTATTTTTACTTCTCGATTTTGGGAAAGTTTTCAAAACGCTATGGGGACTCATCTATCTTTTAGCACTGCTTTCCATCCGCAATCAAGTGGTCAAGTTGAGCGAGTCAATCAAATCCTCGAAGACATGCTCCGAGCTTGTGTTATATGTTTTGGTATGAATTGGGAGAAATGCCTTCCATATGTTGAATTTGCTTATAACAATATTTATCAATCTAGCTTGGGCAAAGCCCCTTCTGAAGTTCTCTATGGATGAAGGTGTCGAAAACCTCTTAACTAGACAGAAACCGGAGAGAGGCAACTCTTTGGTCCCGATATGATTCAGGATGCAGAAGAGCAAGTTCGCATTATTCGTGAAAAGTTGAAAACAGCCCAATCTCGTCAAAAGAGCCAATATGATCGCCATCATAAGGCTTTGACTTATGAGGTTGACGAGAAGGCTTACCTTCGGGTTACACCTCTGAAGGGTACCCGTCGATTCGGTATCAAAGGCAAGTTGGCTCCTCGTTACATTGGACCTTTTCGCAATCTTGCTAAACGAGGAGAGGTTGCCTACAAATTGGAACTCCCGTCGCATCTTTCCAAAGTTCATGATGTCTTCCATGTCTCGCAACTCAGGCATTGCTTTTCGGACCTTGTCCGAGAAGTGGACCACGAAACGCTTGATCTCCAAGATAACCTTACATACCGAGAATACCCTGTTCGTATTCTTGATCAAGCTGAGCATACCACTCGACGTCGGAACATGAAGTTTCTTAAGGTTCAGTGGTCACATCATTCCGAGAAGGAGGCGACATGGGAAAGAGAAGATCGTCTTCGACTAGAGTACCCCGCGCTCTTCCGATGACTTCAAATCTCGGGACGAGATTCTTTTGAGTGGGGGTGAGTTGTCACAACCCTAGTAAGAGTCATAGGCTAGCATTGTGTTTGCATCATCATCATCATCTATGCATCAATATGAAATGGGGAGAAGAAGAAAACCCCACCCACTTAATGAATTAAAGGATTTCTAGATAAATGAAATTTCAACAAATCCAAAATGCCCAACAAAAATGTTCCCTGAGTCTGATAAACTCGGACAAGCATATAATAGGGATCATTTGAATTATTTGAACTTCAGAAACAGTTTAAAAAAACAATGATCAAAGCCCCTGAAAATGATAACTAAATCATTACCATTATTCTCATTTTCAAAATAACCTGAAACTTTTATAATAAGTTTGAGGTAATTAGACTTCCTTTTAGAAAATATTTGGATATATTTAGAAAGTTATTTGGATCTGCAAAGAAATAAAACAAGTGTTAGTAGAAAACAGAAATCAGAAATAAAAAGAAAAGCAAGAAGAGCATACCTGTTAAGTGGGAGGCCCAGCCCAGCCCACCAGGGGCGTGGAGGTCATCTTCCACCTCACGCCACTAGGCGTCGAGGTGGCGACCGAGCGTCGGCGACCTCCACCTCCTGCCTGTCTGGTTGCCGTGGAGGCCTCCGCGAGCGCCAGGGTGAAGCACCTCGCCGACGTGGCCTCCTCTTCCCCTTCTCCCCCGCATGCTCTCTCTCTCTCGCACGCGTTTCCCTCCCTGCTCCCACCATGGCCGAACCCCGCAGGTCCATCGTGCCATCGCCCTAGCCAGCCCTAAGCCCTCTTGAGCAAGCCAAACGCTCCACCCGGACCCCCTGTTCCTCCCAGCCGAGCCACGCGTCGTCGGAAGCTCTTTGTCGCCGTCGCTCCATCGTCTTCCTCCTCGGGTCGCCGGAGGGGATTTTGAAGCTTGCCGCTCATTCCGACCGTCCCTGAGCCCACTAACCAGCTCCTTGGATCCACAGTGAGCCCTTGTCCTTTTCCCCTTCTTTTCCCCTTCTATTTCGCGCCCTAGCCTCGGATTCCATCGGAGCCCGAATGGCGCCGCCGCTAGAGCTCGTCGCCGGTCGCGTTCCGGTGATCGGTTGGTCCCTCCGAGGCCACTATTGAGTTTGCGGAGTCTCGTAGTTGCTATGAGTGCCAAGTAGGAGCTTTGCCATGCCCTGGTTCAGTGAGCCCGAGCTCGCCCGAGCTCCGGCCGCCGCCCAGCTCATCGCCGGCATCGATTCCGACCACCCCAGCTCGTGGGAAGGGTCGGAATGGACGTGCGCGTCGACGCTGAGTAGATAGGTGCAATCCGCCGTGGATTTGGTCGCCGGAGGTGGGTTTTCGAGCCCCTCCGCCGTCCCTGGAGTCGCCGGCGGCTCAACGCCGGTGGCCCTGGTCAGTTTGACCATGGGGTTCTGACCCCTGACAGGTGGGGCCAACCCCCTGGCTAATTAGAAATTAGCACTAATTAAATATTTTAATTAATTAAGTTAATTAGGCACTGACAGGTGGACCCAATTAGTTAATTAAAACAGGATTAGTTTCAATCAGTTAATTAAATTAACCAGACACTGACATGTGGACCCCACATGTCAGGTTTGACTCTCGGCCGAGCTAGCTGACCAACTGATGTCATCATGACATCATGCTGACGCAATAAGTCAAATTTCTTATTTAGAAATAAATATAGAAATTATTTACAACTTTGAAAAATCATATAAATTAATCTGTAAGTCAGATGAAAATAATTTATATATGAAAATTTATCAGAAAAATCCAATGAATCCAATGGTGCTATTCTCATGGATGATAGATCAATCTAAATAGGTAAATATAGACATTTTAGCATTAGGTCAATATATAGAATTTGAAATGAGAACAACTTTGAACCTATATTCAAATACATTTCAAATTGACATGACCAGTAGCCACATTAGCTCATCCATACACACCATTATGCCATGTTCATGCATCATATTGTTGCATTTGCTTGTATTGAATGTTCTTATCTGCATTGCGGTAGGTCCGAATCCGGACGATACTACTCCATGTCCCGACGAAGGAGAGTACTCCTCCGCAACTCCGCAAGGCAAGCAACCCCATTGATCATTCCGATAACACCCATTCTCTCGCTTCTGCTCTTACTCATTGCATTAGGACGTTGATCACATGTGAGTCATAGAAGGTAGAAGTACCCAATTCTTTGTATGACCTAATTTTGTCACTGTAAATAGCTGAACCTTGCAACCTAGCATACCTGGTAGATTCTTGTGCCGTGATGTGCCTACCTTACTTGCCTGCCATGCTTGCTATGCTTAGAGTTGTGTCAGGTTTGATCCATCTGGGTGATGAACCGGAGTGAAACCATGTGACCCTAATGTGATATGATCAAATGAACATGATTTGGTAAAAGGTAGCGATGAGGGGCTATGTAGGAGTACATAGCGGGTCGTCTCATTGGGACCGTTCTTAGGAACTGAGTTTCGTGTTTGTGATCCAAGACTAGATACTACCACACGTTGGCATACTTAATTGACCCTCTCGACTTATCAGTTGCTTAGTCCATGGTCCAGGTATTGCAAGTAGTTTCTTGTGTTTATAGTATGCTGGAGGCCATGCGTAGCGCGGACCCTCGGGGTGGGTTACGACGCGGGAGGCAGTGGCACGGTGTACCAAGGGTCACCCGAATGGTGGACTTGGGAACCCTGCACACATCGTTTAGGGCCGTTGTGGAAACTTCGGCCGGACTTCCATGCGGGTTCAGTCTCAAATAGGCGGTAGCCTGGACTAGTGGTCTTTAGCGATTGACGGTCGTGGCCGACTCCCTCGCTGGGCTTCCGCTTGAAGGTGGCCGAGGTGCATGGTTTTATGGCACACAACGATAAGTAGCGAGAGTGTGTGTGAAGAAGTACACCCCTGCAGGGTTATGAAACTATTCAAATAGCCGTGTCCTCGGTTATGGACTACTTGGAGATCTTATGCTGTTCATAGACAATGAACTGGATACTGATAAAAATATCAAGACAAGTGTGAGTACCGTGGATGGAACTCCCGTAGGCAACGGAAGTAATCCATGGTGGTGTATTGATGTGGAGTTAGTGGACTCGTGTGCGATAATAAATATCAACAAAAAGAATAATATGACTAGTGTAGGATATCCACAGGTCAAAGCTGGCATTCTGCATGAACTCCACCTCCCCCTTTATTGGAACATGAGCATAATAGACTAGGTCTGTTTTAAAGTCTTGCTGAGTACGTTCGTACTCATCCTTGCTTAATAAATGTTGCAGAAGAGAATCAGGAACCCTCGGGCGGGTTCTATCTAGACATCGATGACGACGAATAGTCAGGCCATGTGCCTTCTTTTCTATTTCACTGTCCGTACTTGGATAGTTTAAGTTTCCGCTGGCTTGTATGAATATGTTTGTATGACTTGTGTGTTGGGTCATGTGACCCCTGCTTGTATGAACATAACATGTTAGACTCTTCTAAGTCTTCTAAATAAAAGTTGTATCAATGAATGGTTATGTTGTGATGCCATAGTTGTATCTATGCATATCGGGCATGTCGTGCGTACGTGTGACGTGCAACGGTATGTATGCAATCCGACACCTAGTCGTGTGCCTTTAGTAGTACTCTTTACGGGAAACTGCCCCTTTGTGCTTCCACCGAGCCCTGGTAGCTTGCTACTGCTCCGGACACATTGGTTGACCGGCATGTATCCTTCTTTGCTGCTGTGTCTATCCCTTCGGGGAAATGTCTCGCGATGTAACAGAGTCCTTATAGCTTGCTACAACTCGACATCACTCGCTTGAGATCGACACCTGCATTGCTGGGTTATGTATGCCTGTTTCCGTACGGATGTACCACTTGGGTTCTATGACTAGTCATGTCGGCCCGGGTTCTTTGTTGTGTGATTGCCAGCGACATGATTGCATCCATGTGCCAAAATACGCAAACGGTCCCGGCCAAGGTAAGGTGGCAGCCGTGGAGTTTACTGTGCGTGAGGCTGCAAAGCGACGTGACTTGTTACAGTGTGGAATCATATGACTTAGGATCGGGGTCCCGACAGCCGTAGCTAACTGTGATGTCGTCGATGAACCGGATGGCCATGGGGCCGTCCAGCTTCTTGAAGGGTCGGGCCTCGATCCACTTGGTGAGTTTATTGACGGCGACCAGCAAATGTGTCATGCCACCTCGTGCGGTCTTGAAGGGTCCCACCATGTCCAGCCCCCAGATGGCAAAAGGCCACGAAAGGGGGATGGTCTGAAGGGTGGTATTCGGAAGATGGCTCTGCATGGTGAAGCGTTGATAGCCCTCGCACTTGTCAACCAGCTTCTTGGCCGCATCTAGAGCAGTCAGCCAGTAGAAACTGTGGCGGAATGCTTTGGCCACCAAGGACCTAGAGGCGGCATGATGCCCGCACTTGCCCTGGTGGATGTCGAGGAGGATTTCTTGCCCTTTCTCCGGTTCGACGCAAGATTGGAAGACGCCGGTGGTGCTGAGATGGACCAACTCACGGTTGATGATGCTGTAGGCAGAGGCCCGGCGCTGAATTTGCCTTGCAGCGGCCTCGTCGGAGGGGAGCTCGCCGCGCTGGAGGAACGCCAAGATGGGCTGGGCCCGAGAGGGAGCCGAGACGAGAGCCACCTCGGGCCTGAACGGGACGTTGGAGGCGGCAGCCCCCGGGACCATGGGACCACCACCCAGGACCGGCATGTCAGCCACCGGGGCCGGCTTGCCTGCCCCCAGGAGTGAGGTGGCGGTAGGGGCGTCGACCGTCATCATGACAGCGTCGAGCCCAGGGGCGGCACGCGCAGACGAGGCCAGTTCGATTGTCGTGGCGGATGGCGCCGGCTCGGTAGCCGGAGGGGTCGGACCGGCAAGGCCGCTGTAGCCGGTAGGGCCCGCTCCGCCGAGGTGCCAGCCACGCTTGCCGGCATGAAGATGGACTCTGACTCAGGAGAAGGTTTGATCGAGGGCTTCAACAACCGCTCGAGGGAGACGCCGGCTGGGATGGCCTGTCGGGTGGAGCCGATCTTGGCCAGTGTGTCGGCCGCCTCATTGTCTGCACGGGGGACATGGTGGAACTCACAGCCCTCGAAGGAGCAGGTGAGCTGCTGGACGAGGAAGCCGTAGCTGGCCATGTTGGCGTCCCTGTCATCCCATTCGCCAGAGACTTGCTGCACCACGAGGTCGGAGTCACCGAAGCATATGATGCACTGAATGCCGATCTCCTTATCGAGCCACAGGCCATGGAAGAGGGCCTCGTACTCGGACACGTTGTTGGAGGAGGCGAAGTGGATCTGGAGGGCATACTTGAGCTGATCACCTTTTAGAGAGGAGAGGACTATGCCGGCACTCAGGCCGGTCCTCATTTTCGAGCCGTCGAAGTGCATGCGCTAGTGCATGGAGTCGGGCGAAGGCGGCACGAACTAGGTGTCTATTGGGGAACGTAGCATGGGAAACAACATATTTCCTACGCACACGCAAACCTATCCATGGTGATGAGCATCTACGAGAGGGGGAGTGGATCTACGTACCTTTGTAGATCGCTCAGCAGGAAGCGTTAAGAAACGTGGTTGGCGTAGTCGAACGTCTTCGCGATCCAAATCGCCGAGCGTCCCGGGATCCAATCATGAACCATCCCGCGATCTCGTCACGATCCGTCCTGCGATCCAATCACGATCGTCTCGTGGCCTTGATCACGATCATTCCGATCTAGTACCGAACGGACGACACCTCCGCGTTCAGCACACGTGCAACTCAATGATGATCTCCGCCGTCTTGATCCAGCAAGAGGGAGCGGAGAGGCAGAAGAGTTCACCGGTAGCGTGACGGCCCTCCAGCGATGGTGGTGGAGCTATTCCGGCAGGGCTTCGCTTAAGCACTGCGGAAAACCGATCTAGAGGGGAAACTATGCACCGGTGGAACGGGTAGCACGTGGCCGTAAATTCAGTGCAAAATCCCTCTATTCCACTAGTATATAGGAGGGAGGGAGAGGAGGCCTTGGCACAGGGCTAAGCCCCTCCTTGAGTCAGCCGAAGCCAAGGAGGAGGAATCCTACTCCTCCTCCAATCCTAGTAGGAGTAGGACTCTCCCTTTTTGCCTTTTTCCCACCTTTTCTCTTTGGATTTCTTTCTCCCAGCCGCATGGGCCTCTTGTGGATTTTCCACCAGCCCACTAAGGGCTGGTTAATACTCTGCCACAGCCCAGGAAGCCTCTTGGGTCGAAATACCCCTCCCGGAGGTCTCCCGGTACACTACCGACACTCCCGGTACACTACCGATGAGCCCGAAACTTTTCCGGTGACCAAACTGGGACTTCCTATATATGAATCTTTACCTCTGGACCATTCCGGAGCTCCTCGTGACTCCGAACAAACTTCGGTCACCACCATACATAACTCTATACTCCCGAAACATCACCGAACCTTAAGTGTGCAGACCCTGCGGGTTCGAGAACTATGTAGACATGACCGAGACACCTCTACGGTCAATAACCAATGGCGGGACCTGGACGTCCACATTGGTTCCTACATATTCTACGAAGATCTTTATCGGTTGAACCTCTATGTCAAGGATCCAGTTAATCCCGTATAATGTTCCCTTTGTTCTTCAGTATGTTACTTGCCCGAGATTCGATCGTCGGTATCTTCATACCTAGTTCAAACTCGTTACCAGAAAATCTCTTTACTCGTTCCGTAATACAAAATCCCGTGGCTAACACTTAGTCACATTGCTTGCAAGGCTTGTTGTGATGTTGTATCACCGAGTGGGCCCTGAGATACCTCTCCGTCACACGGAGTAACAAATCCCAGTCTTGATCCATGTCAACCCAACAGACACCCTCGAAGATACCTGTAGAGCACCTTTATAGTCACCCAGTTATGTTGCGACGTTTGATACACACAAGGTATTCCTCCGGTGTCAGTGAGTTACATGATCTCATGGTCATAGGAACATATACATTGACATGCAGAAAACAGTAGCAATAAATTGACATGATCATATGCTACGTTTGTAGTTTGGATCTTGTCCATCACATCATTCTCCCAATGATGTGATCATGTTATCAAATGACATCTTATTTCCATGGTTAGGAAACCATAACCATCGTTGATAAACAAGCTAGTTCACTAGAGGCATACTAGGGACACTGGGTTGTCTATGTATCCACACATGTATCAATGTTTCCAATAAATACAATTCTAGCATGGATAATAAACGATTATCATGAACAACGAAATATAATAATAAACACTTTTTTTATTACCTCTAGGGCATATTTCCAATAGTCTCCCACTTGCACTAGAGTCAATAATCTAGCTCACATCACTATGTGATTTACATTGTACTGAATCGAACACCCATGAAGTTCTGGTGTTGATCATGTTTAGCCCTTGGAAGAGGTTTAGTCAATGGGTCTGCAACATTCAGATCAGATGTAATATCGGATGGAGTTGAAGCGTCGCTTTATATGTCTGGTCCTCTTGTGAAACCTTGGTTCCTTGGCTAGAGCAATGGCACCAGTGTTGTCACAGAACATATTCATTGGATTCGGTGCACTGGGCACTAGTCCAAGATCTGTCATGAACTGCTTCATCTAGACACCTTCCTTCGCAGCCTCCGAGGCTGCGATGTATTCCGCTGCGCACGTAGAATCAGCTACCACGCTTTGCTTGGAATTGCACCAGCTTACTGCACCACCGTTAAGAATAAATACGTATCCGGTTTGCGACTTAGAGTCGTCCGGATCACTGTCAAAGCTTGCATCGACGTAACCCTTTACGACGAGCTCTTCATCGCCTCCATAAACGAGAAACATTTCCTTAGTCCTGTTCAGGTACTTAAGGATATTCTTGACCGCTTGCTAGTGCTCCATTACAGGATCACTTTGAAACCTTCTGGCCATACTTATGGCAAGGCTGACATCGGGTCTTGTGCACAACATTGCATACATGATAGAGCCTATGGCCGAAGCATAGGGGATGACACTCATCTTTTCTTTATCTTCTGCAGTCACTCGGCATTGAGTCTTACTCAACTTCACACCTTGTAACACAGGCAAGAACCCCTTCTTATCCTGTTCCATTTTGAACTTCTTCAAAACTTTATCAAGGTATGTGCTTTGTGAAAGTGCTATTAAGCGTCTCGATCTATCTCTATAGATCTTAATGCCTAATATGAAAGCAGCTTCTCCTAGGTCCTTCATTGAAAAACTCTTGTTCAAATATTCCTTCACATTTTCCAGCAATTCTATATTGTTTCCAATCAGAAATATGTCATCCACATATAATATTAGAAACGCTATAGACCTCCCACTCACTTTCTTATAATACAAGCTTCTCCATAAACTTGTATAAACTCAAACGCTTTGATCACCTCATCGAAGCGCTTATTCCAACTCCGAGATGCTTGCACCAGTCCATAAATGGATTGCTGGAGTTTGCAAACTTGTCAGCATTCTATGGATCGACAAAACCTTCTAGTTGTATCATATACAACTCTTCCTCAAGGAAACCGTTGAGGAACGCTGTTTTGTCATCCATCTGCCAAATTTCATAGTCGAAATAAGCAGCTATTGCTAACATGATTCCGACAGACTTATGCCTCGCTACGGGTGAGAAGGTCTCATCGTAGTCAACTCCTTGAACTTGTGAAAAACCTTTTGCCACAAGTTGAGCTTTATAGACGGTGACATTTCCGTCCGCGTCTGTCTTCTTCTTAAGGATCCATTTGTTCTGAATGGTCTTTCGCCCTTCAGGTAATACTTCCAAAGTCCATACTTTGTTTTCATACATGGATCCCATCTCGGATTTCATGGCCTCTAACCATTTCTTGGAATCCGGGCCCATCACTGCTCCTTCATAGCTCGTAGGTTCATTGTTGTCCAACAACATGACCTCCAAGACAGGATTGCCGTACCACTTAGGAGTAGCAGCGTCCTTGTCGACCTACGAGGTTCATTAGTAACCTGATCCGAAGCTTCATGATCATCATCATTAACTTCTTCTTCAACCATCACAGGCTCTATAGAAACATCTTTCTGCGCTGCGCTGCTCTCTGGTCGAAGTAAAGGTTCAACAACCTCATCAAGCTCTATTTTCCTCCCACTCAATTCTTTCGAGAGAAACACTTTCTCAAGAAATGTTCCGTTCTCAACGACAAAAACTTTGCCTTCGGATCTGAGATAGAAGGTATACCCAACTGTCTCTTTCGAGTATCCTATGAAGATGCATTGCTCCGCTTTGGGTTCCAGCTTTTCAGCCTGAAGCTTTTTGACATAAGCATCACATCCCAAAACTTTAAGAAACGACAACTTAGGCCTCTTGCCAAACCACAGTTCATATGGCATCGTCTCAACGGATTTCGATGGTCCCCTATTTAAAGTGAATGCAACTGTCTCTAATGCATAATCCCAAAACGATAGTGGCAAATCTGCAAGAGACATCATAGAACGCACCATATCTAATAAGGCCCGATTACGACGTTCGGACACACCATTACGCTGTGGTGTTCCGGGCGGTGTCAACTATGAAACAATTCCACACTGTCTTAAGTGACTACCAAACTCATAACTCACGTATTCACCTCCTCGATCAGATCGCAGGAATTTAATCTTGTTGTTACGATGATTCTCAACTTCACTCTGAAAGTGCTTGATCTTTTCAAACGTTTCAGACTTGTGCTTCATTAAGTAAATATACCCATGTCTACTTCAGTCATCAGTGAAGGTGGGAAAATAACGATATCCACCACGCGTTGTAACATTCATCGGACCGCACACGTCAGTATGTATGATTTCCAATAAGTCACTCGCCCGTTCCATTGTTCCAGAGAATGGCGTTTTAGTCATCTTGCCCATGAGGCATGGTTCACATGTGTCAAGTGATTCAAAATCAAGTGACTCCAAAAGTCCATCAGCATGGAGCCTCCTCATGTGTTTTACACCAATATGACCTAAATGGCAGTGGCACAAGAAAGTGGTACTATCACTATCAACTCTACATCTTTTGGCATCAATGTTATGAACATGTGTGACATCACTATCAAGATTCAATATGAATAAACCCCTCACATTGGGTGCATGACCATAAAAGATATTACTCATATAAATAGAACAACCTTTATTTCCTGATTTAAATGAGTAACCGTCTCGCAATAAACAAGATCCAGATGTAATGTTCATGCTTAACGCATGCACAAAATAACAATTATTCAGGTTCATCACTAATCCCGAAGGTAATCGAAGAGAGAGCGTGCCGACGGTGATCACATCAACCTTGGAACCATTTCCCACGCGCATCGTCACTTCGTCCTTTGCCAGCCTTCATTTATTCCGTAGTTCCTACTTTGAATTGCAAATGTGAGCAACCGAACCGGTATTAAATACCCAGGCACTACTACGAGAGCTAGTAAGGTACACATCAATAACGTGTATATCAAATATACCTTGTTTGTCTTTGGCCGCCTTCTTGTCAGCCAGGTACTTGGGAAGTTCCGCTTCCAATGATTAGTTCCCTTGCAATGAAAGCACACAGTTTTTGGCTTAGGTCCGTGCTTAGGCTTCTTTACAGGAGTAGCAACTGCTTTGCCATCCTTCTTGGTTTTACCCTTCTTGCCTTTTCCCTTGCCATTCTTCTTGAAACTGGTGGTTTTATTGACCATCAACACTTGATGTTCTTTCGGGATTTCAGACTCAATGACTTTCAGCATCGCAAACAGCTCGGCGACTGACTTGTTCATCCCGTGCATGTTATAGTTCATCACAAAGCTTTTGTAGCTAGGTAGCAGTGATTGAAGAACTCTGACAGTGATTGCCTCTAGCAGAAGTCCAATTCCCAACTCCGCCAAACGAATCGAGTACCCAGACATTCTGAGTATATGTTCATTGATAGACCCGTTCTCCTCCATTTTGCAAGCATAGAACTTATCGAAGGTCTCATACCTCTCAATCCGGGCATTCTTCTCAAAGATAAACTTCAACTCCTGGAACATCTCATATGCTCCATGATGTTCAAAACGTCTTTGAAGTCCCGGTTCTAAGCCATACAAAATTGCACATTGAACTATTGAGTAATCTCTAGTACGTGTCTCCCAAGCGTTCTTAACGTCTTCGGATGACATGTTTGCGGGTTGATCACCAAGCGGTGCATCAAGGACGTATAGTTTCTGGGAAGCCGTGAGGATAATCCTCAGATTACGGGCCCAGTCAACAAAGTTACTACCATCATCTTTCAGCTTAGCTTTCTCTAGGAATGCATTAAAATTCAGGGGTGCTACTGCGCGAGCCATTAATCTACAACATAAATATGCAAAGATTACTAAGACTATTGTTCAGGATAATGAGTTTAGTTAATCAAATTACTAAAGCTCCCACTCAAATTGACACCTCAGGTCATCTGAGTGTCACATGATCGAAATTCACCAACTCAAGTCCGATTATCACGTGAGTTGAGGTGGCTTCAATGGTGAACATCATTATGTTGATCATATCTACTATATGACTCATGTTCGACCTTTCGGTCTCTTGTGTTCCGAGGCCATGTCTGTACATGCTAGGCTCGTCAAGTTTAACCCGAGTGTTCTGCGTGTGCAAGACTGGCTTGCACCCATTGTATTTGAACATAGAGTCTATCACACCCGATCATCACGTGGTGTCTCAACACGACGAACTTTCGCAACGGTGCACACTCAGGGAGAACATAGTTCATCTTGAAATTTAAGTGAGGAATCACCTTATAATGCTACTGTCGTACTAAGAAAAACAAGGTGCATAAATGGATTAACATCACATGCAATTCATAAGTGACATGATATGGACATGAACTTGTGCTTAAGATCTCCATCTTCAAAGCACCGGCATGATCTCCATCGTCACCGGCACGACAACATGATCTCCATCATCTTGATCTCCATCAACGTGTCGCCATTGGGGTAGTCACGCCCTCATGCTTCTACTACTATTGCTACCGTTTAGTGATAAAGTAAAGCATTACATAGCACTCAATGATTGACACGTAGGTCATACAATAATTAAAGACAACCCTATGGCTCCTGTCGGTTGCCGTACTCATCGGTATGCAAGTCGTGAAATTCGATACATCACTTGATCATCTCATACATCACATATATCACATCATGTAATTGGCCATATCACATCACAACATACCTTGCAAAAACAAGTTAGATGTCCTCTAATTGTTGTTGCATGTTTTACGTGGCTGCTACGGGTATCTAGCTAGAACAATTCTCATCTACGCATAAACCACAACGGTGATACACTAGTTTGCTTTTCATCCTTCTCCAGGACCGCCTTTATCGGATTCGATCCAACTAAAGTGAGAGAAACTGCCACCCGCTAGCCATCTAGGCAACAAGTTGCATCGAGGGAACCGGTCTCTCGTAAGCGTACGAGTAATGTTGGTCTGGGCTGCTTCATCTCACAATACCACTGAACCAAAATACGACCAAGGGAGGAAGCAATCTAAGCATCAATGCCCACAAACCTGTTGTGTTCTTACTCGAGATATCATCGAACCATCAACCGAACTCATGATGCCACTGTTGGAGACCGTAGCATGGGAAACAAAAAATTTCCTACGCACACGCAAACCTATCCATGGTGATGAGCATCTACGAGAGGGGGAGTGGATCTACGTACCCTTGTAGATCGCTCAGCGGGAAGCATTAAGAAACGCGGTTGGTGTAGTTGAATGTCTTCGCGATCCAAATCGCCGAGCGTCCCATGATCCAATCACGAACCGACCCACGATCTCGTCACGATCCATCCCGTGATCCAATCACGATCTTCTCGTGGCCTTGATCACGAAACTTCCGAACTAGTACAGAACGGACGGCACCTCCGCATTCAGCACACGTGTAGCTCGATGACGATCTCCACCGTCTTGATCTAGCAAGAGGGAGCGAAGAGGTATAAGAGTTCATCAGTAGCGTGACGGCGCTCCGGCGATGGTGGTGGAGCTATTCCGGCAGGGCTTTGCCTAAGCACTGCGAAAAACCGATCTAGAGGAGAAACTACGCACCGGTGGAACGGGTAGCACGTGGCCGTAAATTCTTTGCAAAATCCCTCTATTCCGCTAGTATATATAGGAGGGAGGAAGGGGAGGCCTTGGCGCAGGGCTGAGCCCTTCCTTGAATAATCCGAAGCCAAGGAGGAGGAATCGTACTCCTCCTCCAATCCTAGTAGGAGAAGGACTCTCCCTTTTTGCCTTTTTTCCACCTTTTCTCTTTGGGTTTCTTTCTCCCAGCTGCATGGGCCTCTTGTGGCTTTTCCACCAGCCCACGAAGGGCTGGTTAATACTCTCCCACAGACCATGAAGCCTCTTGGGTCGAAAACCCCTCCCGGAGGTCTCTCGGTACAGTACCGACACTCCCGGTACACTATCGATGAGCCCAAAACTTTTTCGGCGACCAAACTGGGACTTCCTATATATGAATATTTACCTCCAGACCATTTTGGAGCTCCTCGTGACGTCCGAGATATCATGCGGGACTCCGAACAACCTTCGGTCACCACCATACATAACTCTATGCTACCAAAACAACACCGAACCTTAAGCGTGCAGACCCTGCGGGTTCGAGAACTATGTAGACAAGACCAAGACACCTCTACGGTCAATAACCAATGGCGGGACCTGGACATACACATTGGTTCCTACATATTCTACGAAGATCTTTATCGGTTGAACCTCTATGTCAAGGATTCAGTTAATCCCGTATAACGTTCCCTTTGTTCTTCAGTATGTTACTTGCCTGAGATTCGATCGTCGGTATCTTCATACCTAGTTCAAACTCGTTACCAGAAACTCTCTTTACTCGTTCCGTAATACAAAATCCCGTGGCTAACACTTAGTCACATTGCTTGCAAGGCTTGTTGTGATGTTGTATTACCGAGTGGGCCCTGAGATACCTCTCTGTCACACGGAGTAACAAATCCCAGTCTTGATCCATGTCAACCCAACAGACACCCTTGAAGATACCTGTAGAGCACCTTTATAGTCACCCAGTTATGTTGCGACGTTTGATACACACAAGGTATTCCTCCGGTGTCAGTGAGTTACATGATCTCATGGTCATCAGAACATATACATTGACATGCAGAAAACAGTAGCAATAAATTGACATGATCATATGCTATGTTTGTAGTTTGGATCTTGTCCATCACATCATTCTCCCAATGATGTGATCATGTTATCAAATGACATCTTATGTCCATGGTTAGGAAACCATAACCATCGTTGATAAACAAGCTAGTTCACTAGAGGCATACTAGGGACACTGGTTTGTCTATGTATCCACACATGTATCGATGTTTCCAATAAATACAATTCTAGCATGCATAATAAACGATTATCATGAACAAGGAAATATAATAATGAACACTTTTTTTATTGCCTCTAGGGCATATTTTCAACAGTCTCCCACTTGCACTAGAGTCAATAATCTAGCTCACATCACTATGTGATTTACATTGTACTGAATCGAACACCCATGAAGTTCTGGTGTTGATCATGTTTAGCCCTTGGAAGAGGTTTAGTCAATGGGTCTGCAACATTCAGATCAGATGTAATATCGGATGGAGTTGAAGCGTCGCTTTATATGTCTGGTCCTCTTGTGAAACCTTGGTTCCTTGGCTAGAGCAATGACCGAGACACCTCTACGGTCAATAACCAATGGCGGGACCTGGACGTACACATTGGTTCCTACATATTTTACGAAGATCTTTATCGGCTGAACCTCTATGTCAAGGATTCAGTTAATCCCGTATAACGTTACCTTTGTTCTTTGGTATGTTACTTGCCCGAGATTCGATCGTCGGTATCTTCATACCTAGTTCAACCTCATTACCGGCAAGTCTCTTTACTCGTTCCGTAATACAAAATCCCGTGGCTAACACTTAGTCACATTGCTTGCAAGGCTTGTTGTGATGCTGTATTACCGAGTGGACCCTGAGATACCTCTCCGTCACACGGAGTAACAAATCCCAGTCTTGATCCATGTCAACCTAACAGACACCCTCGGAGATACCTGTAGAGCACCTTTATAGTCACCCAGTTACGTTGCGACGTTTGATACACACAAGGTATTCCTCCGGTGTCAGTGAGTTACATGATCTCATGGTCATAGGAACATATACATTGACATGCAGAAATAGTAGCAATAAACTGACACGATCATATGCTACGTTTGTAGTTTGGGTCTTTTCCATCACATCATTCTCCCAATGATGTGATCCTGTTATCAATTAACATTTTATGTCCATGGTCAGGAAACCATAACCATCTTTGATAAACAAGCTAGTTCACTAGAGGCATACTAGTGACACTGGGTTGTCTATGTATCCACACATGTATCGATGTTTCCAATAAATACAATTCTAGCATGGATAATAAACGATTATCATGAACCAGTAAATATAATAATAACACTTTATTTATTGCCTCTAGGGCATATTTCCAATAGTGTTGGCCCAGTCGACAAGGAAGTCGAACATTTCTTGAGACTTGATGGCGGTGCACGGCTCGTACCGTAATTAGTAGTCGGCCAGGGCGATGGCCCATTTGGCGATCCGACCGGTGGCGTCCCAGCCGGCCATGATTTTGCCCAATGGCGCTGTGCTCACGACGGTGATGACGTGCTCCTGGAAGTACTGCTTGAGCTTCTTGGCGGTGAAGTATATGCCGTAGCACATCTTCTAGTAGTGGGGGTAGTTTTGTTTGGAGGTGGAGAGGACCTCGCTGAGGTAGTAGACGGGGCGCTGCTTCGGCAGCGCCTTGCCTTCCTCCCGCCGCTCCACCAATAAGACGATGCTGACGACGCATGTGGTCACTGCAATGTAGGCGAGCAAAGGCTCCTTCTCAGCCGGCGCGGCCAAGATGGGCGCGCTGGTGAGAGCCCGCTTGAGGCTGCGGAACGGCGTGTCCGCCTCGCTGGACCAGTCGAACAGGTCCGGCTTCCTTGAGAGGTCCCGGCCCGGCTCGACCAGGGCCAACTTGCATAGGAGCCCGTAGAGGGGCAAGGCCTTCTCGCCCAGCCGACTGATGAACAAGCTGAGAGAGGCAAGGCAGCCGGTGAACTTCTGGACGTCGCGGAGCCGGACCGGCTTGGGCATGCGCTCGATCGCCCGGATCTTCTCGGGGTTAGCTTCGATGCCGCGGGCAGACATGAAGAAACCCAGGAGCTGGTCAGCTGGGACGCCGAAGACGCATTTCTCCGGGTTGAGCTTGATCTTGTATTTGTGCAGGTTGGCGAACGTCTCTCGGAGGTCGTCGAGGAGGCTGAAGTGCTTCTTGGATTTGACGACAATTTCATCCATGTAGACGTGGACATTCCTGCCTATCTGAGGCAGGAGGCACTTCTGCATGCAACGCTGGAAGATGTCGCCTGCATTCTTCAGGCCGAAGGACATGGTGATGTAGCAGTAGGCCCCAAAGGGGGTGATGAAGGAGGTCTTGAGCCGGTTGACTGGGCAGAGGCGAGGGCCACCAGCCGGTCGAGCTACCGCTTCTCCTTTGCTATCTCCAGGGCCTTGACCAGCCGGCTGCCATCTCGCGCGCACGCCATTGACATCTGGTACTTGTCGACAACGGTGATGATGCCCTTGGGACCCGGCATCTTGAGCTTGAGGTAGGTGTAGTGGGGGACCACCATGAACTTGACGAGAGCCGGCCGGCCCAGCAATGCGTGGTAGGGACTGCTGAGGTCCGTTACCTTGAACCAGATCGGCTCGCGGCGGAAGTAACTGGCGTTGCCGAAGAGGACGTCAAGCTTGATCTTGCCGACAGGGGTGCAGGATTTCCCCGGCACGATGTTGTGGAAGACGGTCCGACTTGCCTTCAGGTCCTCCACCTTGAGCCCCAGCTTGAGCAGGGTGTCAAGGTAGAGGATGTTGATGTTGCTGCCTCCATCGACCAACACCCGCGAGAAGTGGCAACAACGCTTCTCGGAGGAGATGGTAGGATTGAGGACGAGGGTGTTGCTGCCCGGATCCGGCATGACGGCCGGGTGGTCCGCCCGGCTCCAGGTGACCGGCTTCTCGGACTAGTGCATGAACTGGGGAGTCGCGGGCATGGTGGCATTCACCTTGCGGTGGAGCCAGCGCTGAGTGTGCTTGTCCGTCTCTTCACTGGTGAAGACGACGTAGCAGCCGTCATGTTCAGGGTACTGGTCCAGCAGCCAGCCGTCATTCCGAGCCGGGGCCGGAGCCGCCTGGACCGGACAGGAAGCCGGAGCCGGAGCTAGAGCTGGCGCTAGAGCGCGGGCTGGCATCACGGGGGGAGTAGGGAGGCCATCCCCCCGGGCCAATTGCTGTGAGAAGCTACACTGCCGGAGCGTGTGCGTGGGCGGTTTGGCACCGGAGTGGTTTTTGCAGGGGAGGTCAAGCATTTGCTCGAAAGTCAGCTTGGGCTGCCAGGCAGCCTTGCTGGTCTGCTGGCGCTGACAGGAGGTCTGGCCAGCTGGCTACTCCCCCTCGATGGAGGCGACTAGCCGGCTCCCGTAGCGGGAATCGGGATGGTCTTTCTTGCGCTTGCCGTTTTGCTGCTGCCGGTTGTCGGCCGCCGCCCGCGGTGTGGCAGGGGGCGTAGCCAGCTTGGCTGGTGCCTTAGCCTTCATCCTCATCGAGGAGTCGGCTATGGCGCATTTGTCCGCTTTGGACATCAGGTCCGCCAGGGAGGTTGGGTCGGAGAACAAGAGATTGTGCTTGAGGGGGGTGTCATCGCAACAGCCTTCGATGAAGTACTGGATGGCGTGCACCTCGTGCACTCCCTCGCAGGAGTTGCCGAGCTCGGTCCAGCGCGTGAGGTAGTGACGGAGGGGATCGTCCGGCCTCTGGATGCACATGGCCAGCTCGCGGGGCCGTCTAGGCCGTTTGTAGGTGCCGGTGAAGTTGCGGACGAAGGCCTCCTCGAAGTCCGTCCAGGTGTTGACGCTGCCGATAGCCAGGCTGTTAAGCCAGGTGCGGGCAGAGCCGATCAGCATGAGGGGGGTGTAGAGGACGGTTACACGCTTGTTCCCCCCGGGGATGCCGACGGCGGTGGTGTAGTCGATCAGCTAGTCCTCCGGCTTGGCGGGCCCTGTGTAGTTCGGGGTGTCGCGGGGAAGTGTGAATCCGGGAGGAAAAGGCTCGTTGCAGATCCTCAGACCGAAGCAGGCCGGGCCAATCGAGCCCTCCTCCTCGAGGAGAGCTGACTGCGCTAGCCGGTCGAGGCGGAGTCGGGCGTCATTGTCGCTGTGGGGAACGCGTGGCCCGAGCCGAGCCGCAAGCTCAAGACGGACGGCCGGCGAGACAAACCGCATCGGTTCCTGCCGCGGGGGTGGGGTATGCTCGCGGCTAGGCTGTCTTCCGCCAGTCGGCGACTCATCGCGGAGGTGGCTGCCAACCGGATTGTTGCTGCGTCGGCTGTTCACAACCGGCTGTTCGTTTCCACGCGATGGGGGACGCTGAACGTTGCTCCCCCGGGCGTTCCAGCCGGAGGGACGAGGGGTGCTGGAGTGCTGTGCCGGCCAGCGGTCAACAGCCCCAGTGCCCTCGCCCTTGGGATGGGGAAACTCGGAGACGGCCCCACCGGAGGTGAGGGCGACCTGTTGCGCATTGGCAGTGTTGATGAGGTCCTTGATGTGCCGTTCGCGTGCGGTCCGTTCCTCGCCCTCCAAGGTTGCCAAATCCTCGTAGGCAACCTTGGCGATGCGCAGGTTGGCCGCGGGGTTGTCGTAGATGGGGAGGCGGCCGCCAAGGATTTCCACGACCATGCGACCGCGTTCCCGCACAGCCCCATGCTGGCTGGGCTCGGGGCCAGCCGGGGTGAGACCGTACACAGAGTTGTATTCCTATGGTGCGGCCTCCATCCGGCACCGCTCGGCAACAAGGGTGCTGGCGTCTTCTGACAACTGGCGGCGGGCCACCTCCAGCTCGGCTCTGGTGGTGGCCGGCTTCGTGTTCTTCACATAGAACAACCCCCACTGCCAACGCTTCACCGACTCGTGCAGGGGGAGCTTGGGGAACCCGGTCCCCTTGCGGATGTGGATCAGGGTGCTTCCACAGGCAGTCATCACCTTCTACGTCGTCATCGGGTCCTCCACCATGTGGCGCTTGAGGAAGAAGGGGCAGAACCAGAGATCGAGCCGCAGCTCAATCCCTAAGTAGTCCTCGTAGAGGGTGGCGAAGGCGGACAGGTGCAGAACGGTGTTGGGGGTGAGGTGATGCGGCTACAGCCCGAATCGCATCAGGAACCGGCAGAAGAAATTGCTCACTGGTAGCCGGAAGCCACGGAGGAAGTGGTCTGCGAAGACCATGACCTCGCCCTCCCGCGCCGTCGGGGAGTTATCCCGCCCGGCCAGGTGCACCTCCACATGCGCCTCCGCCGGAAGCTTACGGCGGTGGCGGAGGTGCTCGTTGAAGCCCTCATCTACATCACTGCCGTCCCAAGCATCTTTCTGCGCCATGCTTGCCGAGGGAAGGGGCACAATCATTGCGACGAACGCGGCTTCCCGATGGCATTCCGGCCTCTCTACGGCGACGGGCGGCGGCGCGACCCCTGCACGGGCTCTCTCTCTCTCTTTCTCTCTCGCGACGGGACAGCAAGGGCGACGGGAGTGAATGCGCCATTCTGCTCCCCTCTTCTCCCTATTTGTACCTCGCTCGGGCGGTCGTGGGGAGCGGATTCGTTGTGCAAGATCCCCATGATCCCCGCGTTGTGCGGGGTGTGCGTTATTGCGTTCGGGGATGCCAACCGTCGGCCCGCGCCGCATCGGATCCCAGCACACGGGCCGAGAATGTGGGCTTGGAGGGGCCCGCCCCACGGCCCGGTCTTTTCCACCACGTGGCCCATCTGGTCACGGCCTGCCATGCCTCCCGCATGGCGCGCCCCCTCCACCTGGAGGGGAACCCGAGGCAGCATGCGAAGCGTTGGCCGGCTGCGGAGCCGGCCGCCGCATGGCTGCAACGTCCGGCTCCAAAGGCGCTCCACGATGCAAGAACAACTCTTCAAGCCGGCGAGGTCCGCTACGGCTCGTCGGTGGACCTCCCCTGCTTCGGGGACTACTAACGCGGGGATAACCCCGGGGTAGCCTCAAGCGCCCCTTTGCTCCTAGCTTCCCCTTACATCAAAGAGCGGGCCGCCTCCCTTTGTGGTCCGGCTATGTCTGGCTGGCCATTACCCTTCGGTTAGGGCTTGCCGGCTACGACGTGCCGACGGCTGGGGACGTTGCCTCCTGGTCCCCAACCGGCCGCACATGGGATACCGTTGTCGGCCGTGCGTGGCAATAGTGGCCCCCATCCTATCGGGGGTCAGCGCCCGTGAGGCTACAGTGCGCGCGTTAGGGCCCTGTCCCTGACAGACGGCGACCGAGCCTCCAACAGTGCCGGCACGCCTCAACCACTCCATTACCTGCCCCGGCATGGCGACAGGGTGTCCGGCCACGCCGCTGACTTTGACCGGCCACCACAAGACGACGCCTCAAGTGGCGACCCGTGCCGCCACAGGAGCGCCGTCCGGACCCACTACACGGGCCCCGCCGGCTCCCGACGAGACCCTTCAGCCAGCACGGCCTACCTGTGACAAGACCCTACGGCTGGTGGCCCCCACAGCCAGCCAAAGAGGCTGCCGGCTGGGGCCCTTAGGACCTTCTATTCATATTGTAATTTGGGGGTTGGCCTATAAAACCCCCCGGACCTCCCCCATGCACAGGGTGGCCCGATCATCTCACATAGCTTACACCACGTCCACTCCACGCACGTAGAGAGGTAGAAGAGTGGCCAGGCCCCATCTTCCTCCTCAATCCATACAGCTCAAGGAGCACCATTGTAACCTTTTCCATTGTCTCAACGAGACCAAGCAGGACTAGGGGTATTATCCCTCGAGAGAGCCACGAACTTGGGTACACCGTGTGTCTGTCACCGCTTGTGCCTAAACCCGCTCCCAGAGACCGTCGGCGTCCTTTCGGCCCCTCTCGATAAGCCTACCCATGGCATATGCCATGACAAAACCACGACATTATTGCTTATCCTCTTATCGACCCCAGTTGTTTGGCTTGGCTGCTCCAAACAGGATGGTGACTGCTACCTGCAACAGCTCCTTCAACCAACGCCGAAGTCGGCAACTCGAGCCAACAACATGGAGCTGGTTGGGCTGCTCACGCTTGAGGACACCAAGAGCAGACACAAGGCGACATTCCCCCGCCACCACCTCCGCCGGAGAACATGACCATAGCTCAGTTTCTCCAAGTTCTCCAGAAGGTACGCCAGGCCAACAATGCTGCTATCCAGCAAATGGCTCAGGCTCTTGTGAACAACCAGCTGCAAGGCAGGAATGGCAATGGCCGCTCCACGCTGTCTGAGTTCATGAGGAACTCACCCCCGACCTTCACTGAGACTGCTGAACCATTGGATGTTGATGACTGGATCCACACCATTGAGGATGTCCTTGCATTGGTCAACTACATTGAGGATCGTGAGAAGGTGCTTTATGCCTCTCACTGCCTTGGAGGTACCGCCCGAGCTTGGTGGGATGGATTCAGGGTCATGCAAGGAGAACGTGTGATCACATGGAATGACTCCAAGGAAGGATTTCACACTGCCCATATTCCCTCCGGGATCATGCATATCAAGAAGAGGGAATTCCGAGCGTTGAAGCAAGGAAGTGGCTCTGTCAAGGAGTACGTGCAGAAGTTCAACCTGCTGTCAAGGTATGCACCTGAAGACGTTAGCATGGAGGCTGCTAAGAAGGAACGCTTCACGGAAGGACTTCAGCAAGTCCTACAGTATCGGCTCATCATCTGTGACTGCCGCACCTTCTTCGATTTAGTGAACAAGGCCCTCATGCTGGAAGACAAGCGTCGTGCCATCGACGACACTCGCAAGCGCAAGATGATCATCAAGGGAAGCTCAAGCAACCAGAAGCCTTGCCCATGGCAGCCAGCCCTAACCAAGCCAAGCTATCAGCTGCAGCAGGCTAAACCTCCTGCACCTCGTCCGAGCTACCAGCCTCAGCAGTATGCCAATTCCAGGCTAGCCTTCAACAAGAACCCCAATAACAACAACGGCGGCAGAAACTTCAACAACAACCTTGGGAAAGTCGCTTGTTTGGATGTGGACAGCCAGGGAAAATCTCTAGGCTGTGTCCCAACAAGAAGCCAGATGCACCGAGCCCCAATGCGCCAACTCAAGGTCAAGCCCATGGAGCACCGCCAAGGAACCCAGCTCCCCGCAACTAGCCCAACAATGGCAAGGGGCATGTGAATCACGTCACCGTAGAGGAAGCCCAGGAATACCCGGACGTCATACTGGGTATGTTCCTCGTCAACTCAACCCCAGCAACAATATTGTTTGATTGTGGAGCTTTGCATTCTCTTGTCACCCAAAAGTTTGCACTAGAGAGTGGCATGAAGCCTACACCCTTGGGTAGCCGTATGTTGATACATACCCTGGGATCAGTTATGAAGTCTGGGATAGGTTGTAAGGGAGTTGAGATTAACATCAACGGAGTAGACTTCCTAGCCAACGTTATCATCCTGAAGTCAGAAGGCTTGGATGTGATCCTAGGCATGGATTGGTTAAGCAAGAACCAAGGCTTGTTAGATTGTGCCATGAGGATTGTCACCATGACCAACAACCAAGGAGTGGAAGTCAAGTATGTCCCCAACCCTACCTCCACTCAAGCCCCTTAGGCTAACTGCCTGTCGGGACTTGAGTTGGATCAAGTGCCAGTGGTATGTGAGTACCCGGATGTGTTTCCTGATGAGTTGCCCGGAATGCCTCCTGACCGCGACATCGAGTTCATCATTGAGCTTATGCCCGAATCAAGGCCCATCTATAAGAAGGCCTACAGGATGGGATCCGAAGAGTTGGCAGAGTTGAAGAAGCAACTGGCAGAGCAGCTCAGGAAAGGATTTATTCACCCTAGTGCCTCTCCTTGGGGATCGCCTGTTCTATTTGTGTCAAAGAGGGGCGAGATCATCATACTTTGCATCGATTACCGTTCTCTCAATGAGGTCACGATAAAGAACAAGTACCCACTCCCCAAGATAGAAGACCTGTTTGATCAGTTGAACGGAGCCAAGATGTTCTCCAAGATCGACCTCGGGTCTGGGTACTATCAGCTAAAGATTAGACCACAAGACATCCCGAAGATGGCATTCATGATATGGCCTGTATGAATACACGGTCATGTCATTCGGGTTAACTAATGCCTCGACCTACTTCATGTACCTCATGAATAAAGTCATCATGGAGTACTTCGACAAGTTCGTTGTTGTCTTCATTGATGACATACTCGTCTTTTCCAAGTCATAAGAGGAACATGAGGAGCACTTGAGATTGGTCCTAGAAAAGCTTCAAGAGCACCAGCTTTATGCCAATTTCAGCAAGTGCGAATTCTGGCTGCATGAAGTTGGATTCTTGGGTCATGTGTTGACTTCAAAAGGATTATCAGTGGATTCTGCCAAGATTGAGGCCGTGACTGAATGGCAAACCCCAACCATAGTGAAGGAAGTCAGGAGCTTCCTCGGACTCGCGGGGTATTACCGCAAGTTCGCCGATGGGTTCTCGAGCATTGCCCGACCCGTGACCCAGCTTTTGAAGAAGGACAAGAAGTTCTAATGGACCGCTAAGTGCGAGGAAAGTTTCCAGGAGCTCAATAAGAGATTGACCACAGCCCCTGTTTAGGCCAACCCTGATATTCACAAGGAGTTTGTGATTTATTGTGATGCATCAAGAACCGGACTTGGAGGTGTTCTGATACAAGAAGGCAGAGTCGTAGCATACCTATCCAGACAGCTACGTCCTCATGAAGAGAACTACGCAACTCATGATCTCGAGTTGGCAGCCGTGGTACATGCCTGGAAGACATGGCGGCATTATATTCTGGGGAAGCGATGTGAGATATTCACAGACCACAAGAGCTTGATGTATATCTTCACTCAAAGGGAGTTGAACATGAGACATCGAAGATGGTTGGAGTTGATCAAGGATTACGACCTCAATGTTCAGTGCCACCCCGGAAAGGCCAATGTGGTAGGTGACGCCTTAAGAAGAAAGGCTTGTTCCTTGAATGCTATGATTAAGGAAAGGCTGCCCGCCCTATATGAAGAACTCGAGAGCTTCGGCTTGGAACTGGTTGAACCGGGATTCCTCGCCAACCTCGAAGCGAAGCCTACCTTGATGGATGATATCAAAGAAGCCTAGAAGGGACAGGAGAGCATTGAAGGCATCAAGAGGAAGATCAAGGCAGGCAAGGCCCCAGGATTCTCAGAGGATGAACAAGGAGTTGTATGGTTTGGGAATCACATCTGCGTACCCAACAAAGAAGAGCTCAAGAATCTGTTCTTGCAAGAAGCTCATGAAACTCCCTACTCCATCCACCCTGGAGGAACCAAGATGTATCAAGACCTCAAGACCAGGTTCTGGTGGCATGGCATGAAATGGGAGATAGGCACATTCGTGACTAAGTGTGACATATGCCAGAGGGTCAAGGCTTAGCATCAGCGACCCGCTAGGCTATTGCAACCTCTCAAGGTGCCTGAATGGAAGTGGGACAAAGTCGGGATGGATTTCATCACCAGTCTACCAAGGTCAAGCAATGGACATGATTCCATTTGGGTCATTGTCGATCACCTAACCGAGGTAGCCCACTTTGTTCCCGTCAAGACCACCTATGATGGTAACAAGTTAGCCAGCCTCTACATCGAGTGGATCGTAAGCCTTCATGGAGTTCCAAAGGAGATTGTGTCAGATCGAGGCACCCAGTTCACCTCGAGATTCTGAAAAATGTTTCAAGAAGCTATCGGAACCAAGCTCTCCTTCAGCACTGCTTTCCATCCCCAGACCGGTGGGAAAACGGAACGAGTAAATCAGATACTCGAAGATATGATCCGCGCTTGTATTTTGGCATATGGAGCCAAGTGGGAAGATTGCCTACCGTTCGCCGAGTTCTCGTACAACAACAACTATTAGTCAAGCCTTCCGATGGGTCCGTTTGAGGTGTTGTATGGACGCAAGTGAAGTACTCCCCTCAACTGGTCAGATACTGGAGAAGGATTAATTTTTGGGCCGGATATCCTCCGCGAAGCCGAGAGCAAGTTCAACTTGTCCGAGAGCGCCTTGAGACCGCCAAGTCAAGACAGAAAAGCCACGTAGACGTTCACCGCCGAGAACTGAACCTCAACGTCAGAGATTATGTCTACCTCCGGGTCACGCCTCTCAAAGGGACCAAGCGTTTCCACGTCAAAGGGAAGCTCGCACCAAGATTCATCGGCCCCTTCAAGGCCACTACAAGACGAGGAGAAGATGCCTACCAATTGGAGCTACCCTCTGAGCCGTCGGATGTGCACAACGTCTTTCACGTGTCACAGCTCCGGAAGTGTCAACAAGTTCCCGACCGCCCGACCTCTACCGGGACATCGACCATCAAGCCATCGATCTTCAGCCAGATCTCACTTATCGTGAGAAGCCAGTTTGCATCTTGGATGAAGCCGATCGCTGCACCCGAAGTCATACCATCAAGTACTTCAAGGTCCAGTGGAGCAACCACACTGAAGCTGAAGCAACCTAGGAGCGTGAAGATTATCTTAGATTGGAGTTCCCTTATCTTTTCAGCGCTTAGCCTTGGAATCTCGGGGACGAGATTCTTGTAAGGGGGGAAGGTCTATCACACCCTGTGTTTGTAGCACATTGTTATGATTGGGTTTATAAAATTTGGAACCAATTAAAACTTTTTGAGTGCATCCTTGTTTGATTGCTTGGATGTTTATGATTGGCACTCTTAGGTTGTACTCCTCTCCATCTTCATCTTCCTTGATCCAAACTTATTACTCAATGATCATGCCATGTGAATAGTACTCAAAACTATTTTGATCAAAATTTATTTCTGCCAAAAAGGATTTATTCAATTTAAAATTTCTAAAACCGCTGAATTGAGGTTTGTACTACAAGTCCTCAAATTGGGTGGGTCATTTCTCCCCAAATACTTTATTTGAGACCTATTATATATATGACTTCTCAAAACCACCAAATATTATTTTTAAAGATTATTTTCATATTTTATTTAAAGGTTTTTTATTAAGGACGGAAATGGTTTTTCCTAGGGAAAAATTATTTAAATGATTTGAAAATATTTGAGAAAATTTAGAGAAACTCAGTAACATATATTTTCCATATATATATGAGTTTCAACACAAGGGCTTGATTAGATCATGGGCAAAACCCCTCAAAACCCTCTCTGTTCAAATCAAACTTTTGGACTGTTTCTATAAGAAATATTCTCAATAAATTCAAGGAAAATTCTAGAGAGTCAACACTATTATGGGTGATGATCTTGCAAAGTTTCATCTCAATCCAAGTTGGTTTGCTTCATCAAATCAATCCAAAACCATTCCTGTCCAGAATCAAATTTGAGCAACTTTACATTGTGAAGTGTCTCCCCTTGGCCTCAAACTTTGTGGACATGCTCTAGTAACCAAATAATGGTGCTAAACTAAGTGGTGCATCATGGTTAAAACCTTAGCATGTCTAGATCTCCTGAAACAAGAATCTGTTGATTACTAGGTTTTCTCAAAGTCCCATTGTGAACTTTGTTCAAACCTTCTCACACTTGGTGATGAGGCTTAGTTTCGACCACCCCTTGATCCTATCAAATCTCATGGCAATCAAAATCCATCTTCTTGCCAAAAACCCCATCAAACACCTTCTGGTTGATTTGTAAAACTAGCTTTCTCACCTCCTAACCTTTTACCCTTGGCCCCAACTTTTTACCACAGTCTCACCTAGGTGCATTTGACCTCCAGTAAGAATTGCATGGCTAAAGCCTAAGGGTAAGGTGGTGTAAAACCCCAATTTTTACTTTGGGCAGCATCTTTTCCTCTCTCCCTCTCACTTTTTCTTCTCTCCCAAGGCACCCCAGGGCATCCAATGCTCTAGCCACCTATTATACTCTCCCCTAGAGCCTCTGGACAAGAGTGGCCGTGCCCAAACGCCAATGGCATGCCCTGGCATGCCATTTGGGAGCTCTCGAGCGCCCTACAGTGCACTCACGCACTTTAGCTACCTCCCAACCAGCGCCCCCGACCGCTTGGGGATGCGGGAGTGTGTCCTCCTGCCCCACCTCGACGTCCGCGAGGCTCCAAGAGGACGGCCCCCTCCTTCCCTCTCCAAAGCCCGCTGTCGTGCGTGCCAGGGCGCTGCCCGCATCCGCCAGTCGTTGCCCACGTCCCTGGCCCACCTAGCGCACTCTCTCCTTTCCCTCCGGTCATGAGCGTGCCCCCGCAACGCCGTAGACACACCTACTCTCCCTCCTGAGCCCTCTGGTCTCGGCCTCGTCCTCACCGGCGCACGAGCGCATGGTGCACCGCCGTTTGGCTATAAAGGGCCACTCCCGGGCCTCTCTCTCCCCTCCTCTAACACCTTCCCATCCCCAATCACCCCCTCACCTCCTTCCCCCTCGTTTGTGAGCCGCGTGCTCGGGATCGAGTGGAGCACCGCCTCTTTGGTTCCGCCGCCAGCCGGCCACGGTGAGCTCTCCCTCCCGTCTCTCTCTCTCAATTCGGGGCTGTGGTAGTGCCCTGACGTGGTTCCCCCTCCTCCCCGCTCTTCCTGTAGCTCGGCACACCCCCGGTGATCTCTCTCGAAACCCCCTCCGCCGTGGTTTCTTCGTCGTCAGCGACTAGGGCCTCCCCGTCGGCTCCCTCCACCTCCAGCTGAACGACGGGTCCCTGCTGGTTTCGTTCCTTCCTTCGCCGTGCCCTGCCGCACCTCCGACCGCCGCCAATGAGCCTCCATCCGTTCGGTCCAGAAGAGGGAGAAGGACCTGACAGGAACGCCCCACTTGTCGGCCTCTCTCTCGCCTCTCCCTCCCCCTCTCTCACTCTCAGGAAGGGCCCGCGCGCAGGTTTGAAGATAAAACTGTTGTGCGCACCGCTTCGTCCTTGGGCGGTTCTTCCCTAGGCCGGCTCAGCCGCGGTGGTTTTGGCCCAAATGAACAATAGCAAAATTCCATTTTCTTTTTCCTCTCCAAACCAAAAATACCACAACTCCAAATAAAATTTCAATGACAAATATTCTTCCAACTAAATTCCTGTATTAATGTGTAGTATTTAATAGTGCCATTTGTGGAAATTATTGAAAAACCTTTCTGTACTGATTTATTTTAAAACCTATTAAAAGACACCTTTTTGCCTCTGTTATTTTATTTTCAAAATCCTTTTCACCACAAAACCCTAATAAAATATTTTTAGTATAACTTTAGATATTTATCATAGTAGGTGGACATTTTTGATAATTAAATGAGTGCTCTATTTTGTGTGTTTGCTTATTATTATCGTTTATTTTTGCGACGATAGATTGCGCTGTTGACGAACAAGTTGGACCCAAAGACTTCGAAGACCCCGGAGACTTTGTTGAGCCAGGCAAGTAGCCCTTTGACCATGACAATAAACCATTTTTATTGCATGTCATATAGCACTTTATTTTCATTGCATTTGACCATGTGTGGTGGTTTTCCCCTCTCGGTGGGATGCCTCCGGTACTTATTCATTGACACTTGCATCGTGCATGACCCTACCACCTTATGAGGGTTGTGTGGGTGGGAGTAGATAGGTTGCTATTAGATGTTATGCTAATGGGATGGGACTTATGCGTAGTGATGGCAAGGAAGGATACAATTTCAAATACTTTCGGAAAACCTTGTCGGGTGCCACTAATGCCCGAGGGAGGCAATGATGAATTGGTGAACACTTGAGAAAGAAGTGGTGTGCCAGAGCAAGTTGAGTTGTGTTTTCAAAAACGGATTAGATTTAAGGTCTGACCGTCCCAACCTTACATGCGCAACCACGATACCCATTATGGGACGGGGCTTTGTTGATTACCTTGGTGGGTACTGGCAAGGAGCCCGCATTACCAGTGGCGGGAGTGGCATGGTCACTCTCGATACGGGGTCGTACCGTATGTAAGATCATGCGCTATCTTTACAGGCACCGGGCACACCGTTGGTCCCCTCATGGATGGTACGATTAGAGCGATGCTCGTGTGATGTACATCATGAGGGTTGGGTACCAATCGAGTGGACTATTTGTTTAGTATCGCCAGGGGAAAGGCATTGTTCAGGTGCTTTCCTCGGGTATGTTATATACTGCGAGTCGTGAGTGACACGGAAGTTCCCCGAGTTTTGTGGGTAAAATGTGCAACCTCTACAGAGTTTAAAACTATTCGAATAGCTTCGTCCACGGTCATGGACAGTTGGAGGTCCTTCTTAAACTACGTCCGGATGTTTTCACAAAATGTGGCGTGAGTATGGGTGTGATGGTGACTAGGGGTCACATGAGCTAAGCCCGATGACTTAGCGTGAGGAATGAACTAAGTCCGATGACTTAGCGTGAACATAGATGTTCAACTGATACTTATGATGGTATCTGCAATTTGTTCACATGAATACCTGTTAGTTGTTGATGCATGCTCACTAGTTATTTCATCATGTCATTGTTGGAAATATGCCCTAGAGGCAATAATAATTTGGTTATTATTATATTTCCTTGTTCATGATAATCATTTATTATCCATGCTATAATTGTATTGAATGGAAACATAGATATATGTGTGGATACATAGACAACACCGTGTCCCTAGTATGTCTCTAGTGAACTAGCTCGTTGATCAAAGATGGTTAAGGTTTCCTAGGCATAGATATGAGATGTCATTTGATAACGGGATCACATCATTAGGAGAAAGATGTGATGGACAAGACCCAAATTACAAATGTAGCATATGATCGTGTCATTTTATTGCTGTTGTTTTCCGCATGTCAAGTATATGTTCCTATGACCATGAAATCATGCAACTCACTGACACCGGAGGAAGAATTTGTGTGTATCAAATGTCACAACGTAACTAGGTGACTATAAAGGTGCACTACAGGTATCTCCGAGGCTGTCTGTCTGGCTGGCATGGATCAAGACTGGGATTTGTTACTCCGTGTGACGGAGAGGTATCTCAGGGCCCACTCGGTAATGCAAGATCACACACAAGCCTTGCAAGCATTGTGACTAAGTGTTGGTCATGGGATCTTGTATTGTAGAAGGAGTAAAGAGACTTGCCGGTAATGAGGTTGAACTAGGTATTGGATACCGACGATCGAATCTCGGGCAAGTAACATACCGAAGAACAAAGGGAACGTTATACGGGATTAACTGAATCCTTAACATAGAGGTTCGACCGATAAAGATCTTCGTAGAATATGTAGGAACCAGTGTGGACTTCCAGGTCCCGCCATTGGTTATTGACCGTAGAGGCGTCTCGGTCAAGTCTACATAGTTCTAGAACCCGCAGGGTCTGCACACTTAAGGTTTGGTGACGTTTCGGTAGGATAGAGTTATGTATGATGGTGATCGAAGGTTGTTCAGAGTCCCGGATGAGATATTGTACGTCACGAGGAGCTCCGAAATGGTCCGGAGGTAAAGATTCATATATAGGAAGTCCCAGTTTGGTCGCCGGAAAAGTTCCGGGCTTATTGGTAATGTACTGGGAGTGCCGGTAGTGTACCGGGAGACCTCCGGGAGGGGTATTTCGACCCCAGAGGGTCCATGGGCTGTGGAGAGTAATAACCAGCCCTTACTGGGCTGGATAAACAGCCACAAGAAGGCCCATGGTGCAAGAGATAAAAGGGCTTAAGGAAAAAGTGGAAAAAGGGCCAATAGGGAGCAATCCTACTCCAACTAGGATTGGAGGAGGAGTACGATTCCTCCCCTTGGCGCACAAGCCCTCTCCCTCCTCTCCTCCTTTATATACTGGTGGATTGGGTGGTTTTTGGTCAGAAAAATCAGCCACGTGCTACCCGTTCCACCAGTGCACAGTTTCTCCTGTAGATCGTAGTTCCGCAGTGCTTAGGCGAAGCCGTGCCGGAATTGCTCCACCACCATCACCGGAGCACCGTTACGCTGCCGGTGAACTATTCCTCCTTTCCCCCTCTTCTTGCTGGATCAATACGGAGGAGATTGTCATCAAGCTGCACGTGTGCTGAACGCGAAGGTGCCGTCCGTTCGGTACTAGATCGGAAGGACCGTGATCAAGGCCACGGGACGGATCATGATTGGATCGCGGGACGGATCGTGACGAGATCGCGGGACGGATCGTGACAAGATCGCGGGATGGATCATGATTGGATCGCGGGACGCTCGGTGATTTGAATCATGAAGAAGTACGACTACACCAACCGCATTTCTCAATGCTTCCCGCTTAGCGATCTACAAGGGTACGTAGATCAACTCCCCCTCTCATAGATGCTCATCACCATGGATAGGTTTGCGTGCGCGTAAGAATTTTTTTTTTTCCCATGCAACATTCGCCAACAGTGGCATCATGAGCTAGGTTGATGGTTCGGTGAGATCTCAAGTAGAACACAAAAGGTTTGTGGGCGTTGATGCTTAGATTGCTTCCTCCCTTGGTCGTATTTTGGTTCACCGGTATTGTGCGATGAAGCGGCCCGGACCAACATTACTCGTACGCTTACGAGAGACCGGTTCCCTCGACGCAACTTGTTGCTTAGATGGCTTGCGGGTGATAGTTTCTCTCACTTTAGTTGGACCGGATCCAACAAAGGCGGTCCTTGAGAAGGTTGAAAAGCGGTTCTTGCTAGATACCCATAGCAGCCACGTAAAACTTGCAACAACAACTAGAGGATGTCTAACTTGTTTTTGCAGGGTATGTTGTGATGTGAGATGGCCTATTGCATGATGTGATATATGTGATGTATGAGATGATAATGTGATGTATAGATTTTCATGACTTGCATGTCGATGAGTACGGCAACCGGCAGGAGCCATAGGGTTGTCTTTAATTATTGTATGACCTGCGTGTCAATCTTTAAGCGCTATGTAATTCTTTACTTTATTGCTAAACGGTAGCAATAGAAGTAGAAGCAGGGCTGGCGCTACAACCCCGATGGCGACACATTGATGGAGATCATGGTGTCGTGCCGGTGATGATGGAGATCATGGCGGTGCTTTGAAGATGGAGATCTTAAGCACAAGTTCATGGCCATATCATGTCACTTATGAATTGCATGTGATGTTAATCTTTTTATGCACCTTGTTTTGCTTAGTACGACGGTAGCATTATAAGGTGATCCCTCACTTAAATTTCAAGATAAAATTGTGTTCTCCCCGAGTGTGCACCGTTGCGAAAGTTCGATGTGTTAAGACACCACGTGATGATTGGGTGTGATAGACTCTACGTTCACATACAACGAGTGCAAGACAGATTTGCACACGCAGAACACTCGGTTAAACTTGACGATCCTAGCATGTACAAACATGGCCTCGGAAGACAAGAGACCAAAAGGTCGAGCATGAGTCATATAGTGGATATGATCAACATAATGATGTTCACCAATGAAGACACCTTAACTCACGTGATGATCGGACTTGACTTGGTGAATTTGGATCATGTGACACTCAAATGACCTGAGGGATGTCAATTTGAGTGTGAGTTCTTAAGTAATATGATTAATTGAACTCATTATCATGAACATAGTCATAGTGTCTTTGCAAAATATTTTGTAGATTACTAGCTCACGTTGTAGCTCCCTTGTATTTTTATATGTTCCTAGAGAAATAGAGTTGAAAGATGATGGTAGCAATATTGCGGACTAGGTCCGTGATCTGAGGGTTGTCCTCATTGCTGCACAGAAGGCTTATGTCCTTAATGCACGGCTCGGTGAGCCAACCCCTCTAACGTTGTCTGTAGATGTTGTGAACATCTGACAGGCACGTTCCGATGACTACTTGATAGTTTAGTGCGTCATGCAACACGGCTTAGAATTGAGGCTCTGAAACGTTTTGAACGTCACAGAACATATGAGATATTCTGAGAGTTGAGATTATGATCTCAGGCCCGTGCCCGTGTTGCGAGATATGATATCTCCAACAAGATTGTTTGCCTGCAATATGAAGGAGAATAGCTCAATCATTGAGCATGTACTCAGATTTTCTGGGTAATACAATCGCTTGAATCGAGTGGGAGTTAATCTTCCAGATAATACAGTGATTGATATAGTTCTCCAAGTCACTGTCACTAAGCTACTAGAACTTGGTGATGAACTATAAATTGCCAGGGATTGAAATAATGATTCCTGAGCTATTCGTGATGTTTTGACATCAGGAAGGTAGAAATCAAGAAGGAGCATCAAGTGTTGATGGTTAGTAAAACCACTAGTTTCGAGAAGGGCAAGGGAGAAGGAGGGAAACTTCATGGATGGCAAGTAAGTTGCTGCTCCAGTGAAGCAACCCAAAGTTAAACCCAAACCCGAGACTAAGTGCTTCGTTTCTGAGGAGGGCGGTCGCTGAAGCGGAACAACCCTAGATACTTGGTAGATAAGAAGGCTGGCAACGTCGACAGTAGTATATTTGATATACATGTTATTGATGTGTACCTTGCTAGTACTCCTAGTAGCACCTGGGTATTGGATACCAGTTCGATTGCTACATGTTAGTAACTCGAAATAAAAGCTACGGAATAAACGGAGAACTAGCTAAAGGTGAGGTGAGGATGTGTGTTGGAAATGTTTCCAAGTTTGATGTGATCAACATCGCACGCTCTCTCTACCTTCGGGATTAGTAACGAACCTAAATGTTATTTGGTGTTTTGCGTTGAGCATGAACGTGATTAGATCATGTTTATTGTAACACGGCTATTCATTTAAGAATAATGGTTATTCTGTTTACATGAATGATACCTTCAATGGTCATGCACTCGGTAAGAATTGTTTGTTGAATCTTGATCGTAGTAATACACACGTCCATAACATTGATGCCAAAAGATACAAAGTTAATAATAGTACCACAAACTTGTGGCACTGTCGCTAAATGTCATATTGGTATAAAGCGCATGAAGAAACTCCTTGCTGATGGATCTTTGGACTCATTCGTTTTCGAATCGGTTGAGACATGCAAACCATGCCTCTTGGGCAAGATGACTGAAACCCCGTTTTTCGGCTGGATGGAACGGGCAAGTAGTTTATTGGAAATGATACATGTTGATGTATGCAATCCAATGAGTCTTGTAGCGTGCGGTGGATACCGTTATTTTCTTACCTTCACTGAAGATTTGAGTAGATATAGAGTATATTTACTTAATGAAACACAAGTCTGAATCGTTTGAAAGGTTCAAGCAAATTCAGAGTGAAGTTTAAGATCATCGTGACAAGAAGATAAAAATGTCTGCGATATGATCGTGGAGGAGAATATCTGAGTGACGAGTTTGGCATACAACTTTAGACAATGTGAAAGTTGTTTCACAACTCACGCCACCTGGAACACCATAGTGTGATGCTGTGTCCGAACGTCGTAGTCGTGCCTTATTTGATATAGTACGTACTATGATGTCTCTTGTCATTTTGCCACTATCGTTTCGGAGTTATGCATTAGATACTACTACATTCACTTTAAAATAGGGCAGCATCTAAATCCGTTGAGATGACACCATGTGAATGATGGTTTGCTAGAAACCTAAAGCTGTCATTTCTTAGTGTTTGGGGCTGCGACGCTTGTGTGGAAAATGTTTTCATCGAATGAGCTCGAACCCAAAGAGGACAAATGCATCTTCAAAGAATACCCTAAATGGTTGGGTGAACCTTCTATCTCAGATCCAAGCATAAAATATTTTTCTGCTAAAACTAGGTCCTTTCTCGAGGAAAATTTTCTGTCGAAAGAATTGAGTGGGAGGAAGATAGAACTTGATGTGGTTATTGGACCTTTGTTTTAACGAGAGAGTAGTGCAACGCAGAAAGTTGTTTCTGTGAAGCCTACGTTAGTTGAAGAGGAAGTTAATGATGATGATCATGAAGCTTCGGATCAAGTTACTATCGAACCTCATAGGTAGACAAGGACGTGTATTGCTCCTGAGTGGTACGACAACCCTATCTTAAAGGTCATGTTGTTGGAAAACGATGAGCCTACGAGCTATGAAGAAGCGATGATGGGACCGGATTCCAAAAAATGGTTAGAGGCCATGAAATCCGAGAAAGGATCCATGTATGAAACCAAGTATAAACTTTGGTAGACTTGCTCGTTAGAAAGCAGGTCATCGAGTATGAATGGATTTTTGAGATAAAGACAGACACTGATGGTGAATGTCACCATTTATACAGCTCGACTTGTCGCAAAGAAGTTTTTTTTGACAAGTTCAAGGAGTTGACTGCGATGAGACTTTCCCACTTGTAGCAATGCTAAAAGTCTGTTGGAATTATGTTAGCTGTTGCTGCATTTCTCAATTATGAAATCTGGCAGATGGATGACAAAACATCGTTTCCTTAACAGTTTATTTGAGGAAAAGGTTGTATGTGATACAACCAGAAGGTTTTGTCAGTCCTAAGGATGCTAAAAGGTGTGCGAGCTCTAGCAATCCTTCTATGGTCTGGAGCAACCATCTCGGAGTTGGAATATACACTTTGATGAGGTGATCAAAGTGTTTTTTATACAAAGTTTATGAGAAACTTGTATTTACAATAAAGTGGGTGGGAGCACTATAGAGTTTCTGATTAGTATATGTGGATGACATATTGATGATCGGGAATAATGTAGAATTTCTGGAAAGCATAAACGGTTATTTGAGAAGTAATTTTCAAAGTAAGACCTGGATAAAACTACCTAATTGTTGAGCATCAACATCTATATAGATAGATCAAAGATGCTTGATGAGACTTTCAATGAGTACATACATTGACAAGATTTTGAAAGGGTTCAAAATGGATCAGTCAGAGAAAGAGTTCTTGCCTGATTTGTAAGGTGTGAAGTTGAGTGAGACTCAAAGCTCGACAACGGCAGAAGAAAGAGAAAAGGGGCGAACGTCGTCCCCTATGCCTTAGACATAGGGTCTGCATAGTATGCCATGCTATGTACTCCACCTGTGTGTGCCTTGCCATGAGTCCTTCAAGGGGTACGAGAGTGATCCAGGAGTGGATCACTGGACAGCGGTCAAGATTATCCTTAGTAACTAAAAGACTAAGGAGATGTTTCTCGATTATGGAGGTGGTAAAAGAGTTCGTCGTAAAGAGTTACGTCGATGCAAGCTTTAAACAACGATCCAGATGACTCCCAGTAGCAATCTGGATACGTATATTGGAGCAGCCATTTGGAATAGTACCAAGTGGATTGTGGTAGAAGTGTTTACAGTTAGACATAGAAATTTGCAAAGTACACACGGATCTGAATGTCGCAGACCCGTTGACTATAAGACCTCTCTCACATGCAAAGCATGATCGAGCCCCAGAACTCATTGGGTGTTAGATTCATAACAATGCGAATCACATGGTGATGTGAACTAGATTATTGACTCTAGTGCAAGTGGGAGACTGTTGGAAATATGCCCTAGAGGCAATAATAATTTGGTTATTATTATATTTCCTTGTTCATGATAATCGTTTATTATCCATGCTATAATTGTATTGAATGGAAACATAGATATATGTGTGGATACATAGACAACACCGTGTCCCTAGTATGCCTCTAGTGAACTAGCTCGTTGATCAAAGATGGTTAAGGTTTCCTAGCCATAGACATGAGATGTCATTTGATAATGGGATCACATCATTAGGAGAATGATGTGATGGACAAGACCCAAATTGCAAACGTAGCATATGATCCTGTCAGTTTATTGCTGCGGTTTTTCGCATGTCAAGTATATGTTCCTATGACCATGAGATCATGCAACTCACTGACACCGGAGGAATACTTTGTGTGTATCAAATGTCACAACGTAACTTGGTGACTATAAAGGTGCAGTACAGGTATCTCCAAGGGTGTCTGTTGGGTTGGCATGGATCAAGACTGGAATTTGTTACTTCGTGTGACGGAGAGGTATCTCAGGGCCCACTCGGTAATACAAGATCACACACAAGCCTTGCAAGCATTGACTAAGTGTTGGTCACGGGACCTTGTATTGCAGAACGAGTAAAGAGACTTGCCGGTAACGAGGTTGAACTAGGTATTGGATACCGACGATCGAATCTCGGGCAAGTAACATACCGAAGAACAAAGGGAACATTATACGGGATTAACTGAATCCTTGACATAGAGGTTCGACCGATAAAGATCTTCATAGAATATGTAGGAAACAATGTGGACGTCCAGTTCCCGCCATTGGTTACTGACCGTAGAGGTGTCTCGGACATGTCTACATAGTTCTTGAACCCGCAGGTTTTGCACACTTAAGGTTTGGTGACGTTTCGGTAGGATAGAGTTATGTATGGTGGTGACCGAAGGTTGTTCGGAGTCCCGGATGAGATCTCGGACATCAAAAGGAGCTACGGAATGGTCCGGAGGTAAAGATTCATATATAGGAAGTCCCAGTTTGGTCGCTAGAAAAGTTCCGGGCTTATCGGTAATGTACCGGGAGTGCCGGTAGTGTACCGGGAGACCTCCGGGAGGGGTATTTCGACCCCAGAGGGTCCATGGGATGTGGAGAGTAATAACCAGCCCTTAGTGGGCTATATAAACAGACACAAGAAGGCCCATGGCGCAGGAGATAAAAGGGCTAAAGGAAAAAGTGAAAAAAGGGCCAATAGGGAGCAATCCTACTCCAACTAGGATTGGAGGAGGAGTAGGATCCCTCCCCTTGGCGCACCAGACCTCTCCCTCCTCTCCTCCTTTATATACTGGTGGATTGGGTGGTTTTTAGACAAAAAACAGCAACGTGCTACCCATTCCGCCGGTGCACAGTTTCTCCTCTAGATCGTAGTTCCGCAGTGCTTAGGCGAAGCCGTGCCGGAATTGCTCCACCACCATCACCGGAGCGCCGTTACGCTGCCGGTGAACTCTTCCTCCTCTCCCCCTCTTCTTTCTGGATCAATACGGAGGAGATCATCATCAACCTGCATGTGTGCTAAACGCAGAGGTGCCGTCCATTCAGTACTAGATCGGAAGGACCGTGATCAAGGCCACGAGACGGATCGTGATTGGATCACGGGACGGATCGTGACGAGATCGCGGGACGGATCGTGACAAGATCGCGGGACGGATCGTGACTGGATCATGGGACGCTCGGCGATTTGAATCGCGAAGAAGTACGACTACACCAACCGCGTTTCTTAACGCTTCTCGCTTAGCGATCTACAAGGGTACATAGATCAACTCCCCCTCTCATAGATGCTCATCACCATGGATAGGTTTGCGTGCACGTAGGAAAATTTTTGTTTCCCATGCAACGTTCCCCAATAGTCGTATGCATACAAAATTAGCTTTCTGCAACTTTACCTACTTAGCGCTATATCATGCATCATGATTACCTCGTTCCACACTTGGGTTGCTTGCGAGTACATTCAAAGTACTCATTGGCTTGCCACTGGTTATTTAATTGGCCAGGCATGGAAGAACAGGAGTTTGTTGAAGAGTTCACTGGAGACGAACATGTGAACTAGGACGCTTCCCAGTCAGAATGCCTGTAGGTTAAGCCAGATGGTATGGGTTCATGCTTTCGACCAAGACTTCCGTTGTTTGCTCTATACTAAGTGTTTGGCCCGTGGGGCCCTATCAATGTAAGACTAATACCTTCATGGTCACTATTTGTGTAAGACGTTAAGTGTGGATGTAAGACTCTTGCTATTCAGCTTCTATGTGTTCATTGAGTATTGATCTCCAGGATCACCGTACATGTGCATTTGGTGATCTCGACTCATGATTCGGGGTCCCCACAACACGGCCGTCTGCCTGCGGACCACTTCCTCCATTGACCCTTGGGCAGACAAGCTCCTGACCCATCCCTGTGCACGCGGGTACGGCGACAAGGCGGGACCACACGACGGGCCTGTCACATCCCTAGCTAGATGTCATAGGACAGCTTGTGTGTGCATCATGTTTCAATTTTGCATCAACATGAAATGGGGATTAAAAGAAACCCCAAGCTCACATTTGAATCAAATCAATTCAAAGTTGGTGAAAATTCAACAAATTTAAAATGTCCTTACAAAATGTTCCCTATGTCTGATAAATATGGACTTGATTATATCAGTGGTCATTTTAAATATTTGAACAATTATAACAATTTAAAAATAAATAATAAAGCCTCTGAAAATGCCAAAAAAAGCATTATCATTATCTTGTATTTCAAAATATCCTGAAACTTTTTATGGGAGTTTGAAATATTCAACTTCATTATATAAAATACTTGGGATATTTTAAAATAGCATTTGTACCTGAAAAGAAAATAAAACAAATGTCAGATTGATAAAACAGAAAGTAAGAAAATAGAAAAAGAGAGGAAAGGGACCAGGGGCAGCTGGCCCATTGCCAGTCATCCATGTCCTTTTGCCAGGAGGACAGGGGCACGTGCTCGTCGCACGTGGGCACGCGCCGGCCAGCTCATCCCTGCCTGCTTGCTGGCCTGGAGGGCTCCGGACGCGCCAGCGTTTCCCCCTCCCGCTGTGGCCTCTTCCTCCTCTGCCTCTCTCCATCGCGCTCTCTCTCTCGCGCTCTCTCCCCTCTCTGCTCGCCATGGCCGATCTCCTCGCCGCCGCACTGCCGTAGTTCTAGCCACCCCCGCGCCCTTCTGAGCCAGCCAGCAGCTCTGTCGTGTCCCACTTGTCATCCCCGTGAAGCCAGCCGACGCTGGAAGCCCTCCATGATGTGCCATCGCCGTTTCTTCCCCGCCGGCCGCCGAAGCTTCTCTCCGGTGATTCGAGGCCGCCTACGCGTCCCCGAGCTCGCCGTCTTCCCCAGCAAACCCGCCGTGAGCCCCTACTCCATTTCCCCGTCCTCTAGCGGCCTGTCCCTCACCGTAGGAGCCGCCCCCTTGCTTCCCGAAGCTTTTCGCCGTTTGGCTCGCTGCCGGCCGTAGCTCCGGTGGCCCCCGAGCCCCCTCCGTCTCCGCTTTGGATGCGCACGTGCACGGGCTACCTCCCGGTGCCCTCTGCGTGCCAAATGGCCGCCAGATGTGCAACTCCGGCGAGTCGCCACCGTGTTTTTGGTCGCCGTCGGCCCCGCTCCGGTGGGCGCCGACGTGGTCGGCCATTAGGGGCTAACCACCCTTGTTAATTAGGCCCCCAGCCACTAACCAGTGGGCCCTGGGTGGGTCAAATCCCTGGTCAGCGCAGGGATTAGGCCTGTGTCATTGACGTGCGGGCGCCGCACGTCAGGTTTGACCTGGCCTGGTCAGCCGACCAGCTGACGTCACAGTGACGTTAGGCTGACGTCTTAATTCATTTTATAGTTTTAAAATAATTCCAGAAATTGTTTAAAACTTGAAAAATTCATATAAATTAATCTTTAAATCATATGAAAATAATTTATATATGAAAATTTATCACAAAAATCCAATGAATCCAATGGTTTGTATTTTCATGCATGTTAGAGTAACCTATGTAGATGAACATTGTCAATTACTAATAGGCTAATACACGGAATTTGAAATGAAGAACGACTTTGAACCTATATTCAAACTCACTTCAAATTAACTTGGACAATAGTTGCATTAGCTCATCCATACATGCTGCCAGGTGATGATCATGCACCATATTGTTGCACTTGTGTGTATTGATTGGTACTTATCTGCATTGCAGTAGGCCCTGCTTCTGAGGATCCCCCCGAGTATTCCAACGAAGGAGAGAACCTTCCCGCTACCCCAAAATTCAAGCAACCCCCTTGATCATTCTGATAACATCCCACTCTCTTGCTCCTCTCTTGTTTATTGCATTAGGACGAAGGTTCACTTGTCTGTCATACACGGTAGATGAACCTATTCTTTTGCCTGATCTGTCTTTGTCACAGTAAATAGCTAAACCTTGCAACCTAGCATACATGGTAGATGCTTGTGCCATGATGTGCTTAGCTTACTTTGCTTGCTATGCTTGCTATGCTTAGAGTTGTGTCAGGTATGTTTCATCTGGGTGATGAACTGGAGTGAAATAATGTTGTCAGATGTGATAAGCTTATGATGAACCCGATTTGGTAAAGGTAGCGATTAGAGGCTATGTAGGAGTACATAGTGGGTTGTCTCATTGGGACCGTTCTTAGGAACTGAGTTCTGTGTTTGTGATCCAAGACTAGTTACTACCACACATTGGGATACTTAATTGACCCTCTTCACTTATCAGTCGCTTAGTCCTTAGTCCAAGAGTTGCAAGTAGTTTCTGGTGTTTATAGCATGCTGGAGGCCGTGCGTAGCGCTGACCCTAGGGGTGGGTTACGACGCGGTAGGCAGTTGCACGGTGTACCAAGGGTCACCCAAATGGTGGGCTTAAGAACACTGCGCACATCCTTTGGGGCTGTTGCGAAAACTTTGGCCGGACTTCCGTGCGGGTTCAGTCTCAAATAGGAGATAGCCTGGACTAGAGGACTTATGTGATTGATGGTCGTGGCCGACTCCCTCGCTGGGCTTCCACTTGAAGGTTTCCGAGGTGCATGGTTTTATGAGCACACAGCGATAAGTAGCGAGAGCGTGTGTGAAGAAGTACACCCCTGTAGGGTATGAAACTATTCGATTAGCCGCGTCCTCGGATATGGACTACTTGGAGAGCTTATGTTGTTCATAGATAATCAAATGGATACTCATAAAAATATCAAGACAAATGTGAGTTATGGAGTTAGTGGACTCGTGTGCGATATCTAAAAATGTAAAGAAAGAGTTAAAATTGTGTAGTATAGGTTAGCCATGGGTAAAAGGTGACATTGCGGCATAAACTCCACCACTCCCCTTGTTGATACATGAGCATGAATAGTCTAGGTCTGCTTTAAAGACTTGCTGAGTACATTTGTACTCATGTTTGCTTAATAAATGTTGTAGATGAGACCCAGGACCCATCAGGTGGGTTCTTTCTAGATGTTAACGATGCCGAATAGCTGGTGTCCCAGCTACGACCCTAAGCCTTGTTTGTGGGTTGTAGATAGTCAGGCCATGTGCCTTTTTACCCCTTTCATCTGTCTGTACTCAGACAGCTTTATGCTTCCGCTTGGTTTGCATGAACTTGTTTGTATGACTTGAGTGTCGGGTCATGTGACCCCTATCTGTAAGAACATATTATGCAAGGCTCGTCTGAGCCTCCTAAATAAAAGTTGTGTTGTTGTATGGTTATGTTGTGATGCCATAGTTGTATATATGCATATCGGGAATGTCGTGCGTACATGTGACGTGCACCGGTATGTATGGGATCCGACACCTAGGCATGTGCCTTCAGTAGTGCTCTTTACGGGAAAATGCCTCTTTGTGCTTCCACCGAGCCATGGTAGCTTGCTACTGCTCCAGACACATTGATTCACCGGCATGTATCCTTCTTTGCTGCTGCGTTTGTCCCTTCCGGGAAATGTCTCGCAGTGTAATGGAGTCCCTATAGCCTGCTACGACTCGTCTAGGTGCACTGATGGCATTTATGCCCCACGGCGTAATGGAGTCCTTGTAGCTTGCTATGACTCGTCTACACACGCTTGAGGCGGACACCTGCATTGCTGGGTTATGTATGCGTATTTCCAAACGGATGTGCCACTTGGGTTCTATGACTAGTCATGTCGGCCCGGGTTCTCCGTCGTTTTATTGCCAGCGACATGTTCACATACGTGAGCCAGAAGTCGCAAACGGTCCTGTCTAAGGTAAGGCTGCAGCCGTGGAGCTTATCGTGCGTGAGGCCGCAAAGTGATGTGATATGTTACAGTCTGGATTCATATGACTTAGGATCGGGGTCCCGAAAGCGTTGGTGTAACAGCTCGAGACCGACGCTCCAGAAGATTCCCCCTTTATTTCCATTCTCGTATGTGTTTCGTCTTGCTGTTGCATTCATCATCGCATCATTCGCATCATCGGCATAGTGTCATCGCATGTTTTGAAAACTTGCATCCGTTCGTAGTTGCCGGTTCTCTTCGTTCTTGTCATTGCCCGTTGAGACCAGCCACACATGCCCGCGCCTGCGGCACCATTTAAATAAAACCGTTTTTAAGTGCGCGCAAAATTTCTCGGATCGAGGTGAAACTTGGCGTGCGGTCTTGTTAGAGCATAGGTAGACCGCCCGTCGAATTTCGTCGCGATCTGAGTTCGTTAGATACCCCGTCGGACAGTCATAGGAGTGAGCTTATCGGTATTTCGTCGGACGTTTCGGTGTTTTAAAACCTCCGTGCCACGGGTCACCATTCTCTCTCTCTTCCCCACTTACTCCCTCTGCACAGCCGCCGTAGCCCTCTCCGCTTCCGGTCCGTCGAGTCGACACCCGACGGTCCGAAAACGGACAGCGTCAGCTAACCCTAGCCCCTAACCCTATATATTGGGCAGCCAACCCTAGATCGCCCTCGTTCCCCGTGCCTAACCCTAGCCTTCTCCCTCCTCCAGCCGTCAGCCCGCTTGAGCCCATATGGAGGCCCGGGAAAGGCCATCCGAGCCCAACCGGAGCTTGCCCGAGCTCATCCATGGAGGCTCCCGCAGCTCCTGAGCTCCCGCCGCCGCAGCTCTCCCGCAGCCCCGCCGGAGCCGACCCTCGTGCCGCCGGGTCGCCGGACCGCCGCGCCCAGCCGGCCCTCTCCCCTCTTCCTCCCTTCTGCTTCCTCCTCGCCTCCTCTCCCTGACCGTGCCGGCTTTCTCCCGCAGGTCCTCTCACCGCTGCCGCATCGCCCGCCGCCGTTCAAGCTCTGCTGCCGCCGGGATCCGGCCTCTGTTCGTTGGATCTGGCCTCCGCCGGCCTTCCCCGCCTCCAGCCGCTGCCCTGCCCTCGACGGTGTGCCTCGCTGCCGCCACCGGTTGCGCTCGGGCATGAACGGGGACGATCGAGCCGCTCGCTCGTGCGCCCGTTGACCAGCGCTCTCCTGCGAGTGGGTTAGCGCAGCCTCGGCCCAGCCCCCCAGCCGAGCCGGCCCATGTCGTCCCAAGTGAGCAGTCCCCCCCCCGCCATTTTGTTTTTTTAATATTATTAGGCCTTTGCAATTTAAAGCAGCGATATACAATTTTCTGTACACTGTTTCAAAATGATTTTAACATGTAAAATGCCTAGAAAAGCACGTAGATTAATAATATGCCATTTGCATCAATGCTAAAAAATACTTAACATGTCGTTTCGTGCCATTTTGCATATATGTCATATTTTTTGCATTTTCACATATAATTGAATGTGCATCGGGAACTAATAAAATTAAGTATTAAAAATGTTTATCTCATTGTCATCTCATTGTCATGCATGCTAAAAATGTCGGCATCATGTTTGCATTTATTTTGCATTAATGAACTACTATAACGTGATTAGGCCTAATACTCGCGTATTTGATTGTGATTAATTTTCTACATGAACCTATGCATATTTTATGAGTTTTCGGGGTAGAAAAATCCACAGGATTTATCCATGCCTTTAGTTTTGTCATTTGAGCACTTTTGTGTGCATGTCATTTATGCCATGATGCCTTTTTGTCAATTTTGTGTGATTTAACCCGTGCCTGATATGAATTAATTTTCAACACGAAAGTTGCTCTTTGATATGTGTCCTAGCCCATGGACATTTTGCTTGTCATAGAAATGCATGTTTAGGTGTTGTTTTGATATTGTCAACTTGCTATAAAAATCTGCTATTTTGAGGGTCCAAAATATTTCCAAGTCTGGAATCTGTTATATTTTTTTGCTGTCTTGCCATGTGATTTTCTAGTGATTTAGAACTCTTTTGTGGTAGGTGTAATGGAGTTATTTGTAGTTAATATTGTCCTTTAGTGTGCTTTTATGTTTCATGCCATTCCATGATCCATAGCATATAGTTTCACTGCTGTCAATATGCCTTCGTGATAAAAACTGCACTGTCAAAAACTGCTATTTTCACCAAGTCTGAAACTGTTTTTAAGTACCCTTCTTGTGAGCTTTCTACCAAGTGATCCATGCATGTTTTGATTATTATATGTGAAGATAAAATGAAGTGGATGTTGTATAATAATGCCCCATGCTTAGTTTGTGCATTTTTGAATATTGTATCTTGTTATTTTCATGTGTGCAAAATGCTATCTTGCTGTTTTTGGCAGATTTCAACTAAAACTTGTTTTGATGATTGTGGTTGAACCGTAGCTCCGTTTTGGACATTCCATATATGAAACTTGCTTAGAATCTCATGTAGTTTCATAATAAATTTTTGCATTCATGATTTGAAATGTTTGTGGTGGTTTTTCCCATGCATTTGCATTCATGACATGTGCATCTTGTTTTGCTCATATCTTTTAGACCGTAGTTCCGTTTGAGATGTTCTATATATGTAAATCGACTAGTATTACACGTAGAATAACATGATGACATTTATTTAGCCGTTTAACAAATATAAAATATGATTAGTTCAGATCTGTAACAATGTCGAAATTAACACATGAGGTCATTTCGGAAATACTATAAGTTGTTTCCGGCCTCATTTAAAATGCTTGGATAGTTAGTTTACTTATGCTTCACCTCTTTCCATGTTCAAACAACATTTAGTATTGTTGTGTACCTAACAAGAGTGAACTAAATAATTCGAATGTGGAGTTTCATCAATAGGCAACTCGTTGCATAATGAGCTTCACTTTAATGTTTAGAAGTTGTTTGATGTGAATTGTCGTGCGTTGCATATTAAACCGGACATGCATCATATTTGTTGTGCATCGTGTTTTGCATATGCTGTGGTGTATCTTGTGTTGATTGTTTGTTTCAGATTGCTTCTTCTCGATAGAGTTCCGAAAGTGTTCGGAGTGTGAGGATTCATTCGACTACGTTGGTTCGTCTTCTTCATGGACTCGTTCTTCTTCCGAGCGGGATCTCAGGCAAGATGACACATTTCCCTGGATACCATTACTATCATTGTCATGCTAGATGTCTCGTTTTCCATCGTTATGTCTCGCTACCTACCACTTGGTTGATAAGCCTTGCAAAATTGCCTCTAACCCTTCCACATCCCAACAAACCTTTGTTTGGCTATGTTACCGCTTGCTCAGCCTTGTTATAGCATTTCTAGCTGCAGGTGCAATTGCTTCCATGTGACAACATGGACATTCTTTGTTATATCACAATATTGCTGCTATTTAATTTAATGCACATATATACTTGGTAAAGGTGGAAGGCTTGGCCTTTTGCTTGGTATTTTGTTCCACTCTTGCCGCCCCTAGTTACTTGTGAACCGGTGTTATGTTCCATAAATGAGCGCTCCTAACATGCTCGGGGTTTGTTGGGATATAACCCCACAGTGTGACTCGCCCAATGGTTATGCCAGACGGTTCGTAAGCTGGCCCAAGAATAAAGACGTGAGACTAGCGGCCCAAGAAGATAGGCGGCTCAGTATGGTGGGCCGCAAGGTAATCCAGACAAGAAGACCCAGGCGTGTAAGCCGTCCAGAGGTTACTTGGCAAGGGAGATCGATGAAAACTCGGATAGGTAGAGAGAGTCCGTTTGTACTTGTATGACCTGAGGATTTTACCTCCTATATAAAGGTAGACCCGGGGCAGCTTATAGGACATGTTATCGTGAACTATGTCAAGATTTTAGCTCCCCTGTAATCGATACAACAAGCAATAACAACACAAGCAGGACATGGGCTATTACCACGACTTGAGGGGCCGAACCTGGGTAAACCTGTGTCCTTTGTCCCAATCAACCCCTTTGAGTCCACTACAATGGCGATGGCCTCGAATCCAAGTCTGATAACCCGATGTCGTGGTTTCTTTACGGCAGATGCCATGGGTACGCTTATCGAGAAGGGCCAAAAGGGACGCCGGCGGACTCCGGGAGCGGGGTTAGGCACGAACGGTGGCGAACATGCGATGTACCCAGGTTTGTGGCCCTCCGTGGGAGGTAATACCCCTAGTCCTGCTAGATCTGGTTGAAGTTAGAGCGGGGCTACAAGGGTGCTCCTCGAGCTGTGAGGATCGAGGAGGAAGAAGGATCTAGCCGGCTCCTTTTCCCTCCTGCGGGTGTGTGTCCGGTATGTGGGAGTGTGCAATCAACTCGGTCTCTCTCCCTACATGGGGGTGTCCCGGGGGCCTTTATAGGTCAACCCCCGGGTTACAGTATGGGCGGAAGGCCGTGGGGGTCCCAACTGGCGGCCTCTCTAGCCGGCCGTGGGACCCGCCGACCGTGGGGTCTTGTCGCTGGGAGGTCCCGCCGGCTGAAGGGTCCCATCCGGACCCCTGCCGGGGACCGAGTGGCGGGTCCCGACGTCGGTCACGTCGCGGCATGGACCGCCTTTCGTGGCTTCGCCTGGTGGCGCCCTGCCAAAGTTAGCGGCACGACCGTCCGCCCTGTAGCCATGTCGGGGCAGGTAACGGACTGGTGGAGGCAGGCCGACACTGTGGGAGGTCCAGTCGCCGTCAGCCAGGGCCAAAAGCCCCGACGTCTTCACTGTAGCCATGCGGGTGCCGACCCTTGATAAGATGGGGTCCGCTGTTGCCACGCGGGCCTCGACGCGTTCACTGTGGGCGTGCGGGTGCCGATCCCCGATGGGACGGGGCCCACTGTAGCCGCGCATGTCCTAACGAATGGTGTCCGGCCGGCTACGGGGATGCATCCCCCAGCCGGCTAGCATGCCGTGGCCGGCGGTGAGGAAGCCGGCGGGCCCTAACCGGCCGGTCACGACCGGCCGGGCGTAGCCGGGCAAGCGGAGGAAAGGGTGCGCCTTCCGCTCATGTTCATCGAGCTCGCAAGGGAGTGTTTGAGGCTACCCCAGGGTCACCCCCCCGTCAGTAGTCCCCGAAGCCGGGAGGCCTGCTGTCGGGTCTCGGCGGTCCTCTCCGGCTTGAAGACCGCATGTGCGCCAGGGGATGTCCTAGGGGCCAGACGACGCCGGTAGGCGACAGCGGGCTCGTGGTCAGCCAGGGCCACACGCGCCGCCGCGAGCCCTCCACTGGGCAGTGGGTAGGCGCCACGTGGAGGCGCAGTGGGCCGCCGCCTGTCAAACCACGCGACGGAAAAGACCAGACCACAGGGCGGGGCCCTCCGTGGTTGCGACCGATCTGCACGCACAGGCAGTTGGTGCTCCCGAGTATCGTGATGGCTGCCACGCGCGTTTTGGGAATCGTGAGGGTCGTGCGCGACGAGTCCGCTTCTCCCTCCCCCCTCCCCTTCCCCCTCCCCCACGGGGTATAAATGGGAGAGGAGGGCAAGGCGAGCGGCCTGTTTGCCTCCCTCGCCCCCATCGACACAACCTCGCTCCTCTGCCCCCCTCATCGAGAGAGGGAGACAGAGAAAGAAGAAGACCTGGGCAAGGCTCGTGAGGAGCCCACACCGCCACCCACCGCCGTAGGGAAACCGAGGCCGCCGTAGCGTCGCAGCGACCGCGCGTCCCCACTATGGCCATGGTGACCAAGGGCACATGGGACGGCAACAACGTCGATGTGATGTTCATCCAGCTCCTCTGCCACCGCGGCAAGCTTCCGGCGAGGAGTTTCTGGAGGCGCGCCCGGCTGGGGCGGAGAACTCCCGAGCGCCGCGAGAAGGCGAAGTCGTCGTCTTTGCCGACCACTTCCACTGCGGGGTGGGGCTGCCGGCTAGCGCGTTCTTCCGCCGATTCCTGACGCGCTTCGGCCTGCAGCCGCATCACCTTGCCCCCAACGCCATCGTGCAGCTGGCAGCATACGTTGTCCTCTGTGAGGGATACATGGGGGTCGAGCCGAGGCTCAACTTCTGTTGCCGGCTGTTCTACCTCAAGCGGCAAATGGTGAAGGACCCGGTGACGCAGCAAACGATGATGACCGTCTGTGGAGGAGCCTCGGTCCAGATCCGCAAGGGAACTGGCCAACCCAAGCTCCCGCTGCATGAATTGGTGAAGCGCTGGGAGCAGAGATTCTTCTACGTGAAGAATGTGAAGCCGGAGGAGGACTACATCAACCTCCCCCAATTCGACAACCGACCACCGACCGCCATGCTGAACTGGCAGGCGACGCAGCCCCAGGCGCCCGAGACATCCGATCAGCTCTGCCCCCGCCTTCTCGAGCAGACCGGGACGGAGGGGCTGACGGCCACCGACCTACGGGCCGTGATGATGACGTGCCGGGTGCAGCCGCTGCAGCGCCGGCCCCATCTTATCTGTTAGATGGGGGGACGCCACGACCCGTGCTAGCTCTCCACCAAGGAGCTGAAGGCGGCTCACATGGCGAGGAAGGTGAACGCCATCACCACAGCGAAGATGAAAGAGGGCAAGTGGTAGTGGGGGAAGGTCCCCCATAGCCGGAGCCGTTCGGCACCGCGGGTAAACAGGCAACCAACCCTTTTCCCCCACCCTTTGCAGTGGTAGGGTTCCACTTCCCTTGGACTGACGGTGCCCTGCCCGGCCTGTATGTAGAGGTCTCCGCTTCTGCAGAACTACGCGAAGCTGGCGCCCGACACGGCAGACTCGGACTCCGAGGAGGTCGAGGACGCCGACGACGTGGAGCCGGCCGCGTCCGAGCAAGCTGGCGCATTTGAGACGGGCAGCACCGAGACGGAAACAAAGGAGGCCGACGAGGGCGATTCGACGAGTGAGTCCCCTCCCAAACGCATTTACGGCACTGGCCTGACGACGATGCTGAGGGAGAGCCGCCTCGTGCTGCAGAGGCCTCAAAGGAGGAGGATCCGCGCTGCTGAGGCGCCAGCCATGAGCCGGTCCCGGTCCTAGCCAGGGAGGCCTGGCCGCTGACGGCAAGGAGAAGGGGCCGGCTGCCTCCAAGCCGGCGCCCAAGTGCACAGGCGGCCGCCCATCTGGGCGGCGGCCAAGCAGGCGGAAGCAAGAGACAGAGGGTCGCCCCGTTGGGACCCTCGAGGCGGGTAATCCCCGTTGTGGCCGGGTAAGTTTCATCCCCCTCCCCGCTTCTGTTCGCCCCTATCCATCCTCCCTCCCCACCCCTCATTTTGTTGCTGTCAGGGAGTCGCGTGCGCTGGGGAAGACCCCGGGTGGTGAGACGGAGGGACGGCGCCGCCGCCGACGGCCGAGGATAGGGAGTGCTAGGGCTGGCTCGCCCTCGAGGAGGCCGAGCAGGAGCGGCGCACCGAGGAGCGCCGCTGGTGGGAAGAGGCAGCGGGGAAGTGGCCGGGAGCCAGCGGGGAGGCCGCTGGCGACGCGTGGGAGAAGTTCCCCCGTGACCCGGAGGAGAGGCCGTGGGACCCACGAGGACACGAAGGAGAAGGGTCGTGACGCCGGTCAGCCGACGGCTAACGACGCCCCACCAGAAGCGGGCAATGTGCCGCGCGGGGGCGGAGGGGCCGCCCCCGGAAGCACCAGCGTCGAGGACGCCGGCCCTAGAGGAGCCGGCATCGGGGACGTTGGATCTAGAAGTGTCGGCCCCAGAGACACCGGCTTCTAAGGTGCCGGTACCAGACACGTCGGCCTCTGAATTGCCAGCACCATATGCGAGCCTGGCAGTAACCAGCGGAGGCGGGGCGCCCAACGCAGGGGTCATGGTGGCCAAGGGGTGGCCGTGACGAAGACGGGGGCCGGTCTCGTCGTGGTCCTCGACGAGGGAGGCCCCGCGGACAGGGGCCGGCCGCAGCAGACGTGGGCGACGGTAGGGAGCTCGGCCCCCGGCGAGATGCCGAGTGCCCTCGGGGCGGCAACGGCCGCTACCGTGGACGTGTTCGCCGCTTGTCGTGCTTAGACGGCACAAGACGCCCGGGCCGCCAACGCCCGGCTGGTGCACTTGGAGCAAGCGGTCGCGGTGAGTATCTTTTTATCTTCTATTCTTTGTCTTTTTGACAATGGGGGCTTGCCAGCGCACCCACTAGGTGTAGCGCCCGATGCTTGAGCCGGCTGGGGCATAGGCGGATCGAGCCTAAAGCGGCCACATTGTTGCTTTTTTGCAGGCAGCGCACGATCGCCGGGTGGCGGCGTACAACACCCTACTGGGGTTGTATCGCAAGGCTGAAGACCAAAATGTCGTCGCCTTCGCGGAACTGCGAGGTACGTGCCTTTGTGTTTTTGGCGGGGGGAGGGGGGCGGTAGCCCCCGGGAATCAAGCCGGCCGCCCCGGAGGCGGGCTAAGTCCTTTGGCTTCTTTTTCTTTTTTGACGGCGGGGGTTTCATTTCATCCAACCGCCCATGCCGAGACGGTCAGCCCCTGGCGCCAGGTGCAGCTTGTCTGCACGGAGAGAGAAGCCGTGGCGACGGAGTGCCACAAGTTCCACGAGAAGGCGGAAAGGGCGAGGGAGGAGCGGAAGACGCTCGAGGAGGCACACCGCCGGGCGTTGGCGGACCGGCAGGCGGTCCTCCGTGGGGAGGCGGAGGAGTGGGAGAAGGTGCTCCGGGCAAAGCTGGAGGCCCAGGACGCCGCGCTGGCCAAGGCGGCCAGGAAGGCGGCGGCGGCCCGGGACGAGAGCGAGCGCCGGCTCGAGGAGGCAGAGGCCAAGGAGGCACGGTGGATGGAGCAAGCCCGCGTGATGGACCGGATGCTATGCCGTAAGTTTTCATCCTCCTTCCTTTTTGCGTCCTTCTTTTCTTTCCCGCCCTAAACCTCCTCCTCGTGCCATCCCAGGGCTCTTCCCTGGAATGCAGGAGGTTGCCAACGCAACCGTGGAGTCCGCTCGCGAGGCCCGGCGTGCGAAGGGGGAAGTCATTGAGGGGCTTGCCCCCTGGACCGTGGACGAGGTGATAGCCGCTGCCGACGCACGCCTGACGGCAGTCGTTCGTGCCCTGAAGCGGCTCCAGGCAGTCGGGCAGGTGCTGGTCCGCGTCCTTTGGCTGGATGCACTGGACCCAGGCTCCATGAACCGGCTCGCCCGGTGGTTTGTAGTTGGGACCGCGAGGGTTGATGCCTGGAGGGCCTCCGCGGCACGCGCCGGCGCGGAGGTGGCTCTCCACGTTGCCAGGTTGTGGTACCCCGAGATTGACTTAGGTCTACTCGTGGCCCAGTGTGCCGACACCGACGCGGACTTGGCGGCAGTGGCGGACGAGCTGCAGGTGTGGGCGAGCGACCTTGCGTCCTTTGCCGCATGGGATGAGTACGTCCCGGAGCGCGACGCGAAAGGCACACCGATCCTGGAGGACGACTATGGGCTCGCCTAGGACGACCCGGAGGGGAGCAAAGTCGAGGCGGAGGATGGGGGATCCGAGACCGAAGATTATGCCCCGTCTGAGCTGCCTGCGGATGAGGAGACGGGACCCTCTAACTCGGCCGCCCCGAGGGCGCGAGCCTCGAAAGTGCCAGCACCGCCGGCTTCAAGGGCGTGAACGCCGCCGGCTCGAGCGATGCTGCCTTTAGGACTTCCCTTTTCCCTTCCCTGCACTTTGTTTAGTGTATGAATTCCACCCACTGGGTGTGTACTTGCAATATCTGTAATGAACTCGCGGCCATGGGCCGTTTATTGTTTATAACTTATGCTTGCCGGTTTTTTTGTTAGTGAGTGCGTGCTGTCTTTTCTTTCGCCCTTCGCCTTATGACTTGCGCTCGCCTACTAGGATTCCTTCCGGGTTCCGCCCCGCCTACCGACCATCCGGGAGCCGGTCTGGGACAGGGATGGGGCTTAGAGTCAACCGACTAGGACTAGGTGAAGCCGGCAGAGGCCGGTTACTGGGGGTTATGAAGTGTGGTTGGGCTAGTCCGGCCACCGCGCGTCAGCGGACCCTTGTGTGGGAAGCTCCTTCGTACCCCGCAATCCCTTCAGCCAGATAGCCGGGGCCGGTCTGTGGCTGGTTAGGGTGGCGGAGGGGAAGGACTACTTGCCCACACATGTTCGTCCGCCTTGGCAAGGAGCCGGGCGAGCCCCCGAGCCGGCGAGCCAGACCCGGGCCTTAGACCGCAGGGGAACTTTTGGAAATCACGAAGAGGGGCGTGCCCCAACCGCCGGCTTGAGGCCCCCGTTGTATTCATGGGCCCGAAAGGAAAAGATACAGGGCACATACGCTGGTTCTTAGAAGTAAAAGGGGCGGAGGAGCGCCGCGTTCCATGGGCGCTCCGTCTCTTCGCCGGAGGCGTCTCTCTCGTGCTTCTGTGGCTTCTTGGCATCTATCAGGTAGTACACGTTATTGTGTAGCGCCCGGCTAACGATGAACGGGCCCTCCCTTGGGGAGGACAGCTTGTGCTGGCCGGCATTTTGGTGGATCTGCCTGAGCACCAGGTCTCCTTCACGGAAGGAGAGTGGCCGGATCCCCTTGTTGTGGTAGTGTCGGAGCTTCTGCTGGTAGATGACCGTTCGGCTCAAGGCCAGCTTCCGGGCTTCCTCGAGGAGGTCGACGCTGTTTTCCGGTGCCTCTCTTGCATCCTTCTCCGTATATAGGGCGACTCGAGGCGAATCGAACTCGATGTCGGTGGGGATGATCACCTCGGACCTGTAAACAAGGAAAAATGGGGTGAAGCCGGTCGACCGGTTGGGCATGGTGCGGAGGCTCCAGAGGACAGCCGACAGCTCCTCGACCCAATAGCCGACCGACCGGGCCAGCGGCGAGATGAGCCGGGGCTTGACGCCGGACAGGAGCAGGCCATTTGCCCTCTCGACCTGGCCGTTGGATTGCGGATGGGCGACGGATGCCAGGTCGAGCCGTATGCCTAGTCATGAGCAAAAATGCGCTAGCACGCCCTTGGCGAAGTTCATGCCGTTGTCAATGACGATGCTATGCGGGACGCCGTAGCGGACCGTGATGTCTTCGACGAACCGGACGGCAGTGGGGCCGTCCAACTTCTTGATGGGTCGCGCCTCGATCCACTTGGTGAACTTGTCGACGGCGACCAACAAGTGTGTCATGCCGCCTCGGGCGGTCTTGAAGGGTCCCACCATGTCCAGCCCCCAGACGGCGAAGCGCCGCGAGAGGGGGATGGTCTGGAGGGCGGAAGCCGGCAGATGGCTCTGCATGCTGAAACGTTGACAACCCTCGCATTTGTCAACCAGGCTCTTGGCCACCTCTAGGTCAGTCGGCCAGTAGAAACCATGGTAAAAATCTTTGGCCACCAAGGACCTGGAGGCGGCATGGTGCCCGCACTCGCCTTGGCGGATGTCGCGGAGGATCTCCAACCCTTTCTCCGGGTCGACACAGCGCTGGAAGACGCCAATGGTGCTGCGGTGGACTAGTTTGCGGTTGACTATGCTGTAGGCTGAGGCCTGGCGCTGGATTTGCCTCGCCGTGGCCTCGTCGGGGGGAAGTTTGCCGCGTTGGAGGAACGCAAGGATGGGCTGAGCCCATGAGGGAGCCGAGACGGGAGCCGGCCTGGGTCCCGTCGGGGCGTTGGAGACGGCGGTCCTCAAGGCCGGTTCGTCAGTCTCCGGGGCTGGCTTGTCAGCCCCCGGGCGTGAAACAATGATAGGAGTATCAACCGTCATCACGACGGCACCGAGTGTGTGCGGGGCCGGTTTGGTTGGTGTGGCCGGCGGCGCCGGCCTGGTTGCCGGAAATGCCGAAGCCGGTCGAGCCACCGCAGTCAGTGGTGTCGGTGGAGCGGCCGGTTCTGTTGGGGTGCCGGCCGCGCCAGGCGGCACGAGGATGGACTCCGACTCGGGAGATGGCTTGATCGAGGGCTTCGATAGCTGCTCGAGGGAGACCCCGGCTGGGATGGCTTGCCTTGTGGAGCCAATCTTGGCCAGTGTCTCGGCCACCTCGTTGTCCGCTCGGGGGACATGGTGGAACTCGCAGCCCTATAAGGAGCCGGTGAGCTGCTGGACGAGGAAGCGGTAGCTGGCCATGTTGGCGTCCCTAGCGTCCTATTCGCCAGAGACTTGTTGCACCACGAGGTCGGAGTCGCCGAAGCATATGATGCGCTGGATGCCGATTTCCCTGGCAAGCCGGAGGCCATGGACGAGAGCCTCGTACTCGGCCACGTTATTGGAGGCGGCAAAGTGAATCTGGAGGGCGTACCTGAGATGATCACCTTTTGGGGAGGTGACGACTATGCCGGTACCCAGGCCGGCCCTCATCTTGGAGCCGTCGAAATGCATGCGCCAATGGGTGGAGTCGGGTGGAGGCGGCACGAACTGGGTTTCGGCCAAGTCGACGAGGAAGTCGCTTGGGATTTGATGGCGGTGCGCGGCTCGTACCGTATCTCGTAGTCGGCCATGGCGATGGCCCATTGGGCTATCTAGCCGGTGGCATCCCAGCCGGCCATGATTTCACCCAACGGCGCCGTGCTTACGACGGTGATGGCGTGCTCCTAGAAGTATTGCTTGAGCTTCTGAGCGGCGAAGTATATGTCGTAGCACATCTTCTGGTAGTGGGGGTAATTCTGCTCGGAGACGGAGAGGACCTCACTGAGGTAGTAGATGGGGCGCTGTGTTGGCCACGCCTTGCCCTCCTCCGGCCACTCGACCACCAAGACGACGCTGATGACGCGTGAGGTTGCCGTGATGTAGGCGAGCAGGGGTTCCTTCTCAGCCTGCGCGGCCAGGATGGGCACGCTGGTGAGGGCCCGCTTGAGGCCACAGAAAGCCGTGTCCGCCTCGTCGGACCAGTCAAACAGGGCCGGCTTCTTCGAGAGGTCTCGGCCTGGCTCGACCAGGGCCGACTTGCACAGGAGCCCGTAGAGGGGCAAGGCCCTCTCGCCTAGCCGGTTGATGAATCGGCTGAGGGAGGCGAGGCAGCCGGTGAACTTCTGGACGTGACGGAGATGGACTAGCTTGAGCATGCGCTCGATCGCCCGGATCTTCTCGAGGTTAGCTTCGATGCCGTGGGCGGACACGAAGAAACCCAGGAGCTGGCCGGCTGGGACGCCAAAGACACACTTCTCTAGGTTGAGCTTGAGCTTGTACTTGCGCAGGTTGGCGAACGTCTCTCGAAGGTCGTCGAGGAGGCTAAAGTGCTTCTTATATTTGACGACGATGTCGTCGACGTAGACATGGACGTTCCTGCCTATCTGAGGCAGGAGGCACTTCTGCATGCAGCGCTGGAAGGTAGCGCCTGCGTTCTTCAGGCCGAAGGACATGGTGATGTAACAGTAGGCTCCAAAGGGGGTGATGAAGGAGGTCTTGAGCCGGTCCTCCCGATCCAGCTTGATCTGGTGGTAGCCGGAGTAGGCGTCCAAGAAGGACAGCAGGTCGCAGCCGGTCATGGAGTCGACGACTTGATCGCTCCGTGGCAGGGCGAACGGGTCCTTGGGGCATGCCTTGTTCAGGCTTGTGTAGTCGATACCCATGCGCCAAGTCTTGTTTTTCTTCAGCACCAGGACCGGCTTGGCCAGCCAGTCCGGGTGGAACACTTCCATGATGAAGCCGACTACGAGCATTCGGGTGATCTCTTCTCCGATGGTGCGCCACTTCTCCTCGGAGAAACGGCGCAGGGGTTGCTCGGAACAACCCTGGTTTCGCATCCGGCCGTACGTGCAGCTTGTGCTCGATGAACTTCCTCGGAACACCCGGCATGTCCTTGGGGGACCACGCAAAGATGTCCCGGTTATCATGGAGGAAGTCGACGAGCTCGCCTTCCTATTTGCTGTCGAGGTGGGAGCCGATGGTCACACACTGGGTGGGGTTGGACGGATCGAGCGGCACTTGCTTGGTGTCCTTGGATGGTTGAAAAGAGCCCTCGCCGACCAATTGGGACGGAGGAGCCGGCACGGCCGGATGGGCAGGGGCGAGGGCCACCAGCGGGTCGAGCTGCCGCTATCTCTAGGGCCTCAGCCAGCCGGCTGCCGTCGCGCGCGCATGCCATCGATATCTGGTACTTGCCGGCAATGGTGATGATGCCCTTCGGACCCTGCATCTTGAGCTTGAGGTAGGTGTAGTGGGGGACCGCCATGAACTTGACGAGGGCTGGCCGACCGAGCAGCGCGTGGTAGGGGCTGTCGAGGTCAACCACCTCGAACAATACCGGCTCTCGGCAGAAGTGGCTCGCTTCGCCAAAAAGGACGTCAAGCTTGATCTTGCCGACGGGGGTGCACGATTTCCCTGGCACGATGCCGTGGAAAACGGTCCGGCTGGTCTTCAGGTCCTCCACCTTGAGGCCCAGCTTGGCCAGGGTGTCGAGGTAGAGGATGTTGATGCTGCTGCCGCCGTCGACCAACACCTGCGAGAAGCGGCACGAGCGCCTCTTGGAGGCGATGGTGGGGTCGGGGACGAGGGCGTAGCTGCCCGGGTCCGGCATTATGGCTGGGTGGTCTACCCGGCTCCACATAACTAGCTTCTCAGACCAGTGCATGAACTGGGGAGTTGCGAGCACGGTGGCGTTTACCCCATGGCGGAGCCGCCGCTGGGTGTGCTTGTCCGTCTCTTCACTCGTGGAGACGATGTAGCAGCCGTCAGGCTTGGGATACTGGTCGAGTAGTCGACCGTCGTTGCGAGCCGGGGCCGGGGCCGTTTGGGTCGGGCTGGGAGCCTGAGCCGGAGCTTAGGCCGTGGCCGGAGCGCGGGCTGGCTGCGCGGGGGGAGCCGGGAGGCCGTCCCCCCGGGCCAATCGCTGTGAGAAGCTGCACTGCCGGAGAGTGTGCATGGCCGGCTTGGCACCAGAGTGGATCTTGTAGGGGAGGTCAAGCATCTGCTCGAAAGTCAGCTTGGGCTGCCAGGCAGCCTTGCCGGAGCGCTGGCGCTGGCCGGGCGCCTGGCCAGCCGGCTGCTCCTCCTCGATGGAGGCGACCAGTCGGCTCCCCTAGCGGGAGTCGGGCTGGTAGTTATTGCGCTTTCCATTTTGCTGCTACCGGTTGTCGGCTGCCGCCCGTGGCGGGGCGGGAGGCGTAGCCGCCTTGGCTGATGCCTTGGCCATCATCCTCCTCGAGGAATCGGCCGTGGCGTACTTGTCCACTTTGGACATTAGGTCCGCCAGGGATGTTGTCTCGGAGCACAAGAGCTTGTGCTTGAGGGGGCTGTCGTCGCGGGAACCCTCGATGAAGTACTGGATGGCCTGCACCTCATGCATGCCCTCGCAGTAGTTGCGGAGTTCGGTCCAGCACACGAGGTAGTCGCGGAGAGGCTCCTCCGACTCCTAGACACACATGGCCAGCTCGCGAGGCCGACCAGGCCGCTTGTAGGGGTCGGTGAAGTTGCAAACGAAGGCTTCTTCTAAGTCCGTCCAGGTGTTGATGCTGCCGGCAGCCAGGTTGTTCAGCCAGGTGTGGGCGAAGCCGATCAGCATGAGGGGGGCGTATAGGACGGCTACTCGCTTGTTCCCCCTAGCGATGCCGATGGCGGTGGTGTAGTCGATCAACCAGTCCTCCGGCTTGGCGGCCTCGGTGTACTTCGGCGTGTCACAGGGGAGTGTAAAGCCAGGAGGAAAAGGCTCGTTGCGGATTCGTGGGTTGAAGCAGGCCGGGCCAATCGAACCCTCCTCCTCGAGGAGGGCCGACTACGCCAGCCGGTCGAGGCGGAGTCGGGCGTCGTTGTCGCTATGGGGGACGCGCGGCCCGAGCCGAGCCGCAAGCTCAGGACGGACTGTCAGCGGGGCGGACCGCGCTGGCTCTGGTCGAGGAGGGGGAGTGCGCTCGCGGCTACGGCGGCTTCCCCCAGCCGACGGCTCGTCGCGACGGCGGCTACCGGCCAGGTCGTCGCCGCGCCGGTTGTTCACTGCCGGTTGCTCGCTTCCGTGAGATGGGGGACGTCGAGCGCTGCTCCCCCGGGCGTTCCGGCCGGAGGGACGAGGGGTGCTGGAGTGCTGAGCCTGCCGGCGGTCAGAAGCCCTAGAGACCTCGCCCTCGGGGCGTGGAAATCTAGAAGCGGCCCCACAAGGTGTGAGGGCGGTCTGTTGCGCGTTGGCGGTATCGATGAGGTCCTTGATATTCCGTTCGCATGCGGCCCGCTCCTCGCCCACCAAGGTTGCCAGGTCCTCGTAGGCCACCTTGGCGGCACGCAAGTTGGACGCAGGGTTGTCGTAGATAGGAAGGCGGCCGCCGAGGATCTCCGCGACCACGCGGCCGCGTTCCCGCACGGCCCCACGCCGACTGGGCCCGGGACCAGCCGGGGTGAGCCCGTAAGCGAAGTTGTACTCCCGTTGCGTGGCTTCCATCCGGTGCCGCTTGGCAGCGAGGACACTGGCGTCTTCGAGCACCTGGTGTCGGGCCGCCTCCAGCTCGGTTCTGGCGGCCGCTGGGTCCGCCGTCGTGGTGATGGGGATGCCTAGACACCGCAGGGCGGCGGCGAGCGGGTCGGAGGTGCCGGTGCGAGCCGCGTTGACCTCAGCCGCTCGCACATGGCCCGAAGTGGTGGAGGAGGCGATGACCATCACCCCCATGCGGGCGTGGGAGCCGATGGCGTCGCCCATGGCGAGCGCGCTTACGGACGACGGAGGGTCGGCGCAGCCGAGCACCCAACTAGGGTACTCGTCAGCCTCTAGTGCGTCGACAAGGCTCAGCATGATGAACCGCTTGGTGAGCGCGGCGACATCGAGCGTGATGTCGCGGTCGAGGCGCCCGTCAAGGGGGCCGGCTGCGACGCTCGCAGGGCTTCCCGGAGCAAGTCCCACGAGCACGCAGTTCCGCCCGGACGTGAGGCGGTCGGGAGAGACGGTGAGTGGCCCCGCCCAAAGCGTGAGTCCGGCCGATGCCGCGAAGTGCCCCACGGTGGGCGCCAACTGTCGTGGTTTCGTCACGGCAGATGCCATGGGTAGGCTTATCGAGAGGGACCGAAAGGGATGCCGGCGGACTCCGGGAGCGGGGTTAGGCACGAACGGTGGCGAACACGCGATGTACCCAGGTTCGGGGCCCTCCGTGGGAGGTAATACCCCTAGTCCTGCAAGATCTGGTTGTAGTTAGAGCGTGGCTACAAGGGTGCTCCTCGAGTTGTGAGGATCGAGGAGGAAGAAGGATCTAGCCGGCTCCTTTTCCCTCCTGCGGGTGTGTGTGTCCGGTATGCGGGAGTGTGCGATCAACTCGGTCTCTCTCCCTGCTTGGGCGTGCCCCGGGGGTCTTTATAGGTCAACCCCCCGGGTTACAGTATGGGCGGAAGGCCGTGGGGGTCCCAACTAGCGGCCTCTCTAGCCGGCCGTGGGACACGCCGGTCGTGGGGTCTTGTCGCTGGTAGGTCCCGCCGGCTGAAGGGTCCCATCTAGACCCCCGTCAGGGCCCGTGCAATAGGTCCCGACGTCGGTCACGTCGCAGCATGGACCGCCTTTCGTGGCGTCGCCTGGTGGCACCCGACCGAAGTCAGCGGCATGACCGGCCGCCCTGTAGCCATGCCGGACAGGTAACAGAGTGGTGGAGGCAGGACGACACTATGTGAGGTCCAGTCTCCGTCAACCAGGGCCGGAAGCCCTGACGTCTTCACTGTAGCCACGCGGGTGCTTACCCTTGATAAGATGTGGTCCGCTGTTGCCACGCGGGCCTCGACGTGTTCACTATGGCCGTGTGGGTGCCGACCCCCAATGGGACGGGGCCCACTGTAGCCGCGCATGTCCTGACGAATGGTATTCAATGTCCGGCCAGCTAGGGTGGTGCGGCCCCTGCCGGCTAGCATGCCATGGCCGGCAGTGAGGAAGCCGGCGGGCCCTAACCGGCCGGTCACGACCGGCCGGGCGTAGCCAGGCAACCGGAGGAAAGGGTGCGCCTTCCGCTCATGTTCGTCGAGCTCGCAAGGGAGTGTTTGAGGCTACCCCGGGGTCACCCCCGTCACCCGGACATCTGCTGTGATAAATCCACGACAGTTGGCGCCCACCATGGGGCTGACGCTTGGTGGTGTTGAGTTCTCGAAGGGCTCCCTTCAAGGGCTCGAGGGATACGTTATCGGAAGGATGGGCAAGAGTCGCCGTGGCCGGCTCTACGTCGACGATGCCGGCTGGGGCCTTGATGCTGCATCCGTGGAGTATGGATTTCGCATTCCTTTCGGCGGGATCCATGTTTTCATTGGAAAGGTTGACGGATCTACCCCCGTGCCGGACATCTGCACCAACATCGTCGATCCGGCTCGGCGCCTGCAACCTATGCATAACATGTGTCCTGCCCGTGTTAATCCGGGTCAGAAGCGTGTCTTCGTGGGCTTCACTCAAGGTTTGGATCTAGAAGCTTCCGGGTCACAGGAAACTCTCATTTACTCAGTGGCTGAATCTTCAAGTGGAGAGACAGAATCGGTTTACCGGCTCAGTGATGGTGGCCTTGGGGGCTATGGCGACATCTGCCCTGAGTGGGATCGCTCCGAGGCAGATGATCTTGGAACACCGGTTCATGCTGCTATGTTCATGGCGGGGTCAGGGGCCGCCACCTCGGGCGATAACCCGCTGCCGCCGGCTCAAGTTCTTGTGGAGTTGATGGACGAGCTCGAGGCTTTGATTACCATGGCGGTAACACCAGACAAATAAGCAGCTCGGAATGTGGAGATCGCAAGGATCAAGGGACGGATGACGGAAGAACGGCAAAGGATGGCTGAGATAAATACCCAAATGGAAGAAGAGGAGGCACATGTCAAGACCGATGCGTTTCGTTTAGGGTTGGAACAGGTATCAGTGGTGGCCGTGCATCGTAGGAGGCACCAGTCCCGTCTGCTGGAGCGCTACGAAGCGAGGAAACTTTTTAACACTCCCGGCTCGGGGAGAGCAGCAGCTGCGCCTGAATTAGAGCGGACGGCGGCTCACACGGCCCGGCGTGATCAAGCTCCGCCTGGAGGTTTCTCAACACTGGCGGGTCATTGTTCTAACCCGGTCGAGAATATGGTGGTGGCGGCCACCCGGCTCGGGACAATTCCTATCCCGGATGAGGCGCCCTTTGCGGAGGATGTACGGAATGCCATTGGGTACCTACAGACGGCCGTGGCGCAATAGGAGAAGTATACTCACAGCCGGAGCCGGGTTCACTCAACCCCTCTCCCTAGTCGAAGTTTCAGCTGGCGCTACGAGTCGCCAGTGGTTTCCAGTAGTGGTCCGTGTCGGGGACCGCCGGAGGGTGAGCAAGCGGCTTCGGACGCGCAAGCCCTCGTGGACCGGGCAAGGAACAGGCAAGAGGCGAAGGCAGCAGCGACTCGTCTAGACCCGGCGCCTTCCATCTCGGTGGGAGCCGGAATACCGGCCAGTACTAGAGCCGTAGGGGTTCCATGCTTTACTACGGCTCTGAGAAGTGAATGTCTACCGAAGGACTTTAAGGGACCTCGGAAAGTTCTGAATTATATGGCTGATCTACCCCCTGAGGCTTGGGTTGAGAGTTATGAGTTGGCCATGGAGATGTTGGACGTCAGTGAAGTGATGTGCGCAAAGTATTTGATCATGACGCCTGAGGGTCCGACTCGCACATGGTTTAAGGGCTGACCGCCTAACACGATAAGTTCATGGGCTGAGTTGAGAGCAAAGTTTATTAAGAATTTTCAGGGGACCTGCAAGCAACCTATGACCATCGTAGACTTGGATCATTGTGTTTAGGAAGAGAATGAGTCCGCTCATCATTGGGTCCGGTGGGTGTCGACCATTATTCACTCTTGGAACAAATCACGGCGGCTCAAGCGATGCTTATTCTGCAAAAGAACTGCCATTTTGTTCCGTTGAAACAGAAACTCGGCCGCCTCAAGCGCACATGTCAGGATATGGGAGAGCTCATGACGGCCCTGACAAAGTATGCCGATTCAGATAACACCAAAGATCCGGGTTCAGATGAGGAGAAGGTCAATCAAGGGAAGAAGAACAGTCAAGGCAAGGGCTTTGCGAACAATGTGAATCAGAATAAGCGGAAGAACTCTGATGGCGGGTCAGAGCTAGTGGCAAATAGCAACACAGGACAGAACCATCCCAAGGGGAACGGGAAGTTCAGACAGTTTCCTAATAGGAACCGGGCCCCCTTAAATTTAGAAGAGGCACTTAAGAAACCTTGCCCGGAGCATAGCGCATCGGATATGCCCTCGATCCAGGCGTGGGGCGATTTCTTTATCATGCAGAGGTTCAAAAACTAGTTCTCGCAGCAACACAATAATCAGGGCGGCAGCCCGCCCGGCGGTTCAGGGCACGGCGGATCAGGAGCTAGATTCGGCTCTGGCGGCTCAGGATCTAGACATCTGGGCCAAGGTAACCAAGGGGGACACCAACAACAGTCCGACAACAACAACAACAATTAATAGCAACAGCATAACCAGTCCGGGTATCAAAGTAACCCAAAGTAGCTTAGCTCGGGCCAATATCATGTTTTCATGACGAGTCTTAACAGATGGGATCAGAAGTTGCGCAAATAGGCGGTTAACGCAATTGCGTCGGCTCTCCTGCAGTATTTGCAGTCACTACTAGGAAAAGCCATTCTAGTGGTGCACCACTTTTGCCTATAATGGCGCACTGGTGGTGCGCCACTAGCACCACGCCATTAGAATTAAATTCTAATTGCGCACCACTCGTGCGCCATTAGAATCTGCTGTACTAATGGTGCACCGTGCCGTGTGCCATTAGTATAGCCCACAGTGCGCCATTAGTATGCCTCCCAGGGGGCCATATATACCCATGTGCTTTGGCATACTAATGGCGCACTGGTGAGTGATTCGCCATTAGTATCATTTTTATAGTGCGCCATTAGTGTGTTGGGTGGTGCACCACTAGTATAAATATTAGGAATTTTTTTTCTTTTCTGATATTTTCACAGGTTACAAAATATATTATTGGACAGAATTTAGACAACACCACACAGCAACAACAGATTCATCGAATACAATAGAAGATTAGTCTCCAAATACAAATCATCATATTAGTCTCCGAATTCAAAAGACCGAACAAAGATAGAACATTACAAGTCTCGAGACTGCGAGTAGTGAGTTTGTCTTCACATTACAAGTCGATATCGATCATCTAAACTACCATCACATAGAAGAGAGCTGCGGCTATCACGATGAGCATAATCTCGATGAAACTGGTCTTCATCCGGTTCCTCCAACGCTCCCTCCTCTCTCCCGCTAGATAACGCGCGTATCTAGATTCCGCCTCCACCCTAGTGGTGTACCCTTTGTAACTGTTACCGCTAGAACGGTGAACCTGTCTCCAACACTCCTCCTAGTCGTCGTAGACTCCGGGAACCTTACCCTCGTACACGACATAAGACGACATCTCTATGCACTAGCCAAACAAAACATTAGTAGCAATTCACGGACAATACATAAGCAATATATAAGTATGCAACAAAAGGATCGGAAGAGAAAAGCAAGACATCAATAGCATCGATTACATCTAAGTTGAATGATTATCCAAACCAAAGAGACATACAAGTTCACTAAAGTTTAATTACAACATGAGCCAATCGATGTTTCAGAACTACACATGACATCACTACTTTGGACTCGACTCAAGGGACCGGAGCGTGGATGAAGCCGCCGTCTCTCGTGATGGTCATGAAATTGCGGGCGTTGTCAGCCTGCATTTGTAGCGTTGTGTCTATGTCACTGTTGGACGGTTGATTCCTAAGGTTGAACTGCCTCCAGGTACATAGGACATCTTGATGGATGATTTCCGCAAACTCCGACTGGATACGAAAGAATTCTTGTCTGATGTCCGCGTCTTGGATTGCCGACAAGTTCTCGGCCCAATCTTTGAGATTATTTGATAGCAGAAAGTGATTATGGTCCCGGACGATCGCCCGCATGTGATGGAGGGCATAGTAGGCATCCTTTTGACCGCCCGGCGGCTGCTTGACGCAGCAGAACGTCGTATTGTGGGCAAACACGTGCTTGCCATACTTACGAACTGCCTTGGTGAAGGTGCCTCCAGATTTGGCGTAGCCGGGGAGAACATCATCAAGAACTTTCTTGACATTTGTGTAGTCTTTCTTCGACTGACAGTCCGAGTCGAAATACATGGCCATGGAATATTTTGGGCTTAAGAGGATGAGTGTGCAATGTGTGTCACTGCACAAAACACGGAATGTTAAAAAAAACGATCGAAATCTAAGAAATCATATGTTACGGTGCGGTTGAGGGGACGACTTACTCGGGAAAGTAAGGCACGAGGAAGTTATCCTTACCTGGGTTTGCCAGAATGACGCCTTCGAGGTAAGAACTCGCGACTTGCCGGTCCCCAGCGCTGCCCAAGATCTTGGTACGCATGTAGAAGGGGTGGACTATCACGATGTCCAGGGTCTTGTATCTAATGATCCGCATCTCCACACTCAGCGAAAATAGCCGAACGAAGGTGTAGTGCAGCGGATGAAGGTTAAACATAGCGAAGATGTCATCAAATCGCAGGATGATCGTACCCCCGACGGAGTTATCCACAAAGCCCTTGCCCTCTGGCACCTTGGCCACGAAAACCGGGTATGCCACGTCATTCTCTCTAAGACGCCGCTTCTCCAAAGAAAGAACACTGTCGTGGAGACTCCGTATAGCAACGGTTGCAGCATTGAGCATATTAGGTGGTAGCATCGGCCTACCTGCCACATGCACCCTCCTCAAGATATCCTTAGGTGAAGGTGGCCCGTCCTGAGCACGGATCGTACTCGGTGCCGGCTGGCTCGCACCCTTGTTGCTCTTTCTTTTCCGTCCCTTCTTCTTCTGCTGTAATGGGACTGAGTTCTGCTCACAGACCGCCTTCTTGAGTGTGTTGTGGCTGATAATATTTCGCACCTCGGCTATCTGAGGCTCGGTGAAGTCGGCAGCTGGAGGCGTCTCCTGAGAACAGAACGCCAGACGACGCCTGTTTCAATTGGGTTTCTCCGTGGTACCAGCTAGATCGCGATCGTCTTTTGTAGGTTTGGGTTCTTGAGAAGGAGGCCCCAAGAATTCTTCATCGTACCCATGTTCGGCAAAGTACTTATCGACGTTGGTAAATGTACCATCGTCGTTGTCATCGTCGTCCGAATCCAGTGCCATATGCATGTTCGGATCCTGTGCCATATGGATGTCCGTCATGTCCGGTAGCATTGCGGCGGTCTTGCCATGGCTTGGCGCCGGCACGACTGGCGGTGGTGTCTTTGGGGTGGTGTCCCCCGCCCCCAAACGAATCTGGCTCTTCGGCCAAAGCAGGGGCCAGCTTAGGCAGGCGCTGAGGGTCATCAGATCATCTTCGTTGGCCCCGGCGGGTCGAATCGGAGGTAACAACTCGTTGCAGCCTGGCAGCACCCGAACCAGTTGAACCCTATACATGGTGGGTGGCATCGGATTACCATGGAACACGGGGTTGCCCGGTTGAACGATTTTGCCCTTGGCGACATCGACCAACTCATCGTTCACGAAGTGCAGGAGAGTGCACGGAACGTCGGCGGCGCCCTGCGAAAACATGTAGGGCGTCAGGGATGCCCAGTCAAAGGCAAGGAGATGAAGTCCTCGGCCGAGAGGCTTAATTAGTTACCGTGATGATGGCGTCGAGCTCAGCTAATGTCGAGGCACCGCCAACTGCGGGTGTGCAATTGACGGAGGGGCCGCTTGCTGGCGAGGTGCCGGATGGCGTACACCCAGGTGCATTAAGCTCCAATGCTCGTGCCGGTTTCGGAGACACCAATACCGCCGCCACCGGAGACACCAATGGTGCTGCCGCCGGAGACACCAATGGCACCGTCTGCGCGTTGTGCGAGTTGCTGGCCATGAAGTTGGGAATCGGGGGCGGCCCCTGTTGGCCGCCCGCAATCCACCCCCGCAGCCCCTCAACCAAGGTAGGCATAATGGCCCGAGTTGGATGATATCCTCCATGATATGGACCAGCAGATGCACCATAACGTCGAAGAATGCGGGCGGGAAGTACATCTCAAGCTCGCATAGTATCACCACGATCTCTTCCTGTAGCCTTCTGAGTTGCCTCACGCCAACCGACTTCTGAGAGATGACGTCAAAAAATTTGCATAGGCCAAATAGCGTTTCACGGACGTGGGCGTCCATGATCCCACGGATTACAACTGGAAGTATCTGCCTCATCAGCACGTGACAGTCGTGAGACTTCATCCTGCTGAACTTCTGCTTCGCTGGGTCTAGGTATCTGCTTATCTTCCCCGCGTAACCGTAAGGAAGTTTTACTCCTACGAGGCAGGTGAAAGGCTTCTCGATCTCCTCCTGACTTAGAGTGAAGCACGCGGGAGGGTAGTCATTTCCGGTCTTCTTGGCCTTTTTGCCTTTGCGACGACTTTCTGTGTCCTGCTTCGCCTCATCATCATCATCATTAGCGTGAAGCTGCTCCCTGATGCCCATTGATTTCAAGTCTGTCCTTGCTTTCGGCCCATCTTTGGTCCTCTCTGGCATGTTGAGAAGGGTACCAAGCAGACTCTCGCACACGTTCTTCGTGATATGCATGACATCAAGGCTGTGAGGCACACGGTGGATCTTCCAGTATGGCAAGTCCTAGAAAACAGACCTCGTTTTCCATACCTTCAGCAGCGGCTCTGGCGCCTTTCGCTTCTTTCACGGCTCTGGCGCCATTTGCTTCTTTCCCGGCAGTGGGCAATCTTTCCAATTTTTCAACAGCTCGTCTATTTCCTCGCCGCTCCTCGTACGCGGGCGTCTTCGGGGTTCGGTTTCACCATCGAACAGATCCTTGCGTTTTCTCCATGAGTCATCATCGCGAAGCCACCTTCGATGTCCCATGAACACGGTATTCGAAGACCCAGGATCTCTATCTAGCTGGCAATACGTTGTGTCATCCATGCACCTGACGCATCCAGAAAATCCATGGACCACCTGCCCCGCGACATATCCATAACCGAGACAGTCGTGCACCGTCGTGAGCAGTGCGGCTCTCATAGGGAAATATTCTTTCTCTGCGACGTCCCACATGTTGGCTGGCATTTTCCACAGCGTGCCTAGCTCCTCTTTCACCAGCCCTAGATACAGATTGATGTTGTTCCCTGGTTGTTTCAGCCCTTCAATTAGCATACTCATGTGAATGTACTTCCTCTTCATGCACAACCAGGGGGGAAGGTTGTACATCCACACAAACACAGGCCAGGTGCTATGTGTGCTTCTCTGTCTGCCAAATGGATTGACTCCATCGGTGCTCGCGCCCAGCATGATGTTCCTTGGATTGTTCCCAAATTCTGGGTGTTCGAAGTTCAACGCTTGCCACTGGCTCACATCCTTAGGGTGACTCAGCATCTTGTCTTTTTTATTTATCTCTGGATCATTTGAGTAATCTTCTTGCTTCTTCTCCTCCCTATCCGCATGCCAACACAGAAGCTTTGCTACCTTAGGGTCCGCGAAATACCGCTGCAGACGAGGAGTGATCGGAAAGTACCACACCACTTTTTGAGGAGCTTTCTTCCTCTTCTTGTATCGAGTGACGCTGCACACCAGACATATGGTAGACTCCGCGTGCTCGTCCCGATAAATGATGCAATTGTTCATGGACACATGGTATTTCACGTGCGGTAAATCCAGAGGACATACGATTTTCTTCGCCTCCTCGAAACTGGTCGGGCACTTGTTCCCCTTGGGAAGACGTTCGTGCCAGAATGACATGATCTCGTCGAAGCATGCGTCGGTCATTTTGTGTTTTACCTTCATCTCCAGAGCCATGAGCATTACTTTCAGGCGGGTATCCTCGGGCCTGCATCCTTCATACAATGGAGTAACCGCGTCTATCTCCAGTTGATCCAGCTTGGCTTTCTCTCGGGCGGCAGCTCTTGCGTTATCCGTCTGCTTGAGAAGCAGCTCTTGAATATGAGGGTCCTGCACCCAGCCACCATCGTCGTTTGCTCCGGCGAATTCATCTTCATGATCATGCCCTTCATCTTGATCTTCCTCATCATCATGTCCGGCATCTTCTACATGATGACTGCGTACAACATCACCATCGTGATCATGTCCTGGAGATTCTTCGTCTTCTCGCCCGCCCTCGTGGTGGTGGTTGTCTTGTTGCCCTTCCTCATTTCTTGCCCGGCCCCCATGGACGACTTCATAGTCATCTTCATCACCTTGCCACCGACAGCCATCCACCAAACCATGCAAGAGTAGGTGGTCTCGCACCTGCCCGGAATCCGGGTCTGCAATAAGGTTCTTCAGCTTGCATCTTCGACACGGACATCTTATCTCCGTCTCGTTCTTTTGAAGCATCTCGGCCTTCGTGGAGCTCAAAACCTATTCACGATGCCTTCGGTCATCGTGCGGACCATGGTCGCCTGCGGGGTAGAGCAAAACAATATTTTAGAACCAAGAAAAAATTTGGCATGACTTTCCCTAAAAATAGGATCAAAAATAATGCATACTGCCAAAATTCTCGCCGAAACGGAAATGAATCAACATTCCGGCAAAATATTGGCAACTATCGCATTTCAAATACCGGTACCTGCAAACACAAACATATATGCACACCACAAACATATGCAATACCACAAACATACATAGATCTAGCAAGGCCATAAAAAGTGCATGTGCACGTTGTCGGAGCAAGCTAGGGAGAAAAAAAGTAGATATACAACATAAAGATAGCTTTCCCCTTACTTACCTATCAAAAAAAGGTAATTTAACCACTTAATTTTGATGAATCTATGGTGCAAATGAGGTGAGGAGGAGGAGGCAGCCGACACAAGCTTGGAGGAGGATGTGGAGAGAATGAAGTGGGGAAAGTGAGTGTGTAGGTGTGGCTGTCCAAAATATCTAGCTGGCCCCAGGTTACTAATGGCGCACCACCTACAAATGCGCCATTAGTAACCCTGGTTACTAATGGCGCACCAGCTGGAGGTGCGCCATTAGAATTTTGGCCAAAAAAATGTAACTAATGGCGCACCGTGGGTCTGGTGCGCCATTAGTGTCTACCACACTAATGGCGCACCGACTTATGGTGCGCCATTGCTATATAGTAGTGGCGCACCACATGTCTGGTGCGCCATTAGTGGCCATATCATCTATAGCCCTTTTCCTAGTAGTGAGTGGTCCGAATATGATATAACGTGGAGCCGCCAGGATCACCCACTGCGTGTTGAGGATCCAAGGTGTCTGGCTTTGGTTGTTGCCCCCCTAGTGGGAGGATATATGCTACATAAGGTGCTTATGGATGGAGGCAGCAGTATCAACATCCTCTATTATGACACCTTCCGGCGGATGAAGCTGCTCGACAAGGATCTTAAGCCTTCTTCCACTGTTTTTCATGGTGTGGTCCCGGGTAAGTTGGCATATCCGGTAGGCAGGATTTCTTTGGAAGTGGCCTTTGGCGATGAGTATAATTACAGGGTGGAATCCTTGTGGTTTGAGGTGGTTAAGATCAAGAGTCCCTATCATGCATTGTTTGGGACGCCGGCTTATGCCAAATTCATGTCTAGGCCTTGCTATGTTTACTTACAGCTCAAGATGCCCGGTTTAAATGGTACAATTACCGTTCATGGTAACCAGAATACGACTATTGAGTGTGAGGAAGGAGATGCGTCTTATGCAGAGTCCAGTTGCGCCCAGGAGGAGCTTAAGTTCTATAAGGAGAACGATGACCGGGAGGATATGACCCCGCTGAAGAAGCCTACTGCAGAGGTTGAGCTGCCCCTTAAGTTTTCGACGGATGACACTAAGGTAGTAGATTTCACTCTGGGCGACTCATCTAAGTAGTTCATCTTTGGAGCTCATATGGATCCCAAATAGGAAAGCGCGCTCATCGAATTCATCCGTGAGAATCGGGACATCTTCGCATGGAAACCTTTTGACATGCCGGGTGTATCGAGAGAGTTTGCTGAGCAGAACCTTAATGTGGATCCAAAGTGTAAGCCGAGCAAACAGTTTCTACGGCGGTTCAATGAAGAGAGGCTCAAGGCTATTGAAGAGGAGGTTGCCTGGCTCTTGGCAGCGGGTTTCATCGTTGAAGTCTTTCACCCGAAGTGGTTGGCTAACCTGGTGCTGGTGCTTAAAAAGAACGGCACGTGGCGTATGTGTGTGGATTACATGGACCTTAACAAGGCTTGTCCGGCTGATCCGTTTGCACTCCCTCGTATTGCTCAAATCATTGATGCGATGGCGGGTTGTGAAAGTTTGTGTTTTCTGGATGCTTATTCGGGTTATCATCAGATCAAGATGGCGGTTAAGGACCAGGAGAAGACGGCTTTCATTACTACCTTTGGGGCCTTTTGTTACGTCTGTATGCCTTTTGGGCTCAAGAGTGCCCAGGCGACTTACCACCGGTGTGTGCAGAATTGCCTTCATAGTCAGATTGGCCGTAATGTTTATGCTTATGTAGATGACGTCGTGATCAAATCCAGAAAGAAAGAGACTCTCTTGGAGGATTTGAGAGAGACCTTTGACAATCTACGGGTCTACAAGATGATGCTTAACCCGACTAAATGTGTCTTTGGTGTCCCGACAGGCAAGCTCTTGGGTTTCTTAGTCTCTGAGCGCGGCATCGAGGCTAACCCGGATAAAATCAAGGCTAGTACATCCCTGGGAGAGTCGTCTTGCATTAATGATGTTCAGCGCTTGGCAGGGCGAATTGCGGTGTTGAGCCGGTTCATAAGCCGTCTTGGAGAGAAGGCCATCCCTTTGTATCAAATGATGAAGAAGACAGACAAATTTGTTTGGAGCAAGGCGGCGGGTGAAGCAATTGAGGCACTTAAAAAGCAGCTTACTGAGCCGCCAGTATTAGCCGCTCTAGCTGAGAAGGAACCCTTACTCCTTTATGTGGCGGCTAACAACCGGGCGTTGAGTGCTGCAATTGTGGTTGAGCGTAAGGAGGCCGGAAAGGAATATCCAGTGCAAAGACCGGTTTGTTATATCAGCGAGGTTTCAACAGAGTCTAAGCAAAGATACCCGCATTGGCAGAAGCTGGTATATGGAGTTTTTATGGCCAACCGCAAACTAAAGCACTACTTCTTAGGGCACCAGATAACAGTGGTCAGCTCTGCTCTTTTGGGGGATATCGTTCAGAATAGAGAAGCCATAGGAAGGACTGCTAAGTGGGCATTGGAGCTGGGATCTCTCAATTTAGCCTATGCTCCTCGCACAGCTATCAAGTCCCAAGCCCTTGTGGATTTCATAAACGATTGGACAGAATGTCAAGCTCCAGAGGAAAGGTCGGATGATACATATTGGACTATACACTTTGATGGGTCTAAGCAGTTAGAGGGGTCAGGAGCAGGAGTCGTTCTGACATCTCCCAAGGGTGACAAGTTTTGCTATGTGCTCCGGCTGATGTTTTCTTGCACTAATAATGCGGCTGAATATGAGGCTCTACTTCATGGTCTCAGAGTCAACAAGGAGATGAATTTAAGCCGGGTTAGATGTCTGGGCGACTCAGATCTTGTGGCTCAGCAAGTTTCAGGTACCTAGGACTCCAAGGATCCGCGGATGGCGGCTTATCGACGGGCAGTTGATATTATTGCGGGCCACTCCAAGGGATATCAAGTAGATCATATTGATCGTCGCAGGAACGAGGCGGCTGACGCCTTATCATGGTTAGTTTCTCAACGAAAGTCGGTACCTCCTAAATGTTTTTCTGGACGTCTTGGATCATTTGACTGTCAAAATACCTTTTGAGGAGGATTGGGCTATTCCTGACCCGGAGGCAGAATTGGTAGCGGCTCTACATGCTATCCCAGACTGGACTATTCCTTATTTGGCGTACTTAACACGCGGCAAGTTACCTGAAGATGAGGATATGGCCAAGAAAATCACCCAGCATTCTAAGTCTATGACAATAATCAATGGTGAGTTACATAAATGTAGTGTAACGAGTGTCTTTCAGCGTTGTGTCTCACCAGAAGAGGGCCGGCAGATCTTGAAAGAAATTCATGCTGGTGATTGCGGACACCATGCCGGGTCAAAATCTTTGGAGGCCAAGGCTTTCCCGCATGGGTTTTTCTGGTTGACGGCTCACAAGGATGCAGAGGACTTAGCGCAAGTGTGATGGCTGTCAGAAGTTGGCCGGCGTGCTCACGTTTTGGCTCAAGAGTTGAGGATGATACCAATCACTAGGCCGTTTGCGGTCTGGGGGCTTGACATAGTAGGACCTTTCAAGAGAACCAAAGACAAGAAAACACACCTCCTAGTGGCGGTTGACAAGTTTACTAAGTGGGTAGAGGCAGAGCCGGTTAGCAAGTGCGATACAGCTACCATGTTTCTATTCATTAAGAAGCTAATTTACCGCTTTGGTTACCCGCACAGTATCATTACTGATAATGGAACAAATCTATCCAAGGGGGCTATGAAAGCGTTCTGTGATAAGGAGCATATCCGTCTTGATGATTCAGCCGTGGCACATCCACAGTCCAACGGTCAGGAGGAACGTGCCAATCGGGAAATTCTAAGAGGGGTTAAACCATGGCTTATGGTTCCTTTGAAGAGGACACCCGGATGTTGGGTTGACGAGCTACCCTCTGTCTTATGGAGCATCAAAACTACCCCTGACAGGTCTATGGGTTTCACGCCTTTCTTCATGGTGTACGGTGCTGAGGCAGTTTTGCCCAGCGAGATCCGGCACGACTCACCAAGGGTAGCGGCTTACGTTGAGACGGACAATGAACTGGCATGCCAAGATGCGTTGGACGCCTTGGAAGAGGCGCGAGAGCTAGAAGTGGCTAGGTCGGTGATTTATCAACAAGACCTGCGATGCTATCATAGCCGCAGGGTGAAGACCCGGACGTTCCAGGAAGGCGACTTGGTGCTCCGGTTGATTAAAGACCAGTCGGGCATGCATTAGTTATCTCCGCCATGGGAGGGGCCTTTTGTGGTCAGCAGAAACCTCAACAATTGGTCAGGAAACCCGGCGGCCATGGAATATCGCACACCTGCGACCTTATTTCACTTAGCAGATGTTGAGAACCGCTATCAATGTACATATCATATTTATGTGAATAAAAGTTAGCATCCCTACAAAGACTGGGGCCTCTGCTCTTATATACATCCTTGCCCAAGCAAGGTGAGTTTTTCCAGTTCAAGTTTTGAACTGAAGCGGCTTTGATAGATAACAGCTGAGCCATCATTCGATTAAACATAAGTTAATCATTGTTGCAGGGGGCTTCTTACCTCTGGGTATAGCTTTATCTCACCCGAAACAACCGGCATTCGCGCCACGCTATTTCAAGGAGGCTTCTTACCTTCGGGGATAACTCACATTACCCTTACACAGCCGGCTTTATGCCCAATTTGGTTAGTACATTAAATGTGGTTGTCGATGGAGGCTTCCTACTTTTGGGTATGGCTTACATTACCCTAAGACAAACCAGCACTTACACCAAATTACAGTTGATGATCAACTATAGCTGTTGAAGGAGGCTTCTTACCTTTGGGTATAGCTTACATTACCCTAAAAACAGCCGGCTTATGCCGCTTCCGGCTCATCGTTAGCCGCGGTTGTCGATGGAGGCTTCTTGCCTTCTGGTATAGCTTACATTACCCTAAGACAACCAGCGTCCGCGCCTACAATATTTGCTATCAAAAGGAGGCTTCTTACCTTTGGGTATAGCTTACATTACCCTAAAAACAGCCGGCTTATGCCGCTTCCGGCTCATCGTTAGCCACGGTTGTCGATGGAGGCTTCGTACCTTCAGGTATAGCTCACATTACCCTAAGACAACCGGCTCTTGAATTAGTTCATTTTAAAAGAGCCGGAGTCATGCTGCTCCGGTTGGCAATTTTCAAGTTTCAAAGTCATTCGTCGGCTCTAATTTTCGGAGAAGGCATTGCATCTTCAGAGACAAGCACCTCTCATCACAAAGCTCAAGACACATTTGTACAAGGGAGTGATCAGTCAATGGAGAGTTGGAAAACATGAGAATAACACAGAAAGATGGAAAATATGTACAACCAGAATTTTAGGAGTGTGCGATGACATTACATTCAAGAAGGGCAGAGTTATCCTTAAGCTATTACACAGATGTTCTCAAGACGAGCCAAAAGTATTTCCAAGTTTTACCGCCCACGGCGGGTCATTACACGAGCCGCTGCTCGGAAGACAAAACAAAGAGATCAGTTAGCTGACGGCTCACCCTGCTTCGGCTCGTCTGCTGGATTGATCTGGTGATTATCCAAATACCAATTGCAGTCAGCGAGAGCTGCAAAGTTCCCGTCTTTGAAAAAGAGAGATATGTCAAGATCGCAAGAAAAGAGATCCTTACTGCGGGCGGGTGTTAGATCTTTCCACTCGTAGAGAGGCCCACGGATTCTATTTTCCTCGGCATCGTAAGCCGCTTGGTAGGTCCCCAAGTTGGCTTCTTCTGCTAGAACGGAAGCCATGTAGCAAGAATCCTTGACACACCGGATGTAGTCTGCCTCGGTGAACTCTGAGCCTTCGTCCTTCTTTGAGGGGTAACCATCCATCATCTCAGCCGGCGTAAGCTCCGGGGCGAAGGCCAGAGCCCGGCTTAGGCCTGCGGCTCCTTCACGGAAAGCTGATTTCTTTAGCTCTTCAATTCGCTTGGGCATGGTTGAGAAAAGCTCCAAGACCCCTTTCAGAGCTGAAGGGATTTTTTCCTTATATTGCACCGTCTTGATGGTGAACATGGTGCCACAGTAAAGTTGTTCCGCCAGGGTATAAATGGCCTTCAGGGGCAGGAGGCTATCAGAGGCCAGTTGTCGGCTCTTAGGACCTGTATAAGCCGGAGATGTTCAAAATGAGTCGCCAGAATTAGAAGTTATGCAGAAAGTAAGAGGGGAAGGTCAGGAGCTCACCGAAGAGGGCGGCTATCATCTTCGAGATGTGTTGTTTGATGGTTTGCAACTCGTCAGACACGGCTTTTAGCCGTTGCTCAGCATCATCCGCCCGCTTCGTAAGTTGTGCCTTTTCAGAAAAGACAGATTCCTGGAAGGCGGCGAACTCCGCCTTAACCTTAGCTAGTTCTTCAACCAAGACCCGACACTATTCATTAGTGGCACTTCGAGCAGTCTGCTGGTTAGCCAGAGCAGTCTTTAAGTCGGCCAACTATGACCCGGCAGGAGTCAAAGATTCCTACAAAAGCATTTTAGAGCAGAGAATGAAATTAGACAAGTCTCAAGTAGATTGCTAGCAATATAAATGACACTTGGGGGCTAATGTTTATTTTTCTGAAGATACAGCATGCACAAGTCCCGACTCAACTTTGAACAAGTTTGAGCCGACCGTTGGGGGCTACTATTAGCTCTTATAAGCTGTCTTCTGAAAGAAGTCCCGACTCAACTTTGAACAAGTTTGAGCCGGTCCTTGGGTGCTATTATCGGCTCCTTAACCTTCTATACAAGAGTACTTAAGCAAAGTCCCGACCTAACCCCTGGCCGAGGTTAAGCCGGCACTTGGGGGCTACGTAAGGGTATAAGAGTGAGAAGTTTACCTCATATTTTTTCTTCATGAGATTAACCAATCGAAGCTCTAGATCCCGGCTGTTGGATAGCCGGGTCATAGAGCCTGCATGAAGTTCTTCAGCCGACATCTTCTCCAGCGCAGCGGGGTCAAACTCCAGTTTCCTGGAAGCTTCAGCTATTTCACCCTGCTTGGTCAGCGCATGAGCCGGAGAAGAATGCAGGCCGGTGCTAGTGACTTGGATGTCTGGGCCGGTTATGTCCTTAGCTACCGGAGCAGGACTTGGCGGCTTAGAGGGGGTCTTCGGTGGACTGTCCAGAATCATGTCATCCACGGCTGGCTCTGTAGAAGCCACTGGGACATCATCAGCTGGTCGCGAGTCATCTGGCTTTGAAAGCTCTGGCTCTTGAGCAGCATGGCCAGGGGTGGACTTATTGGTCTTACGACGCTTGGCTTGGGCACAGCAAAATACAAGGATCAGCATTTAAAAGATGTTACTATTATATCAAGAGTTGGATGTCATAGTAAGAAATGCTTACGGCGGGTTGATCTTGAGCGGCAGGAGAGCAGTCGCCAAAGAATCACGGGAAGAAGGGGTTTTCTAAGGAATAAAATAGGAAAAAATAGAAGGCATCAAGATTACCAAGGAAAGTTAAAAAAGTGGAGACACAAAACCTTTGCGGGGCGTTTCTTTGGAGCCAGAGAATGTGGTAACCCGGACATGAGCTCAGTAGAGCCGGTGCTCCGAGTCTGTCGAAGCTCAGCCTGTTCTTGCTTTTTAAAAAGAAAGTTGGGGGCAAGGTAAGCAAGAGGATGAGAGAGGGGAACTTTTCCAATAACCCGTCGTGGCTTTCGAGGGGCAAAGTACTCCGAGCCGGAAGAAATGTAGGTTACCTCAGGGGCGTTGGCACGGCTTGTCTGGACCTCATCCCATGAGCAAACAGGCATAAGTAAAATAAGATCATAAGATAGCAGAAAACAACCAAGGTAAATGATATACCTCAGAGCTGGACGATTGTGGCGGGTCAAACCACCCTTCTTGTTGGACGACCTTCTTGGACTTTTTGCCCAGGGCCTTCTTCTTAAGCTTCGGTGGAGGAACATACTTCTTCTTCCATAAGTCAGAGCCGGCCTGAAAAGATAGGCATTTGAATGGTGATGAATCAGAAAGATATGAGTGACAAGGAGACCAAGGGGTGAAGAGCTGCCTTACTTCGGGAGCTGGATTCTTGGTGTAGAAAGGCGCTAGACCAATAGCGCAGCATGATCCGGACGCTTCATGAACCAAGCTTCGGATGACAGTCGTGATGTCATCTTCCATCTGGGTTGATTGGCTGAAGCATAAGGAGCTGTCGTATTGGCCTTCATATTCGCACATGAGCCGGCTCCTATGACTTAGAGGCATGATCCACCAGGAAACCCAGCAGCGGATCAAGTCAAGACCTGTTAATCCATTGGCCATGAGGGCCCTCATCTTAGCATGAGCCAGCTCGTATCTTGCGCGTTCGGAACCAGACAGCCGGCCAGGAAGGTCTAAAGTTGACGTGAGCCGGGAAGGACGGTAACCCGACAGCGGACGCTCATTTTTAGGAGAGGTATCCTTGCAGTAGAACCAGGTTTTATTCCAGTCCTTTGGGTGACTCTGCATTTGCATGATCGGAAAGGTGATGTCTCTGCGTCGCTGAATGGAGATCCCACCAAGCTCCAAAATCGAGCCGCTTTTCATCTCATTTTGCCGGTTGGCATAGAAGAACTCTCAAAACAAGCCCACCGATCGCTTGGTTTGCAGGTAAACCTCGCAGAGTACTTGGAAATTGCAGATATTGGAGATGGAATTGGGGGCCAAATCTTGAGGGTGAATCTTGTAGAAATGGAGAACATCCCGAACATGGATCCGGGAGAAACAAACCCATGCTCTATGTGGTCTGAGAACACGACCACCTCATCTTCCTGAGGAGTGGGCCTTAGCTCGTCACCTGGAACCCGCCAATGGATGACGCTCTTTGCAGGAAGGGCGCCCGGTTCCACAAATTCAGCTAAATACTCTTCTGTGATGCAAGAGCCACCCACTTGCAGGAGTTGGAAGCCCGGGACATGCTGGCGGCTTAAATACTTTGCAAATTAAAGAGTGCGACTAGTCAAGTGCAAGCAAATATCTATGATGGCTTACAAATTTAAGGGCTCTACGGGTAGGATTGTAAGAGCAGGCTGATAAGAGCCAGAGAGGCCTGACGGATAAACAAAGAAAGAGAAGCGAAAAAATGGCTAAGTCCTATGAAAAACCGATTTCGCAAGAGGCAGCTAACATTACGGATCTACAAAACAGAGAAAAATAGCTATATTCCTAGACCTAGCGATGAACTAGCGGAGCGGACAAAGTTCAAATGATAGGTCAGGCGGAGACCGATCTATGTGTTATCGTTCGCTACCGATTACGTGGCGGTGCCGTGGGGTCATGTGACAGTTCGAAGTTCGTGTATTAGGACGCGACCGGTAGCAATGGAGTTTGAGCTCCGAACGGCGGCAGCGGTGGAGGTTCCACGAAACCCTACCGGAAGCGACTACGGATCTAAGGGAAGAAAGACTCACCGGAGAAGTCGCGGCGGAGGCGGAAGAATTTCTGGAAATGCACAGGTTGATGCAGCGGCCTGGTTGACTGCGAGGGGAAGACGGCGCCGAAGTCGGGAGCACAGGAGCGGAGGCGTCATCAAGAGGAAGACGAAGTGCGAGCGAGAGGAGAAAACTGCTGTCTGCTGCAGTCCTATTTGAACGAGACGGATGCCTCGATTTTCGGGCTGACCATTTAATAAAATATTCGATGGTGCGTCAGCAGATCTTTCTTGCAGGACCACATGAAGTCATGGCTGGTCATCACCGGGTGACTCTCAGAGAAGTGAAAGAAGAGGATGACATGAGCAAGCTCAAATCAACCTGGGGCCTAATGTTGGGGATATAACCCCATGGTGTCACCCGCCCAATGGGCTCCGGGTTATGCTAGATAGTTCGTAAGACGTCCCAAGAATAAAGCCGTGAGACTGGCAGCCCAAGAAGATAGGTGGCTCAGTATGGTGGGCCGCAAGGTAATCCAGACAAGAAGACCCGCGCGTGTAAGCCATCCGGAGGTTACTTGGCAAGGGAGATCGATGAAGACTCGGATAGGTAGAGAGAGTCGGTTTATACTTCTATGACCCGAGGGCTTTACCTCCTATATAAAGGTAGACCTGGGGCGGCTTTTGGACAGGTTATCGTGAACTAGGTCAAGCTTTTAGCTCCCTTGTAATCGATACAACAAGCAATAACAACACAAGCAGGACGTAGGCTATTACCTCGACTTGAGGGGCCGAACCTGGGTAAACCCATGTCCTTTGTCCCAATCAACCCCTTTGAGTCCACTACAATGGCGATGGCCTCGAATCCAAGTCCGTTAACCCATACATCTGCCGTGATAAATCCACGGCAGTGTTGTCATGGGGACCCACTTGATTTTTCGTTTTGGGATAAAACTCTTCTGGCAAGGCCCAACATTGGTACTACATTAGCCTAATAATTAATGAACTTGCATAGTGCTCCTCATGAGTGTTGGTCCAAACTAGAGTCGTGTGCGGGGCCAACCCGGGGCAACTCGGGAGATTCCTATCAGGCCACTGTACGCTGCGCTCATCTGGCCGTGTCCTGAGAACGAGATACGCGGCTCCTATCGGGTTTGTCGACACGCTGGGCGGCCTTGCTGGATTTGTTTTACCTTTCTCGAACGTGTTGAGTAAGGAACTCTGATTTTCTTCGGGCTATCTCAAGGTGTCGGATTTCCTTTGGAATTGCCTAGGAAGATCACGAGATCCGTGGTTGAGGTTATTCCTGCTGAGTGCGGTTAATTTGTGATGGATGAGTTGGAGCACCCCTGCAGGTTTAAATCTTTTTGAGAAGCCGTGCCCGCGGTTATGTGGCAAACTTGATAATTTGTTTAACACCTGTACATAGCAAACCTGAAGTAAACTCTAATAAAATACACCAACTGTGTGTGTAACCATGATTGTCTCTCCTCGTGAGTTCTTATCCGAAAGAGAACACGGTGGGGTTTTGTTTGACATAAGTAGGTGTTCAGGATCAGTTAGTGATCATTTCTAGTTCTCGTCCGTTATGCGTAGACCACCATACTTAAATTTCTGTACTCGTAAGATATCCACTCAAATAAATGCTTAGTCGCTTGCTGCAGCCTCACCACTTAACCATATCTCACCTGTTAAGCTTTAATAGTCTTGATACCCTTGGAAATGAGACTGCTGTGTCCCTGTGGCTCACAGTTCACTACAACAACAGTTGCAGGTACAGGTAATGTGATGATTTGATGTGAGCGTGTTGCTTGATTTGATTTTGAGATCTTCTTCTTCTTCTTCATCAATCTTGGATGGGTTCCAGGCGGCAGCCTGGGATAGCAAGGGTGGATGTCATTTTATCGTTTGATTTCGTCCGTAGTCGTACCCTGCTCTTGTGTATGATGTTTGAGTATGTTATTGTATTGATGTGACTCTGATGTAGCTTGTGGCGAGTGTAAGCCAATTCCATATACTCAACTCTTCTGTACATAAACTTGTAATGATATCCATTCTTGTGAACGCATCGAGATGCGCTTCTATCCCCGTCGAGGCCCTCATGCCAAAATAAGGATAGGACCGCATCTTGGGCGTGACAAGTTGGTATCAGAGCCAGTACCGACCTAGGAGCCCCCTTGATTGATCGAACTTGGCCGAGTCGAGTCTAGAGAAAAACTGTTTTGAGTCTAGTTATATTGGAGAGTAGGATTCTTTTTACTCCTCTTCTATGCTCTAGTGAGGTATTCGACTTAGGAATTTTTATTCTACTCCTCTTCTCGCTCAAAAAAAATTTAGGATCACACGGGTATTTTGGAGACTATATGATACCGATGTGACAGGGTTCTGTCTTGGTGCCTCCTATCTGACTTTATTTCTTCTGGGGAGTCGAGCTCCAGGGAATGTTGGTACATCGTTATCACTCATCTTCCATGATATCTCAGGACGGAGGATGTTCGGAATTGCTTCAATACTTGTCGTGGTGAGATAAGGTCGGAGTCACCCAGTACTGGGGAGGCGTCCGGGGTACCACCAAGGTTTAGTATCGTTGTGAGTTCGAGGATTCGAGATTAGATGAGTTTGCGGAATTTCTCGAATTATGGTGTGGAAGGTTGTGGATGCAGTTGCAGCTGATTACCTAGGGTAGGTTCCTGATTCCGCAACCCGAATCGCATAAACAAAAAGTTTTCGGAAGTTCTTAGGTAGGAATTCAAGTAGTTACCAAGAATTATCTTTCCAACAAGTACATAGTTGGTATGTATTTGTTATGGCTTGTTTCGTAAGCCTCATCCTTTGTTTTGCTTTGAATATGGTAATTCGAGTTGCTTCGATGTCAAGTGGTGATCTCATATCTTGCTAAGTAGTGTTCTCGTATTTCTGTGGGAATGCTAATTCTTGTGCTCAATCAAGTTATCATATCAATTCTTTTCCTACCAGTGTGTTCCTCTTCAAGATAATTCTATCATCTCCAATATTGCAAGATCAATCTTCATATTTCGTTCCGGAGTTGTCTCATCTGTTCCAAGTTTTCTTTGTTTTTCCCGCCCTCCCTCCCTTTTTCTTCTATGATTAATTCTCATCCAAGTGTCTTTTCTATTCATGTAATGCTTCCGCTATATTTTCTTCTATCTTGTTTCCGGTGATTTCTTGTGGATATTATCAAGTGTTTCATTCCAAGATCTATCATCATGTTCGTTGTTCTCGTTGTTTTTCTTCTCCGGTGATTCTTTATGAATCTGCTCAGTGCTCAAGTTATCATTTGTTAGTATTCATCTTTGTATTCCTTTTTCGGTGGATTCAATCCAAGTTCTTGGTGTTCATCATATCATTTTCATTCTCTATTTGCTCTCCCATGTTGGAAATTCCTATCCAAGCTTCTCTAGTTTATTCATCCCTTTCTATTCTATCCGGAGTGTGGAAGATATCTCAGAAGACATTCATTTTCATTCTGTCATCTTAAATTATTTCAAGGGTCTCCCTCATCAAGTTCTCAATTTGTACCAGTGCAATCTCTCTTCCTAAGCAATTGTTTCAATGGTGGTTTGTTTTCAGTGGGCCCATAACCCACAAGTTTTTCCCCGGATCCTACCTGACTCTTCTAATTATCATGGAGATGTCCTCAAGTTCTCTTCGAATATGATGTAAGAATGATTTTCATCAGTCATATGCCTTCTTCAAGATCTCTTCTAAATCATTTTCTTTGTTGGCTCAATCTTTCCTTGTTAATTATTCCGGAGTATCTTAGTAATTCATGATGTTGTTTCTAGTCATCATTCTCTGCATGAAGACCGAAGGAGAGTTTCTCTTAAATCATTGTTCGTTCTTCCAAAGATTCTTGGTTTCAGGTTGTTGCTTTCATCTCAAATTGTTGTGATCATGTATTATTCCTCTCATATCTATCCAGTGCATTCTAATTTCTTGATCCTCCGAAGCCCAGCATTTCAGAAGATTTCTTTGTTTTCAGCTTTTAGCTTTCGTTCTCAAATTCTTCTTAATTGTTGTCCCTTCGTTCATATCTCAATCATTCCGGTGCCTTTTTCAGTTTCTATTAGGCAAATCTTGATCTCTTCTTTCTCATGTGTACTCTTTAAATTCTAATTCATTCCAGTGCCTTGTGAAGTTTTCTATTAGGTGGATCATCATCTCTTTGTTGTCATGTTATATCATCTGTTTGCATTGTTCTCCTGTGTTTCGAATTATAACCGGTGTTCTCGTGCAAGACGTCTGCAAGTTTGTGCTCTATCTCTCTCTTCATTATTTTTCAAGAAGAATAAGTGGTGTGCGAAATCCGTTGTTTGTCATCAATTTAACTTGATGAAGGATAGTCATGTCATAATTCTTATTCTTGTTTCATTCAAGTGATCTCAATCCTTCTTCCGGAGTTGTTCACGATATCAAATTCCTTATCCCAAGTGGTTCTTCTTTCTTTTCCGGAGTTTCAAGTTTTCTCAAATATCTCTTTTCGAAGCATCATCAAAATCATTGGAAGGCCCAATCTTGTTATTTTTTGCATTATTCAATTCTTTTCTAACATCCTCTCTTTTCCGGAGTTCTTCATGGTGGTTCATCTAGATTTCTTTCATTTTCAAGTGTTCTTCAAGATTTTTGTTGGAGGTGCCCAAGTGTTCTTTATCTTGGATTTTAAGCTCAATTCCTTCTCCATGGTCTTTTGAGATGGTGTTATAAATTATTGATTATGAGGAGTCTCGAAAGAAAGTTGTCAAGAATGAGATAAGTAAACCCATCTTGCTTTCTCGGAGTTATCTTGGGTTGGAAATCACCTAAATCCTTTCGTAAGGATTGTTGCTATCATGGTGTTATAAATCATCCAAGTTTTCTCCTCCTCTTCTTGGTGAAAGAAATTCTGCATATCTTGGTGCTCTCAAGCAATCAATTGTTTCTGTTGTTGTAGGGTGTCACCTCAAAATTTTGAGATGTTTTCCATAAGTCCACAATAAGCTTGTTCTTTTCGTTGTTGGTGTTCCAACAAAACCATTCAATCTCTTCTTCCTAAATATGCTTTCAATCCATTTGTCCTAGAAGTTGTCATTTTCTTCTCAGTTCTCTTCTTCCCGGGGATCTAGCTTCTATTCTTTTGTTCCGGAGGCATTGTGGTGTTGCTCTTTTCTTCTCGCATTTAGTTTGATCTAGATCATGTTCTTTCTTATTCATTTAACTGGAGTGCTGTGAAATCGTTTGTTGTTCCTTCCATCTTATGAAACTTTGATTCTATTCCAACCGAAGTTTGGTGTCTCTCTTTCAATTTATTACCTTCATATCTAATTTTGCCTCTCTTTCCTACCGAAGTGTTACCGAGATTTCTTGAGAATTCTTGTTGTTCCTCATTCTTCCTCTCTTGCATCCTTCTTGTTTCATTGGTTTCATTCGTTTGTCTAAGAAGCAACTAAGTTTTACCTCTTGCTCTTTCTCTTTCCCTTTTTCATTCGAGATCTCGGGACGAGATCCTCGTGTAGTGGAGGAGAGTTGTAACAGCCGGGACCGACGCTCCAGAAGATTCCAGAAGATTCCCCTTTTATTTCCATTCTCGTCTGTGTTTCGTGTGGCTGTTGCATTCATCATCGCATCGTTCGCATCATCGGCATAGTGTCACTGCATGTTTTGAAAACTTGCATCCATTCGTAGTTGCCGGTTCTCTTCGTTCTTGTCGTTGCCCATTGAGACCAGCCACACACGCACGCCCCCGCGGCACCATTTAAATAAAACTGTTTTTAAGGGTGCGCAAAATATTCTCGGATCGAGTTGAAACTTGGTGTGCGGTCTAGTTAGAGCATAGGTAGACCGCCTGTCGAATTTCGTTGCGATCTGGGTTTGATAGATACCCTGTCGGACAGTCGTAGCAGTGAGGTTATCGGTATTTCATCGGATGTTTCGGTGTTTTAAAACCTTCGTGCCATGGGTCACCATTCTCTCTCTCTTCCCCACTTAGTCCCTCTACACAGCCGCCGTAGCCCTCCACTTCCGGTCCGTCGAGTTGACACCCGGCGGTTCGAAAACGGAAAGCGTCAGCTAACCCTAGCCCCTAACCTTATATATTGGGCAACCAACCCTAGATCACCCTCGTTCCCCGTGCCTAACCCTAGCCTTCTCCCTCCTCCAGCCGCCAGCCCGGGAAAGCCCATCTAGAGGCCCGGGAAAGCCAATCCGGGCCCAACCGGAGCTTGCCCGAGCTCATCCATGGAGGCTCCCGTAGCTCCCGAGCTCCCGCCGCCGCAGCTCTCCCGCAGCCCCATCAGAGTTGCCCCTCCAACGTCATTGGGTCGCCGGACTGCCGCGCCCAACCGGCCCTCTCCCCTCTTCCTCCCTTCTCCTTCCTCCTCTCCTCCTCTCCTTGACCCCGCTGGCTTTCTCCCATAGGTCCTCTCGCCACTGCCGCAGCGCCCGCCCTCGTTCAAGCTCCGCCGCCGCCAGGATCCGGCCTCCCTTTGCCTGATCTGGCCTTCGCCGGCCTTCCCCGCCTCCAGCCGTTGCCTTGCCCTCGACAGTGTGTCTTGCTGCCGCCGCCAGTTGCGCTCGGGCATGAACGGGCACGAGCGAGCCGCTCGCTCGTGCGCCTGTTGACCAGCGCTCGCCTGTGAGTGGGCCAGTGCAGCCTCGGCCCAGCTCCCCCAACCTCTGCCTCCCCAGCCGAGCCGGCCCATGTCGGCCCAAGTGAGCAGCCCCCCCACCATTGCAATTTAAAGCAGTGATATATAATTTTCCCTGCACCGTTTCAAAATGATTTTAACATGTAAAATGCCTAGAAAAGTACATAGATTAATAATATGCCATTTGCATCCATGCTAAAAATACTTAACATGTCGTTTCGTGCCATTTTGCATATATGTCATATTTTTTGCATTTTCGCATATAATTGAACGTGAATCGGGAATTAAATAAAATTATGTATTAAAAATGTTCATCTCATTGGCATCTCATTATCATGCATGATAAAAATGTTGGCATCATGTTTGCATTTATTTTGCATTAATGAACCGCTATAACGTGATTAGGCCTAATACTCGCATATTTGATTGTGATTAAATTTCTACATGAACCTATGCATATTATATATGTTTTCGGGGTAGAAAAATCCACAGGATTTATCCATGCTTTTAGTTTTGTCATTTGAGCATTTTTGTGTGCATGTCATTTATGCCGTGATGCCCTTTTGTCATTTTCGTGTGATTTAATCCGTGCATGATATGAATTAATTTTCAACACGAAAGTTGCTCTTTGATATGTGTCCTAGCCCATGGATATTTTGCTTGTCACAGAAATGCATGTTTAGGTGTTGTTTTGCTGTTGTAAACTTGATATGAAAATCTGCTATTTTGAGGGTCCAAAATATTTCTGAGTCTGGAATCTGTTATATTTTGTTCTGTAGCCATGTGATTTGCTAGTGATCTAGAACTCTTGTGTGGTAGGTGTAATGGAGTTATTTCTAGTTAATATTGTCCTTTAGTATGCTGTTAAGTTTCATGCCATTCCATGATCTGTAGCATATAGTTTCACTGTTGTCAATATGCCTTCGTGATAAAAACTGCACTGTCAAAAACTGCTATTTTCACTAAGTCTGAAACTGTTTTCAAGTAGCCTTCTTGTGAGGTTTCTACCAAGTGATGCATGCATGTTTTGCTTATGATATGTGAAGATGAAATGAAGTGGATGTTGTATACTACTGACTCAGGCTTAGTTTGTGCATTTTTGACTATTGTATCTTGTTGTTTTCATGTGTGCAAAATGCTATCTTGCTGTTTTTGGCAGATTTCAACTAAAACTTGTTTTGATGATTGTGGTTGAACCGTAGCTCCGTTTTGGACATTCCATATATGAAACTTGCTTAGAATCCCATGTAGTTTCATAATAACTTGTTGCATCATGACATGTGCATCTAGTTTTGCTCATATCTTTTAGACCGTAGCTCCGTTTGAGATGTTCTATATATGTAAATTGACTAGAATTACGCGTAGAATAACATGATGACATTTATTTCTCTGTTTAAAAAATATATAATATGATTATTTCAGATCTGGACCAATATCGAAATTAACACATGAGGTCGTTTCGGAAATGCTATAAGTTGTTTCCGGCCTCATTTAAAATGCTTGGATAGTTAGTTTACTTATGGTTCACCTCTTGCCATGTTTAAACAACATTTAATATTATCGTGTACCTAACAAGAGTGAACTAAATAATTCGAATGTGGAGTTTCATCAATATGCAACTCGTTGCATAATGAGCTTCACTTTAATGTGTAGAAGTTGTTTGATGTGAATTGTCATGCGTTGCATATTAAACCGGACAAGCATCATATTTGTTGTGCATCATGTTTTGCATATGTTGTGGTGTATCTTGTGTTGATTTTTTGTTTCGGATTACTTCTCGTCGTCAGAGTTCCGAAAGCGTTCAGAGTGTGAGGATTCGTTCGACTACGTCGGTTCGTCTTCTTCATGGACTCGTTCTTCTTCCGAGCGGGATCTCAGGCAATATGACACATTTCCCTGGATACCATTACTATCATTGACATGCTAGATGTCTCATTTTCTATCGTTATTGGTTGATAAGACTTCCAAAATTGCCATGATAAGCCTCTAACCTTTCCACATCCCAGCAAACCTTTGTTTGGCTATGTTACCGCTTGCTCAACCTTCTTATAGCGTTTCTAGCTGCAGGTGCAATTGCTTCCATATGACAACATGGACATTCCTTGTTATATCACAATATTGCTGCTATTTAATTTAATGCACATATATATTTGGTAAAGTTGGAAGGCTTGGCCTTTTGCTTGGTGTTTTGTTCCAGTCTTGCCGTCCCTAGTTACTTGTCAACCGGTGTTATGTTCCATAAATGATCGCTCCTAACATGCCCGGGGTTGTTATGGGGACCCCCTTGATTTTTGTTTTGGGATAAAACTCTTCTAGCAAGGCCCAACATTGGTACTACATTTGCCTAATAATTATTGAACTTGCCTAGAGGATTTTCCGGACCCCATGGATTATCTAATCAACCCCCGGGACAGTGTTCCTCATGAGTGTTGGTACAAACTAGAGTCGTGTGCGGGGCCAACCTGGGGCAACTCCGGAGATTTCTATCTGGCCACTGTACGCTGCGCTCATCTGGTCGTGTTCTGAGAACGAGATACGCGGCTCCTATCGGGTTCGTCGACACGCCGGGCGGCCTTGCTGGATTTGTCTTACCTTTCTCGAACGTCTTGAGTGAGGAACTCTGATTTTCTTCGGACTATCTCGAGGTGTCGGATTTCCTTTGGAATTTCCTAGGAATATCACGAGATCCGTGGTTGAGGTTATTCCCGCTGAGTGTGATTAATTTGGGATGGATGAGTTGGAGCACCCCTGCAGGGTTAAATCGTTTCGAGAAGCCGTGCCCGCGGTTATGTGGCAAACTTGGATAAATTTTTTAACACCCGTCCATAGCAAACTTGAAGTAAACTCTAATAAAATACACCAACTGTGTGACTAACCATGACTATCTGTTCTCGTGAGTTCTTATCCGAAAGAGAACACGGTGGAGTTAAGTTTGACGTAAGTAGGTGTTTAGGATCAGTTAGTGATCATTTCTAGTTCTCGTCTGTTATGCGTAGACCACCATACTTTAATTTCTGTACTTGTTAGTTAGCCACTCAAATAAATGCTTAGTCGCTTGCTGCAGCCTCACCACTTAACCATATCTCACCTATTAAGCTTTAATAGTCTTAATACCCTTGGAAACGAGATTGTTGAGTCCCTGTGGCTCACAGTTTACTACAACAACAGTTGCAGGTACAGGTAATGTGAGGATTTGACGTGAGCGCGCTGCTTGATTTGATTAGGATTTCTTCTTCTTCTTCATCATCAATCTCGGATGGGTTCCAGGCGGCAGCCTGGGATAGAAAGGGTGGATGTCATTTTATCATTTGATTTTGTCCGTAGTCGGACCCTGCTCTTTTGTATGATGTTTGAGTATGTTATTGTATTGATGTGACTCTGATGTAGCTTGTGGCAAGTGTAAGCCAATTCCATATAGTCATCTCTTTTGTACATGTACTTGTAATGATATCCATTCATGTGAACACATCGAGATGTGCTTCTATCCCGGTCGAGGCCCTTGTGCCAAAATAAGGATAGGACCGCATCTTGGGCGTGACAGTTGGTATCAGAGCCTGACTGACTGCAGGGCTACCAAGCCAAACCGGTCGAATTTGAGTTTAGAAACACTATATAAAAGTAGGGGAATTGATTGTGGAAGGGAACGTAAGGCTCTTTTTACTCCTCTTCCCAAGTTATTTGATTCCGAGTCATTCTCATCTTTTCACCGGGGATAAGAACTAGGCTTCTCATTTAATGCTTAGGATGACGAGTTACTAACCATGGACTAATAGCTAGCTTGTTTGCAAGTGAATGTTGGTACTTGAGTATTGTTGGTGTGACAAACAGATGGAGAAGAGATTTGTGTCTAGTAAGTCGAGTGGTTATGCTTTTCCAATATTTTGCAGTTGTCTCAAAATCCTTTTTGAGCAATTATAGTCGTTATGTTGTCCAATTTCTGCTAGAGTCTCTAATGTCTTTGCATCATTCTCTGTTTCAGATGCCCTCTCGTCCTTCCCGTCAGGTGGTCTGTCTGACCAGGTGCATCGATGTACCGGGTCACACGGCCATGTTGGTTAGAGTTATGCTGGAGGTTGGCTACCGCTGGTACCCAGAGTACACAGTGGAGGAGCAGTATTGAGATTTCAACCAGAGTCAGCATCTGTGTACTGTTAAGATATATCCTTCATATCCTGGAGCTGTAGAGCCGCTTAACTGGACTTATGGATTAGGTGTCACCATAGACATGGCAGTTCAGGAGGCAGCCTATACCATGTTGACTATCATGAGGTTTCACCATGGTCTGCTTCAGAACATCGAGTTCTGTTATGTTCCTACTTCCATGGGAGGAGAGGATACCTATCTTAGCGTAGCCTGCTATGATCATTCTCATGAGGACCCTAAGCTTTAGGTGACCGCTCAGATGTTGGAGAACAGGGATCGTGATGCACGTGCCCTTCGCATGGAGCTTTATGCTACCCGTGCACGTCCTTGGACAGCCCTGACGCAGTTGGCACTTGTCGTGCAGACAGGTTATGGAGATTTGGAGATGCTGACCCCATCGCGGACTCATCTGCTAGCACACATAGACTGGCCCGATGTTGGAGGAATCACCCCTCTTCAAGGACCGCTGTTGCCGCCAACAAGGGCACCAAGGCCACATCTGTATCCTTATGGTTTCCAGGGATCATAGGCTAGAGTGTTTCCAGATCCTCAGGTTCAGCTCTCGGGTCACGGGGGTAACCTATATGAGGCATTCTACGGTGATACTTGAGTACGTGGATGTTAGTACTAGTATGGTAGTAGTCGTATCGCCACAGTCCTGCGTTTCTTGTGGGATATTACTGAGGTTGAGAGTTGAGTTCCGGAGGTGTAGATGGATAATGTATAGGATGCTTGTAATGCCTCCGATGAGTTGTGTCATCTCTCCGTAGTTTGTTTTCAGCTTGGGCTTGTACTTAAGCATGTCATGGTGTGTATGAATCATGGTGTTCATATGGCAGTTGTTATTACCATGTTGATCGGGGTGTTTACCTATGCATGCCATGTTGTCCAGTACATTCCTTATCTCATGTCTTAGAGTTGATGTCCTCTATGTCTAAGCTATGGGTTTGTTTTCCCAAGATGGTGGCAACTAGGAATAACCCCGTGCCTACCCCGAGCAGGGAGAGGGAAGCTAGCCAAGGCAAGAGAACCTGCCACATGTGCCCTCTTTGGCAGAAGTGATGCTTGAAGCTGAACGGGACAAGAGGGAGACCAACAGGCTGTTGGAACAAATTGAGCAGAACACAGCACGTGCTCCCTGCAGTGATAACAATGATGGCATGTCACTTGGTGATTTCGTCAAACTGTGCCCACCTAAGTATCATCATACGGTCGACCCTCTCGACGCGGATGACTGGCTGACTAGCATGTTTCGCAAGATCCGGGCTGCCAATCTGTCCGAGGCCAACAAGGTGACTTTTGCTACCTACTTTTTCGAAGGACCCACCAATGCATCCTGTAGGCCCCGCACCAACTTGGCAGAATTCAGTGCAGCATTCTGTACCCATCACATCCCGGAAGGGCTGATGGATTGTATGAGAGAGGAGCTTTGTGCTTTCACCCCGGGCAGACTGTCAGTGGATGCCTATAGCCGTGAGTTCGTCAATCTTGCTCGCTATGCTCTGGAAGAAGTTTCAATTGATGCTAAGAAGCAGGCTAGGTTCTGCAAGGGACTTAACCCTAAGCTCCGTCGAGATTTGCGCTTGCATGAGTGCACAACCTTCTAGGTTCTCGTCAACAAGGCTATCAATGCTGAGACTATACATACTAACTATGAGGCCACCAGGAAGCACAACCGTGACTTCTAGGCTCTCGTCAACAAGGCTATCAATGCTGAGACTATACAGACTAAGTCTTATTGTAACAACCTAATGCTACAACAAGGTCAACCACTTCTCCATGAGGAATTTCGGAAATTAAACATCCACATTGTTCCTCAAGGATTCCTATCCAACTTGGTGGCGAAACCTACTCTTAATTAAGGATCAAATCATAGCTGGCCAAAAGAGGGATAAGGGTATTTCCCGGATCAAAGAGAATCTCGTTAGCGGTTTCGCTAAGGACTTCTCCATTGATGAACAAGGTGTTGTATTCTTCCAGAACCGTCTGGTGGTTCCTAAGACCCAACATCTGCGGCAGCTGATTCTTAAAGAGGCTCATGATTCTCCTCTCACATTTCATCCCGGTAGTACAAAGATGTATCAGGACCTATGCCAGAGGTTCTGGTGGACTAGGATGAAGAGAGAAATTGCTCAGTTCGTTGCTAACTGCAACGTTTGTCGTCGCGTGAAGGCAAAACATCAAAGGCCTGCTGGCACCCTTCAACCTTTAGCTATTCCTGAATGGAAATGGGATAAGGTTGGTATGGATTTCATCAGCGGTTTTGCCAGGACCAAGAGAGGGAATAATGCTATCTTTGTGGTCATTGACCGTCTTTCCAAAGTGGCTCATTTTCTTCCTGTTCGAGAGAGCATAACTGCTAGCCAACAAGCAGAGTTGTATGTTTCTCGAATAGTTTCTCTTCATGGTGTTCCTTTGGAGATTAACTCAGACCGCGGAAGTATTTTTACTTCTTGATTTTGGGAAAGTTTTCAAACTGCTATGGGGACTCATCTATCTTTTAGCACTGCTTTCCACCCGCAATCAAGTGGTCAAGTTGAGCGAGTTAATCAAATTCTTGAAGACATGCTCCGAGCTTGTGTTATATCCTTTTGTATGAACTGGGAGAAATGTCTTCCATTTGTCTAATTTGCTTATAACAATAGCTATCAATCAAGCTTGGGCAAAGCCCCTTTTGAAGTTCTATATGGACGAAGGTGTCGAACACCTCTTAACTGGTCAGAAACTGGAGAGAGGCAACTCTTTGGCCCAGATATGATCCAGGAAGCAGAAGAGCAAGTTTGCATTATTCGTGGAAAGTTGAAAACAGCCGAATCCCGTCAAAAGAGCCAATATGATAGCCATCATAAGGCTGTGACTTATGAAGTTGATGAGAAGGCTTATCTTCGGGTTACACCTCTGAAGGGTACCCATTTATTTGGTATCAAAGGCAAGTTAGCTCCTCGTTACATTGGGCTTTTTTGCATTCTTGCCAAACAAGGAGAGGTTGCCTACCAATTGGAACTTCCGCCGCATCTTTCCAAAGTTCATGATGTCTTCCACGTCTCGCAACTCAGGCATTGCTTTTCAGACCCTGTCCGCGAAGTGGACCATGAAACGCTTGATCTCCAAGATAACATTACATATCGAGAGTACCCTGTTCGTATTCTTGATCAAGCTGAGCGTATCACTCGGCGACGGAACATCAAGTTTCTCAAGGTTAAGTGGTCACATCATTCTGAGAAGGAGGCCACATGGTAAAGAGAAGATTGTCTTCGACTAGAGTACCCCGCGCTCTTGCCGACCACTTAAAAATCTCGGGACGAGATTCTTTTGAGTGGGGGTGAGTTGTCACATCCCTAACTAGGTGACTTAGGTTAGCATGTGCTTGCATCATTGTCATCATTGCATCAACATGAAATGGGGAGGAAAAAAAGAAACCCCAAGCTCATTTTTGAATCCAAACAATTCAAACTTGGTGAATTTTCAACAAATCCAAAATGCCCTTAAAAAATGTTCCCTATGTCTGATAAATCTGGGCAAAGTTATGACAGGGATCATTTTAAGTATTTGAACTTCAGAAGAAATTTAAAATAATGATAAAGCCTCTAAAAATGAAAAATAAAACAATTATCATTATATCTGATTTCAAATTATTTTGAAACTTTTCAGATAAGGCTGAAATATCTAAACTACAATATATAAAATGTCTTGGATATTTTACAAAGTCATTTTGTACCTGAAAAGAAATAAAGAAATGTCAGCAAATGAAATAGCACAAAAGAAATAAAAGAAATAGAAGAAAAGAGAAGAGGCCAGGCCGGCCCACCTGGTCCGGGAGGTCTTCGTCCTCCTGGCAGCCGGGAGGCATGGCGCGTGCTCACCGGAGCTGCCACGTAGCCAGCAGCCTGCCTGCCTCCCCATCGCGCTGGCGAGGAGGGGATAAGCACGGGGTGCCGTCCCCATCGGTCCCTCTATCTCTCCCTCGCCCGCCACTCGTTCTCTCCCTCTCGACTGCCGCCATGGCCGAGCGCTGCTCGAGCTCGCCGCCGTCGCTCTAGCCGTCCCCATGCCTTCCTGAGACAGCCAAAAGAACATCCTAGCTCCCCTCTTCCTCCTCGCCAAGCCGTGCACCACCAGGAGCTCCCCATCGCTACCTCTGCGTCGTCTTCAACCTCTGGCCGCCGGAGATCAAGTGGAGCTCGCCGCCGTTCGAGACCCTCCCCGAGCCCACTTTCGACGCCCCTGCGACCGCTGTGAGCCCTTGAGTCATTTCCCCCTCTTTCCCCCTTCGATCTCGTGCCCTAGCCCCGGATTTCGTCGAGGCCCGATTGCCTCAGCCGCTCGACATCGACGCTGACCGTGCTCCGGTAACCAGCTGGTCCATTAGTGGCCACCATCTTGCTCGTGAGGTCGCGTAGAGTCCAAAGATGCCAAGTAGATGTCGTGTCGCGCCCTGGTTTGACGAGCTCATGCTCACCCGAGCTCCGGCTGCCGCCTAGCTCACCGCCGGCATTGATTCCGACCATCTTAGCTCCTCGGGATTGGCGGGATGGACGCGCGCGTGTGTGCTGAGTTGTTTGGTTCCCTCCTCCGTCCTTTTGGTCGCCGGAGGAGGGATCCCAAAGCCCTCCGCCGTCTCTGGAGCCACCGGCGGCTCGTCACTGGTGGATCTTGCCGGAGTTGACCAGGGGGTTTGACCCCTAGCAGGTGGGGCCTCGCCTTGTTTAATTAACTAAGTTTAAAAAATTAAACTAATTATTTGGTTAACCTAATTAGTCACTAACAGTGCGCCCAGGTCCTGTTAATTAATTAGGATTTAGTTTAATTAGTCAGTTAAGTGTTTGATTCACTGACATGTGGCCCCCACATGTCTGGTTTGACTCTGGCCCGGCCTTGATGACCTGTTGACGCAAGCATGACATCAGGCTAATGCAATAAACAATTTCTATAATAAAAATAAATCAGGAAACTCAATAAATTGATTTAAACTTTGAAAATTCATATAAAATAATTTGTAATTCAGATGAAAATAATTTATATATGAAAATTGATCAGAAAAATCCAATGAATCCAATGGTGCTATTGTGATGCATGTTAGAGAAATCTAGATAGGTGAACATGGACATTTTCTAATAGGTGAATATATGGAATTTGAAAAGAAGAACAACTTTGAACCTATATTCAAATCCATTTCAAATTGACATGATCACTAGTTGTATTAGCTCACCCATGCATATTTCTATGCCATGATCATGCATCATATTGTTGCATCTGCGTGTATTGAATGTTATTATCTGAGTTGTGGTAGGCCCTAATCCGGACGATATCCCCGAGTATCCCGACGAAGGAGAGAACTCCTCCGCAACTCAGCAAGGCAAGCAACCCCATTGACCATTCCGATAATATCCCACTCTCTCGCTCCTACTCTTGTTTCATTGCATTAGGACGATGATCACATGTTAGTCATACACGGTAGATGAACCTATTCTTCTGCATGACCTAATCTTGTCACAGTAAATACCTAAACCTTGCAACCTAGCATACCTGGTAGATGCTTGTGCCATGATGTGCTTAGCTTACCTTGCCTGCTTTACTTGCTATGCTTAGAGTGTTGTCAGGTCTGTTTCATCTGGGTGATGAACTGGAGTGAAACAATGTGACCCTAATGTAATATGATCAAGATGAACCCGATTTGGTAAAAGGTACATTGCGGGTTGTCTCATTGGGACCATTCATAGGAACCGAGTTCCGTGTTTGTGATCCAAGACTAGATACTACCACATGTTGGGCCCTAAAATATGACCCCACTCGACTCATCACTTGCTAAGTCCTTGGTCCAAGTATTGCAAGTAGTTTCTGGTGTTTATAGCGTGCTGGAGGCCGTGCGTACTGCTGACCCTCGAGGTGGGTTACGACACGGTAGGTAGTGGCATGGTGTACCAAGGGTCACCCGAATGGTGGGCTTGGGAACCCTGCGCACATCGTTTGGGGCGGTTGCGCAAACTTCGGCCGGACTTCCGTGCGGGTTCAGTATCAAATAGGCGGTAGCCTGGACTAGTTGTCTCTAGTGATTGACGGTCGTGGCCGACTCCCTCGCTGGGCTTCCGCTTGAAGGTTCCCGAGGTGCATGGTTTTATTAGCACACAACGATAAGTGGTGAGAGCGTGTGTGAAGAGGTACACCCTAGCAGGGTTATGAAACTATTCGAATAGTCGCTTCCTCGGATATGGACTACTTGGAGATTTTATACTGTTCATAGATAATCAACTGGATACCGATAAAAATATCAAGACAAGTGTGAGTACCGTGGATGGCACTCTGTAGGAGATGGAAGTGAATCCATGGTGGTGTATTGATATGGAGTTAGTGGACTTGTGTGTGATAATAACATGTTAACGAAAGAATAACATTGATTAGTGTAGGTTAGCCACAGGTCAAAGCTGGCTTTCTGCATGAACTTCACCTCCCTCTTATTGAGACATGAGCATAAATAGACTAGGTCCGATTTAAAGACTTCTTGAGTATGATTGTACTCACCCTTTCTTTATAAATGTTGCAGAAGAGAACCAGGACCCATCCGGTGGGTTCTTTCTAGACGTTGATGACGCCGAATAGCTGGTGTCCCAGCTATGATCTTGCCCATGTGGCGGGCTGTAGATAGTCAGGCCATGTGCCTCTTTTCCATTTCACTGTCCGTACTCGGATAGTTTAAGTTTCCGCTGGCTTGTATGAACATCTTTGTATGACTTGTGTGTTGGGTGATGTGACCCCTGCCTGTAAGAACATAATATGATAGACTCTTCTGAGTCTTCTAAATAAAAGTTGTATTAATGTATGGTTATGTTGTGATGCCATAGTTGTATCTATGCATATCGGGCATGTCATGCGTATGTGTGACGTGCAACGGTATGTATGGGATCCGACACCTAGTCGTGTGCCTTTAGTAGTACTCTTTACGGGAAACTGCCCCTTTGTGCTTCCATCAAGCCCTGGTAGCTTGCTACTACTCCGAACACATTGGTTGACCGACATGTATCCTTCTTTGCTGCTGTGTCTGTCCCTTCGGGGAAATGTCTCGTAGTGTAATGGAGTCCTTGTAGTTTGCTACGACTCGTCTACACACGCTTGAGATCGACACCTGCATTGCTGGGTTACGTAATCCTGTTTCCGTACGGATGTACCACTTGGGTTCTATGACTAGTCATGTCGGCCCGGGTTCTCTGTTGTGTGATTGCCAGCGGCATGATTGCATATGTGTGCCAAAAGACGCAAACGGTCCCGGCCAAGGTAAGGCTGCAGTCGTGGAGCTTACCGTGCATGAGGCCGCAAAGTGATGTGACTTGTTACAGTATGGAATCATATGATTTAGGATCGGGGTCCCGATAGTTTCTTTCCAAACCAAAATTCATATGGTGTCGTCTCAACGGATATTGACGGTGCCCTATTTAAAGTGAATGCGGCAGTCTCTAATGCATATCCCCAAAATGATAGCGGTAAGTCGGTAAGAGACATCATAGATCACACCATATCCAATAGAGTGCGATTATGACGTTCAGACACACCATTTCGCTGAGGTGTGTCGGGCGGCGTGAGTTGTGAAACAATTTTACATTTCCTTAGGTGCGTGCCAAACTCGTGACTTAAATATTCTCCGCCACGATCAGATCGCAGGCACTTTATTTTCTTGTCATGTTGATTCTCTACCTCACTCTAAAATTCCTTGAACTTTTCAAAGGTTTCAGACTTGTGTTTCATTAAGTAGACATACCCATATCTTCTCAAGTCATCAGTGAGGGTGAGAACATAACGGTATCCACCGCGAGCCTCGACACTCATTGGACCGCATACATCGGTATGTATTATTTCCAACAAGTCAGTTGCTCGCTCCATTGTTCCGGAGAATGGAGTCTTGGTCATATTGCCCATGAGGCATGGTTCGCACATGTCAAATTATTCGAAATCAAGAGACTCGAAAAGTCCATCAGTATGGAGCTTCTTCATGCGTTTGACACCAATATGACCAAGCCGGTAGTGCCACATGTAAGTGGGACTATCATTATCAACCTTGCATCTTTTGGTACTCACACTATGGACACGTGTAACATCATGTTCGAGATTCATCAAAAATAGACCATTGACCAGCAGGGCATGACCATAAAACATTTCTCTCATATAAATAGAACAACCATTATTCTCAGATTTAGATAAAATGTTCATGCTCAAAGCTGGTACTAAATAACAATTATTAAGGTTTAAAACTAATCCTGAAGGTAGATGTAGAGGTAGCATGCCGACGGTGATCACATCGACCTTGGAACCATTCCCGACGCGCATCGTCACCTCGTCCTTTGCCAGTCTCCGCTTATTTCACAACTCCTACTTGGAGTTACAAATGTGAGCAACTGCACTGGTATCAAATACCAAGGAGCTACTATGAGCGCTGGTTAGGTACACATCAATAACGAGTATATCACATATACCTTTAATGTTGTCGTCCTTCTTATCCCCTAAGTACTTGGGGCAGTTCCGCTTCAGTTACCGGTACCCTTGCAATTAAAGCACTCAGTCTCAGGCTTGGGTCCATTCTTGTTCTTCTTCTTCCCGACAACTTGCTTACCGGGTGCAGCAACAGCTTTGCCGACCTTCTTGAAGTTCTTCTTACCCTTGCCTTTCTTGAAACTAGTGGTCTTGTTCACCCTCAACACTTGATGCTCCTTTTTGAGACTAGTTCTTCTTACATTTTAGGATCGAGTACAACTCAGGAATGGACTTCTCCATACCCTGCATGTTGTAGTTCATCACAAAGCTTTTGTAGCTAGGTGGAAGCGACTAGAGGATTCTGTCAATGACCGATTCATCCGGGAGATTAACTCCCAGCTAAGTCAAGCGGTTGTGTAGCCCAGACATCTTTAGGATGTGCTCACTAGCAGAACTGTTCTACTCCATCACAGCTAAAGAACTTGTCGGAGATGTCATATCTCTCGAGCCGGGCGTGATCTTGGAAAACCAGTTTCAGCTCCTGGAACATCTCATATGCTCCGTGTTGCTCAAAACGCTTTTGGAGCCCTGTTTCTAAAATGTAAAGCATGCCGCACTGAACAAGGGAGTAATCATCGCAGCAAGAATGCCAAGCGTTCGCAACGTCTTGCTCTGTTGGGAGAACGGGTGGGTTACCTAGCGGTGCATCCAGGACATACAATTTCTTGGAAGCCATGAGGATGATGCTCAAGCTACGGACCCAGTCCGCATAGTTGCTTCCATCATCTTTCAGCTTGGTTTTCTCTAGGAACACGTTGAAGTTGAGGTTGGCATTAGCGTTGGCCATTGGATCTACAATATAGATTGTAAAGAGAATTTTTGACTAAGTTCATGATAATTAAGTTCACATAATCAAATTATTTAATGAACTCCCACTTATATAGACATCTCTCTAGTCATCCAAATGACACATGATCCATGTCAACTAGCCCGTGTCCGATCATCACGTGAGACGGACTACTCATCCATGGTGAACATCTTCATGTTGATCGTATGTTCTCTACGACTCATGTTCGACCTTTCGGTCTTCCGTGTTCCGAGGCCACGTCTGTACATGCTAGGCGCGTCAAGTCAACCTAAGTGTTTCACGTATGTAAATCTGGCTTACACCCGTTGTATGCGAACGTTAGAATCTATCACATCCGATCATCACGTGGTGCTTCGGAACAACAATCCTTAGCAATGGTGCACAGTTAGGGTGAACACTTCTCTTGAGATTTTATTTGAGAGATCATCTTATTTACTACCATCATTCTAAGCAAATAAGGTGTAAACATGATAAACATCACATGCAATAAATATAGTGACATGATATGGCCAATATCATCTTGCTCCTTCGATCTCCATCTTCGGGGCAACATGATCATCACTGTCACCGGCACGACACCATGATCTCCATCATCGTGTCTTCATGAAGTTGTCTCGCCAACTATTACTTCTAATACTATGGCTAATGCTTAGCAATAAAGTAAAGTAATTACATGGCATTTATGATTGAAACGCAGGTCATACAATAAATAAAACAACTCCTATGGCTCCTGCCGGTTGTCATACTCATCGACATGCAAGTCATGAATCCTATTGCAAGAACATGATCAATCTCATACATCACAATGCATCACATCACCTCCTTTGGCCATATCACATCACAAGGCACATGCTGCAAAAACATGTTAGACGTCCTCTAATTTGTAGTTGCATGTTTTACGTGGTTGCTATAGGTTTCTAGCAAGAATGTTTCTTACCTACGCCAAAACCACAATGTGATATGCCAATTGCTATTTACCCTTCATAAGGACCCTTTTGATCGAATCCAATCCGAATAAGGTGGGAGTGACAGACATCCGCTAGCCACCTTATGCAAAAAGTGCATGTCAGGCGGTGGAACCGGTCTCACGTAAGCGTACGTGTAAAGTTGGTCCGGGCTGCTTCATCCTACAATACCGCCGAATAAAGATAAGACAAGTAGTGGTAAGAAAATTAACAAGATAGACGCCCACAACTGCTTTGTGTTCTACTCGTGCATAGATTCTATGCATAGACCTAGCTCATGATGCCACTGTTGGGAGACGTAAAAGTAAATGAAAATTTTCCTACGTTCACCATGATCTATCTATGGAGAAACCGGCAACGAGCTGGGAGAGACTGGATCTTCATACCTTTGAAGATCGCTAAGCGAAAGCGTTAATAGAATACGGTTGGTGGAGTCGTACTCGCAACGATTCAGATCGCGGTGGACTCCGATCTCTGTGCCGAACAACGGCGCCTCCGTGTTCAACACAAGTGCAGCCCAGTGACGTCTCCTATGCCTTGATCCAGCAAGGAGCAAGGAGAGGTTGGGGAAGACCTCTGGCAGCATGACGGCATGGTGGTGGTGGAGCTGCGTGGTACTCTGGCAGAGCTTCACTAAGCACTACGGAGGACGAGGAGAGGGAGGAGTAGGGCTGCGCCGAGAGAGGAAGAAAACCGTGTCTTTGGCAGCCCCAAAACCTCACATATATATAGGGGGAAGGAGGAGGGAGGGCTGCACCCTAGGATTCCCACCCTAGGGTGGTGCGGCAGCCTCCAGATTGATCAGGCCGGCGGCCAGAGGAAGGGAAAGGGAATTTTTTTCAAAACTAGTGTAAATATTGTACTAAATTTGAAAATAGGGGGCTTATTTTCAAAAATTGTAAAAGTAGTACCCCGTCGGCCAACCGTAGACCGAAGGGGTGCCTGTCGGCCGACAGTAGGCCGAAAGGGGGGCCGTCGGCCAACCCTAGGCCAAAAGGCACCTGTTGGCCAACCCTAGGCCGACAGGCCACCTGTCGGCCAATGGGAGGCCGATGGGCCCCTGGATAAGGCCCGACACTTCCATCTTCCTCCTCGGACCACTTGTTTCACCCTCCCCCGTCTCGTAGCTTTCCCCTCTTCACCTCTCACTCCCGTTGCTGTCCGGTGCTTCCACCACCTCGCCGATCTCTTTGCTGGAGCACCCATTTTGTTATTCTATCCGTGTAAACAAAAGATCAGGACGCTCTCCACCGGCCTACGGTATTTTTTTTTTGCGTTTCAACTCAATCGAATGAGAACTTTAGAGTCGGTAGTGGATTTACCTCTAGTTCTGCAGGTAAATGGCTTGCCCATTTTGCCGAGCTCTAGGTGGCCCTTGTGCTGCCGTTGATTCCGATGCGTCCGTATTTACTGTGGTGCTCGATTGTCGATGTGCAAGACGTGTAGTAAGATTCAATGTTTTGATTATCTAACTGTGGCATAATCAAATGCCTTTGTTTATAAGTTGATGATACTTGCTTCCATTCTTGTTGTAGTATGTTCCGTGCAGTGTTAGATCACATCTTGCTCGGTAGATTGAGGAGTGCAGAGCTTTAGCTATTCAGAGAGGTGACACAGATATTGATCTTGGTCTGCACAACAGTGAGGGTAACTTATACCATGTTATATTTACACATGGTAGTATTTTTATTAAGTTCAATGGTCCTTGGTGGGAGGAACTCGTGAATGATTATTGTCTCCGCAACGGTGACATGATGACTGTTATGCTTGAGCACTACAGAACTTATATTAGTGTCGAATTTCATCAAGATGGTGTTATGTTGTTTACTTTACCCCATGTTGGTAAGATATTTGTTTGACTCATTTTCACTTTTGTTTCAGCTTATACGTTTTGCTATTCATCTCAGTTAGTGAAATCATTTTTCTGTAGCTCTTGAGGATCTGAGTGAAACTCAGAGGGAACTTGTTGACAACTGTTTTTATAGTCGTGGTGTCACTTTGAATTATCATCAAATGTATGTCATGTCACGGTAGCTCTTTGACGACAACTACATACCGTGTACTCCGTTTGTTCATAGGATGGATCACATGAATGTTATTTCCAAACATATGGTAAGGTTTGGTTTCTAGTTTTTATTATTTGTTTCTTCTTTGCTGGTCAATATGATTAATCATATAAGTTGCTTGTTTTTGTCAGGTTATTCCTACCATGGTTGTGAGGAGTCTGATGGAATTTGTGGCTATTCCTAGGAATGGTTCTTTACTCCTTGAGATTACTTTGGATTCAGAAGATGATGATATATTTGTGAGACTTCCTTGTTCCTACTTCGTTGGCTTGGGTGATCGAATGGTGTTGAAGAAGGAAGGTTGTGGTAATTTTCTGCTAGCATCGTCTATGGAAGTCAACAATTTGGTGCTCGTAACATTCAAACAGCATGAGCCGGAGCTAGCTGTTGTTTTCAGCTATCTGCCGCAATGAGAAATAAAGATAGGGCCCGTGAAGCCCAGGTACCAGAAGAATCCGAAGATGGAAAACGATAATATCCACGTTGGACTTAGTAGATTTATCTTCGTGTAACTCAAGTTTCATCAAGTTGTATCTTAATTTCTGCAAGTTGTATCTTATGAACCAGCCGTACTATTCCCATTTTTATTTGCTGCCATACTGTGCCGCCACCTTTCTCCCACCATTGTCTCCCGCCATTATGTTTCCTGCTATTCTCTCCTACAATTATGTTTCCCGCCATTATGTTTCCCGCCATTATGTTTCACGCCATTATGTTTCCCGCCATTCTCTCCCGCCATTCTCTCCCGGCCGTTTTCTCCTGCCATTCTCTCTCGCCATTCTCTCCCAGCCGTTTTCTAACGCCATTCTCTCCCGGCAGTTTTCCCGCCATTGCGGTTGTCACCTACCTATAAAAGGAGGCATTGTATGTGCCTCCCTCCACCTACAACGATTACTCGAAAAAAATAGTGTGGTAGTCATTATGAGTTTGCCTTGTTCTGATCAAAGCATTAGGCCTAGCAAATGGAAGAGCGCAAAGTTGCCTCAGGGGGTGGAAGCAGTCCGTTGTTGGTGCAGGGATGTCTGCAAGGTGAAGGAGGTGACGGATTTTTCAGATTGGTTGGGCATGAAGTTTTTCATGTGCGCAAATTATGAGGAAGATCCACCCGTTAGTCCTTCACCTTACATCACACCTCCGGTAAGTTCGAGTCACACAGAATAAACACGTTCTGATAGTTTTGTTGCTTTCATATTTATATTTCTGTTTCTTTTGTAGTCTCCTCCGCCCCTGTGCCAGTACTATCATTTGATAGACACGGAAAAGGCGGACTGGGCGGTGACTGAGTTTCGTGAAAGAGATCGTCGAGCATGGGCTAGTTTGGACTTGGAGGAGTGGCGAGAGAAGGCGGCAGCAAAGGAGAAAGCAGAGCAGGAGAGACCTTGGCAAGAGTATTGTGTCTAGCAGAAGGCTTTTCTTGCTGAGATGAGGAAGAACAACCAAGAAAACCAAATTCGACATGCGGAGGAGCGCCGTCAGCGAGAGGAGGCCCGTGAAGCTGAGAGGCAGAGGAAGAAAGAAAGGGCTCGTGCAGCCCAGGCAGCAGAAGAAGCTGCAGATTGAAAAGGAAAATATCCACGTTCGACTCAGTAGATGTATCTTAATTTCAGCAAGTTGTATCTTAATTTCAGCAAGTTGTATCTTAATTTCAGCAAATTGTATCTTAATTTGAGCATGTTGTATCTTAATTTCAGCAAGTTGTATCTTAATTTCAGAAAGATGTATCTTTTTCAGCAAATTGTATCTTAATATCAGTGAGAAGCGTGATACTTCCCTCCTGCCAGATTCTCTCCCGCTAGTTTTTCTGCTGCCACTTTCTCTCCCGCCACTTTCTCTCCCGCCACTTTCTCTCCTGGCATTGATTCCCGTCGTAGTCTTTCCCGGCATTCGTTCCCGCGGTAGTCTTTCCCGCCATTCGGTCCCGCTACAGTCTCTCCCGCCGTAGTCTCTCCCGCCACTTTCTCTCCTGTCATTGATTCCCGCCATAGTCTTTCTCGCCATTCATTCTCGTCGTAGTCTTTCCTGCCACTTTCTCATCTGTCTATAAAAACATAGTCCGACATATTACAAATGAAAGACATAGTCCCACATATTACAAATTAAGGACATGGTCGCACATATTACAAATTAAAAACATAGTCCCACATATTACGAAAGAAAACATAACCCCCACAGATTATGTAGCTTCTGAGTTATTCATTCCTTGTCCGCCCCTTCGGCCTCGAGAGCCGCATCCACCAAGACTGCTAGGACCTCCTTTTGCAACTGTTGTTGCAGTCGTTGATGCGGAAACACTCGTCGATGTGGAAGCACCGTCTTTGTTCAGTTTGGGGCAATATTTCATCCTATGCCCATACGCCGCACAAAGGAAACATTGCCTGGTTGCTCCACCAACTTCAGATTGGTCCATAGTGTAGGATCCGGGATGTATACTCTATCGGCATCGTCTGCCCCTGCTAGTTCTGCCCCTGCCCTAGGGTGGGCCTTAGGCCCCATCTGTCCTACGGTTTGCCCCACCTCCCACTATAGCTGCGCCTTGGGCCTGGTGGAGGGGTGCACTAGCCCACCTAGGGGCTGGTTCCCTTCACCCTCGGCCCATGCATCCTCTGGAGCCGGTGGGCCCACTTGGTGGACCCCCGGAACCCTTCCGATGGTCCCGGTACGTTACCGGTGACCCCCGAAACATTTTCGGTAACCAAATCCTTACTTCCTATATATCAATCTTCATCTCCGGACCATTCCGGGACTCCTCGTGACATCCAGGATCTCATCCGGGACTCCGAACAACCTTCGGTAACCACGTACACTATTTCCCTATAACCCTAGTGTCATCGAACCTTAAGTGTGTAGACCCTACGGGTTCGGGAGACACGTAGACATGGCCGACACACCTCTCCGGTCAATAACCAATAGCGAGATCTGGATACCCATGTTGGCTCCCACATACTCCACGATGATCTCATCGGATGTAGCGACCCGACCTGGAAAGGTCAAGCCTCTGTGTGTTCTGTGCCATCCCTGGATCAGTATGCTGGCACACACAGTACATCAATGTATATATCAAAGTGCAATCACATGTAAATAACGTAAAAATTATATATACCTTAAAATCTCAGCGGAAACAGTCAACGAGAGTGGAGTCCCAATAACACCAACGGCAGGTTGAGTGCGGACTGTAACCCTATATCGTACTCGTCGTAGAAGAGTATCTGCAACATAACACATTGCAGCCATGTAGGTCACTACATTGAATGTACCGGCAAGATCACCATTGCAAAACAGAAGATAGAGACTATTCTATATGCAGTAGGGTTTTGTGGCTCCGTGTCTGAGTTTTTGCATAAAAGCTGATTTTATTTTATTTTCGTACAACAAAGGAATATCAGGAGTTTTCACTACAAAGTACCTAACATGACGTGGTTCCGCCAACCGATGTCTCAATGCCCAAAAGTATCATAAGTTGCCCACAATTAATTATTAGTCCAGTGTTGAGAGTTCAGAGATAGATCCAAGTCTAGAGGCTCAAATTTTTCGTAACCGGGGACACGGCTAATCGATTAGGTTTAACTCTGCAGAGTGTTGTGTACTTTTTCCACAAGATTTGTTCCCTCCTGGAAAGTCCTCGCACTACATGGTGTTTGATTACGGGACGAACGAAACATGGTCTTTCAAAGTGTTTCCCTGACTACTGTTAGTGCCCATCCATTCCTAATGTCGACTACATCTCGTAGCACTGCCTAGCCAGAGTCACAACAAAGATAAACCAAGCCAGAGCCCATAATGACTTGTGGCTACATAGGTAAGCTTCCGGGCATGAAGTATTCATCCGTCTCTTTGAGTCTGGGTGAAGCTTTCCGCAAGATGTCATGGCGCTTCTCCATGCATCCCGGCTATCCACTGGTTACTCCAGGGATGCCCAATCAACCATCCTTCACCCAGTAGTGTGTATTGAAAACTTGTTTCTCGAGTCTCGAAGTCTTGAGGTCTTGAAGATGCAGGACTTGAAGATGCCTTCATGAAGTTGTCATCTTGACGTGGAGTCCTCCTTTTCACACCACTCACGAACACTCATACTAGACCCTGTCTACTTTAGCATAGCATTAAAATAACTAATGTTCCCGGGGCTTTAGTAACAAGTGGTGGGTTCCTACCTCAGGCATTCTACTCAACTACAAGAATTTCAATAACACTATTGGAGGGGTATGTTGAATGATGTCACTACATGCAATAAAACATAGGTATGAACATGATGGTCAAAGTGAACTTGCCTGTACTGTTGATGAAGAAAATAATCGCTCTCAGAAAAATAACTTGATGGAACTATTTGTCACTCTCTGATGAAATCTATATAGTCAAACATTTCATTCACATAAGAAATCATGTCTAGCAAGCATTCTAGCACTCAAACTAACAATCAACAAATAAAGACGTACAAAAAAATTGAAAACAAAAAGAACTAGATAAAATCCAAAGAAAACTTCACAAGAAAACTATAAAGATTAACAACATACAACAAAAATAGTTTTGCCCTAAATAATACTTAACCGCTAGTTACAACACTAAACTAATAAATTAGCAGAAAATAAAAATACAAAATAATAACTTCACAGAAAGTATTTTTCTCAAAGTTTAAATTGTAAAAAGAATCTATCTAATTGTTATTATAAAACTCTAGTTGTGATCTATACAAATTTTAATACAAAACAGTAGAATTTTTTTTATTTAATCATAAAAATAGTATACTGATGTATAACAGAAACATATTATAATGTTTCAACAATACCAAAAATTTTAATTAAAAACAAATAAAACAGAAAGTTTAAAAATAAAACAAATCTATAGTAAAAACAGTACTCTTTTGCTGCAAATCAATTTTATATTAATCCAAAATTAATTTGAGAACCCCTAAAGAATCATCCAAAAATAATTTATTAAACTCAAGTTAAGTCAAATTTAAGGATTTCAAAGAATTTTATCATACTCCGATTTAATTGGTCAAACATGACAACTTTTTACCTATTCAGAAGGTTTACGAAATTTGTGATCTAATGCAATTGGAATCACTCAATTTGGATATCTATACTAGGAGATATGATTTTTTTAAGATTTCTATTTTTCTGAAAAACAGAATTACGGGAATTTTCTGGAGCTCATCGGAGTAGTCACCGGAGTTGGGGAAGAAGGGTCAGATGAGCTCGGATCCGGTGATGTAGTTACTCCCAGTGGAAGACAAGCTCAGGACGGTGAAGGGTTCGTCACGGAAACCTTGGGAGAGGCCGTGGTAGGGCCAACCGTGCCTCACATGGCGGTGGAGAAACCGCCGGAGTTGACGAACTCCGATGAGCAATTGCTCTCGATGGGGAGGATGGTTTGGGCTCTCAAGGGTAAAAATCGGTCGAGTGAAATGAGAGGGACCTCTAGGGGGATTTATATAGGGTCGAGGATGGACGAGTGCATTGTGGCAAGGCGAGCAATTCCGGCCATGGCTGGGTTTTTTTTTGCAGCGGCGATCTCGGCCATCAAAGGCCATCAATACAAACGGAGGCGGGGAAAGGAAGTTAGGGGGTGGCAGGAAGCTTCCTCGGGGAGGGGAGGAAGGAAAGGGCGCACGGGGGCGCGAGGATCATGGAGGTGGGGTTCCAGTAGCGATCTGGAGCAGTTGAACAAGAGGTGGAAGACGACCTCGTGAGGGAGACCCAACCTCCCTTGGGCTGTGCAGTTTTTTTTTTCAAATAGTGAGAAAGAAGAAAAAAAGAATGGACAACTAAATAAAAGTTTTATATAGACATATTATATATCAAAATGACCAGGGAATTAAATGTAATTTAATGAACATTTTTACACGTCAAAATAAATACTTTTTAAAAAAATATTTTAAGAAAATGCCTAAATGGCTTTTATTTCTTTTGCAATAAATCTCCAAATAAGCCCATGGGTTTTTATGGTTCGAAAGTTCACAAAAATGACCCTGGTGTGGAGTGTCATGTTACTCCTCTCAAAATCTTGTCAAGGGTATTTGAATTCTTTCAAACTTCAAATTGGAAATTCAAATGTGAAAAGAACTCCATATCAAATCTTTTCAAATCTTTTTATATTTAAGAAGTCATGTCATCTTCTCTCACTGGTTTGAAATGTATGAAATTTGAATTCCAAAAGCATATGGGAAAGTCATGTCATTCCCTCTCAACTAAAAGTTTTGAAAAGTTTCAAATTTCACTCAAACTCAATCACTCAATTCAAACAAACAATCAATCATATATTTATTATAAAATTCCAAAATTTGGGATGTTACAAACCTACCACACTTAAAATGAATCTCGTCCTCGAGATTCGAAAGGACTAGAAAGAATAGGTTAGGGTTTGGGGTCTTCTAGCAAATCCATTGACCAAGAAGGTGTGGGGTCTACCACACTTAAAATGGGAGTTACTCGTCCCTCAAAATCATGGCAAATCCCGTGGGTGCATCTGTCTCTTCACATACTTTACGATAGGTCCTTCGGTGATGCTCTTCCATTATATCAAAATCTTGTGTTCTCTCAACAAAATGTATTTCCTCCGATACTAGGTCGTCTTAACAGACAGGTCTCGTGATCATTCTATATAGCTTATCGATGATCTCATGGTGGTCTACCATTAGTGGGTATCCTGCAGTGAAATGGGTCCTGGCTTCAGTCCACACAGCAAAACTCCTACGTGTGACAGCGACTGTCATGTACAAGGGATTTTCATCATACCATTCTAAGGTTTAAACAAAAGCTTCAAAGAACATCGTCTCTTTACTATGGGTAAGTCACTCAGATTTACCATTCTGAATAGCAAGAGAAATGATAAGAGTAAGTCATCATGGTGGCCAAGCCATGTCGCACTGATATCATTACCTTGTATAAGGTTTAGTGAATCTCGTATTCTAACACTTGGGCTTCCTCACAAGCATTGGAGAAATTTCTCTTGTCAACGAACAAAATTTGGATAAATCCATTGATTCAGCAAGCTAAACAAAAATGTCTATCGTTTCTTTACAACTCTCAGGTTATCGTATACTCCTAAGAAAAACGTTTGCTGATCAGTCGTAGCTTCTTCCAAGTTTTCTTCCTTCACAAAGGTGGGGCTTGATCATTATCAATCCTGAGGTCAGTGAGTTGTGGGTTCACTTGGATACTTGAACAGCTTTAACTTCCCCTTGGCGTTACTATCGTTTCATATTCCAACATTACCTTTAGTTCACCCCATTATACCCTTCACAGACTTATTCTTGTCTAGATTCCACTCTGCTGAATTCATTTTCCTTTCCATTGGTCTATTTAACCTTGGGTATGGTTTCATCACCATCATTCCTTTTCCCAATATTCCAACTTCAAAAGCACTTTGTCACAAAGGTTATCATCTAGATAGTTTGATGTGGTTCCACATTCTCTTCAACTGTATTCAGTTATCCAAACTCCTTAATATGAATGGTATTTCCTTCATTCATTTATCCTTGTGGTTACTACCACACTTGAAATGAAATGCACTCATGCTTGCATAGACCATATTTTCTCATATCCTCGAAATTGGTCCGTGATCTTTGTTCATAGAGTAACAATTTATTTAACTCAACATAGGAGGATCATGACTCCATAAATTCTACTTGTTCATGAATGTATTACAAACTCTGAGACTTTCGTTATAAAATAATCTCATGAAAACAAGAGTGCTTCATGATAAAGTTATTGTCATCTTCAAAACGTAACTACTCCATTCTAGCTATCTTCTTATATTCATTCCTTTGTTACATCCTCAATCACTTCTTAGAAGTCCTAAAAAGTACTTTATTACAAATGCTTCCATCCACATAGTTTGGTATGGTCCAGCATCACTCCCAACTTTATTCATTTATCCCCCCTTGGAGATATTTTAGTACCACTGGAACTTTGCGATGTGCTCCTTGAAATCATCCATCTTTACCTTGATCAGGGTGGACATGAGCTTCATCTCCATCATCTCCGTATGCACCTCATGCAGGTATTCTTGAGTATGACGGAGTCTTGCTTCAAGTATTTCTCCAATCTGACGTACGGCTTCCATGGCAGCTTCACGAACAGCGTCAAATAAAATTGCTCGTGGTACACGAGATATGAAAAAGTATTATCCCATAGTCTTTGGGAAAACACTTTTCACACGGTGGAGGTGTACCTCCACATACCAGAGTTACCATTTCTGTAGCAACCCGACCTGGAAAGCTCAAGCCTCTGTGTGTTCTCTGCCATCCCTGGAACAATATGCTGGCACACACAGTACATCAATGTATATATCAAAGTACAATCACATGTAAATAACGTAAAAATGACATATATACCTTAAAATCTCAGCGGAAACAGTCAACGGGAGTGGAGTCCCAATAACACCAACGACAGGTTGAGTGCGGACCGTAACCCTATATCGTACTCGTCGTAGAAGAGTATCTGCAACATAAGACGTTGCAGCCGTGTAGGTCAGTACATTGAATGTACCGTCAAGATCACCATAGCAGAACAGAAGATAAACACTATTCTATATGCAGTAGGGCTTTGTGGCTCTGTGTCTGAGTTTTTGCATAAAAGCTGATTTTATTTTATTTTCGTACAACAAAGGAATATCAGGAGTTTTCACTAAAGAGTACCTAACATGACATGGTTCCGCCAACTGATGTCTCAATGCCCACAAGTATCATAAGTTGCCCACAATTAATTATCAGTCCAGTGTTGAGAGTTCAGAGATAGATCCAAGTCCAGAGGCTCAAATTGTCCATAACCGGGGACACGGCCAATCGATTAGGTTTAACTCTGCATAGTGTTGTGTACTTTACCCACAAGATTCGTTCCCTCCTGGTAAGTCCTCGCAGTGCATGGTGTTTGAGAACGGGACGAACGAAACATGTTTTTTCAAAGTGTTTCCCTGACTACTGTCAGTGCCCATCCATTCCTAACGTCGACTACGTCTCGTAGCACAGCCCAGCCAGAGTCACAACAAAGATAAACCAAGCCAGAGCCCATAATGACTTGTGGCTACACAGGTAAGCTTCCGGTCATGAAGTATTCATCCATTTCTTTGAGTCTGGGTGAAGCTTTCTGCAAGATGTCATGGTTCTTCTCCATGCATCCCGGCCATCCACTTGTTACTCCAGGGATGCCCAATCAACCATCCTTCACCCAGTAGTGTGTATTGAAAACTTGTTTCTCGAGTCTTGAAGTATTGAGGTCTTGAAGATGCAGGACTTGAAGATGCCTTCATGAAGTTGTCGTCTTGACGTGGAGTCCTCCTTCTCACACCACTCACGAACACTCATACCAGAACCTGTCTACTTTAGCATAGCATTAAAATAACTAACGTTCCCGGGGCTTTAGTAACAAGTGGTGGGTTCCTACCTCATGCATTCTACTCAACTACAAGAATTTCAATAACACTACTGGAGGGGTATGTTGAATGATGTCACTACATGCAATAAAACATAGGTATGAACAAGATGGTCAAATTGAACTTGCGTGTACTGTTGATGAAGAAAATAATCGCCCTCAGAAAAATAACTTGATAGAACTATTCGTCACTTTCCGATGACATTTGTATAGTCAAACATTTCATTCACATAAGAAATCATGTCTAGCAAGCATTCTAACACTCAAACTAACAATCAACAAATAAAGACGTACAAAAAAATTGAAAACAAAAGGAACTAGATAAAATCCAAAGAAAACTTCACAGGAAAACTATAAATATTAACAACATACAACAAAAATAGTTTTGTTTTATTTTATAGTAGTAGTAGTTTTGACACTAAAAATTTGTGAGTCAAACTTTGGTCTTGATTTCTTTCTCTTGATTGTTACTATTGAATTGCTTTAGTATTGTTAGTTTGACCTTGCTGATTGTGTGAGTTGTATTATTAGTTGTATGCTTATTGTGTGCTCTTGTTTGATTTGTTAGATCATCCGAAGTGCGAGGCTAGTTATCTAGAGTCACTCGAGTACGAAGATCGTCAACCAGGCAAGCCACTTTGATCATATTTTACCCATGTTTTAATGCGTTAGTTCTACCATCTCCCCATTTGCATGAAAAGTAGGTAATTTGGCAATTTGGTTACTTGATGTAGTATCATGTGGTAGGCACCCCCCAACCCTTTGATACTTTGGCCCCGGGAAACGTTGTTTTAAATTTTGCTATGCTATTAGTAGACGGGGTTGGTTGTGTGATTCATGAGAGTTGTGAGTTAATAATTTCAAGACCTACATGATGATCAAGACTTCAAGACTTACAAGTTTTCAATATACCTCTGGGTGGATGATGGTTAAACGGTGCCCTGGAGAAGCCAGTGGTTAGCCTAGGTGTTGCTGGAGATGTGCCAGTATTCACGCGGAAAGGTCCACCCAGGCATAAAGAGATGGATGGATGCTTCAACACCCAAGGCTTACCTGCACAGCCACAAGCCATTACGGGCTCTGGCTTGGTTGGATATTGTGGTGACGCTGGACAGGCGGTGCTACGAGATGTAGAAGAATAGTAGGAAAGGATGGGCACCGACAGAGTCTCAGTGGAACCCCTTAGAAGACCATGTTTTGGTCATCCGTTCCTCAAACACCCTGAAGTGCGAGGAATCCAACGGAGGTAATCAAATCTTGTGGGGAACGTGTGCAAAACTCTGTAGAGTACCCAAACCTAATCGATTAGCCGTGTCCACGGTCATGGACAACTTGAGCCAAAGGAACTGAAACTATCTGGAATTCTCAACACAATTAATATGATGATGTGGGTACTAATAACTTGGGTATCAGAATTGGTTGGTGGAACCATCTCATTAATCAACCAACATAGTAGTAATAACTTTTGCTTAGCCCCTCTCTTGTTGTAGGAAAAATTGGCTTTACGCAAAAACTTACTACCCCACTTGCCATATATGCATGTAGAATAGAGGTTTACTTTTTCACCCCTCTCTTTTGTGACATTGCCGGCATATTCAATATGCTGACCTACACGGCTGCAACGTATCATGTTGCAGAGTACTTTTCCGACCAGGAGTGAGGATACGCTCTACGCTCGGTGAGCTACCCTTGGAGTCAGATGGACTCAACTACCTTTGAAGCTTCCGCAAGATTTAGTTATTCTCATGAGCTTGCCTTCAGCCACTTTATTGTAATTCTTATTGTAATAGAGGACTCGATATGAGATTTTGATTAATAAAGTTGTGTGATTTTCCCTTTGATATATACATTAATGTACCGTGTGTGTACCAGCATGATCTTGGGATGGTACGGAAACACCAGAGATTCGACCTTTCAGGTCGGATCACTACATCGGATGAACCACGATGTCGGGGATTTAATCAATCCCGTATTCAATTCCCTTTGTCTATCGGTACAATACTTGCCCAAGATTTGATCATCGGTATCACTATACGTTGTTCAATCTCGTTACTGGCAAGTCTCTTTACTCGTTCCGTAATACATCATCCCGTGGCTAACTCCATAGTCACATTGAGCTCATTATGATGATGTTTTACCGAGTGGGCCCAGAGATACCTCTCCTTCACACGGAGTGACAAATCCCAGTCTCGATTCGTGCCAACCCAATAGACACTTTCGGAGATATCCATAGCAAACCTTTATAGCCACCCAGTTACGTTGTGACGTTTGGCACACCCAAAGCATTCCTACGGTATCCGGGAGTTGCACAATCTCATGGTCTAAGGAAACGATACTTGACATTGAAAAGCTTTAGCAAACGAACTACACGATCTCGTGCTAGGCTTAGGATTGGGTCTTGTCCATCACATCATTCTCCTAATGATGTGATCCCGTTATCAACGACATCCAATGTCCATGGTCATGAAACCGTGACCATCTATTGATCAACGAGCTAGCCAACTAGAGGCTCACTAGGGACATGTTGTGGTCTATGTATTCACACATGCATTATGGTTTCCGGTTAATACAATTGTAGCATGAACAATAGAAAATTATCATGAACAAGGAAATAAAATAATAACCATTTTATTATTGCCTCTAGGGCATATTTCCAACAGTGCAACCAATGACATCTTCCGCCTCCTCCTCCAGTCAGACCTCTAGGTAATGCTATGGTGAAGCATAATCCCAAGTCTGTCCGTGTGAACATGGTGAACGCAGCAGAGGCAGAGGATTCTTCTCAAGTTATCATGGGTAATCTCTCCGTTAACTCTATTCATGCAAAACTGTTGTTTGATACTGGTGCATTGCATTCATTCATATCTAGACCTTTAGCATGGAAGCATGATTTGACTTTGCTAGTCGTTCCTAATCCTTTTTCGTGTTGTGTCCCCGGGCAAACTGCTAAGCTCAAATATGGTTGTTCCGGATGTTTCTATCAAGATGGGAAATTATTCTTTTCTGGCCTCTCTAATTTTTCTCGGCAATTTCTATATTGATCTCATTCTTCGCATGGAATTTCTAGCTATGAACAAGGCGCATGTTGATTGTCAAGCCAAAAAGTCAAATTGACTCATCCTTCAGAAGGCGTGATCATTTTCGTTGCCCGCGATGACATGATTCGTCTCTTTGCTATTAATGGGAATGGTGAGATCTCAGCTATTTCTCAAATTCCGGTGGCTTGTGAGTATGAAGATGTCTTTCTCGAAGAATGGCCAAGAATGACTCCACACCGACCAGTTGAGTTTGGGATTGACCTTGAGCCCGGAACTGAACCGTTTTGCAAGCGTCCTTATAAGCTTGGCTCTAAAGAGCTGAAAGAGTTGAACAACAAGATAGATGAGGAAGAACGTCTGGGTTTGATCGTACCAAGTTCTTCTCCATGGTGTTATGGTATTTTGTTTGTCAAGAAGAAGGATGGCGTAGACCGACTTTGTGTCAATTACCGTCCATTGAATAAAAAGACTATCAGAAACGTGTACCCACTTCCCAACATCAATGAGTTGTTTGAACAGTGAAAGGTGCCAAGATTTTCTCGAAGCTTGATCTTCACATGGGCTATCATCATTATTCGCATTCGTGAAGAGGATATTCCAAAGACTGCTTTCAGGACGAGTTTTGGCTCTTATGAGTACACCGTCATGTCTTTTGGTCTCGCCAATGCTCCTCCAACCTTATCTTGTATGATGAACTTCATATTATCTCCTTTCAAGAATGATTTCATCTTGGTGTATCTGGATGACATCCTCATGTTCTTGGAGACTGAAGAAGAACATGCAGAGCATCTCCGGCTTGTGCTTGATAAGATAAGACAACATCGATTCTATGCAAAGTTTTCCAAGTGTGAGTTTTGGCTCAATGAAGTGGTGTACCTTGGGCATGTGATCTATGCCGAGGGCATTAAAGTCCACCCTGAGAAAGTTGAGGAAATCTTGAGCTGGGAGCCTCCTCAGAATGTCAACCAGCTTCGTAGCTTCCTCAAGCTTGCAAGTTACTGCAGAAGATTCGTGGAGAAATTGTCTAAAATTGCTAAGCCTCTGTCCAACCTCCTCCAGAAGAATGTCAATTATGCTTGGTCTCTTGAGTGTGATGTGGCATTCAGTATACTCAAGCAGAAACTGACTTCAGCTCCAGTGCTTGTCCCTCCCGAGCAATCAAAGCCTTTCAAAGTGTTCTGTGATGCTTCCCTCCAAGGTCTTGGTGGTGTTCTCATGCAAGATAGGAAGATTGTTGCTTATACCTTGCGATAGCTGAAGCCTAGCGAGAAGAACTACCCAACTCATGATCTTGAGTTGGTCGCAATTGTGCATGCTCTGATGACTTGGAGACATTTGTTGTTGCGTAGACCAGTTGAGGTGTATACCGATCACAAGAGCTTGAAGTACATTTTCACTCAACCCAATCTCAATCTTCTGAAGTCTCATTGGGTGGAAATGATTGAAGACTTCAACCCAAGCATTATGTATACTCCTAGTAAAGCAAATGTCATTGCAGACGCGCTCAGCCAAAAGGCGTACCGCAACAATCTTATCCTTAAGCTTCTTCTACCTGGGCTTTGTGAAGCCTTCTGCAAGCTCAATCTTCAGATGATTCCGCAAGGATTTCTTGCAAATCTTCAAATCTATCCGAATCTAGAAGATCAAGTTCACCAAGCTCAACTTCTTGATGCGATGGTGAAGAGAGTGAAGAAAGGTGTGACCAAGGGCATTACGAAGTATAAGTGCTTTCGTGTTGATGACAAAGATACCTTGTTCTTTGAGGACCGTCTGGTGGTCATGAAAGGTGATCTCAGGAAGGTTATCATGGACGAAGCACACAATTCTCTCCTATCCATTCATCTAGGCAGTTCCAGGATGTATTAGGACGTCAAGCAAACCTTCAGGTGGACTCGCATGAAGCGTGAAATTGCTCAATTCGTGAACGAGTGTGATGTTTGTCGTAGAGTGAAGGCGGAACATCAACGTCCAGTAGGTCTCCTTCAGCCTTTGCCTATTCTAGAGTGGAAATTCGATCATGTGGAGATGGATATTGTCACTAGTTTTCCTAAGTCCAAGTGGGGGTAGTTAATGATGTCATCTTTGTGGTTATCGACAAGCTGACCAAAGTTGCCCCTTTCCTTCCGGTCAAAGAGTCTATCTCGGCAGCTCAGCTGGCAGAGCTGTATACGTCAAGGATAGTTTCTTTGCATGGTATTCCTCAGCTCATCTCATCTGACCGTGGAAGCCTCTTCACTTCCAAGTTTTGGGAGTCATTCCAGACTGCTATGGGTACCAAGATCCATTTCAACACTACATTCCATCCGCAGACAAGTGGTCAAGTTGAGAGATTCAATCAAATCCTCGAAGACATGCTCAGAGCTTGTGTGATATCTTTCGGCATGAAATGGGAAGACTGCCTTCCATATGCTGAATTTTCATACAACAACAGTTTTCAGACTAGTTCAGGAAAGGCCCCTTTTGAGATTCTCTACGGCAGGAAGTGTCCTACCCCGCTCAATTGGTCTAAAACCGTTTAGCATAAAATTCTGGGCAATGACATGATCACCAAAGCAGAAGAGATGTGTCGTCTCATTCATGAGAACCTCAAAGTAGCTCAATCCCGAAAGAAGAGTTATTACGATAACAAACATTGGATGTCTCCTTTCAAATTGATGACTTTGTCTATCTTAGAGTTTCTCCCATGAAGGGCACTCAACGATTTGGAATCAAAGGGAAGCTAGCTCCTCGCTTTGTGGGTCCTTCCAGAGTTGTGGGCAAGAGAGGTAACCTTGCCTATCAACTCGAGCTTCCTCCAAATTTCGCAAATGTGCATGTTGTTTTCCATGTCTCTCAGCTCCGGAGGTGCTTCAAGAGTCCTGAGCTTACCATTGACATCCAAGAATTGATCTCCAAAAGACCTATCATATCGTGAGCATCCAGTTGCTGTTCTCAAAGAAACTGAGCGTAAGACTCGCAACAAGTCTATCAAGTTTCTCAGGGTGAAGTGGTCTCATCATTCCGACAAAGAAGCTACTTGGGAACATGAGGATCTTCTTCATTCCGAATTTCCAGAGTTCTTTCGTTCTTAGATCTCGGGTCGAGATTCTCTTGTAGTGTGGGAGAGTTGTTACAGCCTAAGAGCATCCCTTGCCATATTTGTAATATATTTCTCATGGGTGACCTTCTATGGATGTTATCATGCCATCATGAGTTTGAGTTCTCTTGCCATTGTAATTCATGCATCATGCCATCATGATCATCATCTCAAATGCATAATAATGGTTGCCATGTTTGCATTGTGATTGTGGTGTTCATGTGAGTGTATCTGTTGTGGAGTGAGTGCATGTGTTGCTTTGTTTGGAGTGCTACTCTAGTTCCCCCCATTTCAAAACTATCCCCATTTCTCTCTTACTAAGAATATTCCACCTGTTGAATATTTTCTTGGAGTTTTCATATATTAAAAATGTTGCACCTCTTCTGAATATTCTGATAGGTTTTGTAAAATATATCTTGTCCAAGTTTGATGAGTTATTGCCTCTGTTTTCCATTCAAACGGATTGCTATAATATTTATAAGTAACTTTTGCTTGCTCTAAAATTGCCATAACCTTTTTATTTAATCAATGCATATTCTTGTGAATTCAAAGATTTTTTTTACTTATTTAAAAACATCCCTCTCTTTTCTTTGAGTTCTTGCCTTCTCTCGTTTTGTTAATAAAGGAGGAATACCTTTTTTTTGCGAGAGAGCAGACCGCGATGGGCCTTTCCTCCTCGCAGCCGGCCTAGCAGCGAACGAGCACTATTCTTATCCTATCTATGTATGGCAGGGCGTCGAAGGTGCCCACGTCCACCCTGCCCTTTGTTTTCACGGATTGGACAGCCTCGGCGCCCCTATAAGACTCGCCCTATAGCCCTAGATCCTTCCCTGCTTCATTTTCTTCCTCTCCTCCCTCGTCCGCCATTGAAGGTACCGCTCCCCCAAGCTGTCACCATAGCCGAGAAGAGCCCGAGCTCTCCTATAGCGTGATCATTGTCGATCGGCGCCTCTTTCCTTGGACGTCAAGGCCAACGCTGCCTTCGTTCTTCCCGCGACCGACGGCAAGAAGCAGGAGGCTTCTTCCCCGATGACCCCTCCTCTGCTTCGCTTTCTTCTTCAGCAGAGAGCCCGCCTGACTAGTGCTTCCTCCACCTCGCTCTAGCCCCTTCTCGTGTCGAGCAAGGTATAGCTAGGTGAGCCCTGTTGCACCTCCGTCCTGTGGGTTTCTTTTCCTCGTCGTCTCACGTAGCAGCCCTGATAGGAGCGCCTCGAGCCACCCCGCCATGGATGGGCTCAAGCTCGGAGCTTTGAGCCCCCTCTTTCCCTTCCGTAGATCCCCTCCGGGTGCAGGAATGGACCCCCCACAGCTAACCGCGCCCCTGCCGGTGATCCTCGGCCGCTATAATCGCCGGGTCGCTCACCGGCGAGGTCGTCCTCCTCCCAGGCGTGAGGAGGAAGAAGTTGAGCCTTTTTGCCTGTATTTAAAACTTAACACCCCCCCTTCTGTCGAGCAGTGGCCAGTGGCATAGTGGTAGCGGCTCGCTGAGAGGACCGAGAGGTCTAGGGATCCAATCCCTCCGGCCTTTTAATTTTATCGGTGCGTGTGTGGCCTGTGTGTGGTGGCCGTGGGATCTAGTGTGGCCACAGCCAGATCCGTGTGCGTGCGTGCTAGTGTGGTGTGTGCCTATGTGTGTGCGTGTGTGGATGGATCTGGTGCGGCTGCGCCTGATCCGTGTGTGGCCGTGTGTGTGTTGTGATCCGTGTGTGTGTGTGTGTGTGTGTTGTGTGTGTAATACATTGGGCCCCTGGCCCACTTGTCATCCACATAGGGGGCCCTGGTTAAATGCCAGGTGGGACCCCCTTCTTTTATTTCTTTATTTTCAGTAGGTAATCTATTTGTTTTCTCATTTTTAGCTATATTACCATTTCTAGTATATTGAAAAATATGGTATGGCCATTTCTAGCAATGTGCATGTTTAGTAAGTTTTGACTTATAAGTTGTTTGAGGCTTTGGTGCTATTTGGAATGTGGGATTGTGGGCATTTTATATACTGCAATATATGGGTGTAATATATGGATTTGGGGTAGAAAAATCCCAGGAATCCATTGGTGTAATTTGTTTTAGCTTTTGAGAAAGTTTTACAAAATGTCATTTTCTTAATATGTCATTGTCATTTTTAGAATAAATCCATGCATGCAATGATAATTGTGTCAACATGAAAGTGGTAGTGTTTTATGTGTATTATGCCATGGTATTTTCTTTTGACATGATATGCTTGTATATAAGTGGGATTCTTGCTCTAGAGTAGCTAACAAAATATTGCTGTTTTCAACATGACAAATAATTCCAAGTCCAAGAATCTAAGATTATTTTTATGCCATGTTGAGTCGATGCTACCAAGTGATCTGTTGAGTTTTAGCTCAAGATTAGTGCTAATGTTTTGTAGTAGATATTGTCCTCTACCATCCTATTAATTTTCATGCCATGAGGTGGTCTTTAGCATCAGTAATTTCTGCTGTCAATTTGCTACCAGCTGAACTCAGATTCCAGAAAACTGTGATTTACACTAAGTCCCTAGATTATTTTTCATTATGCCATGTTGTGAGCTTCATGCTTAATGATCCTTGCTTAGTTTCAAGTTTATGTAGCTGGATGATTTGTCAAGCATGTTATGTAGTTTCTGTACATGCCTTGTTTGAGGTTGGAAACATCTTGTAGCTCCAGATAATAGATGTGGGAGTTGCTATGTTCCTATTTTGGACAAGGTATGTGTAGTTTTGTGTTGTGGCTTGTGGGAGCTATGCTCCATTGTTTTGCTTGATATTTGGCTCTATTGTGATTGGTTTCTCATTTCCTAACCAGTGGATACCTTGGAATACCAAGGAATAACCCATGGCCTTCCTTGTATTGTATTTGCCTTCGTACCTTGCCGGGAGGGTAGCGTGAGAATCGTTACTCCGTTTCCTACGTGTAACATATGCATTTGCATCGTTTTTGCATGAAGCATACATATTTGCCATGATCATGCATGTTCATACAACTTAACATGAGGTTCTGTCCAGAATGATAAATAACTTAACTATTGCACAAGAAACATGACTAGCTTAGGATTGCCATGTTAAATACTTCAAATGAATCATGCATCATCTTGTTTGTGTTGTCACATCCCTAGCTAGATGTCTTAGGATAGCATGTGTTTGCATCATGTTTCAATTTTGCATCAACATGAAATGGGGACTAAAGGAAACCCCAAGCTCAAATTGAATCAAAACAATTCAAATTTGATGAAAATTCAACAAATCGAAAATGCCCTCTAAATGTTCCCTATGTCTGACAAATTTGAACATGATTATAACAGGGACATTTTAAATATTTGAACAACTGAAGCAATTTAAAAATAAATGATAAAGCTCCTACAAATATCAAATAAAGCATTATCATTATTTTAGTTTTCAAAATAGCCTGAAACTTTTTAGATAAGTTTGAAATATTCAAACTTCAATATATTAAATAATTGGGATATTTTGTAATGTCATTTGTACCTGCAAAAGAAATAAACAAATGTCACAATTAGAAAAGCAGAAAGAAAAAAAAGAAATGGAAAAGAGGCCAGGCCGGCCCACCTGGCCCAGGAGGTCGTCGTCCTCCTCGCGGTCAGGAGGACGCGCGTGTGGCCTCCGCGCGTGCATGCCCGTGCCTCCACGCCGGCAGCTGCTTGTCGCTTCCCCCTCGCCAGCGCGACTGGGGATAAGCTCTAAGAGCCGTCCCCATTGCTCTCTCCCTTTCTCTCTCGCGCGTTGCTTGCTCTCTCCCCGTATGCTCCGCCATGGCCAAGAACTGCTCGAGCTTCCCGCCATCGCGTTAGCCGCCCCCTCGCCTTGCTAGATAGCCCCCGAGAACCGCCGCGACACCCTCGTCCGCCCCGAGAAGCTAGGAGATGCCGTGAGCCTCCCATGATGCCCCTACGCCGTTTCTTCCCGCCGGCTGCCGAAGCTCTTCTCCGACGATTCGAGATCGTCAGCGCATCCCCGAGCTCACCGTCATCCCCAGCGACCCCGCTGTGAGCTCCTGCTCCGTTTCGCCCCTTTCTTGCGGCCTATTTCCCATCATCGGCCACCATTCCAATGGCCCCCAAGCCCCCCTCGATGCTCTGCTAGATGCGCTAGTGCACGGGCTGCCTCCCAGTGCCCTCCGCGCACCCAATGATCGCCAGAGGCGCGATTCCGATGAGTCGCCGCTGTGCGGATGGTCGCTGCCGGCCCCGCTCCGGTGGGCACCGACGTGGCCATCATCAGGGGCTAATTACCCTTGGTTAATTACCCTCCTGCCACTGACTAGTGGGCCCCAGGTAGGGTCAAACCCCTGGTCAACGCGGAGATTAGACCCCTGTCACTAACGTGCGGGCCCCGCACGTCAGGTTTGATTCTGGTCTGGTCAGCCGACCAGCTGATGTCATGGTGACGTCAGGCTGACGCCATTAATCCAATTTCCAGTTTAAAAATAATTCCATAAATTATTTAAAACTTAAAAAATTCATATAAATTAATCTGTAAATCAGATGAACATAATTTATATATGAAAATTTATCAGAAAAATCCAATGAATCCAATGGTGCTATTAACATGCATGTTAGAGCAACCTATGTAGATGAACATGGAAATTTACTAATTGTTTAGTATATGGAATTGAAATGAAGAACGACTTTGAACCTATATTCAAATTCATTTCAAATTAACATGAACACTAGTTGCATTAGCTCATCCACACATGCTATAATGCTATCATCATGCATCATATTGTTGCACTTGCGTGTATTGATTGTTCCTTATCTGCATTGCGGTAGGCCCTGCTTCTGAGGATACCTCGGGTATTCTACCCAGCAAGGCAAGCAGCCCCATTGATCATTCCGATAACATCCCACTCTATCGCTCTTGCTCTTGTTTATTGCATTAGGACAAACGATCACATGTCAGTCATACATGGTAGATGAACCTATCCTTATGCATGACCTGTCATTGTCACAGTAAATAGCTAAACCTTGCAACCTAGCATACCTGGTAGATGCTTGTGCCATGATGTGCTTAGGTTACTTTGCCTGCTATGCTTGCTATGCTTAGAGTTGTGTCAGGTCTGATTCATGTGGGTGATGAACTAAGTGAAACAATGTTGTTCCGATGTGATGAACTTATGATGAACCCATTTTGGTAAAGGTAATGATGAGAGGCTATGTACGAGTACATAACGGGTTGTCTCATTGGGACCGTTCTTAGGAACTGAGTTCCATGTTTGTGATCCAAGATTAGATACTACCACACGTTGGGATACTTAATTGACCCTCTCGACTTATCAGTCGCTTAGTCCTTAGTCTAGGAGTTGCAAGTAGTTTCTGGTGTTTATAGCATGTTGGAGGCCGTGCGTAGCGCTGACCCTCGGGGTAGGTTATGACGCGGTAGCCATTGGCACTATGTACCAAGGGTCACCCAAATGGTGGGCTTGGGAACCCTGCACACATCGTTTGGGGCCGTAATGGACTTCCGTGCAGGTTCAGTCTCAAATAAGCGATAGCCTGGACTAGAGGTCTTATGTGATTGACGGTCGTGGCCGACTCCCTTGCTGGGCTTGCTTGAAGGTTGCCGAGGTGCATGGTTTTATGAGCACACAACGATAAGTGGAGAGAGCGTGTGTGAAGAAGTACATCCCTGCAGGGTATGAAACTATTAGAATAGCCGCGTCCTCGGATATTGACTACTTGGAGAACTTATGTTGTTCATAGAAAATCAAATGGATACTCATAAAGATATCAAGACAAGTGTGAGTACCGTGGATGGCACTTTTCCGAAAGAGGGAAGTGAATCCATGCTGGTGTATTGTCATGGAGTTAGTAAACAAAGAGTTAAAATTTGTTAATATAGGTTAGCCATGAGTCAAAGCTGGCATTGCTGCATAAACTCCACCACTCCCCCTTGTTGATACATGAGCATGAGTAGACTAGGTCTGTTTCAAAGACTTGCTGAGTACATTTGTACTCACGTTTGCTTAATAAATGTTGCAGATGAGACCCAGGACCCATCAGGTGGGTTCTTTCTAGATGTTGATGATGTCGAATAGCTGGTGTCCGAGCTACGACCTTTGCCCTATGGCGGGCTATAGATAGTCAGGCCATGTGCCTTTTTACCCTTTTCATCTGTCTGTACTCAAACAGCTTTATGCTTCCGCTTGGTTTGTATGAACTTGTTTGTATGACTTGAGTGTCGGGTCATGTGACCCCTTTCTGTAACAACATATTATGCAGGGTTCGTTTGAGCCTCTTAAATAAAATTCATATTGTTGTATGGTTATGTTGTGATGCCATAGTTCTATCTATGCATATCGGGCATGTCGTGCGTACGCGTGACGTGCAACGATATGCATGGGATCTGACACGTAGTCGTGTGCTTTTAGTAGTACTCCTTACGAAAAACTGCCTCTTTGTGCTTCCACCGAGCCATGGTAGCTTGCTACTGCTCCACACACATTGATTGACCGACATGTATCCTTCTTTCCTGTTGTGTCTGTCCCTTCAGGGAAATATCTCACAGTGTAATGGAGTCCCTGTAGCCTGCTACAACTCGTCTACGTGCAGTGATGGCATTTATGTCTCACGGTGTAATGGAGTCCTTGTAGCTTGCTATGACTCGTCTACACACGCTTGAGGCCGACACCTACATTGCTGGGTTACGTATGCATGTTTCCGTATGGATGTGCCACTTGGGTTCTATGACTAGTTATGTCTGCGCGGGTTCTGTGTTGTTTGATTGCCAGTGACATGTTCACATATGTGAGCCAAAAGACGCAAACGGTCCCGGCTAAGGTAAGGCTGCAGCCGTGGATCTTACCGTGCGTGAGGCAGCAAAGTGATGTGATATGTTAAAGTCTGGATTCATATGACTTAGGATCAGGGTCCCGACAGTGTTGGTATCAGAGCCTGACTGACTGTAGGACTACCAAGCCAAATCGGTCGAAGTTGAGTCTAGAAACACTATAGAAAAGTAGGGGAACTGATGGTGGAAGGGAACGTAAGGTTCTTTTTACTCCTCTTCCCAAGTTATTCTATTATGAGTCATTCTCATCTATTCTACGGGGATAAGAACTAGGCTTCTCATCTATTGCTTAGGATGACGAGTTACTAACCATGGACCACTTGCTAGCTTGTTTGCAAGTGTATGTCGATACTTGAGTATTGTTAGTGTGACAAACAGATGGAGAAGAGATTTGAGTCTAGAAAGTCGAGTGGTTATGCCTTTCCAATCTTTTGCAGTTGTCTCCAAATCCTTTTTGAGCAATTACAGCCGTTATGCTGTCCAATTTCTGCTAGAATCTCTAATGTCTTTGCATCAATCTCTCTTTCAGTTGCCCTCTCGTCCTTCCCTTCAGGTGGTCCGTCTGACCAGGTGCATCGATGTACCGGGTCACACGGCCATGTTGGTTAGAGTTATGATGGAGGCTGGTTACCGTTGGTACCCAGAGTACACAGTGAAGGACCAGTATCGAGATATCAACCAGAGTCAGTATCCGTGTACTGTTAAGATATATCCTTCATATCTTGGAGCTATAGAGCCACTCCACAGGACTTATGGAGTAGGTGTCACCATAGACATGGAAATTTAGGAGGCCGCCTATACTATGTTGACTATCATGAGGTATCACCATGGTCTGCTTCAGAACACAGAGTTCTGTTATGTTCCTACTTCCATGGGAGGAGAGGATAGCTATCTTAGCGTAGCCAACTATGATCATTCTCATGAGGACACTAGGCTGCAGGTGACAGCTCAGATGTTGGAGAACAAGGATCGTGATGCACGTGCCCTTCGCATGGAGCTTTATGCTACCCGTGCACATCTTTGGACAGCCCTGACGCAGATGGCACCTGTCGTGCAGACAGGCTATGGGGATTTGGAGATGCTGGCCCCACCACGGACTCATCTGCCAGCACACGTAGACTGGCCCGATGTTGGAGGCATCACCCCTCTTCGAGGACCGCTGTTACCGCCGACAAGGGGACCAAGGCCACATCTATGTCCTTATGGTTTCCAGGGATCACAGGCTAGAGTGTTTCCAGATCCTCAGGTTCAGCTCCCGGGTCATGGGGGTAACCTTTATGAGGCATTCTACAGCGATGCTTGAGTACATGGATGTTAGTTCTAGTATGGTAGTAGTCGTATCGCCATAGTCATGCGTGTCTTGTGGGATATGACTGAGGTTGAGAGTTGAGTTCCGGAGGTGTAGATAGATAATGTATAGGAAGCTTGTAATGCCTCCGATGAGTTGTGTCATCTCTCCGTAGTTTGTATTTCAGCTTGGGCTTGTACTGAACTCTGTCATGGTGTGTATGAATCATGGTGTTCATAGGCAGTTGTTTTACCATGTTGATTGGTGTTTACCCTGCATGCCATGTTGTCCAGTACATTCCTTATCTCATGTCTTAGAGTTGATGTCCTCTATGTCTAAGTTGTGGGTTTGTTTTCCCAGGATCGTGGCAACTAGGAATAACCCCGTGCGTGCCCCCGAGCAGGGCGAGGGAAGCCAGCCAAGGCAAGAGGACCTGCCACATGCACCTTCTTTGGCGGAAGTGATGTTAGAAGCTGAACGGAACAAGAGGGAGACCAACAGGCTGCTGGAAAGAATTGAACAGAACACAGCACGTGCGCCCCGCAATGATCACAATGATGGCGTGTCACTTGGTGATTTTGTCAAGCTGTGCCCACCTAAGTATCATCATTCAGTCGACCCTCCCGACGAGGATGACTGGCTGACTAGCATGTTCCGCAAGATCCAGTCCGCCAATGTGTCCGAGGCTAACAAGGTGACTTTTGCTACCTACTTTCCGGAAGGACCCGACAATCTGTGGTGCGAAAGATATGAAGCCATGCGTTCCGAAGGCCCCGCACCAACTTGGGCAGAATTCAGCGCGACATTCCGTACCGTCACATCCCGGAAGGGCTGATGGATCGCAAGAGAGAGGAATTTTGTGCTTTCACCCAGGGTAGACTGTCAGTGGATGCCTATAGCCTTGAGTTTGGAAATCTCGCTCGCTATGCTCCGGAGGAAGTTTCAACTGATGCTAAGAAGCAGGCTAGGTTCCGTAAGGGACTTAATCCTGAGCTCCGCCGAGATTTGCGCTTGCACGAGTGCACAACCTTCCAGGCTCTCGTCAATAAGGCTATCAATGCCGAGTCTAGACAGACTGACTATGAGGCCATGGGGAAGCATAACCGTGACTTCAGCCCCGCATCTGGCTCAGGCTCCAACAAACGCTGGGTGTTGGTGCCCAATGCAGCTCTGCCGCCAAGATACACCGCAAGGCCATCCTTCTAGGCGCCTCACCAAACTCAGCCCAACCCTCCAGCCAGACCATTTGGAGGTCCGCCTGCAAATGTTGCACCCCGTGCCACCGTGGTTTGCTATAAATGTGGGGAACTAAGGCAATACTCCTGTTAGTGTCCTTAGAACAATGCCGAGCCCGCTGGACGTGGGAAGCGAGGAAAAGCATTCTATGTGAAGCCAGCTCCTGCTCGTGGATGTGTGAACTATGTTTCTGCTGAGGAAGCTCTTGAGGATCCTGATGTTATCCTAGGTACGCTCCTTGTCAATATCCATCCAACATCTGTTCTATTTGATACTGGGGCATCTCATTCTTTCATCTCAGAGTGTTATGCACAGTTGCATAACATGTCTTTTTGTGATATGCCTACTCCTTTAGTAGTTCAGACTCCTGGGTCAAAATGGCAAACTTCTACGGTGAGCCATGACAATGAGATTCCGGTGGATAGGCTAGTCTTCCTAGCATCCTAGATAACTCTCAAGTCTTAGGACATCAATATCATTCTAGGCATGGATTGGATGAAAGCCCACTATGCTAAGATTGATACTCATACTAGGAATGTTCAACTTACACATCCATCGGGTGAGATAGTTAATGTCTCCACTCGAGCAGCCAAGCGCCAACTCTATTCCCTTAATGCTAGTCCTCTTCCAGAGTTAGAAGATATTCTGGTAGTCCATGACTTTCCAGATGTCTTTCTAGAAGAACTGTCAGGAATTCCACCTGTCAAAGATATTGAGTTTGTGATAGAGCTCATCCCAGGGACTATCCCAATAGCCAGAAGACCCTATAAGATGGCACCCTTAGATTTAGCCGAACTTAAAATTCAACTCGATGAGGCTTTGAAGAAAGGTTTCATCCGTCCTAGTTCTGCTCCTTGAGCTTGTCCCGTCCTCTTCGTCAAGAAGAAAGATGGATCGGATCGAATGGTTGTGGATTATCGACCAGTGAATCTGGTAACCGTTAAGAACAAGTATCCGCTCCCCAGGATCAATGATTTGTATGATCAACTCGCTGGATCCTCTATCTTTTCCAAAATGGATTTGAGGTTAGGATACCATCAAATAAGAATTAGAAACGGGGACATTCCAAAAACGGCTTTTGTTACTCGTTATGGCCAATACGAGTACATCGTCATGTCCTTCAGTTTAACAAATGCTCCATCCACCTTGTCTCGCTTGATGAATTCGATCTTCATGTAGTATTTGGATAAATTCATTGTGGTTTACCTTGACGATATCCTTATTTACTCGAAGAACGAACAGGAACATGCCGAGCATCTAAGGCTGGTATTGATGAAACTTCGAGAGCCCCGTCTGTATGCCAAATTCAACAAGTGCGAATTTTGGTTGCCAGAAGTGACCTATCTGGGCCACATGATCTCTAGTAAAGGTATTGCTGTCAATCCTGAGAGAGTTCAGGCCGTCCTTGATTGGACTCGACCTGAATCGGTTAAGCAAGTTTGGAGTTTCCTTGGCTTAGCAAGCTATTGTCACCGCTTTGTTGAGAACTTCTCCAAGGTTGCGAAACCTCTGACTAAACTCCTGAAGAAAGATAAAAAGTTTGAGTGGACTCCACAATGTGAGTACAGTGTTCAGGAGTCCAAAAGAAGATTGACCTCTGCTCCCGTTCTGGTGCCACCAGATTTCTCTAAGGACTTTGTTATCTATTGCGATGCCTCGTGACAAGTATTAGGTTGCATTCTCATGCAAGATTGTCATGTGATTGCAGACGCTTCTCGACAGTTGCGTCCACATGAGGATAATTTTCCAGCACATGATCTTGAGCTTGCAGCTGTAGTCCATGCACTGAAAACCTGGCGACATTACCTTCTGGGTAATCGTTGCGAAATTTACACTGATCACCAAAGTCTAAAATATATTTTCACCCTGCCAGATTTGAATCTCACGCAAATATAGTGGGTAGAGTTGATTACAGATTATGACTTAGGGATAACTTACACCCCGAGGAAAGCCAATGTTATGGCTGATGCACTAAGTCGTAAGTCCTATTGTAACAATTTGATGTGACAACAAAGTCAACCACTTCTCTATGAGGAATTCCGAAAGTTAAATCTCCACATTGTTCCTCAAGGATTCCTTTCCAACTTAGTGGCGAAACCTACTCTTCAGGATCAAATAGTAGCTGTCGAGAGGTATGACAAAGGTATATCTAGTATTAAGGAGAATATTGCTATCGGAAACACTAAAGGTTTCTCCAAGGACGATGAGGATGTTGTGCTCTTTCAGAACCGGTTGGTGGTTCCCAAGAACACATGCTTAAGGTAGCTGATTCTTAAGGAGGCTCATGATTCCCCTCTCACAATTCATCCGGGTAGTACCAAGATGTATCAGGACCTACGCCAGAGGTTCTGGTGGACTAGGATGAAGAGAGAAATTGCTAAGTTCGTTGCTAATTGCGACATTTGTCGTCGTGTGAAAGACGAACATCAATGGCCTGCTGGCACCCTTCAACCTTTAGCTATTCCTGAATGGAAATGGGATAAAGTTGGTATGGATTTCATTACCGGATTTCCCAGGACTAAGAGAGGTAATAATGCTATCTTTGTGGTCATCGACCGCCTTTCCAAAGTGGCTCATTTTCTTCCTGTTCGGGAGAGTATAACTGATAGCCAGCTAGCGGAGTTATATGCTTATCGAATAGTTTCTCTTCATGGTATTACTTTGGAGATTAACTCAGACCGTGGAAGTATCTTTACTTCCCGATTTTGGGAAAGTTTTCAAACCGCTATAGGGACTCATCTATCCTTTAGCACTGCTTTCCACCCGCAATCCAGTGGTCAAGTTGAGAGAGTCAATCAAATCCTCGAAGACATGCTCCGAGCTTGTGTTATATCCTTCAGTATGAATTGGGAGAAGTGTCATCCATTTGCCGAATTTGCTTAGAACAATAGTTATCAATCAGGCTTGGGCAAAGCACCTTTTGAAGTTCCCAATGGACGAAGGTGTCGAACACCTCTTAACTGGTCAGAAACCGTAGAGAGGCAACTCTTTGGCCCGAATATGATCCAGGATGCAGAGGAGCAAGTTCGCATTATTCGTGAAAAGTTGAAAATAGCCCAATCTCGTCAGAAGAGCCAATATGATCGCCATCATAAGGCTGTGACCTATGAAGTTGACGAGAAGGCTTATCTTCACGTTACACCTCTAAAGGGTACCCATCGATTCGGTATCAAAGGCAAGTTGGCTCCTCGTTACATTGGACCCTTTCGCATTCTTGCTAAAGGAGGAGAGGTTGCCTACCAATTGGAACTTTCGCCGCATCTTTCTAAGGTTCATGATGTCCTCCATGTCTCGCAACTCAGGCGTTGCTTTTTGGACCCTGTCCGTGAAGTAGACCACGAAGCGCTTGATCTCCAAGATAACCTTACATATCGAGAATACCCTATTCGTATTCTTGATCAAGCTGAGCGTACCACTCGGCGTCGGAACATCAAGTTTCTCAATGTCCAGTGGTCACACCATTCTAAAAAGGAGGCCACATGGGAAAGAGATGATCGTCTTCGACTAGAGTACCCCGCGCTCTTCCCAATGACTTCAAAATCTCGGGACAAGATTCTTTTGAGTGGGGGTGAGTTGTCACATCCCTATCTAGATGTCTTAGCATAGCATGTGTTTGCATCATGTTTCAATTTTGCATCAACATGAAATGGGGACTAAAAGAAACCCCAAGCTCACATTGAATCAAAACAATTAAAATTTGGTGAAAATTCAACAAATCCAAAATGCCCTTTAAAATGTTCCCTATGTCTGATAAATTTGGACATGATTATAACTAGGACCATTTTAAATATTTGAACAACTGAAGCAATTTAAAAATAAATGATAAAGCTCCTGAAAATATTAAATAAAGCATTATCATTATTTTAGTTTTCAAAATATACTGAAACTTTTTAGATAAGTTTGAAATATTCAAACTTCAATATATTAAATAATTGGGATATTTTGTAATGTCATTTGTACCTGCAAAATAAATAAACAAATGTCAGAATTAGAAAAGAAAAAAGAAAAAAAGAAAAGGAAAAGAGGCCAGGCCGGCCCACCTGGCCCAGGAGGTCGTCATCCTCCTGGCGGCCAGGAGGACGGGCGTGCGGCTGCCGCGCGTGCACGGCCGTGCCTCCACGCCGGCAGCTGCTTAACGCTTCCCCCTCGCCAGCACGACTGGGGATAAGCTCTGAGAGCCATCCCCATCGCTCTCTCCCTTTCTCTATCACCCGTCACTCGCTCTCTCCCCCTTTGCTCCGCCATGGCCGAGCCCTGCTCGACCCTGCCGCCGTCGCGTTGTCTGCCCCCTCGCCTTGCTAGATAGCCCCCGAGAACCGCCGCGACACCCTCGTCGTCCCCACCGGGACCCTCCCACGATGCCCCTACGCCGTTTCCTCCCCGCCAGCCGCCGAAGCTCTTCTCCAACGATTCGAGGTCGTCAGCGCGTCCCCGAGCTTCCCTTTGTCCCCAACGACCCCGCTATGAGCTCCTGCTCCGTTCCCCCTCCCTTTCTTGCGGCCTATTTCCCGTTGTATCCACCGTTCCCCTCGCTACCGCAGCTCGCCGCTGCTCGGTTTGTCGCTGGTCGCCGTTCCCGTGGCCCCCGAGCCCCCCTCGATGATCTGCTAGATGCGCTAGTGCACGGACTGCCTCACGGTGCCCTCCGCACGCAAAATGGTCGTCGGAGGCACGATTCCGGCGAGTCGCCACCATGCGGATGGTCGCCGTCGGCCCCGCTCCGCTGGGCGCCGACGTGCCCATCGTCAGGGGCTAATTACCCCTGGTTAATTACGCTCCTGCCACTGACCAGTGGGCCCCAGTGTGGGTCAAACCCCTGGTCACCGCGGAGATTAGACCCCTGTCACTTAGGTGCGAGCCCCACACGTCAGGTTTGACTCTAGTCTTGTCAGCCGACCAGCTGACGTCATGGTGACGTCAGGCTAGCGCCATTAGTCCATTATCCAGTTTAAAAATAATTCCAGAAATTATTTAAAACTTCAAAAATTCATATAAATAAATTTGTAAATCAGATTAAAATAATTTATATATGAAAATTTCTCGGAAAAATCCAATGAATCCAATGATGCTATTATCATGCATGTTAGAGCAACCTATGTAGATGAATATGGACATTTATTAATAGGTTAGTATATGGAATTGAAATGAATAACGACTTTGAACCTATATTCAAATTCATTTCAATTTAACATGAACACTAGTTGCATTAGCTCATCCACACATGCTATCATGCTATGATCATGCATCATACTATTGCACTTGCATGTATTGATTTTTCCTTATCTGCATTGCGGTAGGCCCTGCTTTTGAGGATACCCCCGAGTATTCCAACGAAGGAAAGAACCTTTCCGCTACCCAGCAAAGCAAGCAACCCCATTGATCATTCCGATAACATCCCACTCTCTCGCTCCTGCTCTTGTTTATTGCATTAGGACAAACGATTACATGTTAGTCATACACGGTAGATGAACCTATTCTTATGCATGACCTGTCATTGTCAGAGTAAATAGCTAAACCTTGCAACCTAGCATACCTAGTAGATGCTAGTTCCATGATGTGCTTAGCTCACTTTGCCTGCTATGCTTAGAGTTGTGTCAGGTCTGATTCATCTGGGTGATGAACTGAGTGAAACAATGTTGTTCCGATATGATGAACTTATGATGAACCCGTTTTGGTAAAGGTAGCGATGAGAGGCTATGTAGGAGTACATAACAGGTTGTCTCATTGGGACCGTTCGTAGGAACTGAGTTCCGTGTTTGCGATCCAAGATTAGATACTACGACATGTTGGGATACTTAATTGACCCTCTCGACTTATTAGACGCTTAGTCCTTAGTCCAGGAGTTGCAAGTAGTTTCTGGTGTTTATTGCATGATGGAGGCCGTGTGTAGCGCTGACCCTCGGGGTGGGTTACGACGCGGTAGGCAGTGGCACGGTGTACCAAGGGTCACCCGAATGGTGGGCTTGGGAACCCTACGCACATCATTTGGGGCTGTAGTGGAAACTTCGGCCGGACTTCCGTGCGGGTTCAGTGTCAAATAGGCGATAGCCTGGAATAGAGGTCTTATGTGATTGGCGGTCGTGGCCAACTCCCTTGCTAGGCTTCCACTTGAAGGTTGCCGAGGTGCATGGTTTTATGAGCACACAACAATAAGTGGCGAGAGCGTGTGTGAAGAAGTACACCCCCGCAGGGTATGAAACTATTCGAATAGCCGCGTCCTCGGATATGGACAACTTGGAGAACATATGTTGTTCATAGAAAATGAAATGGATACTCATAAAAATATCAAGACAAGTCTGAGTACCGTGGATGACACTTTTCCGGAAGAGGGAAGTGAATCCAGGGTGGTGTATTGTCATGCTGTTAGTGGACTCGTGTGCGATATCTAGAATGTAAACAAAGAGTAAAAATTGATTAGTATAGGTTTGCCATGAGTCAAAGCTGGAATTGCTGCATAAACTCCACCACTCCCCCTTGTTGATACATGAGCATGAGTAGACTAGTTCTGTTTTAAAGACTTGCTGAGTACGTTTGTACTAACGTTTTCTTAATAAATGTTGCAGATGAGACCCAGGACCCATCAGGTCGGTTCTTTCTATATGGTTATAATGCCGAATAGCTATGATATTTGCCCTGTGGTGGGCTATAGATAGTCAAGCCATGTGCCTTTTTACCCTTTTCATCTGTCTGTACTCAAAGAGCTTTATGCTTCCGCTTGGTTTGTATGAACTTGTTTGTATGACTTGAGTGTCGGATCATGTTACCCCTTTCTATAAGAACATACTATGCAAGGATTGTCTGAGCCTCTTAAAAAAAGTCATATTATTGTATGGTTATGTCGTGATGCCATAGTTGTATCTATGCATATCGGGCATGTCGTGCGTACGTGTGACGTGCAACGGTATGTATGGGATCCGACACCTAGTCGTGTGCTTTTAGTAGTACTCTTTACAGGAAACTGCCTCTTTGTTCTTCCACCGAGCCATGCTAGCCTGTTACTGCTCCGGACACATTGATTGACCGGCATGTATCCTTCTTTGCTGTTGTGTCTGTCCCTTCGGGAAATGTCTCGCAGCGTAATGGAGTCCCTATAGCCTGCTATGACTCATCTACGTGCAGTGATGGCATTTATGTCTCACGGCATAATGGAGTCCTTGTAGCTTGCTATGACTCGTCTACACACGTTGAGGCCGACACCTGCATTGCTGGGTTACGTATGCCTGTTTCCGTACGGATGTGCCACTTGGGTTCCATGACTAGTTATGTCGGCCCGGGTTCTCTGTTGTTTGATTGCCAGCGACATGTTCACATTCGTGAGCCAAAAGACGCAAACGGTCCCGGCTAAGGTAAGGCTACAATCGTGGATCTTACCGTGCGTGAGGCCGCAAAGTGATGTGATATGTTACAGTCTGGTTTCATATGAATTAGTATCGGGGTCCCGACATGTGCATTGCACCTTGGTTGTTTGTGCATTGCACCTTAGAACGAGGATCCAGGAGAGTACCACTACGAGGACTCAGCTCTTTGTCCCTCTGAAGAACCAACATGCAAGATGATCGTACATGGATCCCAACACTATTTTTGCTTTGCTAGATGTCTCGCTCTTATCCATATACTTTTTTTACCTACCACTTGAATGTCAAGCCTCCTACATTGTCATCATAGCCTCTAACCCCTGCACTGCCTAGCAAACCTTGTTTGGCTAAGTTAACGATGCTCAGCCCCTCTTATAGAGTTCTTAGATGTAGGTGCAGGTTGTTTCCATGTGATAACATGGATATCTGGTGATATCACAATATTCACTGTTATTTAATTTAATCCACATATATATCTTGGTGAGGTGGAAGGCTTGGCCTTTTTCTCAGTATTTTGTTCCACTTTTACCAACATAGTTGTTGTCGGTGTTATGTTTCCATATATTGCGCTCCTAACATTCTCGGGGTTGTTATGGGGACCCGCTTGGTTATTCGTTTGAGATTAAACTTGTCTGGCAAGACCAAACATTGGTACTATTTGCTTAAACAATTTAATAAATATGCATTAGACTTTCCAACCCCGTGGAGAATTAATCAACAACCCGGGTCAGTGCTCCTCATTAGTGTTGGCCCAAACTAGAGCACTGTGCGGGGCCAAACCATGGCAACTCAGGAGATTTCTAACATGCCTCCGTATGTGTCGCTTATCCAGTCGTGTCTTGAGAACGAGAAACGCGGCTCTTATCAGGTTCATCGACACATCGGGTGGTCTTGCTAGACTTGTTTTACCTTTCTCGAATATCTTACGTGCGGAACTCCGATCTTCTTCGGGCTATCTCAAGTTGTCGTTTTCCCTTTGGAATTGCCTAGGATGATCACGAGATCTGTGGTTGAGGTTATTCCCGCGGCGTGTGTTTAATTTGTGATGGATTAGTTGGAGCACCCCTGCAGGGTTAAATATTTTAGAAAGCCATGCCCACGGTTATGTGGCAACTTGGATATTTAGTTTAACACCCGGTTATAGTCAACTTGAAGTAAACTCTTATAAAATACACCAACTGTGTGTCGAACCATGATCGTCACTGCCGATGAACATGATCCGAGAGAGAACACGGTGGGTTTATGTCTGACGTAAGTAGGTGTTTAGGATCACTTAGTGATCATGGTATTTTTCGACCGTCTTCGTAGAACACCATATTTACATTCATGTTCTCGTAAGATAGCCACCAAATCAATGCTTAGTGCTTGCTGCAAACTCAACATATACCCCATCCAACCCATAAGCTTACATAGTTCCGGTACCCAGGTTACATGATTGTTGAGTCCCCTGTGGCTCACAGATTACAACAATACAGGTGCAGGTGCTGATGAGTCCCATCCAGCTGATGTGAGCCAGATCTAGTGGGAGTATGATGAAGAATGTGGCAGAATGTATGTCACATACCCCGATGAGTAGAGAGACCATGGTTGTGATCTTTGGGCCAGCAAGGCAGTTTCATTGCTTCTTTTCTTCGTTCAATTTTGTCCGGAGACGGACCCTGTGTTCTGTATGATGTTTCATTAATTGTGTGAACTTGTAATTTAGCTTGTGGCGAGTGTAAGCCAACTCATATACTCATCTCTTCATACATGTATGCAATGTTTACTGCACTTGCGAAACGACGAGATGCGCCTCTATCCCTATCGAGGCCCCCGTGCCTAAATAAGGATAGGCGCGCATCTTGGGCGTAACACGGTCGGAGCTACCTTACCTGGCAGTGACGAGGCGAGGTAGATGGAGGAATGGGGAGAGGGATAACCCTAGGGCACGGGGGGCAACTTATAGGGCGCATGGAGGAGCTCATGTCGTCAAGTCATCTAGCGATGCGATGTGGTTGTGCTAGATGGGGTGCCGTAGAGGAGGAGGAAGAAACGATCACTAGAGGGGCTCTGCTGGACTGCGGGAGCTCTAGTTGGGCCATGGGGAAGGAAAAGGCCCAATGACAGTTCTCTCTCTCATGAAACAAAGGGGTTTTCCTAATTAAAATAGAACAAACAAAACTAAAAGCCCAGCAAGTTTGGAGAAGAATTAAATAGGAAATAAAAATAGTTTTGAGATGCTGAAAATAGACCTGATTTTGTAAAATTCATTTAAGGATTTTTAGAGACAGTGAAATAATCACATATTATTAACATTTTAATCTGTTTTTGTAAACTTATTAGCGTGCAACCATATCAAAACAAGTTTGAGAGCTAACTTACAATTATACCCATAATATCTCAGATAAGTGCAACATTTTTAAGGAGGTGAACCAGCAATTTTATACAACACATATATCATTATTAGGTAATAGGAGAGGTGGTAGTGGTTTTTGAGGAAATAGAGGAGAGGGTTTTCCAAGACTAGATGCAAACCACACCACAACACACACACTCACAACCACAACACCACACTCACAACAACATCACATAAAGCAAGACATGATGCAAAAGATGAATGGTGGTATGATGCCATGATGCAAAGAGGAATGCCATGAAGAAAATATATTACTCAATTCCCAAGGACACAACATGAAGGTCCACACATGAAAAATGTTAGAAATATGGAAGGAATGCTCCTTGGCTATTACAGTTTAATTCTTTCTATAAAACATATGACCATGCTCGAACAAATATAAGTGAAGTAAAAGAGCATTCTACAAATGGCGGTTTTCTATGTGTAGAGAAACTGGAATCAAAACTTCAAATGATATAAGTGTAGCACATGAAGCATTCAAGAAAGCCATACTCAAAAGATATATGATGTGCAAATAGCCTTCTATAAATCTACCAAGGACTATCTCATACCAGCATGGTGCATTATTAAAAGAAAAAGAAAAAGCACACGATGCTCCAAGATTTGCGCATATCATGTGACGAATAAAAATATAGCTCCAAGAAAAATTACCGATTGTTGTTAGAAGAAAGAGGGGGTGCCTTCCTGGGAATCCCCAAGCTTATTTTCCTAGGAGTCCCTGAATATTACCTTGGGGTGCCTCGGGCATCCCCAAGCTTAGTCTCTTTCCACACCTTGTTCCTTCATCCATCGTGATCTCAACCAAAACTTGAAAACTTCAATCACACAAAATTTAACAAAACCCTCGTGAGATACGTTAGTATAATAAAAAAATCACCACTTTAAGAACTGTTGCCAACCAATTCATTTTTTTGCATTGTAGCTACTGTAATATAAGTTTTCCATGGCTTATACCACCGATACAATCGATAGTTTCATCAAATTGAGAAAAACAATGCATCAAAAACAGAATCTGTCAAAAAGGGCAGTCTGTAGTAATCTGAACATTCAACATACTTCTGTAACTCTAAAAATTCGCAAATATTAGTACGTGGTCATGAGTTTGTATAAAATATTGTGTAACACTTTAGAATTTTTGCATGCTCTAGTAAAATATATAAATCAAACACTGCAGCAAAAGTTTCTGCTTTTACACATCACATATCAAAAAAGCAACTTAAACATACTAAAGGTAAATCTTGGCACATTATTTTTATAATACAATGGATTTGTACAAGGGGATAATTATTTTTGTTGAAAATTTTCCGTAATAAAGATTCACAAAGTTTCCATGGGCATGAAGAAAGTTCAAGGCTAGCCCCCACTTCATCGTTGCTTGTCTTTCTCACTTTCTCTTTTCTTTTTGAAAAGTTTTGAAGTTCCCCACTTTATTTTTTTGTTTTTAAACTATATAAAAGCATACAATAGAAAAAAATGTCTCTCTAAAACTTCTGGGTTGTCTCCCTCGCAGCGCTTTCTTTAAAGCCATTAAGCTAGGCATATAGTGCTCAAGTAATATGGATCCACCGGGATCCCGAGGTATATCAAATCCATGTTTATTAACAATGATTTGTAATTTATTAGTGATCACAAATTAACATATATCATGCAAAAACTAAGTCTAACTCTCTTCCTATGCATCGTTATGTCATAAAAGAACAATTCATGCACACAAAGTAAAGGCCAATGCATAGTATAAACAGTTTCTTGCAATTTTATCCTATTGGAAACATAGAGAGGCGGAGATGTAGTTGCTCTCTCATAATAATTGAAAGTAGGAGCAGCAAGCACATGCATATTATATTTATCAAAAATTTCATGTGCAATAGTAGAAGGCAACCCATCTATATAATCCTTAAGAAGTGTAAACTTCTCCGATATAGTCTAGTTGGGAGAATTAAAAAAGATAATTGGACTATCATGTGTGCTGAAATAGCAACAATTTCACATTTAATATAAGGAACTATGTCAAGTTCATATCCATAAGCATCATTCATATTGGCATCATGGCCACAAGCATAGCAAGCATCAAGTTCATCAAAAAGGGATATTTGAAAAGAATCCAAGGGATCATAGCAATTATCATAGCATCCATCCTTCGGTAAGAACGAAGGGAAATTAAACAATGTATGAGTTGAAGAGTTACTCTCATTAGAATATGGGCACAAGTATCTAGTCCGCTCTTCCTACCTTTGTTCTTCGCTCTCATCCTCATCTTTTTCATCCAATGAGCTCACAGTGTCATCAATTTCTTCTTCTATAGATTCGTGCAAAATATTAGTCTCTTCTTGGATAGTGGAGACTTTCTCAATAAATTGAGAAATATGGGCATTATATTCATAATTGGCATAAGAATAATAAAGCATAGCCAAATTTTGGGATCGATAAACAACATCATCATAATCTTAATACTTTTCAAAGAAATCTTCAATTTCATAAGCACCATTAAAAGCAGCAAACTCTTCTATTTGTTCCACATCATAGTAACCGTATATACCATTATCATAATAAGCCAAGGTTTTATTATCATTAAATTTACATGAAAAGGGAAGGTGTTCAGCCTTCATCCTAGAGCAACAAGTAATGTCACATCTCAAACATAGATTCCAAGCATACCATTTCAACATATAAATTTGATCCCATAACAGTTTTCCTTTTGAGTTAAATGATAATCCCTAGAGTATTCAAATTGATCCAATGTGTATCCCATTATATAATTTTATGGGGTTTTCTCAGGATTATTAAAGTAGTGCATAATATCTTTGACATAACGAGCATCAAGGGTTTTACGAGGTTCCCCATCTCCATGAGTAGCAAGTACACCTATTTTTTTGTATTCCGTGTTCCATATCCATAACAACAGATAGAGCACAACTTAGAACAGAAAATAAAATCTACTTAGTGATAAAGCAAACAGGCACACATGAGAATATTAACCCCACGCCATTGCTCCCCGGAAACGGCGCCTGAAAAAGGTCTTGATAACCGACAAGTATAGGGTATCAGTTGTAGCCTTTCTCGATAAGTAAGAGTGTCGAACCCAATGAGGATATAAAGGTAGAACAAATATTACCTCAAGTTCCATCGACCATCGATACAACTCTACGCCTGCTTAACATTCGCTTTACCTAGAACAAGTATAAAACTAGAAGTACTTTGTAGGTGTAACAGGATAGGTTTGCAAGATAATAAAGAACACGTAGATAAAAACTAGGGGCTGCTTACATAAAGAAACAACTAAGTTAGCTTAACGAGTGTGGAAAAGTGGTGGTGGGAGTTACAAAATTGTCCCTAGGCAATCTATAACTAGGTCGTTCATCATTATTGCAATTTTTTATGAATGAGAGGCATAAGATAAAATACTTTCTACTTGGATCATATGCACTTATGATTTTAACTCTAGCAAGCATCCGCAGCTACTAAAGATCATTAAGGTAAAACCCAACCATAGCATTATAAGGTATCAAGTCCTCTTTAGTCCCATATGCAATAACCCACCTAGTCGGGTTTATGCTTCTATTACTCATGCAACCCACCATAGGCAAATCATGAACACATTGCTACACTCTAGAGCAAGGATCCCCCATGCATGGGTGACTCGGAGAGCACCATAGGACAGCACCAATAATAAAACATGCAACTCAAACCAATCATGGTCATCAATCAACCCATAGGACAACAAAAAACTACTTACACATCATAGGATGGCAACACATCATTGGATAATAAGATGAAGCATAAAGAACCATGTTCAAGTAGAGGGTATAGTTGCGGGAGAGTGGACCGTTGTAGATAGATGGGGGAAGGTGATGGAGGTGTTGGTGATGATGACAAAGTTGTTGGAGTAGATCGTCGTCACGATACTGGCCCCGACGGCATTCTGGCGCCACCGGGAGAGAGGGGCAGAGAGCCCCCCTCCTTCTTCTTCTTCCTTGACCTCCCCCCTAGATGGGAGAAGGGTTTCCCGTCAGGTCCATGGCCTCTCTGGCGGTGGACGTGTGAGAGCCCCTCCGAGATTAGATCTCTCTCTCTCTCTGTTTCCTTCTGTTTCTACGCTCCCAATTCTGTCCTTTCACCGTTTCTTTAATGTCCAGAGATCCGTAACTCAGATCGGGCTGAAATTTTGAGGGGATTTTTATCTAGATGTTAGATTTCTCACAATGAAATAAGGTAACTAACCGCCTTACGGGGTCAAAACAAGGGCCCAGGGCGCAACCAGGGGGTAGGTCACGCTCCCTGGATTGTGGTCACCTCGGGCACCGTGTCGCGTTGATTCCTTTTCTTAAAAATCACATATATTCAAAAAAATCCGTAAATTTTTCTCAAGTTTGGACTTTGTTTGATATGGATTTTTTGTGAAAAAAACATGCAACAAAGAGGAACTGGCACTAGGCACTGGAGCAATATGTTAGTCCCAAAAATAGTATAAAAAGTTGCCAAAAGTATATGAAAGTTGTAGAATACTGGCATGAAACAATAAGAAATTATGGATACGACGGAAATGTTTCAGAGCCCATTAATTATTTTCCAACTTGAGAAAATTAGTTCAAGTTGGACAAGGAAGACAAAGTAATGAGTTATGTTTGGGCATATTTATATATAAGTTATATTGTTATGGATCCTCCAACATGTGGTGCTTGCTTAGGATCTTTTGCTGGCTAAAAATTTGTACTAAGTAGAGATACTACTTGTGCATCGAAAACCCTTAAACCCAGTTTCTTGCCATGAGTGTCAACCATATCTACCTATGTATTGAAGAAGATCCTTCAAGTAAGATGTCATCGGTGAAAAAAGCAATAAAATTGCTCCTAAATATGAATGATCTTTTATTCTAAGGGAAAAGAAATAAAAGCAACGGACTGCATAATATAGGTTGCTATCACAAAGGGCAATACAACGTGATGTTCCTTTACATTAAGGGTTTGCACATTCAAAATTAAAAAGCGCATGACAACCTATGCTTGCCTCCGCGAAGGGCCTATATTTTACTTTCATGTATTTTCTTTTATGCAAGAGTCAATAGTATTCCTATTTAGTTCAACCTCAATTATTCTTTAGTTGGCAAGGATCATGCGGTGGGGAAATATCCAAGCATATATGACCATTCAAATATATTTGATCACGAATTATTATTGTTGACAATTATCTATATGATAAATAAGTTGGGAGGCGAAACATTAAGCCCCTATCTTTCTCTGTGTTTGACGTATGATATTTGTTCTAAAAATATGCTTTGAGTATTCTCAATCATGGAAGACTATATGATAGTTGAGTATGTGGAATTTGCTAACTTAAATCTCTTACATAGACCCTTCCTGAAAATAAGATGAGTTGTAATTGTTTGGTGACTGAAAGCGTAGTTCGTTATTTTTCAAGAAACTTTATGGTCTATACATTAACATGCGAATAGCTTGTTACTTGATCATGAGAAGTTTTAAGAGATGGGCTACTATTTATGATATATAATGATGCAAGAAAAAGTTTTTGGAACAATCATTGATCAAAATTATCCACTATGCTAGCATTCACACTTCATAAATTATTTATTTTGTAATTTCCCTAGTTGAGGACGACCAGGAATTAAGCTTGGGGATGCTGATATGTCTCCAACACATCTACAATTTATGAAGTATTCATGCCATGTTTACAACAATTTTATATTGTTTTTCTATGATTTGATTAGAACTAACCCGGACTGACACTGTTTTCAGCAGAACTAGCCGGAAATTTATGGTGATTTTCTATGGACCAAAAGAAACCCCCGAAACACAAGAGATGAGCCAAGAAGTGGACGAGGAGGTCACAAGACCTCTACGCGTGCCCTACCCCCCATGAAGTGTGCTTCGGGCTTGTGGCCCCCTCGGGAACCCCCTTGACGTCAGACCGACGCCAAAAATTCTTATAAATACCCAAACCTCCAAAAAGAACACTAGATCGGAAGTTTCGCTGCCCCAAGCCTCTGTAGCCACGAAGAATCAATCTAGGCCCTCTCTAGCACCCTGTCGGAGGGGGCCATCATCACCGGAGGGGGCCATCATCACCAAGGAGGCCAAGGACCAAAGGGAGAACCTCTCCCCGTCTAGTGGGGAGGCCATGGAGGAGGAAGTACAAGGGGGGGACCCTCTGCCCCCCACTCTCGGTCGTGCCAGAGTGCCACCGGGGGAACCATCGTCGCGGTGATCGTCTTCATCAACATCACCATCTTCATCACCTTCCTCATCTCTTTTAAGCGGTGCACTCTGCAGCACCCCACTGCAGTCCCCTACTTGAACATGGTACTTTATGCCACATATTATGATCAAATGATGTGTTGCCATCCTATGATGTTTTGAGTAAATTTCTTTTGTCTTTTTGGTTGATTGATGATCTAGATTGGTTTGAGTTATATTTTTTATTTTTGTGTTGTCCTATGGTTCCTTCCGTGCTGCGCACACATGAAGGATTCCCAATGTTGGGTGTTGCAATACGTTCATGATTCGCTTATAGTGGGTTGCTAGAATGACAGAAGCTTAAATCCGAGTAAGGGGGTTGTTGTGTATGGGATAAAGAGGATTTGATACTTTAATGCTATGTTTGGGTTTTACCTTAATGATCTTCAGTAGTTGCGGATGCTTACGAGAGTTCCAATCATAAGTGCATATGATCCAAGTAGAGAAAGTATGTTAGCTTGTGCCTCTCCCTCATAAAAATTGCAATAATGATTACTGATCTTGTTAACAATTGCCTAGGCTAATTCCGCACACCGATCCATCATTATTTCACACTTGCTATTTATAATATATAGTAATATATTCTAACTTTATGTTAACAACACCTATTTAAATATTTTAGTTTTCTGATATCATGCAACGCTTTCCTCTTCATACCCACAACGTAGTTTTATTTCTCGTTTCTAGATGAAAGCAAACGTTCGATGTATGTATAATCCTATCAGTGGTAGATACGACTTGAGAAAATATTGATCTTACCTTTAGCTCCTTATGGGTTCGACACTCCATACTTAGCACTTTCACCTTTAAAAATTGGTACGATGATTCCTTGCACTTGGGGATTATCATGATGCGCTGGCCTCAATGCATTATAGACTAAAAATGTCAACATTTTACAGTGTATGTTTCAACGGTTCAGACATTTTTTGACAAGAAAAGAATATAGAGATGTATCTTCCCAATTATAAATTGGTGCTGGGGTTGATGCTACATCAACCCGCCCGTGCTTAATTATTTCTAGTGAGAACAAGACGACACATATATCATACTATGTGTTTGATTTTGTTTGGTTTGTTTATGTCCTTGCTTGAAATAACAAGCAGCCCCTGACTCCATTGATGTTCTAGAATTTTGAGATAGCTCGCTTGTTTGTTTTTGAACTGTAGATCAAATCCCCAGGAGGTCCACCTACGTGCAAAGCTAGCTTGTGAAGCTAGCAGACACACAGGTGGATTGATCAACAGTAGCATCCCAGTAGCAGCCCAATATGATGTGTGTCCAACAGTGTGTACGTACTAGCTAGCTAGATCGCCTCTCGGCGGATCTCTTCACCGCGACTAGCGTAACAATAATGACAGAACTGATCGATGTATTGCTGCAGGCACGTCTTGTGACCGTTAATATTTTATTGCTTTTGATCTAGTGTTTAAAATCCAAGATCGCTCTGAATATGTTAGCACATGCATTATTATATGCCATATTTCCTGGTGTTGGTGGCAGTGTGTGATATATAAATTCTGGGAGTGCTACACTACACATCCACTACTCATGCAGACTGGGCCAGACAAGATCCATCCAAAAAAGTCCTCCCACCGTAACGTCCCGGGCCTCCTTTTATATGACTAAGGGGATCCCGACAGCGGTGTACAGTACGTACACGAGATGTACAGAGCTACAGTGCTATATTACCTAACCCTGACGATGCAAGACAGGCGCATTTAATGCTCCTTCTAGTGCCTCTGACTATCAACGGGATGGGACAGGACCCGTCCCATCAGCACCGCTTAGCCCCTCCATCGTCGGCGCCTCGACACGTGCCCGGGTGGGGTGACACCTGGCCTCTGCGCTGGCGGGGTCTTGCTGGGTGCACTTCTTGCCAGGACTCCGTAGGCTATCCCGACAAGATCTTGCCGGGGTCCCAGCGTTCGGTCTTCGGTCTGTTAACTTGAATGCCTTCTCGATGTTGCTATATTTTCTCTCAGTTGCTCCCTAGCAGGCCTTGCTGCTGGTATGGCGACAACTGTCCGTGCAAAAGTACGGGGTACTAAAAAACCCATACTTTAGTACACCGACTGGAGGCCTCGAGCCTAGGCCATACACGGTGTGATGCGCTGTTAGGCTAGGCCCAATCAGTGCATCGGTACGCGTTGCAGGGATTAACTGTTGTATTCATTCCATCTACTATGCCCCCCACGACGCACATTGAATGCGGGACGTAAGCGAAGTGCGTGGAATGGTAATAATTGTTTACATGGATGCGTGAGGCCGTTTCCGACACGCACGCCGCATGCATAGCGGAGAGCCAGCAACGGGCGCTCGTGAGTTAAAGTCCTGGCCGCGGCAAAAACTTCAGCGCCGTGGATTGGAGCAACGGGGCGGTTGTTGTTTGCCCAGTGATCGTGGGCGACGCTATTGGAGGAGGTGGGCGGCGACTCTTGGAGCGGTAGAGAGCCAGCCCCAGCACTTCCCCTATAAATTGAGGGGTAGCGACAGCGATGCTCATCCATCCTTCCTTCCTCCTTGAGTGTGCATCTCCAGAGCTTGCCCTTCCACCTCTTCCAAACCTTGAGTGGTGACCGCCCTTAGCCATGAATAGGGGTCGAGGGCGGCCACCGTCCTCTACACCAAGGAGGAGTTCTTGTCTGGATCATGCTAGCGCTTCCGCCACAGAGGTGGAGGGTGACCCGGGTGCTCTCGGCGGGAGAGGCACGAGGGGGCGTGGTCGCCTTGGTGGCCGAGGTTGGGGGAGGCGGAGTGCTGCTCCATCTCTCCCTCCGACGCCAGGCCCCTTCCTCGAAGAGACCCATGCCAAGGGGATGGTGCTAGAGTCCATCCTCAAACTGTGCGGTCCCCTTCGTAGCCATTTGCGCCTCCCTCACCCTTTTGCTAGGGCGATGGAGGCCGACGAGCCGCCCGTTTTGTGGTTGCGGGCGTATGGCTGCTGCAATGGCGCGACGCGGGTGGACGTCGAGTATCCGGAGAGCCGCGTAATGCTCTTCAGGCGTGGCTAGAAATCCTTCGCCTGCGCCCACAACCTCTAGGACGAGCCCGTCTTCTGCTTCAAGATGACGGAGGCCGATCTGCTCTCCGTCAAGATTTATAGGTGCTCAAGCGTCCGTCTCAACTACTGCAAAGAGAGGTCAAGTGGTTCTAAAAGCTCATCCTTGAGCGGCAGTGATGAGGAGGATGGTGTCTATGAAAGCAATAATGAGTCCGAGCTCTAGGCCGTAAAGCCAGAATACGACGACCTGAGCTCTGACTGATCGGCGACTGCACCACCATCGTCAGTCTCATGCCTCTCCCCCTCCCGACAAGAAGATCTTGCTAGGGGTCCTTGTCCCGAGCGCTCCATCATCTTCCAGCTGGATCTTCCGACAGGCTCGTGGACTCGGCTTCATCTTCCCTTTTGGAAGCCCTGCCCCTCTGCGCAATGCTAGTCCAAAGGGGTCAGGCTGGGCTTCTGTTGCAGGCCTCTTCCTATCTTTTTCATCTTGTAATCCGCCCCTAGGGGAGAAAGTGGAATAAAGATGTACTTAGGAAGAGGCAACATCTCATGTAAATATCACCCTAATTGAGTGACTGCATATTAATCTCCTCGTTAGATTCCTCCTTGCATGGTGTTTTCCCTACGCTTTTTCGGAAACTTGTCGGTGCATGCAGCCCTACCACGAGCGCTTTGAGGAGTGGACCCTTAGCAGCCTGCTGATGGTGTTGCTATGGGCAAGATACCTCGACATTTTTAGTGCAGCCACTTGATCTATTTAGCAGACTCAAAACAGAGTAAGGGCACGACTAATCATGACAAGGTTACCTTGATGTTTTTAGTGCAGCCACTTAAGTTGTTGAGCGGACTCGAAACAGATGAAGGGCGCGACCGATTACGACAAGGTTCCTTCACATGCAGGTTGTCCATACAAAATTGAAACCGTCCAAGGAAAATAACTTCACAGTAAGATTTTTTTACTCAGATTTTTGCAACTTAGCTTTTCGTTGTCGTACTCCTTCCGACAAGATGTTTTCCTTGAATGTCGTCCGTCGGTATCTATACCACCATCCCCCCGGCAAAGTTGCACGCGAGGTAATCTTCTATCCTTTGATAAAAATAAAGAAGGGAAAATAAGGGTATGGAACCTTGGCGGTCCGTTATCTCTTGCCAGGCGTAAGCGTAATCCAATAACTCAGACAAACATGTACATAAGTAAACATGAGAATCAGCAAGATTTGCAGAACACTTAGCTTTGTTCAACTATGCACAGGGTCTATGCCTGGCTTTGTACAAAGGATTACATGCTTCGGCGGAAAGACTTGTATAAAAGGTGGTTGCGGGGTGACCTTGCAACCGCACCTCATGGGTAGAACTTACGAAGATGTTCGATATTCGAGGACTTGCTCACAGGAATGCCATCCTTGGTCTCCAGGCAAACTACGCCAGGCCTGGTGACTCGCACTACCTGATAAGGGCCTTCCCACTTCGGTGTCAACTTGTTGTAATTCTTGGAGGACTGAATGCACTGAAGAACAAGGTCGCCTTCCTCAAGACTTCGGGCATGAACCTTGCGGCTATGATAGCAGCGTAAAGCTTGCTGGTAGCACGCAGCTCGCACAGCATCCTGAAGCCGATCTTCCTCAAGGAGTGTAGCGTCATCTCGCCAGAACTGCTCTTGCTCAAGCTCATCATAAGCGAGCACTCGAGGTAACCCATATGTGAGTTTCGTGGGGAAAACTGCTTTCGCCCCATATACTAGGGAGAAAGGTGTCTCGCTGGTAGCTCGATTTGGTATCGTCCTGATTGACCAAAGAACCACCGGCAACTCATCAATTCAGCATCTTCCACACTTGCTCATCTTGTCGAAAGTTCTTCTCTTGAGGCCTCGCAACACTTAAGCATTAGCCCTTTCCGCCTGGCCGTTGCTCCTTGGGTGGGTAACAGAAGCAAACCATATCTTGCCGCCAAGGTCTTGGACATACTGCATGAAGGTGCGGCTCGTGAACTGTGTGGCGTTGTCGGTAATGATCCTGTTGGGAACACCAAAGCGGCAGACTATTCCTTTAAAGAACTTGATAGCCGACTGCGCTGTCACCTTTCTCACTGCTTCCACTTCTCGCCACTTTGTGAACTTGTCAATTGCAACGTACAAGTACTCAAAGCCCCCGGTAGCACAGGGAAAGGGACCCAAGATGTCGTGCCCCTAGACCAAAAATGGCTAGGAGAGAGGGATTGTCTGAAGAGCTTGAGCTGGTTGATGCATTTCTTCGAATGAAACTCACATGCTTCACACTTGGTTACTAGTGTAGTTGCATCCTAGAGGGAAGTGTGCCAAAACAAACCTTGTCGTAATGCCTTACCGGCAAGCGCTCTTGATCCTATGTGGGAGCCACATATGCCTCCATGTATCTCCGCAACAGCTCCAGTCCATCTTCCTGAGAAATGCTCTTGAGTTTCACACCATTCGGCCTCTTTCTATACAGGATTTTGTCCACGAACTGGTACATATTAGATCGGCGGGCTACTTCTCTTCTTCTTGTTGTTCCTCAGGGAGTTCTTCTGTTTGAAGGCCTTACTCTTGCGCTTCTTGTTACATCGATGGCCCTTCTTTGTGGGGCGGCGGTGTCCTCATCCTCAGAGTCGACCACTGCGCCAGCGTCCTTGTCGGGGAGCCTCCTCTCTTCTTTAGCCTGAGCACATTTATCTGCTAGAGCATAGAGCTCGGCAACATCCCTGACCTTGTTCATCGCTAGTTCTTCCCACATCCTGCGGTTGCTCATGTTCTGATGGAACGCGCTAATAACAGTGGCAGGATAAATGTCTAGTATGTTGTGGTGTATGCGGCTGAACCTCTGGATGTTCTTGCGCAAAGTCTTTCCCTCCTTCTTGGGGATGAGATGTAAATCACTTTCTTGGCCAGGAGCTTGATGACCTCCGGTAAAGGCGCCAACAAACTCATGGCACAGGTCTTCCCAGGAAGATATGGATCCTTCTGGCAAGTGCATCAACCACGACCTAATGTTGGGCTTAAGCACCAATGGGAAGTAGTTGGCGAGTATCTTGTCATCGCGAGTCCCGGCAGCCTGCACCGCAATGGTGTAGATGCTCATGAACTCTGACGGGTAAGTCTTGTCGTCATATTTCTCCGGCACCTCCGTTTTGAACGTGCGGGAATTGGGCCAGTGGACTCGTCGGAGCTCACGGGTAAACGCTGGACAACCCACCTCGTAAGGTAGGCCCACAGGATACCCTGGCGCTGATTTGTCTATAGTGGGTCCTGCGCGCTTATCAGATTGATGGTGCGCTTCCTGCCACCGCTTGATTGTAGTTCGAGCGTCTTCTTTGCTTCGTTCCCAAAGAACTTGGTGCTGATCATGGCAAGTTCGTGGATCAAACGACGCGGTCTTGTAACCATCGCAAGCGTCAGTCCATCGAGTCGGTGACCGACGTTGTTGTTATGGAGGAGAGTGCACCGTGGTCGCACCGCCGGCGCGAGCCGGCTCGATGGACTGAAACTTGTCAGCAAGGTTGACGAGTCTCTGAATGATCGCTCTCCACTCGTCGAGCTTCTTACCAGTGGGAGGGAAGTTCAGGAGTAGTTGTACTCGCGCCATTGCTTCTTCTGACGTGGTCGGCAGCAAACGGCGCGAGGAACGCGAGGTGCTCTGACTCCTAACCGTATTAGAAGGAGCTCCGTCGCGGTCCCGCGATTGCACGCCACTCCCACTAGCATGCTGGTGCGCATGCTAATCCCAGGCATCTTGGGAGCGATACGCATGAGCTATTCTGTGGGGACGTTGGGAACCACCGACACCGCGACGCTGCTATTTGCTCGTGTCCTGGGAAGGTCACGGCAGACGCACCGGCGTGGGTATCTTGGAAGGTGCCCTTCATCCCCGGAGTTCATCGTACCGCCCGCAGGCGGCACAACCCCGTCCTGAGACACAACGACACGGGGGTTTCTGCCACCTCTATGAGCGTCTCAACGGTAGGCATCGTCGCTTCTTTGGCCTTGATCTTCGGAGCATCGAGTGGGTGCAGGGTCTCCGCTCCCTCTGCCCGCGCCCACTCTGTCGCCCGCTTTGGCAGCTACTGGCATGACGGACATGGAGGGTTCCATCGCCGTGACACCCTTCTTCTTGGGAGCCATGGTGATGATGATTATGAGGAAGGAACAGACGCACTAGTCACCAGTTCATGTCCACACGACCATTCCCCCTACCTGGCGTGCCAAAGATGTCGGGGGAAACGACACCTATGGGATCGGATGGATCCCTTTACGGTTCGGCGGGAAGAAGGCTCGCGCAGAGAGCAGATCTGATAACCAACACACGGGATATTACCCATGTTCGGGCCGCAAAGATGCATAAAACCCTATTCCTACTTGGTTGTATTGGATGAGTTCGAGCTCAGGTTCTAGGAGCGCTACAGTACACAACCGCTACTCATGCAGAATGGGCCAGAGAAGATCCATCCAAAAAAGTACTCTCACCATAATGCCCTTGGACTCCTTCTATATGACTAAGGGGATCCCAACAGTGGCGTAGAGTACGTACACGAGATGTACAGAGCTACAGTGCTATCATACCCTAACTCTGATGGTGCAAGACAAGCACATTTAATGCTCCGTCTGGTGCCTCTGACTGTCCATGGGACGGGACAGGACCCCGTCCCATCGGCAGCGCTTAGCCCCTCCATCGTCGATGCCTCGACACGTGCCTAGGTGGGGCGACACCTGGCCTCTACGGTGGTAGGGTCTTGCTGGGTGCACTTCTTGCCGGGGCTCCATAGGCTTTCCCTGCAAGATCTTGCCGGGGTCCCAGCCTTCGGTCTTCGGTCTGTTGACTTGAATACCTTCCCGATGTTGTTGTATCTGCTCTCAGTTTCTCCCTGGCAGGCCTTGCCGCTGGTATGGCTACAACTATCCGTACACAAGTACGGGGTACTAAAAAACTAATACTTTAGTACACTGACACACTGCTAACTATGAGTGCCTTCTGTGTAATATTTCACCTTGGCAGACACCTGATTATTCAGTTTGAACTTTGCATGACATAAAATTTTATTGTCCAGGCAGGAGTGAACATATTTTTTCTCATAGTTATACCTAGATGGTTGGTTGATTGGAGAGTTGGCTGCCATAGGAGCTAAGGATTATTTGAATTGGGTTTCTCCTGATCCACTCGTAGTTGTCATAATGTGTTGAATACTATCAAATTTTGTGGCAGCTAGGATTTTCAATTGTACTTAGTTATGTGATTTACTCATGTTCGTGCTAATTGCCCAATACATGCTTTTTGTAACTTTAGATCTTTTCTAGAACATTTTGCTTGCTCCTTCATAAAGTTTGCATGTAATTTAGATGCTCTACTTTATGCTAATACCTACATGTGTAACATTTTGCATGGCATACTTCTAAAAGGATAAGTACCTACGATGTCCGGCGTCAACGATGATGCAGACCAGATGTTCAACTACAGCCCCATCCATCGCATCGACACAAAGTCAGGTATTTTCTTGTCTTGCTGAAAAAATATGGACCTAATGCTTGATGTACTTATGCTTGATGTACTTATGCTTGATGCATGTATCAGGTGACACACAGATTAGTAAATCTGACATAGTTGCTTTATTACACATATAAGGTTGGTGGCACGATGAATAGCTAGCGACTGTTTAATTCAATCATGCACTTGGTAGTTTAATAGGTACTATTGATCGAATATGAATGTTATTTCTTATACTTAACTGGAACTTCGATCTGCTGTAACTTTGAATGATAGTTTCAAACCTTGTCGCGTATGTGAAACATTCCATGCTTATTTGCTGCTAGGTTTGTCATATGTGCCAATTCAATTCCCAATTTTGATGAATAGTCCTATTCTAGATAAGTAGAATGGTCATGTTAAAAAAAATAAGTAGAATGATAATATACTCATGTATCTTTAGTTTTTATTTTAAAAGAACTCGTGTAGTTTTTCTTCTACCAGTGACATACATTTTGTTCTCTTTTGAATGCTCAGATGTCGAAAGGCCAAGGCCTAGGAAAAAAGCCTAGAGAACAATAGGCTTGACTCATTTGGTAAAACATAATTTGGTAGAAAATATAAAAAAGGCTGAATAGTTGGGCCTGGCCCAAGTAAAGTGTCGAACTGGACTGGGCTGATCCAAGTAAAGCGTCCAACGGGACCGGGCTGATTCTAACCAACGAACTTTTCATTTGGTCGCAATTTTGCCACATCAACTAGCCACGTCGGATCTGACGTGGTGCCGGCAGATTGCCAGTGACCAAAACAATTGGTCGTAGAACCAATGACCTTTTGTTTTGGTCGTTAAGTTTCATTAAAGTCGGTCAGCTTTTGACCAATTGTTTTTGGTCACAAAAAGGTCGCAAATGAAAAATAATGACCATTGAGTGACCAATATTGATAGTCGCAAGTTGACATATTTCTTGTAATGGATGTTTCGGTGTCGTGTAGGATGACAACCCCCTCCCCCCAATCGCCCAGACATGCAAGGCAACGGTTCGAAACTACATCGTGGAGAGGGGTTAAAAACCGTTTATATAACATGTAACGATTCATGCCCATACCTTCCGCGTATCCCACCGGATGCGCGCAAGCGTGAGCTCCGTGTAGGTGGCCTATGCCACGCAAATGGCTGCCGGAGGAAGATTCAGGCGAGCCTCCACCGTTGCTGTTGGTCATCGGCAACGAGCCCCGCCGCGTGAGACTCTCACCGGTGGGCCCCCGGCCGTGAGGAACCTATCACCCACTAATTAAACCTCCACTGACCCTAATATTGGGCCCAGCCTATTAAATAATCCGGCTTAGAGTTAATTAACCTCGCTGTTTAACCCAGAGTCACTAACACACAGGACTCGCATGTCAGGTTTGAGCTAGACGTGGTGTGTTTGACCTGTTGATGAAGTGATGATGCAGAGCTAACGCAAATAATGTTTTCTGGTATACAAATAATCTGGAAAATAGTTTAAACTTCTAAAATTCATAGAAATCTTACTTATACTAATTAGTCACTCTTCAGAAATTACCACGTTAATCAGAAATTATGAGCAATTAATCTGGTGGGACAAAATTATTACGGTGTATATTCATCGATATAATTCTGGAGTGGAAGTTTCCTCGGTTGTGGAAAAAAAATATCCCTCAAAGGCTCACAATCGTTTCCAGCTATTAAAATAGAATCCACCAAAGACAAGATACTACTACTACTCTGTTCCTAACTTTCCTAGCGCATGTACTAAGTTATCCAGTAGCAAACAAATCTCAACTTCTCTGGGCATATCTTCTCCCGGTTATGGACGGCTTGGCCTCGATGAGGCTCCCGGTGCCTACGTTGGTCGCCGTCGCCAAGTGCTACCGCTGCAGGCGTTGATGACGTGGTCAGTCATCGAATACATGGATGTAGTGCCCGCCACCGCAGAAAGCTGCTGTGGATCGCCGGTCTCCCGTTTCTCACGATTTTGCGTCCAGCGCAATAAGATGATTAAGCCCGACATGATGGGTCGCCTCCATGTTGACGAGTGCCACGACATCAACGAGCCTCCCCGTCAAGGTTAGTGAGCCAGACCTCTCTTGGCGTCTCACATCCAGGTTAGAAGATCATCTTGCATAGGTCATGGGTTATGTACGTGAGTGATGTATAGGAGCCGTGATGATCAGTCTCCGAGAGAAAATCCCAAAAGCAACTGCATGTGGAGCCTATGCTATTCTCGGTGGAAAAAGATAAGTCCTTTCATAATTGAGATTAGTCAGAGAGTGCTTCTGAAGATGGCTGCTCATGACGGCACAACATGTTTTGGTTCTAATGTTAATTTGTTCGAATTAAAACTAAGAGTTCTCATGTTAATATTCTTCTTTTCATGAATTTTCTTTAAGGTAATTAGTGCAGTCTTCTGTTTGTTGAATTGGTATGCAGATGTTTTTGTTTCAGTTCTTGAGTCCTCATGTCAATATTCTTCTTTTCATACGTTTGTGACACAACATTAATCACTTTGTTGTAAAATGCATTTTCTAATCCATGTTTATTTCATGATTGTGTGTCTTCTCAACCAGGTCATGCAGGTAGACATGATCGAAACAAACCATGCATGAACACTAAGCACATCTCTGAAAATTCCTACAAGCAACAAAATCTTCATTGTAGCAGACGACGAACTTCCCAAGTAGTATAGCTATATGACGACACTTCACTAACGCATTCCTTAATTTCTAACATCTCCTTCTATATGTCATTACATATGTGTGTTGGGGTACACATAGCTTTAACTTGGGCTATGTTATCAACGATCATGAGAATGCATGCTTGATAGGCACATGTTTGTACTTAATGCTAGATAGTGGAATCAATATTTTGTTGGTTAGTAAGTCTGATTTGTCTCTTTACTTGATAAATAACTCCAATTAGAATAATTTTTCTGATTGGAACAGTTGTGTGCAAAATGCAGGTATATTCAAGGTCTTAATTTTCTTTCACATTATGCACTGCTCAAAAATCAATGATAGGATAAGCCCTCTTGAAGCTATTCCCTAACCAAGCAAAAAAGTGCATTCCTTTAACTCACAACAAAGAGCTATTATAGAACATGAAAAATACAGAGCACTTATCCCGCCAATCTGTATAGTAACAATGCAGAATACTGAAATGTAGTCTGTACGTAAACATGAAAGAAAATTTGTCACATAAGACCATCATCTATGTAACACATCTATATAATGTATGGGTCCAAGATAATTTTATAAATATTTAAATATGTTTTTCATGTGCGTTTAATATAAATCTGTTATATGCAAGGTTTTATGATGTTCAACAAAGCTCTTAAAGTTATGGCGTTCTATGATATTGAACAAAGATCTTTAATAAGTTGGAGTATTTGTTCCATTCCAACATAATTTTTGTATCGTTGCTTCATTTCTGAACTCATTTCAAAATTTTCCTTACTTAGTTACTTTGAAGGATATATGAAGTGTCAAGCATGAAGTATCTGAGAATGTATTTTTTTTCCTAGTATGAAACTGTGTACAGGGTCTACTTTTTTTATCATTGAGGAAAATATAAGATTTCTATAGTACGCTGTAGTTAATACAATTTAATATTTTCATACAGAACTATAATTGGCAACCACGTGAATAAGGTTCAATACTTTACACATATGAACAGATTTAGCAAGTAAGCAATATATTTGGTGACTCCGCAGTCAACCAAAGTGGGGAACAATAAATAAAAGATCTTCATATATGCAAAGGACGCTTGAGCTGATAGCAAGGAGACATACTATTTTCAGGTGTCATCATATTAATTATTGTGGTTTTATCTGACTAACTCATTTGAAGAAATATACTCACCCATCAATCCCAATGACTCAAATTCTTTAGGTTTTATTAGATGGCATGTCCCAATGTAAATGTGCACTACCGTGTATGTCGTGGTTTTGTCACGGCAGATGTCCGGCTTACCGAACTTGGGTTCAGAGCCGGCGCCATGGTAGTGGACTCAAGAGGGTTGATCGGGACAAGGGACACGAGTTTACCCAGGTTCGGCCCCTCAAGTCGAGGTAAAAGCCTACGTCCTGCTTGTGTTGTTTATTGCTTGTTGTATCGATTACAAGGGGCTAAAGGCTTGACCTAGCTCTCGATAACTTGATCTCTAAGCCGCCCCGGCTCTACCTTTTTATAAGCGGTCAGGACCGCCGGGTCTTACAATGGTACAGTCGGATCACATTACATCTCCGACATTAGACCCCAGGTCAATGGGCCGGCTCATAGGTCAATGTTGTGATCCGGAACCTCCCAGCCGGGTCACATCACGGGGTTATATCCCCAACATTAGACCCCAGGTTGAAGTGAGCCAGCTCATTTCATCCTTCTTCTTCAGCTTTGAGAGTCGCCATGATGTGACCCGGCGTGACGTCATAAGATCCGCTAACGCACCATCAAATCTCTCGCATTTAACCGTTCTCCAAAAATCGAGGCGTCCGTTTCGGCAAAACCGACGCTGTCGCCTGGGATTCCGTGCCCTTATCATTTGTCCTCTTAAATAGGACCCGCACGGGTCATTTACCTTTTCACTTTCCCGCTCGTGCGCCTCTTCTCCTTCGTCTTCCTCCTATCGCTGCCTCATCGACTCCGAGCCTCCTCCCGTTCCGGCGCCGTCGCTCTCGTCTCCGACCTCCGGCCGCTGCATCAACCTGAACAAACCAGAGCTCATCCGCCTCCGCCCCCGACTCCGGTGAGTCTTCTTGTCACGTAGATTAGGCCGTAGAGTTAGGGTTTCCGGCGCGGCCGTCGCCGCGTGCTCGTCTCCGACGCGGCCGTCGCGGGTGCATTCCGGCGCTTTTTGCGCCGCCGTAGAGAGCATCGTCACCGCTGCTGCCGTTTCACGGGCCGGATACGCGCAATGCGCAGGTCATTCGGGTTTAGTTGTCATCTTTAGCTCCCTACTGTTCGTCGCCGAGTTGAAATAAAAATGCCTTTTACCGTCTTCGTAGATCCATAATTTTAACCGCAGTTGGCGGAATCGGTTTGTCCGTGTCTTAGATTAATTCCGACTCTTCTTGCAACGATGAGCCGCTAGATTTCCTCCGACTTTCATTATCCAATCGTTTCAAAACATAGCTTTAGACCCCTGTAGATCGTAAGCCGCTAGATCCTTTTACTTTCTTTTGACTAGTCATAATTTTCCCTTGCACAGTATTCTTTAAGCCGCCCTTATGGCTCGTGCCAGCAACTCTTGCAATTGGGTCGGCTCATGCATCACCGAGGAATACCTGACGGAGCTTGCAACAGCCGGCACCCTCCCCCCTAAGACTGAAATCAACTGGCGGGCTCCGGGTGATGAGACCCGCCCTGCACCGAAGGGAGGTGGTTGTCTTCACAGATCACATCGAGCGGGGATTTGTGCCACCCGGCTCCAAGTTCTTCGGCGACATCCTCCACTTATACAAGCTGCACCCGCAAGACCTGGCCCCGAATTCAATCTCCAACATCTGCCATTTCCAAGTCCTCTGCGAGGTGGACCTCAAGAGTCGTCCATCAGTTGAATTTTTAAGAGAGTTCTTCTACGCCAACCGTCAGACGGAATGCAAAGGCGGGCCGAGTCTGGAATTCGAAGGGATTACCCTTCAGCGCCGGAGAGGCATCATCTTTCCAGCCATCCGGATGCCTAGTCATCCCAAAGACTGGCACAAGACGTGGTTCTACTCCCAAGACACGTCTCCAGCGACAGAGCGCGCCCTGCCAGGTTATCGCCCTTGCCGGCTCTCCACCGAATCAGCTCTGCCGGACCGGGTCTCCGCAACGGACAGCGCTAGATTCGCAGCGGCTCACACCAAGGTGAAAGCTCTTATGGCCAACGGCCTCATTGGGACTGACTTGACTCGCTGCTTGATCACCTGGCGGATCATGCCTTTGAGCCTCCGGGACCGGCTCATGTGTGAGTACCCAGGGGAGTACGACAGCGACTTATGTTACAGTGTTGCTCCTATAACAGAAGATGACATATGTATGTCTGTTTGAAGCCTCGTGCATGAGACCTCCGGTCCTTGCAGCGCCATCGGGATGGCGCCTTTCTGCCCGGCTAACCCGGCACCGGCTGTAAGGTTTCTTTCTTCCGTCTGTTAAATATTCATGTATTCTTCTCGCTTAATTGTAAGATCTTTCTTCCAGCTTACAGGCTAGCTCCGACTTCTGGAAGAGGCAGTACGCGCCGCCTCCCAAGGCCACCAAGAAGAAAGCCGCCCATAAGAAACAGAGACGGGTGGCTCCTAAGGAGAACTGGCTGGAGCAGCCGGCTTCCATAGATTCGGAAGTAATCACCCAACTTTTACGTAACTCTTTTTCGGCTCTTCCTATTTCTTTACTAATATTTGCCGTGCTCACAAGATGAAGTGGAGACCAGTCAGGCGAACGCTCCTGAGGTAACTTTCTCCGACTCTGAATATTACCCTCGAAAGCCGCGGTGGGTTGTTAGGAAGGTCCCACTTTCTCACCCTCTCGCTTACTTGGCTCCCAATTTTCTGTTGAAAAAGCAACAACAGACAGAGCGTCGCCAGACCCAGAGCGCCGGCTCTGCGGAGCTAGCTTCGGGAATTCCTAACTCACCGGCTCTCAAGAAGCGGCTAGTAGAGGTATGTACTTGATACTTCTTTTTAAATCTTCTTCATACTCAAGTATTCTCATTTCCGTGTCTTGCTTTTCAGAAAACACCCTCATCCGACGACTCTTCTGCTTCCGTTCTTCCTCCTCCGAAGATCAATCCTCTATAAGTACTTAAATATCCGGATGTCTTAGTAAGAACACCGGTCTCTTGCATATGCTAACCTTTGAATTTACAGTGCCCAGGCGAAACGCCGCAAGAACAACCCTTCCTCCGGCTCTGCCTCCGAGAACCCGGAGACTGAAAAGCCGGAGGAGACTCCAGCGGAACAAGCTCCAACTGCCACCTCCCAGAGCCTATGCGGGACGATGCTCCCATGGAGAACTCCCCAATCGCTCCTTCCAGGCCGGTTACACCCGCCAGGACTCCTGCAACACCGGATGTCATCATCACCGGGTCTACCCAGAGGCCTCCTTCACCAGCGCACGTCTTGACTCGGCACGCCGAGTCGTCTGAAACTTCCCGGAAGCTTGAATTCAACACATCTTATGACAAGATGACAGCCGACGAGCTCCACTCGGGTTATCTGAACCGGGTGAACACCATCCGAGAGCTAGAACTCCAGCTGGTTGCCATGATGAAGGCCAAGTACAAGGTATGTCGTCCTTCTCCAATCATAGCCTTCCCCAGGCCCCAAGAGCCGGGTGAACTCTAGTGCATAGATAGCCCGGGTCTTCCTTGAAGGCTGATATAGAAACCATCTAGGTATTGCTCGTAGATATTACCTCCTGTAGCCCCCAAGTGCCGGGTTTTTCTGCTTGCAGCAACCTGGGACTTTACATGTCTTGTATTATACAAAGTTTTTGCCGGGTGTAGCCCCCAAGAACCGGCTTATCAGAACATGATGAGCCGGGTCTTCAATACGGACCTCATAATGTACTTAAATAGTTGAACCTCGTAGCCCCCAAGCGTCAACTCAAAGTTTGTATTTGAGCCGGAACTTCCGGATGTATAAAAGAGCCTCGATGTAGCCCCCAAGTTCCGGGTTAATTTCAAGGAAAATGACTCGGAACTCCATGCTTAAGTAGAGCAAATGGACATTAGCCCAAAAGTGTCAAATATATTGCCTGCAATATGTTTGAGACTTGACTATTTTTGAACTAGAAACACCTGCATAATTGAATCTCCTCACTGCTTATAAGAACTCATACTTTATTTTACCATGTGCAAGGAGCTCTAAACGCCGCCGGCTTAGAGACGGCAGAGCTAAAAACAAGCTTGGCGGCAGAACAAGAGGCACGGAAGGCGGCTGATGAGAAGTGCCGGCTGTTGGTGGAAGAGATCGCTAAAGCCAACGCCGAGCTAATATCCTTAAGGGAGGCTGCCGAGTCAGAGAAGACCGCGCTCACCAAGCGGGCGGATGACGCCGATCAGCGGCTTGTACCCGCTGCTGAGGAGCTTCAAGGCCTGAAACAGCACATCACCAAGATGACTTCTGCTCTCTTTGTAAAGTCTTCTGTTGTCATATTTGTTATGCCTTTACTCGTCTGAAAAATTGGCGACTCATATATTTTCTCTGGTTCTTGTAGGCCCCTTGAGTCGGCAACTTGGATCAAACAGCATCCTATCCTTGAAAGCCATCTACACTCTGACAGAACAGCTATATTGCGGGGCGATGTTCGCCATCAAGGGTGTGCAATACAAGGACAAAATTCCCAATACCCTGAAAGGGGTGTTAGAATTGTTCTCCACCATCCCCAAACAGATGCAAGAGCTGAAGAAGTCCTCCTTCCATCAAGGAGTTGTTGCAGGCCTGAGCCGGGCCCTTGCCTTCGTGCCGGATCTTACACCGGCTGAGATGATGGACGGGTTTCCGGCTTAGAAGGTCGACGGCTCAGAGTTCTCCGAAGCTGATTATCACAAGTGTGTCAAAGACTCCCGCTTCCTGGTGTCTGTACTCGCTGATGAGGCGAATCTAGACAAGTATTAGGCTTCTTATGACGCAGAGAACAAATGGATTCGCGGGGCTCTTTAAGACTGTGAAGATTTGACACCCGCCCAGAGCAAAGCTCTCTTCCCTGGTGAGCTCGACACCTCAAGTTTCTTTGAAGGGTACTTTGTTGCCGTGTCTAACTGCAACTGGGAACTCTGCAACCTCAAGATCAGAAACGTGGAAGAGACGGAGCAGGGTGAGCCGGCCCAGTGAGGAGCTCTTGTAATCATCCATCCGGAACACCGTTGTAAAAAACTTTTGTTTTCCTTCTAAGAACAGAGTTGTAATAGCTGTAGTAGTTTGAAACATTCATACGGGCTATTACATATCACGGGTTATCAATCTTTACTCTTTATGCTTCCAATTGTGTGATTGCTTGTATGTCGGATTAACCATTAAAGCCGGATAATATGCCTTTGACAATGATTGAAACCTTGAATAAGGCTGAGATAAGCCCACTGTAGATAATCCATCTGCGAGGTATCAACCGGAGCAACATGACTCCGAGTTTTAGGAATGCTTGTTGATAACTAGTCATAGGATAATATGAGTTGTGTTCCAAGGTAAATACCTTCCATTAACACCCGCGGCTGTTAAAGAGCCGGAAGCGGCCTGAAGCCAGTAATCTTGCAGGGAACATGAGTCGCCCTTACGAATAACTTGTGTTGAGAGCCGGAAACGGCAGGAAGCCAGCAACTTTCCAGAGAACATAAGTCGCCCTTGCAAATAAATTGTGTTTAGGAGCCGGAAACGGCAAAAAGCCAGCAGCTCGTAGGCTGCGCCATGAAGGCAAGAGGGCTTCTGTTGCTAGGAAGTATGTATCCTTCCACAACTAGTTTTGGCGTAAACGCCGGTTGGTAGGGTGAGATAAGCGAGCCCGTCGGCAAGAAGCCCCCTTCGACAACCGCGGTTAATAAGTAACCGGATGTGGCATAAAGCCGACTGTTAGGGTGAGATAAGCGAGCCCGTCAGCAAGAAGCCCCCTTCGACAGCCGCAGTTGATAAGCAATTGGAATTTGATGTACACGCAGTTGCCTTAGGGGAAATTTTTAAGCTATACCAACAGTAAGAAGCCTCCATCAGCAACAACGCTTAATGTACTCAAACTTTGCATCAGTTCAGGGTCTCTAAAGCGAGATTGTCCGTCACGACGTGAGCCGGCTCAGGGTCTCTAAGGCGAGATTGACTGGTAAGAGCTTATGATATTGACATCAGTTCAGGGTCTCTAAGGCGAGATTGGCCGTCACAACGTGAGCCGGCTCAGGGTCTCTAAAGCGAGACTGACTGGTAAGAGCTTATAATATTGACATCAGTTCAGGGTCTCTAAGGCGAGATTGGCCGTCACAACGTGAACCGGCTCAGGGTCTCTAAAGTGAGATTGACTGGTAAGAGCTTATGATATTGACATCAGTTCAGGGTCTCTAAGGCGAGATTGGCCGTCACAACGTGAGCCGGCTCAGGGTCTCTAAAGCGAGATTGACTGGAATAAATACCGCGGGTCACTGTAAACCGGCTTAACTCAAAAATGTCATCCTTATAATATAAGAAGATCCCAAGAGTCGGAGATCAATAACTTGTAAAAGTAGCACTAACATGTATACAGTAGAACAATGGTGAGCTCCAGCATCTATTAAATATAGTATGGTCGTAAGTGCGCAAGGTTCCACGGCCGCAAAGTCTCTTGACCCGTCGTGTCTGACTCGTTACGAATATCAACAAGATAGTATGATCCATTGTTGAGGTTTCTGCTAACCACAAAGGGTCCTTCCCATGGGGGAGACAGCTTATGCATCCCAGACTGGTCTTGAATGAGCCAGAGCACCAGGTCACCTTCCTGGAACGTCCGGGTCTTCACCCTGCGGCTGTGATAACGGCACAGGTCTTGCTGGTAAATAGCCGATCTAGTGGCTGCCAACTCACGTGCTTCATCCAACGCGTCCAAGGCATCTTGACGTGCTATCTCATTATCCGTCTCAACGTAAGCCGCCACTCTTGGCGAGTCATGCCGGATATCACTGGGTAGAACTGCCTGGGCCCCGTATACCATAAAGAAAGGTTTAAAACCCGTAGACCTGTTAGGTGTAGTCCGGATACTCCATAAGACAGAAGGCAACTCCTCAACCCAGCATCCGGGTGTTCGCACTAAAGGGGTCATAAGACGAGGCTTGACCCCTTGCAGAATTTCCTGATTAGCTCTCTCAGCTTGACCATTGGATTGCAGATGTGCCACGGCTGAAACATCAAGCCGTATATGCTCCTTCTCACGGAATACCTTCATAGCTCCTTTGGACAAATTTGTGCCATTATCAGTGATAATGCTATGCAGGTAGCCAAAATGATAGATCAACTTTTTCACAAATTTGACTGTTGTAGGTGCGTCACACTTGCTAACCGGCTCAGCCTCGACCCACTTAGTAAACTTGTCAACCGCCACCAAGAGTTGCGTCTTTTTATCTTTGGACCGCTTAAAAGGTCCTACCATGTCGAGCCCCCAGACTGAAAATGGCCAAGTGATTGGTATCATCCGCAATTCTTGAGCCAGAACATGAGCACGTCGGCCAAATTTCTGATAGCTATCACATTTGTGAACAATGTCTTCTGCATCTTTATGAGCCGTCAACCAGAAAAAACCAGGTCGAAATGCCTTGGCCACTAAAGATCTTGACCCGGCATGATGTCCACAGTCTCCAGCATGAATTTCATTTAGAATCTGCTGGCCCTCCTCTGGTGATACGCAACGCTGAAACACACCAGTGACACTGCGTTTGTGCAACTCACTATTGATAATTGTCATAGACTTCGAGCGGCGGGTGATTTCCCGAGCCCGGCTCTCATCAGCTGGCAGCTCGCCGCGCGTCAAATACGCAAAGTAAGGAGTGGTCCAATCCGGAATAACATGTAAAGCCGCCACCAAAGCCGCCTCCGGGTCAGGAATGGCTAGGTCTTCCTCGGAAGGCATCTTGACAGTCAGATGATATAAAACATCAAGAAAAAAATTAAGCGGGATCAGCTTACGCTGAGACCCGAGTCTTGATAATGCATCAGCCGCCTCGTGCCGCCGACGATCAATATGATCCACTTGATATCCCTTGAATTGACCCGCAGCGATGTCAACCGCCTGTCGATAAGCCGCCATGCGTGGGTCCTTGGAATCCCACGTACCTGAAACTTGCTGTGCCACAAGATCTGAGTCGCCCAGGCATCTGACCCGGCTTAAATTCATCTCTTTGGCGACTCTTAAACCATGTAGTAAGGCCTCATATTCGGCCGCATTGTTAGTACAGGGGAACATCACCCAGAGTACGTAACAAAACTTATCACCTTTAGGGGACGTGAGATCCACCCCAGCACCAGACCCCTCAAGCTGTTTAGACCCGTCAAAATGTATAGTCCAATATGTGTTGTCCGGCTTTTCTTCAGGCGCCTGGCACTCTGTCCAATCATTTATGAAATCCACCACTGCTTGAGACTTGATTGCTGTGCGAGGGGTGTAAGTGATGTTGAGGGATCCCAGCTCTAGAGCCCACTTAGCAATTCTTCCCGTAGCCTCTCTATTCTGGATGATATCTCCCAATGGAGCAGAGCTTACCACAGTTATTGGATGGCCCAAAAAGTAGTGCTTCAACTTACGGTTAGCCATAAATACTCCATATATGAGTTTCTGCCAATGTGGATACCTCTGCTTAGATTCTTCTAAGACTTCACTGGTATAATAAACAGGCCTTTGAACGGGATACTCTTGCCCTACCTCCTTACGCTCCACCACAATCGCCACACTGACCGCCCAGCTGTTAGCCGCCACATAGAGGAGCAACGGCTCTCTCTCAGCTGGAGCGGCTAACACTGGCGGCTCAGTCAATTGCTTTTTAAGAGCTTCCAACGCCTCTCCGGCTTCTATGCTCCACTTAAATTTGTGTGTCTTTTTCAGCATCTGATACAAAGGGATAGCCTTCTCCCCAAGCCGACTTATGAACCGGCTCAATGCCGCAATCCGGCCTGTGATACGCTGAACGTCATTAATGCACATCGGCTCTCGCAGAGAGGTGATAGCCTTTATTTTGTCCGGGTTAGCCTCAATTCCACGCTCTAAGACTAAGAACCCCAAGAGCTTCCCTACAGGAACACCAAAAACACATTTTGACGGTTTAAGCATCATTTTGTAGACCCGGAGATTGTCGAAAGTTTCCTTTAAGTCCTCCAAGAGGGTTTCCTTCTTCCGAGACTTCACCACTATATCATCCACATAGGCGTAAACATTGCGGCCGATCTGAGGGTGGAGACAATTCTGCACACACCTCTGATAAGTCGCCTGGGTACTCTTAAGCCCAAAAGGCATGGAGACGTAACAGAACGCCCCAAAGGGTGTGATAAAGGACGTCTTCTCTTGATCCTTTACTGCCATCTGAATCTGGTGATACCCAGAGTAAGCATCCAAAAAACGCAAGCTCTCACACTCGGCTGTTGCATCAATGATCTGATCGATATGGGGGAGCGCGAAAGGATTGTCCGGACAAGCCTTATTGAGATCCGTGTAATCTATGCACATACGCCAAGTGACATTCTTCTTAAGCACTAACACCGGGTTGGCCAACCACTCCGGGTGAAAGACTTCGATTATAAACCCTGCCGCTAAGAGCCGGGCCACCTCTTCCCCAATGGCCTTGCGCCTCTCCTCATTGAACCGTCATAGGAATTGTTTAACCGGCTTATACTTTGGATTCACATTGAGATTGTGCTCAGCGAACTCTCTCGGGACACCCGGCATGTCAAAAGGTTTCCATACGAAGATGTCCCAATTCTCACGGATGAATTCGATGAGCGCACCTTCCTATTTGGGGTCCATGTGAGCCCCGATGATGAACTGCTTGGATGAGTCGCCCGGAGCGAAATCCACTGCTTTGGTATCATCCACCGAAAATTTGAGCGGCGGGTCTGCCTCTGTAGTACGCTTCTTTAGTGGAGTCATATCGTCTGGGTCAACATTTTCCTTGTAAAATTTGAGTTCCTCCTGCGCACAACTGGCCTCTGCATAAGCCGCATCTCCTTCCTCACACTCAATAGCCGTCTGCCGGTTACCGTGAACCATGATTGTGTCATTTAAGCCGGGCATCTTGAGCTGTAGATAGACATAACATGGTCTAGCCATGAACTTGGCATAAGCCGGTCGCCCGGACAATGCGTTGTAAGGGCTCTTAATTTTGACCACCTCAAACCATAGGGTTTCCACCCTGTAGTTGTGTTCATCACCGAAGGCAACCTCCAAAGCAATTTTTCCCACAGGGTACGCCGACTTACCAGGTACCACACCATGAAACACAGTAGAAGAAGCCTTAAGATCCTTGTCTAACAATTTCATCCTCCGAAAGGTGTCATAATATAAGATGCTGATGCTGCTGCCTCCATCCATGAGCACCTTGTTCACCCCATAGCCATGTATCTGGGGGGCCACCACTAAAGCAAGTTGGCCCGGGTCATCTACCTGAGGCGGGTGATCCGCCCGGCTCCAGGTTATGTCATATTCTGACCATGGCAAAAATCGTGGGAGAGCCTGTGCGGCCGTGTTGACCGCTCGTCTGCGCAACTTTGCATCTCGTTTATTGTGGCCAGTTGTAAATACATGATATTGCCCTGAGCTGAGCTGCTTCGGGTTACTCTGGAATCCGGACTGGTTACGCTGCTGCTGTTGATGATTGATATTATTGTTGTTGTTGCTCGGATGCTGTTGGTGTTGTTGGCTATTATGACCCGGATACCCCGCTCCTGAGCCGCTAGCGCCAAACCCGACACCTGATCCGCCATGACATGAACCGCCAGGCCCTGAGCCGCCTGACGGTCCGCCGCCCTTATTATTGGGCGGCTGAAAATGTTGATTCTTAAACCTCTGCATGATGAAACAGTCGCCCCATGCGTGTGTCGACGGCTTATTGGGTGTATTGTGTTCGGGGCAAGGCTTCCTAAGAGCCGCTTCCAAATTGAAAGGGGGGCTGTTGTCACGCCGGTACGGCTTATACCATCCATTCCCCTTGAAAGCATTCGGCCCTGTGTTACCGTTTGCCACTGGCTTTGACCCGTCGCCGACATTCCTTTGCTTGTTCTGATTTCCGTTGTTTCCAGAGCCCTTCGCTTGACTAGTCTTCTTCCCTTGATTTGACTTCTCCTCGTCCGAGCCCGGGTCTTCGGTATTATCTGAGTCGGCATATTTCGTTAGAGCCGTCATGAGCTCCCCCATGTCCCGGCACGTGCGTTTAAGCCGGCCAAGCTTCTGCTTTAGTGGAACAAAGTGACAGTTCTTCTCCCGAATAAGCACCACCTGAGCCGCCGTGATCTGCTCTGACGAGTGGATGATGGTTGAGACCCGCCGGACCCAATATTGGGCCGAATCGTTCTCCTACTGAACGCAATGATCCAAATCTACAATGGTCATGGGATGCTTACAAGTCCCTTGGAAGCTTTTGATGAATTTAGCCCTTAGCTCGGCCCAGGAACTAATAGTGTTGGGCGGTAAGCCCTTTAGCCACGTGCGAGCCAGACCCTCAAGCATCATGATGAAATACTTTGCAAAGACTGCTTCACTGACGTCTAACATTTCCATGGCCAGCTCATAGCTCTCGACCCAAGCCTCAGGAGGGAGATCCGCTGTATAATTTGGCACCTTACGGGGCCCCTTGACATCCTTCGGCAACCTCTCACTTCGTAGAGCCGGAGTCAAGCACGGGACTCCCACGGCTCTAGTACTGCTAGTACTTCAAGCTTCCATCAACACCGAGAGTTCATGACCCGAACGACCCATCGCCACTTCTTGCTCTCGCCTACTCCTAGCCTGGTCCACAAGAGCCTGTGCCCCTCCTCCGGATCAAAACGCGGGCCACTGCGGGAGTCCGCCGGCGATTCATAACGCCAGCTGAAGCTTCATCTAGGGAGAGGGGTTGAATGGACCCGGCTCCGGCTGTGAGCATACTTCTCTTGTTGAGCCATGGCTGTTTGTAGATATCCGATGGCATTCCTTACTTCTTCCGCAAAGGGTGCCTCCTATGGGATAGGGATTGCTTCAAGCCGGGTAGCCGCCGCCACCATGTTCTCGGCCGGGTTAGAATAATGACCCACCGGTGTTGTGAACCCTCCGGGCTGGGCCGTGTGAGCCGCCGCTTGCCCTTCCTCTGGGGCAGCCGCCGCTCTCCCAGATCCGAGGGTGTTAAAGAGATTCCTTCCCTCATAACGCTCTGGCAGAAGAGATTGATGCCTCCTGCGGTGCACTGCCGCCGCAGACACTTGTTCCAGCCCCAAACGTAAAGCATCGGCCTTGATCCGCACAGCCTCTGCCTCCATCCGGGTGTTCCGCTCAGCTATCCTCTGACGCTCCTCAACCATCCGACCCTTGATCCTGGCGATCTACGTATTTCGAGCCGCTTGATTCTCAGGTGTAACCTCTGTAGCCAACAAAGCTTGAAGCTCGTCCATCAATTCGACCAGACTCTGGGCTGGCGGCCCCGGAGGAGGGTTTGCCTGTGACCCGGATCCCCCAAGCCCTGCCATGAATACTGCCACGTGAGATGGCCACTCCGGCCCGTCCGACCCGCTCTGCTCTGGCTCGCGGCGGGTGTAGCTCCCAAGACCCCCATTGTGGAGCTGATACACAGACTCTGTCTCTCCACTTGACGACCCATCTTCGGAGTGTACGAGAGTCCCTTGAGATCCGGAAGCCTCCAGATCCGTAGCTTGCGTGAAGCCTACGAAGACAGGCCCTCGACCCGGACGAGCGCGGGTAGGGCCTACCTTGCATCCGGGCTGAAGACACCGAGCCGGCTCGACGATGTTGGAGCAGACTTCTGGCCCGGGTGTAGACCCGTCGATCCTTCCGCTGAACACTTGGAACCCACCGAACGGAACCCAGAATCCGTACTCCACGGACGCAGCCTCCGGTCCCTAGCCGGCATCGTCGATGTAGAGCCGGCCTGGGCGACTCTTGCACATCTGTCCAACGACGTATCCCTTGAGCCCTGGAAGGGAGCCCCTTGAGAACTCAACACCACCGAGCGCCAGCCCCATGGTGGGCGCCAACTGTCGTGGTTTTGTCACGGCAGATGTCCGGCTTACCGAACTTGGGTTCAGAGCCGGCCCCATGGTAGTGGACTCAAGAGGGTTCATGATTCCTCATGTCAATATTCTTCTTTTCATACGTTTGTGACACAACATTAATCACTTTGTTGTAAAATGCATTTGTTTCAGTTCTTGAGTCCTCATGTCAATATTCTTCTTTTCATACGTTTGTGACACAACATTAATCACTTTGTTGTAAAATGCATTTTCTAATCCATGTTTATTTCATGATTGTGTGTCTTCTCAACCGGGTCATGCAGGTAGACATGATCGAAACAAACCATGCATGAACACTAAGCACATCTCTGAAAATTCCTACAAGCAACAAAATCTTCATTGTAGCAGACGACGAACTTCCCAAGTAGTATAGCTATATGACGTCACTTCACTAACGCATTCCTTAATTTCTAACATCTCCTTCTATATGTCATTACATATGTGTGTTGGGGCACACATAGCTTTAACTTGGGCTATGTTATCAACGATCATGAGAATGCATGCTTGATAGGCACATGTTTGTACTTAATGCTAGATAGTGGAATCAATATTTTGTTGGTTAGTAAGTCTGATTTGTCTCTTTACTTGATAAATAACTCCAATTAGAATAATTTTTTGATTGGAACAGTTGTGTGCAAAATGCAGGTATATTCAAGGTCTTAATTTTCTTTCACATTATGCACTGCTCAAAAATCAATGATAGGATAAGCCCTCTTGAAGCTATTCCCTAACCAAGCAAAAAAGTGCATTCCTTTAACTCACAACAAAGAGCTATTATAGAACATGAAAAATACAGAGCACTTATCCCGCCAATCTGTATAGTAACAATGCAGAATACTGAAATGTAGTCTGTACGTAAACATGAAAGAAAATTTGTCACATAAGACCATCATCTATGTAACACATCTATATAATGTATGGGTCCAAGATAATTTTATAAATATTTAAATATGTTTTTCATGTGCGTTTAATATAAATCTGTTATATGCAAGGTTTTATGATGTTCAACAAAGCTCTTAAAGTTATGGCGTTCTATGATATTGAACAAAGATCTTTAATAAGTTGGAGTATTTGTTCCATTCCAACATAATTTTTGTATCGTTGCTTCATTTCTGAACTCATTTCAAAATTTTCCTTACTTAGTTACTTTGAAGGATATATGAAGTGTCAAGCATGAAGTATCTGAGAATGTATTTTTTTTCCTAGAATGAAACTGTGTACAGGGTCTACTTTTTTTATCATTGAGGAAAATATAAGATTTCTATAGTACGCTGTAGTTAATACAATTTAATATTTTCATACAGAACTATAATTTGCAACCACGTGAATAAGGTTTAATACTTTACACATATGAACAGATTTAGCAAGTAAGCAATATATTTGGTGACTCCGCAGTCAACCAAAGTGGGGAACAATAAATAAAAGATCTTCATATATGCAAAGGACGCTTGAGCTGATAGCAAGGAGACATACTATTTTCAGGTGTCATCATATTAATTATTGTGGTTTTATCTGACTAACTCATTTGAAGAAATATACTCACCCATCAATCCCGATGACTCAAATTCTTTAGGTTTTATTAGATGGCATGTCCCAATGTAAATGTGCACTACCGTGTATGTCGTGGTTTTGTCACGGCAGATGTCCGGCTTACCGAACTTGGGTTCAGAGCCGGCGCCATGGTAGTGGACTCAACAGGGTTGATCGGGACAAGGGACACGAGTTTACCCAGGTTCGGCCCCTCAAGTCGAGGTAAAAGCCTACGTACTGCTTGTGTTGTTTATTGCTTGTTGTATCGATTACAAGGGGCTAAAGGCTTGACCTAGCTCTCGATAACTTGATCTCTAAGCCGCCCCGACTCTGCCTTTTTATAAGAGGTCAGGACCGCCGGGTCTTACAATGGTACAGTCGGATCACATTATATCTCCGAGTCTATCTCTAACTCCTTAATCAAGTTACCTTTGACACGTCTTGCACGCCTGAGTCGGCTCCGTCCGGCCCATGCTAAGAGTCGCCCATCGCCTTGGGCCTTGAATCAACGCTGTCCTCATGGGCCGGCTCATAGGTCAATGTTGTGATCCGGAACCTCCCAGCCGGGTCATATCACGGGGTTATATCCCCAACAGTGTATGTTAATAATATAGACAACAATGTAATATTTAGACCTAGACCGTGCAAATGCACGGGTTGACGAATAGTTAATCTATAGTTCCAAATGAAATAATTTATATATGAAAAATTATCAGAAAAATACAAGGAATGTGATGGTATCATTTTCATGCATGTTTGTGTAACTTATACACACTGTTTAGGACAATTTAAATACAGACATTCATATGCTTTTATAGGGAGTTGGAATTGATGTATATCTATCAAATAACTTCCGTTTAACTTGTGGGCACTTGCATTATACTAAACCAGCAACATGATAACATGTCAACTTGTCATACTCATGCATCATGGTGAAGCATTTGCCATGTTTAAATTATTCTCTATTTGACTTTGTCGATAGACTTGCGAGACGTAGTTATCAACGACATCGAAGAAAAACTATGTTGTTTTGATCAACAAGCAAGCAACACCCCTTGAGCGTTTCGATATAATCCCACTATCTCACTCTGGCTCTCATTTCAATGCATTAGGACAGACAATTCAACTGTTAAGTTTGTTCCGGTAGATGAACCCACTCCTCTGCATGACCTATCATTCTCAAAGTTAATAGCTAAACCAAGCCATGTTGTTCCATAACCTTGTTATGCTTTCTATGCTTAGAGTTGTGTGAGGTATGATTCATCTAGACGATGAACCAGAGTGATATGGATGTGTTCTAATGATAAGAGTTAGGTGATGAACCTATTTTGGTAAAGGTAGCAATGAAAGGCCATGTAGGAGTACATGGTGGGTTATCTCATTGAAACCGCTCATAGAGACTGAGTTTCATGTTTTGTTCCAAGACTAGCTACTACCGCACATTGGGCTCTGGTAACTCAAGCTCTCTCGACCTATTAACCTACCCTGTTCTCAGTCTAGGAGTCATAGTAGTTTGAAATGTTGATAGGTGTGGAACAACCTGCAAAGTGGATGAACGAACCAATCGGGACCGGCTTGGGGCCCTGCTCACCATCTTTGAGGCCATGTTGGAAACCTCGGCCACACTTTCATTATGGGTTCCAACTCCGATAACTGACTGCCTTGGACGTGAGTTGTTGTAAGTTAATGTCCATGGCTGACTCCCTCGTCTGGCTTTCGCTTGAGGGTTGCCGAGGTGCCTTTTTACATGCACATGTTGATATGTGTCAGGAGCATGTGTGACGAAGTACACCCCTGCACGGTAAACTATCTATTCGAATAGTCGCGTTCATGGATATGGACTACTTGGATGCTTATACATTTGATAGATATGATACTCTAAAATACTCCAAATAAGGGTGGGTGCTCTGGATGGCTTCTCATAGCAAGACGAGAGAGGATCCATAGTGGTGTATCAATTGCTGACTAGCTAGATGGACTCGTGTACGCTCTCTCGTAGGGATACAAGAGAGGGAGAATACTTTATTGTAGTTTAGTTTAGTTAAAGGTCAAAGCTGGCATTTCTACAGTAAACCCCACAATCCCGTTCTTTGATACATGATGCATATGTAGTTAGTTCTGATGTAAGACTCGTTATGTACCTTCATACTGACTGTTGGTTATTTATGTTTTTGCAGAGATATACATTGTTCTCTTTTACATTTCTTCTTGAAGTTGACATCGATGCAATAACTTGGGAAACCAGACAGGAGTCTGGCTCCTTTGGTAGGGTCGTTGTAGCTTTTCAGGCTCTTACAACCGCTTTTAGTAGATGGCTGTACGTAGACATGTAACTTCCGCGTGTTGTTTGTATGCTTTGAATGTTGGGTCATGTGACCCCTTCTTGCAACATTATACTATGCTGGCTCTTTGGAGCATTCTAAATAGAAGTTATGTTGTAGAGTATTATTGTGATGCATTGTTGTATCTACGCATATTGTGCATAATGCTTGTATGGTTGAGATGCCTTGATATGTGTGGGGTTTGACACCTAGTTGTATACCTTTAGTAGCCTTCTTTATGGGGAAATGCCTCTTTGTGCTGCCATTGAGCCTTGGTTGCTTGCTACTTCTCCGGACACATTGATTGACCGTTGTGTATCCTTCTTTCCTGTTGTGTCTATCCTTACGGGGAAATGTCACGTTGTGTAATGGAGTCCTTGTAGCTTGCTATGACTCGTCTACACACGCTGATGAATGACACTTGCATTTTTGGGTTACGTATCACTGTCCCTTTATGTGTGCCACTTGGGTCTATAAATAGTTATGTCTACCTTGGTTCTCTGACATATGGATGCTAGCAACATAATCACACACATGAGCCAAAAGGTGCAAACTGTCTGACCAAGGTAAGGTGGCATCCGTTGAGTACCGTGCGTGAGGATGTAAAGTTATATGATGTGTGATACGTCTCCAACATATCTATAATTTTTGATCATTCCATGCTATTATATTATCAATCTTGGATGTTTTCTATACATGAATATGTTGTTTTATATTATTTTTGGGACTAACTTACTAATCCAGTGCCCAGTGCCAGTTCCTGTTTTTTCCGTGTTTTTGACCTTTTTCAGATAGGAATATCAAATGGAGTCCAAACGGAATAAAACTTTCACCGTGATTTTTTATGGCAAATATCAAAAATACCTGAAGAAAAAAGTATCGGAGAGGTGGCCCAAGGGAGCCACGAGCCTGCTAGGCGCGGCCCCACCCCTGGGCGCGCCTAGAGGGCTCGTGACCTCCTCGTGGCCCCTCTCCGCTTATTTCCAATGCCAGATGGTCTTATAAATACCAAAACCCTCAGAATTACACCTAGATCGCAAGTTACGCCGCCGCAGACCTCCAGAGCCACCAAAAACCAATCGGGAGCCCGTTCCGGCATCCTGCCGGAGGGGAATTCATCGCCGGAGGCCATCTTCATCAACAACCATTGTCTCCCTTGCCTCTCCGATGATGCGTGAGTAGTTCACCTCAGACCTACGGGTCCATAGCTAGTAGCTAGATGGCTTCTTCTCTATCTTTGATCTCCAATACAAAGTTCTCCATGATCTTCATGGTGATCTACCCTATGTAATCTTCTTTTGTGGTGTGTTTGTTGGGATCCGATGAATTGTGGATTTATGATCAGATTATCTATGAATATTATTTGAGTCAATTGTGAATTATTATATTCATGATTTCGTATCCTTGTAATTCTCTTTGAGTTATAGGTTTAGTTTGGCCAACTTGATCTATAGTTCTTGCAATAGGAGAAGTGCTTGGTTTTTGGTTCATACCGTGCGGTGTCCTCGCCTAGTGACAGAAGGGGTAGCGAGGCACATATCGTGTTGTTGACATCAAGGGTAAAAAGATGGGGTTTATATCATATTGCATGAATCTATCCCTCTAAATCATGTCATCTTGCTTAACGCATTACTCTGTTTATCATGAACTTAATACACTAGATGCATGCTGGATAACGGTCGATGTGTGGAGTAAGAGTAGTAGATGCAGAAAGTATCGGTCTACTTGTCTCGGACGTGATGCCTATATGTATGATCATTGCCTTAGTTATTGTCATGACTTTGCGATTTTCTATCAATTGCTCAACAGTAATTTGTCACCCACCGTAATACTTGCTTTCATGAGAGAAGCCTCTAGTGAACACTATGCCCCCTAGGTCTATTTTACATATTATATATTCAGATTTAAACATAAAAACACCGAAAATACTTTGCTGCAATTATTATCTACTTATTTACGTTTATCTATTACTACTATTAGATCTCACTTTGCAATCAATTGTGAAGAGATTGACAACCTCTTTATCGCGTTGGGTGCAAGTTGTTTGTGTTTTTGCAGGTTCCTTGTTGCTCCCTCTTGTTCCTCCTACTGGATTGATACCTTTGTTCTCCAACTGAGGGAAATACTTACGGCTACCTTGCTGCATAACCCTTTCCTCTTCAAGGTAAAAACCAACGCAACACAAGAATTCGTCCGTTAACTCGCCAATTTCAGGTGACGTTGTGGAGAAGTAGCAATGTGTTACATGCTACATCTGTGTAGCTTAGGATCAAGGTCCCAACATTTATAATTATCCGATTCAGCTCCTAATGATGGTGCCCATTTGAGGATATGGTCATCGTTTTTGCTTGTCATGCGAAGTTGTTGGCAATCCCTTCTAGACTCCATCATGAGGTAGATGACATAGAATCCATAGTTCTTACCTTCTATTTGTTGATGGACACAACAAAAGTTATTTTTATGCTCGAAACCATGCGCGTCCTTCCTTGTTTTCTTAATGTCAACGTGGCCACCCCTCAAGACGATGCCATGGAGTGCATTGTCCAGAATTACCATTACGTCGGTGTCATGGTTTTGTCATGACATGATGTCCTCATAAGAGAACTTATGTGTGAGGCCATCACAACTAGGTGGCGTCTTGAGAGGGGTTGGTTGGAATCGAGAGACATAGTTTACCCAGGTTCGGCTCTTTGATGGAGGTAAAATCCTATGTCCTGCTTTGTGTGTACTGATGATGAGGGTGATCTTGATTACAAGGGTGCTATTTCGCAATCACTAATCTCGAGAGACTCTAATCTGTCTATCTCTAATGGCCTTAACCTTTCCCTCTTGGGGTGCCTTACCCCTCCTTATATAAGTTGAAGGGGTAGGTTTACATGTAGAGTCCTATTGGGAGTAGGACTAGGACTAGTCTCTCTTGAGTCTTAATCCGGGTTTTGTTTCTCTTGTGAGGGAACTCTTCCTCTTCTTGGACCTTCTCTATGAGCTGGCCCTCCTGGCCTCTCTATGAAAACCCTTCTGCCCGGGTGCACACCGGCCTTGGGCATTGCCGTCCAGGTTGACCCGATAAAACACGGCACCCATATGATCCACCAAATGATTGGCCGGGTCATTATCCTGGCCGGGTCAAACCGTGGGTAATATCCCCGGCAGTTGCCCCCAAGTTAGCTTGAATTTATTCAAGGTAAGCACCTGAAATAAGAATACTAAATATGTTTAAGAAACCAGCTTGCTCCACTTGCACGATTAACTTGATGAATTGCCTCCTTGAAAATCAAGGTTTCTCGTTCTTATCATCGAGCCGCCTATACAATCATATTGCTGGTTCGTGTCCTTTAGGGGGGAAATATTGGGAAATAAAAACACCCATATGTCATTGAGTCAGCCTCTAATGCTTTGGCTTGATGAAAATTTATATTAGAGATAAGAAAACCATATGAGGTTGATGTTGGGGAACGTTGCATGGGAAACAAAAACTTTCCCACGCACACACAAGATCTATCCATGGTGATGAGTATCTACGAGAGGGAGAGTGAATCTACATACCGTTGTAGATCGCTAAGCGGAAGCATTAAGAAACACGGTTGATGTAGTCGAACATCTTTGCGATCCAAATTGCAAGTCGTCCCGTGATGTAATCACGATCTAGTACCGAACGGACGACACCTCCGTGTTCAACACACGTACAACTTGATGATGTACTCACCTACTTTATCCAGCAAGAGGGGCAAAGTAGCAGATGAGTAACGGCAGCACGACGACATGGTGACGGTGTTGGTGAAGAACAATCTCCGTAGGGCTTCACCAAGCACAACGGAAACTATGACGGAGGATAAACTAGAGGGACGGGGTTGCCGGCACACGGCATGGGGGTTCTTGATGTGTTCCAGGTGCTAGCCATGCCCCTTTATTTATATGCTGAGCACTGGGTTGAAACTTGGAGAAGAATCCTCCTCAAGGTCAGTTTGCCCACAAGGCAAGAGTCCTCATCGGACTCTAGGATTAGACGCCAAGGTCCTCGGCGTCTGGCTCCAGACGCTAGGGTCCCTGGCGTCTGGCCCCAGGCCGCCGCAAAACACCATTTGCAACTTCCTCAAGCCTCATGGGTTTTATCCCGTGGCCTAAATAAAGTGTTCTTATACCCCAAACATTTCGGGAAACATCCGAAACTATTTGGGTGAATTCCAGAACCCTTCCGGAGACCAAACACTATAATCCCATATATCAATCTTTAGCTCCGGACTATTCCGAAGCTCCTCGACATTTCCGGGATATAATCCGGGAACCGGAACAACTTTTGGTCACCAACATAATAACTCAACTATACTTATATCGTCACCAAACGTTAAGTGTGTAGACCCTGCGGGTTCGAGAACTACGCAAACATGACCGGAACACCTCTATCGTCAATAACACATATCGGGACCTGGATTCCCATATTAGTTCCTACATATTATCCGAAGACCTTTATCGGTTGAACCTTTATGTGAAGGATTCAGTTAATTCCTTACAATGTTCCCTTTGTTCTTCGATATGTTACTTGCCCGAGATTCAATCGTCGGTATCTCTATACCTAGTTCAATCTCGTTACCAGCAAGTCTCTTTACTCGTTCCGTAATACAAGATCATGTGGATAGCACATAGTCACTTTGCTTGGAAGGCTTGTTGTGATGTTGTATTACCGAGTGGGCCCCAAGATACCTCTCCGTCACACGGAGTAACAAATCCCAGTCTTGATCCATACCAACCCAACAAACACACTCGGAGATACCTGTAGAGCACCTTTATAGTCACCCAGTTATGTTGTGACGTTTGTTACACACAAGGTGCTCCTCCGGTGTCACTGAGTTGCATGATCTCATGGTCATAGGAACATATACTTGACATGAATAAAACTGTAGCAGTAAACTGACTCGATGATATGCTACGTTTATAGCTTGGGTCTTGTCCATCACATCATTCTCCCAATGATGTGATCCTGTCATCAAATGACATCTCATGTCCATGGCCAGGAAACCTTGACCATCTTTGATCAACGAGCTACTCTACTAGAGGCATACTAGGGACAACGTGTTGTCTATGTATCCACACATGCAATGTGTTTCCAGTCAATAAAATTATAGCATGGATAATAAACAATTATCATGAACAAGAAAATATAATAATAACCATTTTATTATTACCTCTAGGGTATATTTCCAAGAGTCCGCCACTTCCACTAGAGTCAATAATCTATCTCACATCACTATGTGGTTTACATTGTAATGAATCGAACACCCATACAGTTCTGGTGTTGATCATGATTAGCCCTTGGAAGAGGTTTAGTCAACAGGTCTGCAACATTCAGATCCGCGTACACTCTCCAAATATTTATGTCCTCCTCCTTGATGTACTCGCGGATGGAATTGAAGCGTCGCTTTATGTGTCTGGTCCTCTTGTGAAACCTTGGTTCCTTGGCCAGGGCAATGGCAGAAGTGTTATCACAGAACAGATCCACTGGATTTAGTGCACTAGGCACTACTCCCAGATTTGTGATGAACTCCTCCATCCATACACCTTCTTTCGCTGCCTCCGAGGTTGTGATGTACTCCGCTTCGCATGTAGAATCGGCTACCATGCTTTGCTTGGAAATGCACCAGCTTACCGCTCCCCCATTGAGAATAAATATGTATCTAGTTTGCGACTTAGAGTCATATAATTCATTGTCAAAGCTTGCATCGACGTAACCCTTTACGACGAGATCTTGATCACCTCCATAGACTAGAAAAATTTCCTTAGTCCTTTCCAGTTACTTAAGGATATTCTTGACTGCCGTCTAGTGCTCCATTCCTGGATTACTTTGAAACCTTCTGTCCATAATTATGGCAAGGCTGACAACGGGTCTTGTGCACATCATTGCATACATAATAGAGCCTATGGATGAAGCATAGGCGATGACCCTCATCTTCTCTCTATCTTCTGAAGTCACTTGGCATTGAGTCTTAGTCAACTTCACACCTTCACTACTGGAATCAGCAACTTTGCCATCTGCCATGGCCGACGGGAAAGGCATGCACGGCGGACGGCAAAGGTCTTTGCCATCAGCCAGCAGATGGCAGCACATCCGGCTGAATAAGCTACAGTAAAGGGAACTTTGCCGTCTGATGGGTGAACGCAAAGATGCAAAGGTCTTTGTCGTCAGCGAGGAGATGGTAAAGGGCGTGGAGGGCAGCCTAGTGCCACCCCACGTTGCACAGGTAGTTGCCACGTGGCAGCTTTGCCGTCTGCTGGCTGACGGCAAAGCTCTTTGCCGTCCGCCAGCAGACAGGAAGGTGCCTGTACTGCCCCTGTTTTTTCTTAAATTCAATCAATTTCACATACATATATATATATACATTTGAAATACTCTCAACAATCATACATATCATTGCCATATGGATATGATCATCCAACACATATACATACCAACTCAAAAGTCCATATCCAACATATATATAACTAACAGATAGCCAACAACAGGCATACAATGGTTTCATCTATACATACATATATAGGTAGCAAGTTTCACATTGTTCATCCTACAAAACCAAAACAGAAAGGAAGGACAAGGAGAAGAGATGACTCCATGAACGCAAGCTGCCGTGATATAAATCAAATCTGCAAATTGAGAAAGAAGAAAGTTAGAAGAAGAAGAAGAAGAAGAAGAATTTTTCTTATCGATCTTTTTCTCCTCTTCTTTATCTTCTTCTTCTTCCAATGAACGTAACTTCGGTTATTATGCCATTTTTAGCTAAGCTAGGTAAAAATGCTAAGTGTAGGTCATTTTAGAGCTAAGCTAGGTATTTTGGAGGTTAGTGAGGTTATTATGTCATTTTTGAGGAAAATAAGCTAAGTCAATGTCATTTTGGAGGTAACCAAGATTATTATGCCATTTTTGACCTAAGTATGCTAACTATGTCGTAAACAAACTAAAGAAGCTAAGTATAGGTCATTTCTGAGCGAACCTAGGTAGTTAGGTCATTTTTGAGCTAACTAAGCATATTTATTTATTTTGGAGGACAAAATGGTAAGTGTAGGTCATTTTTGAGCTATCCTATTTAAAATCGGTCATTTTGGATCTAGGTAAGGTTATTTTGCAATTTTGGAGGAAACTAAACTAATGATATGTCAGTTTGGAGCTAAACCAAGGTTATTATGCCATTTTTTACCTAAGTAAGCTAATTATGTCATAAATGAACTAGTTAAGCTATGTATAGATCATTATTGAGCTATCCTAGGTACTTAGGCCATTTTTGAGCTAACTAAGCATATTTATTCATTTTGGAGGACAAACTGGTAAGTGTAGGTCATTTTTGAGCTATCCTAGTTAATATCTATCATTTTGGATCTAGGTAAGGTTATTTTGTCATTTTGGAGGAAAACAAACTAATGATATGACAGTTTGGTGCTAAACCAGGGTTATTATGCCATTTTTACCTAAGAAAGCTAATTATGTCATAAATGAACTAGCTAAGCTAAGTATGGATCATTATTGAGCTATCCTAGGTAGCTATGCCATTTTTAGCCTACTAAGCATATTAAGTCATTTTGGAGGAAAAAATGCTAAGTATAGGTCAATTTATAGCTATCCTAGGTAAAATATGTCATTCTGGTGCTAAGTTAGGTTATTATGTCATTTTTGAGGAAAATAAGCTAAGTATAGGTCATTTTAGAGATAAATAGGACATTTCTTAAGCTAAGTATGGATTTGTTAAGCAAAACACTTTGGAAAACTTACCATCATCACGGAAGTGAAGGACCGGTCGGGTTTGCGCCAGTGTGAGACGGAGAAGGACCGGTCGGGGTTGCGGCAACCGTAGAAGGATCGGTCGATGCTTGTCGGGAGGCATGCTGCACCAAAGATCATTTGCAATGGCTCATTAGCATGATGCAACTCAAATGTGAATACTAGTAACTAATGACAATTCAAATGAAACTCATCGTGGGTGCTATACCAATCTGGGGCATCGACGGAGGGGTCTGACCATTGTTCTGGCACACGGTCTGCACATTTTGTTTTCAAGAATCAGTCATATTAGTTAGTGATGAAACAACATTACGTGCATGATTTGTCTAATATGCAGGAGAAACTTACCACGAGGAGCTCGTATAGGGCCCGATGAGACGGGTCGTTCCGGTTCCTCTCCACCTCCAATAGCCGGGTTGTCCTCTCATCCATGTCCTTCTCCCTCTGTGCCACATGCATGTTTGCCTCCGCGAGAAGTTCCTAGGCCCTAGCCTCGATGGCGATCTCCATTGGCCATGGACGAGGCCTTATCTTAGGATAGGAGCTTGTCTCGCGCTTCTTGATCTCCGGGAGAGTTCTAGGACAACGTATGAGTCCATCCCTAATGCCTATCAAGCCATGGTGCCTCCCGCTACTAGATATCTTTTGGGGAATGTTGCATGGGAAAAAAAGTTTTCCTACGTGCATGCAAACCTATCCATGGTGATGAGCATCTATGAGAGGGGGAGTTGATCTACGTACCCTTGTAGATTGCTAAGCGGGAAGCGTTAAGAAATGCGTTTGGTGTAGTCATACGTCTTCGTGATTCAAATCGCCGAGCGTCCCGCGATCCAATCACGATCCGTCCCGCGATCTCGTCACGATCTGTCCCGCGATCTCGTCACGATCTGTCCCACGATCCAATCACGATCTGTCCCGTGGCCTTGATCACAATCCTTCCGATCTAGTACGGAACGGACGGCACCTCCACGTTTAGCACACGTGCAGCTTGATGACGATCTCCTCCGTCTTGATCCAGCAAGAAGAGGGGAGAGGAGGAAGATTTCACCGGCAGTGTAACGGTGCTCCGGCGATTGTGGTGGAGCAATTCCGGCAGGGCTTCGCCTAAGTACTGCGGAACTACGATCTAGAGGAGAAACGGTTCACCGGTGGAACGGGTAGCACGTGGCAGAAATTCTATGCTAAAACCCTAGCCCTTCCACTAGTATATATAGGAGGAGAGGAGGAGGCAGACTTGGCACAAGGCCAAGGCCCCCAAGGATTCGGCCGGCTAGGGGGGGAGGAGTCCCACTCCTCCTCCAATCCTAGTTGGACTAGGATTGCTCCCTATTGGCTGATTTTCCATTTTTTCCTTTAGGGCTTTCTCCCCCTGCGCCATGGCCCTTTGTGGCTGTTTCCCCAGCCCACTAAGGGCAGGTTATTATTCTCCCACAGCCCATGGACCTCTTGGGGTCGAAATTGTTGGAAATATGCCCTAGAGGCAATAATAAAATAGTTATTATTGTATTTCCTTGTTCATGATAATTGTCTATTGTTCATGCTATAATTGTGTTAACCGGAAACCATAATACATGTGTGAATACATAGACCACAACATGTCCCTAGTGAGCCTCTAGTTGACTAGCTCGTTGATCAATAGATGGTCACGGTTTCATGGCCATGGACATTGGATGTCGTTGATAACGGGATCACATCATTAGGAGAATGATGTGATGGACAAGACCCAATCCTAAGCATAGCACAAAGATCGTGTAGTTCGTTTGCTAAAGCTTTTCAATGTCAAGTGTCATTTCCTTAGACCATGAGATTGTGTAACTCCCGGATACCGTAGGAATACTTTGGGTGTGCCAAACGTCACAACATAACTGGGTGGCTATAAAGGTACGCTACGGGTATCTCCGAAAGTGTCTGTTGGGTTGACACGAATCAAGACTGGGATTTGTCACTCCGTGTGACGGAGAGGTATCTCTGGGCCCACTCGGTAAGACATCATCATAATGAGCTCAATGTGACTAAGGAGTTAGCCACGGGATGATGTATTACGGAACGAGTAAAGAGACTTGCCAGTAACGAGATTGAACAAGGTATGGGGATACCGACGATCGAATCTCGGGCAAGTATCATACCGATAGACAAAGGGAATTGAATACGGGATTGATTGAATCCCCGACATCGTGGTTCATCCGATGAGATCATCGTGGAGTACGTGGGAGCCAACATGGGTATCCAGATCCCGCTGTTGGTTATTGGCCGGAGAAGTGTCTCGGTCATGTCTACGTGTCTCCCGAACCCGTAGGGTCTACACACTTAAGGTTCGATGACGCTAGGGTTATAGGGAAAAGGTATACGTGATTACCGAAGGTTGTTCGGAGTCCCGGATGAGATCCCGGACGTCACGAGGAGCTCCGGAATGGTCCGGAGGTAAAGATTGATATATAGGAAGTCCAGTTTTGGTCACCGGAAAGTTTTCGGGCTCATCGGTAGTGTACCGGGAGTGCCGGGAGGGTGCCGGAGGACCCCCGGGAGGGGTGTGACGACCAAAGGACCACATGGGCTGTTAGATAAAGTGTGCCAGCCCTTATTGGGCTGGGCAAGACTTTTGCTAAAGGCCCATGCGGCTGGAGATAAGGAGATAAGGCAAAAAGGATTTAAAAGGAGGAGATCCACCTCCCTTGTGGGAGGTGGACTCTCCCTTTAATTCAGCCGGCCATCTCCTCTTTGGAGTAGAGGCCAAGCCAGCCCTCCACGTCCCTCCTCCTATATATACTTGAGGTTTTGGATGTTTTGAGACAGGATTTGATCTCTCTCTCTCACGGCGAAGCCCTACCTCTCTTCTTCCTCCTCCGCAGCGCTTAGGCGAAGCCCTGTCGGAATACCTTGCTACTCCACCACCACCACGCCGTCGTGCTGCTGTTGGAGCCCTTACCCAACCTCTCCTTCCTCCTTGCTGGATCAAGGTGTTGGAGACGTCACCGGGCTGCACGTGTGTTGAACGCGGAGGTGCCGTCCGTTCGGCACTTGATCGGATCTACCGCGATCTGAATCGCTGCGAGTACGACTCCATCAACCGCGTTCTTGTAACGCTTCCGCTTAGCGATCTTCAAAGGTATGAAGATCCAATCTCTCCTTGCTCGTTGCTGGTTTCTCCATAGATGGATCTTGGTGAACGCGTAGGAAATTTTTGATTTACTACTACGTCTCCCAACAGTGGCATCATGAGCTAGGTCTATGCGTAGAATCTATGCACGAGTAGAACACAAAGCAGTTGTGGGCGTCGAGTTTGTTAATTTGCTTGCCGCTACTAGTCTTATCTTGATTCGGCGGTATTGTGGGATGAAGCGGCCCGGACCAACTTTACACGTACGCTTACGTGAGACCGGTTCCACCGCCTGACATGCACTAGATGCATAAGGTGGCTAGCGGGTGTCTGTCTCTCCTACCTTAGTCGGATCGGATTCGATGAAAAGGGTCCTTATGAAGGGTAAATAGCAATTGGCAAATCACGTTGTGGTGTTGACGTAGGTAAGAAACGTTCTTGCTAGTAACCTATAGCAGCCACGTAAAAACTTGCAACTACAAATTAGAGGACGTCTAACTTGTTTTTGCAGCATGTGCCTTGTGATGTGATATGGCCAAAGGATGTGATGTGATGCATTGTGATGTATGAATTGATCATGTTCTTGTAATAGGATTCACGACTTGCATGTCGATGATTATGACAACCGGCAGGAGCCATAGGAGTTGTCTTATTTATTGTATGACCTGCGTGTCAATCATAAACGCCATGTAATTACTTTACTTTATTGCTAAGCGTTAGCCATAGTAGTAGAAGTAATAGTTGGCGAGACAACTTCATGAAGACACAATGATGGAGATCATGATGATGGAGATCATGGTGTCGTGCCGGTGACAGTGATGATCATGGTGCCCCGAAGATGGAGATCATAGGAGCAAAATGATATTGGCCATATCATGTCACTATATTGATTGCATGTGATGTTTATCATGTTTACATCTTATTTGCATAGAACGACGGTAGTAAATAAGATGATCTCTCAATAAAATTTCAAGAAAGGTGTTCACCCTAACTGTGCACCGTTGCTAAGGATCGTCGTTCCGAAGCACCACGTGATGATCGGGTGTGATAGGTTCTAACGTTCGCATACAACGGGTGTAAGCCAGATTTACACATGCGAAACACTTAGGTTGACTTGACGAGCCTAGCATGTACAGACATGGCCTCGGAACACGGAAGACCGAAAGGTCGAACATGAGTCGTATAGAAGATACGATCAACATAGAGATGTTCACCATGGATGACTAGTCCGTCTCACGTGATGATCGGACACGGGCTAGTTGACATGGATCATGTATCACTTGGAAGACTAGAGAGATGTCTATCTAAGTGGGAGTTCATTAATAATTTGATTAAGTGAACTTAATTATCATGAACTTAGTCTAAAAATGTCCTTGCAAATTATGTCGTAGATAGCTCGCGCTGTAGCTCCCCAGTTTTATTGATACAATCCTAGAGAAAAGTAAGTTGAAAGTTGATGGTAGCAATAATGCGGACAGGGTCCGTGATCTGAGGATTGTCCTCATTGCTGCACAGAAAGCTTATGTTTTTGATGTACCGCTAACTGCACCACTCCCTCAAGCGTTGTCTGTAGATGTTGTGAACATATGACAGGCACTTTTTGGTGACTACATGATAGTTCAATGCGTCATGCATTACGGCTTAGAATTGAGGCTCCAAAACGTTTTGAACGTCACGGAACATATGAGATGTTCTAGGAGCTGAGATTGTGATCTCAGGCTCGTGCCTATGTTGAGAGGTATGAGACCTCCAACAAGATTCTTTGTATGCAAGATAAAGGAGAATAGCTCAATTGCAGAGCGTGTGCTCAGATTGTCTGGGTGCTACAATCACTTGAATCAAGTGGGAGTTAATCTTCCAGATGAGATAGTGATTAATGCAGTTCTCCAAGTCACTACCACCAAGCTACTAGAGCTTCGTGATGAACTATAACATGCCAGGGATGGATAAGATGATCCCTGAGTTGTTCGTGATGTTTGACACCACGAAGGTAGAAATCAAGAAGGAGCATCAAGTGTTGATGGTTAAGTGAAACCACTAGTTTCAAAAGGGGCAAGGGCAAGAACGGAAAACTTCAGGAATGACAAGCCAGTTGTTGCTCTAGTGAAGAAACCCAAGGTTGAGCCCGAACCCGAGACTAAGTGCTTCTGTTATGAGGAGAATGTTCGCTGAAGCGGAAAACCCCTAGATGCTTGGTAGATAAGAAGGCTTCTAATGTCAATGGAAGTATATTTGATATACGTGTTAGTGATGTGTACCTTGCTGGTACTCCTAGTAGCACCTGGGTATTGGATACCGGTTCGGTTGCTAAGTGTTAGCAACTCGAAATAAAAGCTACGGAGTAAATGGAGACTAGCTAGGTGAAAGGTGACGATGTGTGTTGGAAGTATTTCCAAGATTGATGTGATCACCATCGCACGCTCTCTCTACCTTCAGGATTTGTGATAAACCTAAATAAATGTTATTTGGTGTTTGCGTTGAGCATGAACGTGATTAGATCATGATTAGTGTGATACAGTTATTCATATAAGTTAGAGAATAATGGTTATTCTGTTTACATGGATAATGCCTTCAATGGTCATGCACCCACTCGAAATGGTTTATCGAATCATGATCGTAGTAGTACACATATTCATAACATTGGTACCAAAAGATACAAAGTTAATAATGATAGTACCACATGCTTGTGGCACTGCCACGTAATGTCATATTGGTATAAATCGCATGAAGAAACTCCATGATGATGGATTTTTTTGACTCACTCGATTTCGAATCGGTTGAGACATGCGAGCCATGCCTCTTGGGCAAGATGACTGAGACCCCGTCATCCAATATGGTGGAGCGGGCAAGTGGCTTATTGGAATTAATACATGATGATGTATGTGGTCCAATGAGTGTTGAAACACACAGTGGATATCGTTGTTTTTCTTTACCTTCACTGATGATTTGAGTAAATATGGGGATATTTACTTAATGAAACACGAATCTGAAATGTTTGAAAGGTTCAAGGAGTTTCAGAGTGAAGTTAAAGATCATCGTGACAAGAAGATAAATGTCTATGATACGATCATGGAGGTGAATATCTAAGTTACGAGTTTGGTATGCAATTTTAGACAATGTGGAAATTGTTTCACAGCTCACGCCTCCTGGAACACCATAGTGTGATGGTGTGTTCGAACGTCGTAGTCGTGCTCTATTGGATATAGTGAGTACTATGATGTCTCTTATCGTTTTACCACTATCGTTATGGGGTTATGCATTAAAGACAAATCCATTCACTTTAAACAGGGCACCATCTAAGTCTGTTGAGATGACACCGTGAGAATTGTGGTTTGACAGAAGCCTAAGCTGTCATTTCTTAATGTTTGGGGCTGCGACGCTTATGTGAAAATGGGTTTTTCACCTAGCGAGCTCGAACCCAAAGCAGACAAATGCATCTTCATAGAATACCCTAATGAGACATTGGGTATACCTTCTATCTCAGATCCAAGCGCAAAAGGTGTTTGTTGCTAAGAACGGGTCCTTTCTTGAGAAAGAGTTTCTCTCGAAAGAATTGAGTGGGAGGAAGATAGAACTTGATGAGGTTGTTGAACCTTTGTTTCAACCAGAGAATAGCGCAACACAGAAAGATGTTTCTGTAGAGCCTACTCAGTTGAAAAGGAAGTTAATGATGATGATCATGAAGCTTCGGATCAAGTCACTATCGAACCTCGTAGGTCGACAAGGACGCGTACTGCTCCTGAGTAGTACGACAACCCTGTCTTGGAAATCATGTTGTTGGACAACAATGAACCTACGAACTATGGAGAAGCGATGGTGGGCTCGGATTCCAACAAATGGCTAGGAGCCATGAAATCCGAGAAAGGATCCATGTATGAAAACCAAGTATGGACTTTGGTAGACTTGCCTGTTGAATGGCGGGTCATTGAGTACAAATGGACCTTTGAAATAAACATAGACGCTAATGGTGAAATGTCACCGTTTATAAAGCTCGACTTGTCGCAAAGAAGTTTCCGCCAAGTTCAAGGAGTTGACTGCGATGAGATTGTCTCATCTGTAGCGATGCTAAAAGTCTATTAAAATTTTGTTAGCAGTTTCTGCATTTTTCGATTATGAAATCTGGCAGATGGATGACAAAACAAGGTTTCCGTAATGGTTTCTGTGAGGAAGAGTTGTATGTGATACAACCAGAAGGTTTTGTCAATCCTAAGGATGCTAATAATATGCAAACTCCAGCGATCCTTCTATGGACTGGAGCAAGAATCTCGGAGTTGGAATATATGCTTTGATGAGGTGATCAAAGTGTTTAAGTTTATACAAAGTTTATGAGAAACTTGTATTTGCAAGAAAGTGAGTGGGAGCACTATAGAATTTCTTATAAGAATATGTAGTTGACATATTATTGATCGGAAATGATGTAGAATTTCTGGAAGAGCATGAAGGGTTGTTTGAAAAGAGTTTTTTCAAAGGAAGACCCAGATAAAGCTACTATTTTATTGAGCATCTAGATCTATAGGGATAGATCTATTCGCTTGATAAGATTTTTCGACGAAGACATACCTTGACAAAATTTTTGAAGGAGTTCAAAATAGATGGGTCAAAGAAGGAGTTCTTGACTGTATTGTAAGGTGTGAAATTGAGTAAGACTCAATACCCGACCACAGCAGAAGATAAAGAAAAGATGAGTGTCATCTCCTATGCTTTAGCCATAGGCTCTATATAGTATGCCATGCTGTGTACCGCACCTGTGTGTGCCTTGCCATGAGTCTGTCAAGGGGTACAAGAGTAATCCAAGAGTGGATCACTGGACAATGGTCAAAGTTATCCTTAGTAACTTGAGAACTAAGGAAATATTTCTCGATTATGGAGGTGATAAAGAGTTCATCGTAAAGGGTTACGATGATGCAAGCTTTAACTCCAATCCGGATGACTCTTAGTAGAAATCTGGCTATGTATAGTGGAGCAGCCATTTGGAATAGCTCCAAGTGGAGCGTGGGAGCAGTATCTACAAATATGACATGGAAAGTTTGCAAAGGTACACACGGATCTGAATGTCGCAGACCCGCTGACTAAAAACCTCTTTCACGAGCAGAACATGAACAAACCCCAGAACTTATTGGGTGTTAATCACATGATGATATGATCACATGGTGATGTAAGTGTTAATCACATGGTGATGTGAACTAGATTATTGACTCTAGTGCAAGTGGGAGACTGTTGGAAATATTCCCTAGAGGCAATAATAAAATAGTTATTATTGTATTTCCTTGTTCATGATAATTGTCTATTGTTCATGCTATAATTGTGTTAACCGGAAACCATAATACATGTGTGAATACATAGACCACAACATGTCCCTAGTGAGCCTCTAGTTGACTAGCTCGTTGATCAATAGATGGTCACGGTTTCATGGCCATGGACATTGGATGTCGTTGATAACGTGATCACATCATTAGGAGAATGATGTGATGGACAAGACCCAATCCTAAGCATAGCACAAAGATCGTGTAGTTCGTTTGCTAAAGCTTTTCAATGTCAAGTGTCATTTCCTTAGACCATGAGATTGTGTAACTCCCGGATACCGTAGGAATACTTTGGGTGTGCCAAACGTCACAACGTAACTGGGTGGCTATAAAGGTACGCTACGGGTATCTCCGAAAGTGTCTGTTGGGTTGACACGAATCAAGACTGGGATTTGTCACTCCGTGTGACGGAGAGGTATCTCTGGGCCCACTCGGTAAGACATCATCATAATGAGCTCAATGTGACTAAGGAGTTAGCCACGGGATGATGTATTACGGAACGAGTAAAGAGACTTGCCAGTAACGAGATTGAACAAGGTATGGGGATACCGACGATCGAATCTCGGGCAAGTATCATACCGATAGACAAAGGGAATTGAATACGGGATTGATTGAATCCCCGACATCGTGGTTCATCCGATGAGATCATCGTGGAGTACGTGGGAGCCAACATGGGTATCCAGATCCCGCTGTTGGTTATTGGCCGGAGAAGTGTCTCGGTCATGTCTACGTGTCTCCCGAACCCGTAGGGTCTACACACTTAAGGTTCGATGACGCTAGGGTTATAGGGAAAAGGTATACGTGATTACCGAAGGTTGTTCGGAGTCCCGGATGAGATCCCGGACGTCACGAGGAGCTCCGGAATGGTCCGGAGGTAAAGATTGATATATAGGAAGTCCAGTTTTGGTCACCGGAAAGTTTTCGGGCTCATCGGTAGTGTACCGGGAGTGCCGGGAGGGTGCCGGAGGACCCCCGGGAGGGGTGTGACGACCAAAGGACCACATGGGCTGTTAGATAAAGTGTGCCAGCCCTTATTGGGCTGGGCAAGACTTTTGCTAAAGGCCCATGCGGCTGGAGATAAGGAGATAAGGCAAAAAGGATTTAAAAGGAGGAGATCCACCTCCCTTGTGGGAGGTGGACTCTCCCTTTAATTCAGCCGGCCATCTCCTCTTTGGAGTAGAGGCCAAGCCAGCCCTCCACGTCCCTCCTCCTATATATACTTGAGGTTTTGGATGTTTTGAGACAGGATTTGATCTCTCTCTCTCACGGCGAAGCCCTACCTCTCTTCTTCCTCCTCCGCAGCGCTTAGGCGAAGCCCTGTCGGAATACCTTGCTACTCCACCACCACCACGCCGTCGTGCTGCTGTTGGAGCCCTTCCCCAACCTCTCCTTCCTCCTTGCTGGATCAAGGTGTTGGAGACGTCACCGGGCTGCACGTGTGTTGAACGCGGAGGTGCCGTCCGTTCGGCACTTGATCGGATCTACCGCGATCTGAATCGCTGCGAGTACGACTCCATCAACCGCGTTCTTGTAACGCTTCCGCTTAGCGATCTTCAAAGGTATGAAGATCCAATCTCTCCTTGCTCGTTGCTGGTTTCTCCATAGATGGATCTTGGTGAACGCGTAGGAAATTTTTGATTTACTACTACGTCTCCCAACAGAAATACCCCTCCCGGAGGTCTCCCGATACACTACCGGCACTCCCGGTACATTACCGATAAGCCTGGAACTTTTCCGGCGACCAAACTGGGATTTCCTATATATGAATCTTTACCTCCGGACCATTCCGGAGCTCCTCGTGACGTCCGCGACCTCATCCGGGACTCCGAACAAACTTCGGTCACCACCATACATAACTCTACACTACCGAAACGTCACCAAACCTTAAGTGAGCAGACCCTGCGGGTTCGAGAACTATGTAGACATGACCGAGAAATCTCTACGGTTAATAACTAATGGCGGAATCTGGACGTCCACATTGGCTCCTACATATTCTACAAAGATCTTTATCGGTCGAACCTCCATGTCAAGGATTCAGTTAATCCCGTATAATGTTCCCTTTGTTCTTCGATATGTTACTTGCCCGAGATTCGATCGTCGGTATCCAATACCTAGTTTAATCTCGTTACCGGCAAGTCTGTTTACTCATTCCGTAATACAAGATCCCGTGACTAAAAATTAGACACATTGCTTGCAAGGCTTGTTTGTGATCTTGCATTACCGAGTGGGCCCTGAGATACCTCTCCGTCACACGGAGTAACAAATCCTAGTCTCGATCCATGCCAACCCAATAGACACCCTCAAAGATACCTGTAGTGCACCTTTATAGTCACCCAGTTACATTGCGACGTTTGATACACACAAAGTATTCCTCTGGTGTTAGTGAGTTGCATGGTCTCATGGTCATAGGAACATATACTTGACATGAATAAAACTGTAGCAGTAAACTGACTCGATGATATGCTACATTTATAGTTTGGGTCTTGTCCATCACATCATTCTCCCAATGATGTGATCCTGTCATCAAATGACATCTCATGTCCATGGCCAGGAAACCTTTATAGTCACCCAGTTATGTTGCGATGTTTGATACACACAAAGTATTCCTCCGGTGTTAGTGAGTTGCATGATCTCATGGTCATAGGAACATATACTTGACATGCGGAAAACAGCAGCAATAAACTCACACGATCATATGCTATGTTTGTAATTTGGGTCTTGTCCATCACATCATTCTCCTAATGATGTGATCCCGTTATCAAATGACATCTCATGTCTATGGCCAGGAAACCTTAACCATCTTTGATCAACAAGCTAGTTCACTAGAGGCATACTAGGGACACGGTGTTGTCTATGTATCCACACATGTATCTATGTTTCCATTCAATACAATTATAACATCGATAATAAACGATTATCATGAAAAAGTAAATATAGTAATAAACACTTTATTTATTGCACCTAGGGCATATTTCCAACAGTCTCCCACTTGCACTAGAGTCAATAATTTTGTTCACAACACTATGTGATTTACATTGTAATGAATCGAACACCCATGCAGTTCTGATGTTGATCATGTTTAGCTCTTGGAAGAGGTTTAGTCAACGGGTCTGCAACATTCAGGTCCGTGTGTACTTTGCAAATATTTATGTCCTTCTCCTCGATGTAATACCGGATGGAGTTGAAGCGTCGCTTTATATGTCTGGTCCTCCTGTGAAACCTTGGTTCCTTGGCTAGAGCAATGGCACCAGTGTTGTCACAGAACTGGCTCATCAGATTCAGTGCACTGGGCACCACTCCGAGATCTGTCATGAATTGCTTCATCCAGACACCTTCCTTCGCCGCCTCCAAGGCTGCGATGTACTCCGCTTCGCACATAGAATCAGCTACCACGCTTTGCTTGGAACTGCACCAGCTTACCGCTCCTCCGTGAAGAATAAATACGTATCCGGTTTGTGACTTAGAGTCGTCCGGATCAGTGTCAAAGCTTGCATCGACGTAACCCTTTATGACGAGCTCTTCATCACCTCCATAAACGAGAAACATGTCCTTAGTCCTGTTAAGGTACTTAAGGATATTCTTGACCGCTTGCCAGTGCTCCATTCCAGGATCACTTTGAAACCTTCCAGCCATACTTATGGCAAGGCTGACATCGGATCTTGTGGACAACATTGCATACATGATATAGCCTATGGCTGAAGCATAGGGGATGGTACTCATCTTTTTTTTATCTTCTGCAGTCACTGGGCATTGAGTCTTACTCAACTTCACACCTTGTAACACAGGCAAGAACCCCTTCTTGGACTGTTCCATTTTGAACTTCTTCAAAACTTTATCAAGGTATGTGCTCTGTGAAAGTGCTATTAAGCGTCTCGATCTATCTCTATAGATCTTAATGCCTAATATGAAAGCAGCTTCTCCTAGGTCCTTCATTGAAAAACTCTTGTTCAAATATTCCTTCACGGTTTGCAGCATTTGTATACTGTTTCCAGCAATATGTCATCCACATGTAATATTAGAAATGCTATAGAGCTCCCACTCACTTTCTTGTAAATACAAGCTTCTTCGTAAACTTGTATAAACCCAAACACTTTGATTACCTCATCGAAGCGTTTATTCCAACTCCGAGATGCTTGCACCAGTCCATAAATGGATCACTGGAGTTTGCAAAATTTGTCAGCATTTTCTGGATCGACAAAACATTTGGGTTGTATCATATACAACTCTTCCTCAAAGAAACCGTTGAGTAACGCTGTTTTGACATCCATCTGCCAAATTTCATAGTCGAAATAAGCAGCTATTGCGAACATGATTCTGACAGACTTAAGCATCGCTAGGGATGAGAAGGTCTCATCATAGTCAACTCCTTGAACTTGTGAAAAACCCTTTGCCATAAGTCGAGCTTTATAGATGGTGACATTACCGTCCGCGTCCATCTTCTTCTTAAATATCCATTTATTTTGAATGTCCTTTCGCCCTTCAGGTAATACTTCCAAAGTCCATACTTTGTGTTCGTACATGGATCCCATCTCGGATTTCATGGACTCTAACCATTTCTCGGAATCCGGGCCCATCACCACTCCTACATAGTTCGTAGGTTCATTGTTATCTAACAACATGACATCTAAGACAGGATTTCCGTACCACTCAGGAGTAGTACGCGTCCTTGTCGACCAACGAGGTTCATTAGTAACTTGATCCGAAGCTTCATGATCATTATCATTAACTTCTTCAACCGTCGTAGGCTCTACAGAAACATCTTTCTGCGCTGCGCTACTTTCCGGTAGAAGCAAAGGTTCAACAACCTCATCAAGCTCTATTTTCCTCCCACTCATCTCTTTCGAGAGAAACTCTTTCTCAAGAAATGTTCCGGTTTTAGCGACAAACACTTTGCCTTCGGATCTAAGATAGAAGGTATTCCCGACTGTCTCTTTCGGATATCCTATGAAGACGCATTTCTCCGCTTTGGGTTCCAGCTTTTCAGGCTGAAGCTTTTTGACACAAGCATCACATCCCCAAACTTTAAGAAACGACAACTTTGGCTTCTTGCCAAACCATAATTCATATGGCATCGTCTCAATGGATTTCGATGGTGCCCTATTTAAAGTGAATGCAGCTGTCTCTAATGCAAAACCCCAAAACGATAGTGGCAAATCAGCAAGAGACATCAGAGAACGCACCATATCCAATAAGGTCTGATTATGACGGTCGGACACACCGTTACGTTGTGGTGTTCCGGGCGGTGTCAACTGTGAAATAATTCCATATTGTCTTAAGTGACTACCAAACTCGTAACTCAGATATTCACCTCCTCGATCGGATCGCAGGAATTTAATCTTCTTGTTATGATGATTTTCAACTTCACTCTGAAATTGCTTGAAGTTTTCAAATGTTTCAGACTTGTGTTTCATTAAGTAAATATACCCATATCTACTTAAGTCATCAGTGAAGGTGAGAAAATAACGATATCCACCACGCGCTACAACATTCATTGGACCGCACACATCGGTATGTATGATTTCCAATAAGTCGCTTGCCCGTTCCATTATTCCAGAAACGGCGTTTTAGTCATCTTGCCCATGAGGCATGGTTCACATATGTCAAGTGATTCAAAATCAAGTGACTCCAAAAGTCCATCAGCATGGAGCTTCCTCATGCGTTTTACACCAATATGACCTAAACGGCAGTGCCACAAGAAAGTTGTACTATCATTACTAACTCTACATCTTTTGGCATCAATGTTATGAATATGTGTGTCACTATTATCGAGATTTAAGATGAACAAACCCCTCACATTGGGTGCATAACCATAAAAGATATTACTCATATAAATAGAACAACCTTTATTCTCTAATTTAAATGAGTAACCGTCTCGCAATAAACAAGATCCAGATATAATGTTCCTACTTAACGCAGACACTAAATAACAATTATTCAGGTTCATCACTAATCCCGATGGTAATCGAAGAGAGAGCATGCCGACGGCGATCACATCAACCATGGAACCATTTTCCACGCGCATCGTCACTTCGTCCTTTGCCAGCCTCCGTTTATTCCGTAGTTCCTGCTTTGAGTTGCAAATATGAGCAACCGAACCGGTATGAAATACCCAGGCACTACTACGAGAGCTAGTAAGGAACACATCAATAATGTGTATGTCAAATATACCTTGTTTGTCTTTGGCCGCCTTCTTGTCAGCCAGGTACTTGGGGTAGTTCCGCTTCCAGTGACCAGTTCCCTTGTAATGAAAGCACTCAGTCTCCGACTTAGGTCCATGCTTAGGCTTCTTTACAGGAGTGGCAACAGATTTTCCATCCTTCTTGGTTTTACCCTTCTTGCCTTTGTCTTTGCCTTTGCGGTCTTTCTTGAAACTAGTGGTTTTATTGACCATCAACACTTGATGTTCTTTCTAGATTTCAGACTCAGCGACTTTCAGCATCGCAAGCAGCTCGGGGACTGACTTGTTCATCCTATGCATGTTATAGTTCATCACAAAGCTCTTGTAACTAGGTGGCAGTGATTCAAGAACTTTGTCAGTGATCGCCTCTGGCGGGAGGGCAATTCGTAGCTCCGCCAAACGAGTCGAGTACCCAGACATTCTGAGTACATGTTCACTGATAGATCCGTTCTCCTCCATCATGCAAGCATAGAACTTATCGGAGGTTTCATACCTCTCGATCCGGGAGTTCTTCTCAATGATAAACTTCAACTCCTGGAACATCTCATATGCTCCATGACGTTCAAAATGTCTTTGAAGTCCCGGTTCTAAGCCATACAATATTGCGCACTGAACTATTGAGTAATCTCCAGCACGTGTCTCCCAAACGTTCTTAACGTCTTCGGATGCCACGGGAGCGGGTGGGTCACCAAGCGGTGCATCAAGGACATATAATTCCTGGGAAGCCGTGAGGATAATCCTCAGATTACGGGCCCAGTCAACAAAGTTACTTCCATAATCTTTCAGCTTAGCTTTCTCTAGGAATGCATTAAAATTTAGGGGTGCTACTGAGCGAGCCATTGATCTACAACATAAATATGCAAAGGTTACTTAGACTATTGTTCAAGATAATGAGTTTTAGTTAATGAAATTTCTAAAGCTCCCACTCAAATTGACATCCCTCAGGTCATCTGAGTGTCACATGATCCAAATTCACCAACTCAAGTCCGATCATCACGTGAGTTAAGGTGGCTTCATTTGTGAACATCATTATGTTGATCATATCTACTATATGACTCATGTTCGGCCTTTCGGTCTCTTGTGTTCTGAGGCCATGTCTGTACATGCTAGGCTCGTCAAGTTTAACCCGAGTGTTCCGCGTGTGCAAATCTGTCTTGCACCCGTTGTATGTGAACATAGAGTCTATCACACCCGATCATCACGTGGTGTCTCAACACGACGAACTTTCGCAACGGTGCGCAGTCGGGGAGAACACAATTTTATCTTGAAATTTAAGTGAGGGATCACCTTATAATGCTATCGTCGTACTAAGCAAAACAAGGTGCATAAAAGGATTAACATCACATGCAATTCATAAGTGACATGATATGGCCATGAACTTGTGCTTAAGATCTCCATCTTTGAAGCACCGGCATGATCTCCATCGTCACCGGCACGACACCATGATCTCCATCATCTTGATCTCCATCAATGTGTCGCCATCTGGGTTTTGGCGCCAGCCCTGCTTCTACTTCTATTGCTACCGTTTAGCGATAAAGTCAAGCATTACATAGCGCTTACTGATTGACATGCATGCCATACAATAATTAAAGACAACCTTATGGCTCCTGCCGGTTGCCATACTCATCGACATGCAAGTCGTGAAAATCTATACATCACATGATCATCTCATACATCACATATATCACATCATGCAATTTGGCCATATCACATCACAACATACCCTGCAAAAATAAATTAGACGTCCTCTAATTGTTGTTGCAAGTTTTACGTGGCTGCTACGGGTATCTAGCAAGATCTAATCTCACCTACGCAAAACCACAACAGTGATACATAGTTTGCTTTTCAACCTTCTCAAGGACCACCTTTGTCAGATCTGATCCAACTAAAGTGAGAGAAACTGTCACCCGCAAGCCATCTAAGCAGCAGGTTGCGTCGAGGGAACCGGTCTCTCGTAAGCGTACGAGTAATGTTGGTCTGGGCCGTTTCATCTCACAATACCGCTGAACCAAAATACGACCAAGGGAGGAAGCAAGCTAAGCATCAACGCCCACAAACCTTTTGTGTTCTACTCAAGATCTCATCGAACCATCAACCTAGCTCTGATACCACTGTTGGGGAATGTTGCATTGGAAACAAAAATTGTCCTACACGCACGCAAACCTATCCATGGTGATTAGCATCTATGAGAGGGGGAGTTGATCTACGTACCCTTGTAGATCGCTAAGCGGGAAGCGTTAAGAAACGCGATTGGTGTAGTCGTACGTCTTCGCGATTCAAATCGCCGAGCGTCCCACGATCCAATCACGATCCGTCCTGCGATATCGTCACGATCCGTCCCGCAATCTCGTCACGACCCGTCTCGCGATCCAATCACGATCTGTCCCGTGGCCTTGATCACGATCCTTTCGATCTAGTATCCAATCACGATCCGTCCAGTGAACACCTCACGATCCGTCCCGCGATCTCATCACGATCCATCCCGCGATCTCATCATGATCCGTCTCGCGATCTCATCACGAGCCATCCCGCGATCTCGTCGCGAATCGTCTCATGGTCTTGATCACGGTCCTTCCGATCTAGTACCGAACGGACGGCACCTCCGCGTTCAGCACACGTGCAACTTGATGACGATCTCCTCCGTCTTGATCCAGCAAGAAGAGGGGGAGAGGAGGAACAGTTCACCGGCAGCGTAACGGCGCTCCGGCGATGGTGGTGGAGCAATTCCGGCAGGGCTTCGCGTAAGCACTGCGGAACTATGATCTAGAGGAGAAATGGTTCACCGGTGGAACGGGTAGCACGTGGCAGAAATTATGTGCTAAAACCCTATCCCTTCCACTAGTATACATAGGAGGAAAGGAGGAGGAAGCCTTGGCGTAAGGCCAAGGCCCCCAAGGATTCGGCCGGCTAGGGGGGGAGGAGTCCCACTCCTCCTCCAATCCTAGTTGGACTAGGATTGCTCCCTATTGGCTGATTTTCCACTTTTTCCTTTAGGACTTTCTCCCCCTGCACCATGGGCCTTTGTGGATGTTTCCCCAGCCCAATAAGGGCTGGTTATTATTTTCCCACAGCCCATGGACCTCTTGGGGTCGAAATACCCCTCCCGGAGGTCTCCCGGTACACTACCGACACTCCTGGTACATTACCGGTAAGCCCGGAACTTTTCCGGCGACCAAACTGGGACTTCCTATATATGAATCTTTACCTCCGGACCATTCCGGAGATCCTCGTGACGTCCGGGATCTCATCCGGGACTCCGAACAAACTTCGGTCACAACCATACATAACTCTACACTATCGAAACGTCACCAAACCTTAAGTGTGGGGACCCTGCGGGTTCGAGAACTATGTAGACATGACCGAGACATCTCTATGGTCAATAACCAATGGTGGGACCTGGACATCCACATTAGTTCCTACATATTCTACGAAGATCTTTATCGGTCGAAGCTCTGTGTCAAGGATTCAGTTAATCCCGTATAACGTTCCCTTTGTTGTTCGATATGTTACTTGCTCGAGATTCGATCGTCGGTATACAATACCTAGTTCAACCTCGTTACCGGCAAGTCTGTTTACTCGTTCCGTAATACAAGATCCCGTGACTAACAATTAGCCACATTTCTTGCAAGGCTTGTTTGTGATCTTGCATTACCGAGTGGGCCCTGAGATACCTCTCCGTCACACGGAGTAACAAATCCCAGTCTCGATCCATGCCAACCCAACAGACACCGTCGGAGATACCTGTAGTGCACCTTTATAGTCACCCAGTTACGTTGTGACATTTGATACACACAAAGTATTCCTCTGGTGTCAGTGAGTTGCATGATCTCATGGTCATAGGAACACATACTTGACATGCGGAAAACAGCAGCAATAAACTGACACGATCATATGCTACATTTTGTAATTTGGGTCTTGTCCATCACATCATTCTCCTAATGATGTGATCCCGTTATCAAATGACATCTCATGTCTATGGCTAGGAAACCTTAACCATCTTTGATCAACGAGCTAGTTCACTAGAGGCATACTAGGGACACGGTGTTGTCTATGTATCCACACATGTATCTATGTTTCCATTCAATACAATTATAGCATGGATAATAAACGATTATCATGAACAAGGAAATATAATAATAAACACTTTATTTATTGCCTCTAGGGCATATTTCCAAAAATATCATCACGAGCTCTGGATCAAAAGGACTCTGGCTCGGGTTGAAGTCCTCCCCTTTCCTCGCCTTCCCCTTATCTTTGTACCTCACGAGGTTGTTGTGGGAGGAGATGTTACTGAAGCTCTCTGGATGGTCAAGGTCATCCTTAGAGAATGCCTTGGCCTTCTTGTACGGGGCAGTATGGGCCATGGCATAGACGTCGAACAGTGGTGGCAGCTCTTTCTTGTTGTGTCGTGCCTAAAAGAGAGGAACAAAATATTAGTTAAGGGCTCAAGCTAGCATGAAGAATGAAATTGCATGAATCATGAAGCAAACCACATACCCAGTGATCCCCATACTCAAACAGGTTGGATCTCTCTTGATGGTGTGGCACACCTTTCATTTGGGCACGCTTATCCTTGGCCTTGTTGTGGTCGGCTAGCCATTTTGGAGACAACCACTCATCCAACAATGCCTCCCAACAGTCCATCCTATCCGCACACCATCTCAGGGCACCTAAGTTAGACAAGAGAAATTTCAGCGCTACGCCTATGAATCAAATCAAGGAAACTAAGTACAAGGCCTTAAGAATAGGTAATTTCCTTCTTGTAATTCTCCTTACTCGGAATTTTTTTGCGGCACTTCTTCTTGGCACACTTAATGTTAATCGAGGCGTAGTAGTCTCGAATAGCCTACACTCGAGCCTCGTGTCGTAAGTTCTGAAGTAGGCGCTTGCACTCGGCTACGAGAACAATAGCCACATCCGCCTTGTGTTCCTCAAGACACGTGTAGAAGGTCTGCAATCAAACAAGAAAACACTGATTAGTACAATCACTAGGTGTTCTTGATTTTCAATTCTGTAAAGGAGAAATTACCCAAAACCGCCGGATCACAATGTCGGCCACCGTCTCGCACAAGACACTGTCGACCCTCTCCTCCAGCGGGGCCGGGGCAGGCACGTACAGCTCCCACGTCAGTGCTAGCTGTGGAACCTCACCCACACCGGGAAACGTGTCCTTTCCCGGGAAGTGGTGCCGGATAAGCACACCAAGAACCTGGTTGGGCCTGCGGACACCAAGGTCATGTTTCCAACCCCTGCAGTATGACAAGGCCAACAAATTAGATAATAATTTGAAGAAACATGAAGGCCAAAGGTTAAAAAAGAATAAATGCACTTATCTCTCCGCATTAGGCACAATCAACCACCTCTGATCACGGGTCGCCGGCACAGGCGGGAGCTTTGTACCACCACGCTGGTAGACCTTCTTTCCCTCCTCAACCAGCTCGCCCTCGCTATAGATATCCTCAGAAAAGTTGTCCTCGCCATTATCAGCATGGTCACTAGCCTCCGGAGTCACGTGGGACGAAGACTCTAGGACCGGAGTCTCCTGGGACGAAGACTCTAGGAACGGAGTCTCCTAGGACGAAGGCTCGGTAACCCGAGGCTCGTCGGCCCGAGGCTTGGCCACCGAAGTACGAGACGGGTCCAAGTCAAACGAGTCCACCTGAGACGGAGCACTCCTGTGGTCAGAGAATCAACTGGAGGTGGCGGCGAGGAAGCCGCAACAGCCTTCCTACCTCTAGTACCTCTCTTCGTCTTCCCCCCTACCTCTAGTACCTCTCCCGGTCGAAGAAGAAGCGCCCGCCGGTGTCTACATACTATGTACCAGTGCTCTCCAGAGTTGCTGGGGTGGAATAATAGCACCCCTCCCAGCACGCGCTGAGGAAGGAGGCTCAGAGGGCTCTCGACCCACGCCCACCATCTGTCAACACCTGCAATGACAAAGAGTGAATGAAACTAGTTCAACATAAAAAAACTGAATACCTAATAACATGAATTAATTAATAATATATATGTACATAATAATAATTGAATACCTGACATTACTAATATTAATCTTCATCGTCTATATATGCTCGAGGATCAATAAATGCATAATCATCATCACTATCAGTAATGACGTGCTCATCAGCGTCACCAATAAATACATCAACATGTGGAAGGCCTCCTTTATGTAGTCGGTCAAGCATTGACCGGTCATCCGCAGCAGTAACCTCTTCTTCTTCCGTCTCTTCTTGTTCCGACTCAGGGGTGAAGTCGTATTCACTGTCGCTGTCCATCTCAATGTTCGGGGGTGAAGTGGAGCGGTACTTGAAACGTTTTTTGGAAACACATGTTTCTTTGAACAATTCTCCTTCATATGTGTCTGGGTTAATGTGAGGTTCATAATCATCTTCATTGAGGGTAGGTGGTATAAAATGTAGCGGCACATCATAAACGACATCCCAACCATTTAGATTTGGATTAGTTTGGTAGGCCCGTGGTAGGTAGAAAACTTGGGTTGCCTGTTGAGCCGTAATATAGACATCGGGAACAGCTAAATGGGTGCTTTGTTTGATTTCGACTAGCCATATATGTTCATGAGTCCTTCTAGTATCCTTCTAGTCGAGGGTCGGTGGCTTCGGAGGTTGGGGTTAGTGGTGTCAGGATCGGGGGCTCTTGTCTTCTTCTTCTTCTTCTTCTTCTTCTTGTTCTTCTTCTTCTTGTTGTTCTTCTCCTTCTCCTTCTTCTTCTTCTTTTCCTCTCCTCCTCCTCCTCCTCCTCATCTTCTTCTTTTCTTCTCCTCCTCCTCCTCTTCTTCTTCTTTTCTCCTCCTCCTCCTCCTCTTCTTCTTATTCTTCTTCTTCTTCCTCTTCTTCCTTCTTTTCCTTTTTCCTCTTCTTCTTCTCCTCCTCCTCCTCTTTTTCTTCTTCTTCTTCTCCTCCTCCTCCTCTTCTTCTTCTTCTTCCACTTCTTCTTCTACCTATTCTTATTTGCTTTTGTTCATCTTTCTTCTTTCTTCTTATAATTATGTATATCTAATATAAACTAAACCTAAACTAATCCTATAACTAAACCTAAACCTAAACCTAAACTAAACCTAAACCTACAAAAACAAAAAAACAAAAGAGGAGAAGAGAAGCTCACCTTGGAGGGGAGGAGGGGGCCAGTGTAGGAGGGGGAGGAGGGCCGCCATAGGGGAGGGGGGCGGCGCCGTGGCCTGCCTCACGGTAGGGCTCGGGCGGTCGCCGCAGGGGAGGAGGGTCGGGGGCGACAGGGGCAGTGGTCGGCGGGTGCGGCAGGGGCAGTGGCAGGGGCAGTGGGGGTCGAGGGCGGCGGCCAACGGGTGGGGTGGGGGTGGCAGGGGCAGCGACAGGGGCGGTGGGGTCAAGGGCGGCGGCTGGCAGGTGCGGTGGGGGCGGCAGGGCAGCGGCCGGCGGGTGTGGGGGTCACGGGTGGCAGGGGGGGGCATCAAGGGTGGTGTGGTTCCGGGGCGGCGGCCGGCAGGTGCAGTGGGGGCAGCAGGGGCGGTGGCCGGCAGGTGTGGGGGTCACGGGTGGCAGGGGCGGCGGTGGAATCGGGGGAGGAGAGAGAGGCAGAGAGAGAAGAGACAGGTAGGGAGAGAAGAGTGAGAGGAGGTCATGTCGTTTGCCAGCGTTAGGTAGCATTTTCTTTGCCGTCTGCTAGCAGACGGCAAAGAAGCTTTGCCGTCCGCTAGCATACGACAAAGAGGTGGGGTGGGATGTTACAGTGTTCAGGTCTCCACTGGACCCCACCCCCACCTCTTTGCCGTCTTCTAGCGTACGGCAAAGCTTCCTTGCCGTTTGCCGTCCGCTAGCAGACGACAAATAACTGGCTGATGGCAAATAGTATCTTTGCCATCTGCTAGCAGACGGCAAAGAAAAGACATACCGCAAAGTTCCTGATTCCAGTAGTGCTTGTAGCACAGACAAGAACCCCTTCTTGGACTGATCCATTTTGAACTTCTTCAAAACTTTATCAAGGTATGTGCTATGTGAATGTCCTATGAAGCGTCTCGATCTATCTCTATAGATCTTAATGCCTAATACGAGAGCAGCTTCTCCTAGGTCCTTCATCGAAGAACTCTTGTTCAAATATTCCTTCACACTTTCCAGCAATCCTATATTGTTTTCAATTAGAAATATGTCATCCACATATAATATTAGAAACACTATAGAGATCCAGTCACTTTCTTGTAAATACAAGCTTCTTTGAAAACTTGTATAAACCCGAACGCTTTCATAACCTCATCAAAGCGCAGATTCCAACTCCGGGATGCTTGCACCAGTCCATAAATGGATCACTTGAGGTTGCAAACTTTGTCAGCATTCTCTCGATCAAAAAAACCTTCTGGTTGTACCATATCCAACTCTTCCCTAAGGAAACCGTTAAGGAATACTGTTTTAACATCCATGTGCCAAATTTCATAGTCGAAATATGCAGCTATTGCCAACAGGATTCTGACGGACTTAAGCATCGCTACAGGTGAGACGGTCTCATTGTAGTCAACTCCTTGAACTTGTGAATAACCCTTTGCCACAAGTCGAGCTCTATAGACGGTGACATTACCGTTCATGTTCGTCTTCTTCTTAAACTTACATTTGTTCTGAATGGCGTTTCACTCTTCAATTAATACTTCCAAAGTCCGTAGTTTGTTTTCATACATGGATCCCATCTCGGAATTCATGGCCTCTAACCATTTCTCGCAATTCGGGCTCATCATCGCTTCTCCATAGCTCGTAGGTTCATCGTTGTCTAACAACATGACCTCAAAGACAGGGTTATCGTACCACTCGGGACCAGTACGCGCCCTTGTCGACCTACGAGGTTCAATAGTAACTTTATCCGAAGTTTCATGATCATCATCATTAACTTCCTCTTCTAATATTGTAGGCTCTTTCTGCGCTGCACTACTTTCTAGTTGAATCAAAGGTTCAACAACCTCATCAAGTTCTATCTTCCTCCCACTGAGTTCTTTTGAGAGAAACTCTTCCTCAAGAAATGTTTCGTTCTTTGGCGAAAACACTTTGCTTTCGGATCTGAGATAGAAAGTATACCCAACTATCTCTTTTGGGTATCCTTTGAAGACGCATTTTTCTGCTTTGTGTTCTAGTTTTTCAGGCTGAAGCTTTTTGACATAAGCATCACATCCCCAAACTTTAAGAAACGACAACTCTGGCTTCTTGCCAAACCACAGTTCATATGGCGTTGTCTTGTCACACCTTGTTTTTTGCCTCTCATGACTAAGTTAACATGATTGTGATGCTTGACTTGATTGATGATTGCTTGACTAGTTGCTAATGCTCTATTCTCATAAAACTCCCTCCTACTCTCAAAGCTCTTTTCCTTCATCTAAAATTCTTGCCCAATGATCATCCCATGTGAATAGTACCCAAATATATTTTTTAAAATATTATTTTGGCCAAAAAGTAATTATTTAATTTAGGTTTTCAGAAACCCCCGAAATGAGGTTTGTAGTACAAGTCCTCAAACTGGGTGGATCCTTTTTCCCCAAATGCTTTATTTGTAACCTACTATATATAACTTCCCAAAACCAAAAATATTATTTTAAAAGAATATTTTTATATTTTATTTAAAGGATTTTTCTTAAGTACAAAAATGGTCTTTTATAGGGAAAAATTATTCAAATGATTTTAAATATTTGAGAAAATTTAGGGAAACACAGTGGACATATATTGTCCATATATAAGAGTTTCAACACATGGTCATGTTCGAAATATTAAACAAAACACTTCAAAACCATTCGTGCCTATTCCAAGCATCTGAATTATTTCTATAAGAAATATTCTCAAATAAATCCAGGAAAATTATAGCATGTCACATATGATATATGAGGCCATCTTTCCAAGTTTCATCTCAATCCCAATTGTTTTGGTTCACCAAAATATCCTAAAGCCATTCCTATCCAGAGCCAAATTTTATCAACTTTACATTGTGAAGTATCTCCTATTGGTCCCAAACTTTGTGGGATTCTCTATTACCCAAATGATGATGCTACATCAAGTGGTGCATCAAGGGGATAGAATTGCATGATCAGATCTATAGAAATCCATTTCTATCCATTTCTAGGGTTTGCCAAGTTTACATTATCAACTTTCTTCAAATCATCTCAAAACTTGTGATCGGGACAAAATGGACTTACCATTTACCCTTGGTAAATCTTAAGGTCATAGGATTCCCCTGCCTAGCCCAATCACAACACAAACACCTTTAGCCATAAACTTGTGGACAATAAAAGTGGGCCCAAAAAGATTCCCCTTTCCCCCAACTTTTTACCACATCATATTATATCCCTCTTCTACCCCGAGTAACTTTGACTTGGCCTCTGGTCAAATATTTGGGGGGTAACTCCATCATTCTCCCTCTCTTTTACTATGGCAAGACCTCTTATTTCCTCACTCCCATTACTCTATTCATAAAAATGCCCCAAACGTTTCCAAAACATCATTTGCATCAACCCAAACCCATATATGGCATGCTCATGTGGAAAATATGAGCAAATCAACTGAACTTAGTTTATGGCAGCAAAAATAGCTTTGAACTGCAAGTACCCAGTAGACTTGTCTCCCTAATCTCAAACTTGGGGTACTTGTAGTTCATCCATACCTAAGGCTACTAGACAAGGTATTTGCCATTTTTCCCTGCAGTAAAATGCCTTTAGGCCAGCCCCAAGTCTACTGGTTCAAACTTAACCTCAGTGTTATACCGTCGTAACATGCTCCATAGGAAGTGAAACTCAACCAGTGCTCTAACGGATGAGTTCCTCATACTCTGGACAACTCTTCCCAACTAAAATGATGCCCTAGACATACATTAGTGTGGTGACCATGAAACTGATAGGAAAAACCGGCGCTCTTCCACTTGTCATCGCCGGGTAGCTCACGTACGGCAGCGGTAGGATGCCCATGCGCGCCAAGGTATCCCTCTAAGTCCCCCATGCCTCTCCCCAATGCCATAATGCAGACAAGGGGCCTCTAGCATGCGTGCTTACCCAAGCCGAGGGCATCCGAGGTGTGCCCGAGACCTCCCGTTGCCGCTTGCTTTACCTCTTCCTCCCCGAGCTTCCCCTACATGCATTCTCTCCCTCTATCTCCACTAAATCCCATGGACCAGAACCCCTTGTCCCCTGTGGCCTTTTCCTACTTCTTCGTTCGAAGACGCTCGCCTTAGCCTCCCGTCAATCCTGGCCTTTCCCGTGCTCCAACTCCTCCAATGGCGAACCTAGCACCTCTCTCTAGCCCCTTGGAAGCCTCGTTTGTCTCTGTTGCCCCACAAGGACGCACGGGCGCTCGAAGCCACGGTGGCTCGGCGGATCCCCGTGACCGTCCTGAGCCACCACCGCCACAGCCCTCCCTCGGGGTAGCACAGCACCTGGGTGGGCATGACGCGGCCTCTTGAACTCACCGACGTGCTCCACATCTCTAGGGTGCCCAGAGCCAGCGGATCGGGTGCGGGCATGCGCTCGGCCCCGTTTTCTCTGCCACCTGTTCGAGCAGGAGGAGGGGGATGAACCTGATGGGCGGGCCCCGCCTGTAAGCCACACCCGGTCGGGCCCAGCGGGTTAAGTGGTGGCGGTTTAGTCGGGTGCGTTTTCGTGGTGGGAAAATGTATAACTGGAAGTACGCTTCCGAGGTGGCCCGGTGCGAGCGCAGCTGAGCAATTGGGTCGGCCCAGTCTGGTCGCTCCTATTCTATGCTCAGTGCGCGGTTGGCCTATTTGGTAAAGCTTTTACCCATTTTCTATTTGAGCAAGAACATGTAAAATCCATATCAAATTCATATGACCTCCAATTTTGAAGATTCAAATTCCTGCATATCCCTAAAATCAAGATCTATCCATATATGTGCAATGCACATTTTTCTTGCAAGCTTTCCTATAGAGTTCAATTCAAAATTGAAACTGAACTATGAAAAAACCCATTTCAAAATTCATAGAGAATCCAAATCAACTCCAAATGGAGTGATTCAAAATTCTAGATGTCCTAAATATAATTCCCTATTTATCTAGGCATGGTTAACATTTTTCGCATGCCTCTATTCTGGTTGAACTAATAAGTGCTCCCTTTTCCCATTTATTTCCTCTTAGGAAATTTATAAGAAAATCATCCCAACTGCAAAACCAGTGAGACCACTTTCTAATTTTTTATGAAATCATGCCCTATTTATTATGTGCCTCAACTCCTTTTTATAAAAACATTTTCTGTAGACTTCTTATAAGATCATCATTTCCTTCATTTCCACCCTTCACAACTCACCCTTGACCCACATCCACAAAAACCTCCTTGGTTATTTTTCTCATGACTAGAGATGTCCAATAAAAATAAAACTCCTATTTATAGAGTACTTTTATTTTCCACTTGTTGTGTTGCTTATTGTGGTTGTTTACCGATGATAGTTGACGAAGTACATGAAGTGCTCGGAGTGGACGAGAAGCGGGTGAAGACCTCAAAGACCTTGCTAAGTCAGGCAATCATCCCTTTGACCATGACTATGAACCCTTTTATTGCATGGCATATAGTTCTTCATTTTGTTGTATTGATCATGATGATGTGGTGTCCACTTTAGTGGGATGCTTCCGATACTTTGCCGTTGACACTTGCATCGTGCATGACCCTACCACCTTATGAGGGTCATGTGGGGTGGATCTAGATAGGATGCCAGTAGATGCCATGCAAGTGGGATCGGGGATATGCATGGTGATGGAATCAAAATGCTTTCAAAGACTTTTCGAAAAAAACCTCGGGTGCCACTAATGCCCGAGGGCAATTATGATGAGTTGGGTAACAACTTGAGAAACGAGTGGTCTATCGGAATAAGTGAGTGTGTGTTTTCAAAAACGGAGGGTTTAAGATTTGTCAACCATCCCAAACTTACATGTACAACCACTCTAAATCTATATGGGAAGGGGCTTTGTTGATTACCTTGGTGGGTACTGGCAAGGAGCCCGCATTACTAGTGGCGGGAGTGGCGTGGTCACTCTCGATACGGGGTCGTACCGGTATGTACGATCCTGCGCTGTCTTCACAAGCATCGGGCACACTATTGGTCCCCTCATGGATGGTACGATTAGAGCGAGGCTCGTGTGATGTACATCGTGAGGGCTGGGTACCAATCGAGTGGACTCTTTGTCTAGTATCGGTAGGGGAAAGGCATTTTTCGGGTGCTTACCTCAGGTATGTTATATACCGCGAGTCGTGGATGACACGAAAGTTCCCCGAGTCTTGTGGGTAAAGTGTGCAACCTCTACAAAGTGTAAAACTATTCAAATAGACGCGTCCATGGTCAAGGACTATTGGGTGGTGCTGCTTATGCCACGTCCAGATGTTTTCGCAAACTTGGTGTGTGTGTGGTGTCAAGGATGATACTTGAGTCGAGTCGGTTGACTTGGCATGATGACCGAACTTGAGATGTTCAGACGGTACATGAGACAAGTTTGAGGACCGTGTGTGATGGTTGAACACGAGACGTCCATCCCCCTACTTATGATGATGAATGTGCCGTGTTCTTATGAACACCTGTCTATGGTTGATGCATGCTTACTTAAGTTACTTCATCATGTCATTACACTCAAAACTAGCTTTCTACAAAACTTACCAATTAGTGCTATATAATGCATTGTTTTTGCCTTGTTCCAAAGATGGGTTGCTTGTGAGTACATTAAAAGTACTCATTGGCTTTCCACTGGTTATTTTATTGGCCAGGCATGAAAGATCAGGTTATGATGAAGATTACCTTGGTGACAGACATGCGAGCCAGGACGATTCCTAGTCAAAATTCCTATAGGGTTAAGGAAGATGGCTTGGGTTCACGCTATCGTTGAAGATTTCCGCTGCAATCAAATGAAGACTTGGCCATGAAGGCCATATTCGAGTAAACCGGTATGTATTGGATGTAAGACTCTTGTTAATCAGTTTCTGTGTGTTCTGTGAGCATTGATATGTCTACAACATATCTATAATTTTTTATCGTTCCATGCTATTATATTATCAATCTTGGATGTTTTCTATGCATGAATATGTTGTTTTATATTATTTTTGGGACTAACTTACTAATCCAGTGCCTTGTGCCAGTTCTTGTTTTTTCCGTGTTTTTGACCTTTTTCAGATAGGAATATCAAACGGAGTCCAAACGGAGTAAAACTTTTTCCGTGATTTTTTATGGAAAATATTAAAAATACCTGAAGAAAAAAGTACCGGAGAGGTAGCCCGAGGAAGCCACGAGCCTGCTAGCCGCGGGCCCCACCCTTGGCCGCGGCTGGAGGGCTCGTGACCTCCTCGTGGCCCCTCTCCGCTTATTTCCAATGCCAGACGGTCTTATAAATACCAAAACCCTCAAAATTAGACCGAGATCGCAAGTCCGCCGCCGTAGACCTCCAGAGCGACCAAAACCCAATCGGGAGCCCGTTTCGGCATCCCGCCGGAGGGGAATTCTTCGCCGGAGGACATCTTCATCAACAACCATTGCCTCCCTTGCCTCTCCGATGATGCGTGAGTAGTTCACCTCAGACCTACGGGTCCATAGCTAGTAGCTAGATGGCTTCTTCTCTCTCTTTGATCTTCAATAACAAGTTCTCCATGATCTTCATGGTGATCTATCCGATGTAATCTTCTTTTGCGGTGTGTTTGTTGAGATCCAATGAATTGTGGATTTATGATCAGATTATCTATGAATATTATTTGAGTCAATTATGAATTATTATATGCATGATTTCGTATCCTTGTAATGTTCTTCGAGTTATAGGTTTAGTTTGGCCAACATGATCTATAGTTCTTGCAGTAGGAGAAGTGCTTGGTTTTGGGTTCATACCGTGTGGTGTCCTCACCTAGTGACAGAAGGGGTAGCGAGGCACGTATCGTGTTGTTGCCATCAAGGTTAAAAAGATGGGGTTTATATCATATTGCATGAATCTATCCCTCTACATCATGTCATCTTGCTTAAAGCGTTACTCCGTTTATCATGAACTTAATACACTAGATGCATGATGGATAGCGGTCGATGTGTGGAGTAATAGTTGTAGATGTAGAAAGTATGGGTCTATTTGTCTCGGACGTGATGCCTATATGTATGATCATTGCCGTAGATATCGTCGTGACTTTGCGCTTTTCTATCAATTGTTCAACAGTAATTTGTCACCCACCGTAATACTTGCTTTCATGAGAGAAGCCTCTAGTGAACACTATGGCCCCCGGGTCTATTTTACATATTATATATTCAGATTTAAACATAAAAACACCAAAAATACTTTGCTGCAATTATTATTCACTATTTTACGTTTATCTATTACTACTATCGGATCTCACTTTGCAATCAATCGTGAAGAGATTGACAACCTCTTTATCGCGTTGGGTGCAAGTTGTTTGTGTTTGTGCAGGTTCCTTGTTGCTTCCTCTTGTTCCTCCTACTGGATTGATACCATGGTTCTCAAACTGAGGGTAACACTTACCGCTACCTTGCTGCATCACCATTTCCTCTTCAAGGGAAAAACCCACGCAAGCCAAGAATTCATCCGTCAACACACCAATTTCTGGCAACGTTGTGGAGAAGTAGCAGGAAGAATCTCTGGCGCCGTTGTCGGGGAGGACACAAGAGAAGAATACTCCTGTCAACACGCTAATTTCTGGCGCCGTTGCCGGGGAGTATTCAAGTGAAGCATACCTACAAGTACCTATCACAAACTCATCTCTTGCATTTACGTTATTTGCATCTCGTTTTCCTCTCCCCCACTTCTAAAAAAATAAAAATTACAAAAATATTTTCCTTTCTTTATTTGCTCGTGTGCTTGTCTAGTTGCTAAGTCACCATGTCTGAAAACAGTAAATGGTGTGATTTCTCTAATATTAAGAACAATGATTTTATTAGTACTCCAATTGCTCCCACCACTAGTGTGGAATCATATGAAATTAATGCTGCCTTGTTGAATCTTGTTATGAAAGAGCAATTTTCCGGCCTTCCGAGTGAAGATGCCGCATCCCATCTTAATACCTTTATTGAGTTATGTGATATGCAAAAGAAGAGAGAGGTGGATAATGATATAATTAAATTGAAGCTATTTCCATTCTCACTGCGAGATCGAGCAAAAACGTGGTTTTCATCTTTACCTAAAAATAGTATTGATTCATGGAACAAGTGTAAATATACCTTTATTTCCAAGTATTTTCCACCTGCTAAGATTATCTCTCTTTGTAATGATATCATGAATTTTAAGCAACTAGATCAAGAACATGTTGTCCAATCTTGGGAAAGAATGAAATTGATCATTAGAAATTGTCCCGCTCATGGTCTAAGTCTTTGGATGATTATACAAATTTTCTATGCTGGTTTGAATTTTGCTTCTCAAAATATCTTGGATTCCACTTACGGTAGAACTTCTTTGGAAATGACATTAGGAGAATCTACAAAACTCTTGGATAATATCATAACAAATTATTCTCAATGGCACACTGAAAGGTCACCTAGTAGTAAAAAAGTGCATGCTATAGAAGAAATTAACTCTTTGAGTGCTAAGATGGATGAGTTAATTAAATTGGTTGCTAGTAAGAGTGTTCCTCTAGATCCTAATGATATTCCTTTGTCTTCCTTGACTGAGAATAGCAATGAAAATTTGGATGTTAATTTTGTAGGTAGGAATAATTTTGGTGACAACAATGCTTATAGAGGTAATTTTAATCCTAGGCCTTTACCTAGTAATCCCTCTAATAATTTTGGAAATTCCTAAAACAATGCTCATGGACATTATAATAAAATACCCTCTGATCTTGAGATTAATATTAAGGAGTTCATTAGTTCGCAAAAGATTTTCCATGCTTCCATAGAAGAAAAACTTCTTAAAATTGATGATTTGGCTAGGACTATTGATAGAATGTCTCTTGATATTGATGCTTTGAAACTAAGATGTGTTCCTCCCAAGATTAATATGGATGAAACTTTGAAAGCTATGCGTATTTCTATGAATGAGAGTAAATAAAGAACCACCCAAATTCGTGCTAGACACGAATGGCTCAAAAAGGTGTGTTCTCATGATAAGAATCACGAAGATCTTAAAGTGCTTGATGTGACTCCTATTGAATCCTTGTTTTCTAATGTCAATCTTAATTATGATGGGGCTGGATGTGAATCTACTTTGGTTGATAAACACCCCAATGATTCGGGTACTATTCATCTTGATGCTAAAAATACTAAAAGTGGAGTAGAGGATGTCAAAACTTTGAATTGTGATGAAATTACTACTTTGGATCTCAAGGAATTTAATTATGATAGTTGCTCTTTGATTGAATGTATTTCCTTGCTGCAATCCATGCTAAACTCTCCACATGCTTATAGCCAAAATAAGGCTTTTACTAAACATATCGTTGATGCTATGATGAAATCTCTTGAAGAGAAACTTGAGTTAGAAATATCTATTCCTAGAAAACTTCATGATGAGTGGGAACATACTATAAAAATCAATATTAAAAAATATGAATGCCATGATTTGTGTGATTTGGGTGTTAGTGTTTCCACAATTCCAAAATCTTTATGTGATGTTCTAGCTTTCAATGAGATTGATGAGTGTTCTCTTAATTTGCATCTTGAGGATTCTACTATTAAGAAACCTATGGGAAGGATTAATGATGTTCTTATTATTTCAAATAGGAATTATGTGCCCATAGATTTCATTTTGCTTGATATTCATTGCAATCCTACATGTCCCATTATTCTTGGTAGACCTTTCTTTAGGACTATTGGTGCGGTCATTGATATGAAGGAAGGGAATATTAAATTTCAGTTTCCATTAAAGAAGGCATGGAACATTTTCCTAGAAAGAAAATAAGATTGCCTTATGAATCTATTATGAGAGGTACTTATGGTTTGAACACTAAAGATGATAATACTTGATTCTATTGCCTTATGCCTAGCTAAGGGCGTTAAACAATAGCGCTTGTTGGGAGGCAACCCAATGAATAGGTTTATTTTTGCTCTTTTACTTTTTGTTTTGTTGAGTAAATACCATAATCATGCTGGAAAAAGACAGAAACTTTCTGCTCACGAAATTATTTTTCATTCCTATCCAGAAAGAGATTTTGAGTTGATTCTTTTTTATTCTGATTTATATGCTAATTTTAGTAATTTTCATAATTTTTTCAGAATTGTTTAGTTAACAGAGGTATACGAAATATACATATTGCTACAGGCTGTTCTGTTTTTTGACAGATTCTATTTTTGTTGTGTTGATTGCTTATTTTGATGAAACCATGGGTAGTATCGGGGGGTACGAGCCATGGAGAAGTGAGAATACAGTAATATAACATCAATATAAATGGAATTAAATTTACTACAGTACCTAAAAATTTGGTGGTTTTTTCTCTTATGATAATGCTATCACGAGTTTCTGTTTAAGTTTTGTGTTGTGAAGTTTTCAAGTTTTGGGTGATGTTCTTGTGGACAATGGAATAAAGAGTGGCAAGAGCCTAAGCTTGGGGATGACCAAGGCATCCCAAGACAAATTCAAGGACACCAAAAAGCCTAAGCTTGGGGATACCCCAGGAAGGCATCCCCTCTTTCGTCTTCAATCCATCGGTAATGTTACTTGGAGCTATATTTTTATTCACCACATGATATGTGTTTTGCTTGGAGCGTCGTGTATTATAAGAGTATTTGCTTTCTATTTTGTCACAATCATCCTTGCTGAAGACTTTTTTGAGAGAGACATGCACTCATCGTGAATTTTTTAGAATACTCAACGAGCTTCACTTATATCTTTTGAGTTAGGCAATTTAGCTCACACGTGCTTCACTTATATATTTTGAGCGTGGTAACTTTTGCTCACACATGCTTCACTTATATCTTTTGTGCTTAGTAATTTTTATCCCGTGTGCTTCACTTATATCTTTTAAGATTGGTAATTCAGCTCACATGTGCTTCACTTATATATTTTGAGCTAGATAATTTTGCTCTAGTGCTTCACTTAAATCTTTGTAGAGCACGACAGTGTCATATTTTGTAGAAATACAAAATCTCAAATCTTCACTTATATCATTTTGACAGTGATATATCTAAAGCAACTTGTTAATTGGCGTGTGTTATGAAATTAGTCCTAAATATGATAGGCATCCAAAGAGGATATAATAAAAACTTTCATATTCAAGTGCATTGATTTAGTAAGATAAGTTTGATTCCTCGCAATTAGTTTTGAGATATGGTTATGATAATATTAGATTAATGCTAGTAGGGTGTTGTGAATCTAGAAATACTTGTGGTGAACTTCTATGTTAGAAAGTCGGAGCATAATTGATTTTTTGATTGTCATCCTTTGTGTAGAGGTCGGGTCACGCGAAGGTTAACTCCTACCAACCCTTCCCCTAGGAGTATTCGTTTAGCACTTTGTTTCGATTACTAATAAAACTTTTGCAATAAGTATATGAGTTCTTCAAGACTAATGTGAGTCCATGGTATAGATGCACATTCACCTTCCACCATTGCTACCCTCTCTAGTGCCGCGCAACTTTCGTCGGTGCACCAACCCACCATATGCCTTCCTCAAAACAGCCACCATACCTACCTATTATGGCATTTTAATAACCACTCCGAGATATATTGCCATGCAACTTTCACCGTTCCGTCTCATGACACGCACCATCATTGTCATATTGCTTTTCATGATCATGTAGTTGACATTGTATTTGTGCCAAAGCCACCGTTCATATCTTTCACACACGTCACTCGCTAGTTATTGCACATCCCGGTAAGCCGCTAGAGGCATTCATATAGAGTCATATATTTTGTTCTAAGTATCGAGTTGTAAGTAAACAAAAGTGTGATGATCATCATTATTAGAGCATTGTCCCATGTGAGGAAATAAAAAGAGTCCAAAGAGCCCAAACAAAAAAAATATAAAAAAGAGAGGCCAAAGAGCCCAAAAAATGAGAGAAAAAGAGAGAAGGGACAATGCTACTATCTTTTTCCACACTTGTGCTTCAAATAGCACCATGTTCTTCATGACAAAGAGTCTCTTGTTTTGTCACTTTCATATGCTAGTGGAAATTTTCATTATATAACTTGCCTTGTATATTCCAATGATGGGCTTCCTCAAATTGCCCTAGGTTTTCGTGAGCAAGCAAGTTGGGTGCATACCCACTAGTTTTCATTTGTGAGCTTTCATACACTTATAGCTCTAGTGCATCTGTTACATGGCAATCCCTACTCATTCACATTGATATCTATTGATGGGCATCTCCATAGCCTATTGATACGCCGAGTCAATGTGACCATCTCCTCCTTTTTATCTCACAACCTCCACCACACTCTATTCCCCCTATAGTGCTATAACCATGGCTCACACTCATGTATTCCGTGAGAGTTGAAAAAGTTTGAAAAAATACGAGTGTGAAAACAATTACCCTGCCAATACCGGGGTTGTTCATGATTTAAATTCATTGTGTGGGCATGATGGAGCATAGCCAGATTATATGATTTTGTAGGGATAGGTTTCTTTGGCCTTGTTATTTCGACAGTTCATGATTGCTTTGCTATTATGCTTGAAGTATTATCGTTTTCATGTCATTATCAAAATATTGTTTTGAATCTTACGAATCTGAACATTCATGCCACAATAAAGAGATTACATAAAACAAATATGTTAGTAGCTTCCACATGAAAAATTTGTTCTTTATCACTTCCCTACTCGAGGACGAGCAAGAGTTAAGCTTGGGGATGCTTGATACGTCTCCAACATATCTATAATTTTTGATCGTTCCATGCATTTATATTATCAATCTTGGATTTTTTCTATGCATGAATATGCCGTTTTATATTATTTTTGGGACTAACTTACTAATCCAGTGCCTAGTGCCAGTTCCTATTATTTCCATTTTTTGACATTTTTAAGATAGGAATATCAAACGGAGTCAAAACGGAATAAAAATTTTCCCATGATTTTTTATGGAAAATATGAAAAATACCTGAAGAAAAAAGTACCGGAGAGGTAGCCCGAGGAAGCCACGAGCCTGCTAGCCACGGGCCCCACCTTGGCCGCGGCTGGAGGGCTCGTGACCTCCTCGCGGCCCCTCTCCGCTTATTTCCAACGCCAGACGGTCTTATAAATACCAAAACCCTCAGAATTAGACCTAGATTGCAAGTTCCGCCGCCGTAGACCTCCGGAGCCAGCAAAAATAAATCGGGAGCCCGTTCCTGCATCCTGCCGGAGGGGAATTCATCACCGGAGGCCATCTTCGTCAACAACCATTGTCTCCCTTGCCTCTTCGATGATGCGTGAGAAGTTCACCTCAGACCTACGGGTCCGTAGCAAGTAGCTAGATTGCTTCTTCTCTCTCTTTGATCTTCAATACAAAGTTCTCCATGATCTTCATGGTGATCTATCCGATGTAATCTTGTTTTGCGGTGTGTTTGTTGAGATCCGATGAATTGTGGATTTATGATCAGATTATCTATGAATATTATTTGAGTCAATTCTGAATTCTTATATACATGATTTCGTATCGTTGTAATTCTCTTCGAGTTAGAGGTTTAGTTTGGCCAACTTGATCTGTATTTCTTGCAATAGGAGAAGTGCTTGGTTTTCGGTTCATACCGTGCGGTGTCCTCACCTAGTGACAAAAGGGGTAGCGAGGCACGTATCATGTTGTTGCCATGAAGGGTAAAAAGATGGGTTTTATATCACATTGCATGAATCTATCCCTCTACATCATGTCATCTTGCTTAAAGTGTTACTCCGTTTATCATGAACTTAATACACTAGATGCGTGCTGGATAGCGGTCGATATGTGGAGTAATACTAGTAGATGCAGAAAGTATCGGTCTACTTGTGTTTGGATGTGATGCCTATATGTATGATCATTGCCTTAGATATCGTCATGACTTTGCGCTTTTCTATCAATTGCTCAACAGTAATTTTTCACCCACCGTAATACTTGCTTTCATGAGAGAAGCCTCTAGTGAACACTATGGCCCCCGGGTCTATTTTACATATTATATATTCAGATTTCAACATAAAAACACCAAAAATACTTTGCTGTAGTTATTATTTACTATTTTACGTTTATCTATTACTACTATCAGATCTCACTTTGCAGTCAATTGTGAAGAGATTGACAACCTCTTTATCGCGTTGGGTGCAAGTTGTTTGTATTTGTGCAAGTTCCTTGTTGCTTCCTCTTGTTCCTCCTACTGGATTGATACCTTGGTTCTCAAACTGAGGGAAATACTTACCACTACCTTTCTGCATCACCCTTTGCTCTTCAAGGAAAAAACCAATGCAAGACAAGAATTCGTCTGTCAACACGCCAATTTCTGGTGACGTCGTGGAGAAGTAGCAAGCATTCTTATGAGTCGGGGTCCCCACAGAGCTGGTATAAGAGCCATCCTGATTGTAGGAAGCCCTTAGTTAGCATGGATGTTAGTTAGGACAAAATTGTTTTCCCAGACCCTTCAAAACACTTGCAAAGGCTACCATATTTCTTGGCTCTTCTAAGCTTTCAAATAAACTGAAGGATTGTGCCTAGCACTTCCACCATTTTTCTTTTTGAATCTCCTCGTCTACTTTTCAAAACCTTGCAAATGGTCGCTACTACCCTCGTGCCCCTGACCACGGGATTCCATGAAATCCTCTTGGGTAACCTAGAAGGAAGCCACCTTGAGAGACGATTACTGAAGTATATTGGACCAAAGTTGGCGACACTGGACAAGGGGCTACCAATAGAAGATACCTTCTAAAAGGATGAGGATGTCAAGACTTAGATTATAGTGACACCCTCGACACAGACCGGGGATGATGCCACCTTGGCCTTCGATTACCAGGGCACAAGACATGTAATGTCATGATAATGCATCCCTAATAGAGCGACCATGTCCTTTTCGTTGTTATACGGTAACCACCGGTGCATTAGAACCTTGCCATATGGTCTGCCTCACTATAGTGAGCAAGAAGACGGTCCTCATCATCCCCCGCTCTTGGTGCCGATGATATCGTCAATGAGATCGACAAGATACAACTCTACCATGCCTTGTTAATGTCATTACATGAGAGATTGCCTACCTAGAATACTCGACATCACAGAAGATAAGAAGGCATTGGCATGATTACGAAGACACCAGAAGACCTTGTCAACAACTGCCATGAGGAATCACCTTCATCGTCAACTCACCAGACCCGAGGTCGTTAAGAACTCTTCAGGCGCCACCAGGATCGTTTCGACAAACAACAACCAAAAACATAGCGACACTTGAAGAAGACCCAGAAGACTAAGCGGGCTCATCTGCAAGACACGAAGCAAGCACCACTAATGAGTCCAAGAACCCCTAGGGTAGGATAAGTCGTGTGTGCCCTATGCAAAGTCAAGTCCGTATGATGGTTCAAATGGAACCATGATGTGTGTTGCTTATTTTTCCTCTTCGTGCTTTGGTGTGAGTCACACTTTGCCCTAGGCAACAAGTGCGCGACTATATCACCTGCCTTACCTTGATGTATGTGTTTGGCCTTTTTGGTGCTTGCTTGATTGCACTTCCACTATACCACCCCCTTAAGCACCCCCCTCTAAGCTAATTCCCCTGTTTCCCCCTCTTGTCGACTGAAGACCTGCAAGACAAGATGCACCAAGGATCCACCTGGATGGACAACTACCATTGAAGACTTTTAAGGACAACCTATTCAACAAAACGCAACCCCGTGGGGATGAGGCTATTTCCTCAAGACTGGAAACCCCTCCCCAGACTAGCCTCTACCTCAAGATCTTCCCTAGCACAAGCCTCTGATCGCGTGTTTAATACACAGATTTGCTAGAGCACTTATTGGGCTTCAATAACCCCTGCTTTGCACTGGTTCATTCTCGAGCTAGTGATCATAGTGAACAAACATCCTTCATCCCTACGCTAGCACTAGAACCTTGATGCCATAGGAAGGATCATTCTAAGGATATACTATTACTGGTCAATGATTTGATTTAGCCATAATAGATATCTTGAGGAAGTGGTTGAGACCCTTTTGTGGATTACAAGGCTTAATGTTGGAAGACGAACTTGGTGGGTCAAAGTTGATAGAGTAGCATAAATTACATGCCCCTTGAGCAATTTGGATTAGTAGGACAAATATGATCACATGTTGAAATTCTTGCTGGATTAAGGACTTCAGTTTGGCAAGTAGTGTAGACTGTGGAGTGATTGTGACTCGCATAACTAGTAGGAGGTTCTTACTAGGTGTAAAAGTTGGATTTAAGTAGGTGATCCTACTAGGTGCTCGAGATCAATATTAAACCACATGGTTCGGAGTAACTTGGATTTAGTCCAATGATCTTGATCATGATACCATGTTTCTCGATGGATGATAGTAGAAGCAATCGGATGATACTATACATATGAGATTTTTGTTTAGTCTTTACATCGAACTTTGGAGATGAATAGCATGAGTAATATTGGAGTTGACTCATATGATATGATACCTTCAAGGATATAGGGCGATTTTGTTTGGAGAAATAGGTTGTACTATTGGCATCTAAGAACTGTGCTCGAGGATAAGATGATAGATGTTCACTCACATCCTAAGCTCCTTGAAACCCGAAGCTTTATCGGACCATGACGCGGTCGGGATAAGACCATAGGCTCTGGCTCTAAGTCAAAAGACCATGGTCAATACCCCATCGTGATCACCCCCACCCTCTCCATAAGGAAGGTGGCCACAAAAATCCTCTATTAGCTTGGCCCACAAGCCCTTGATACTAGTTACCATCCGGGATGAATGCCTGCTCCTTTCACATATACCATGAGCAATGTGTGTATGTGATACTTCGGGAAATAGGTTGTTGTCCTCTGGACTAACATACTTATTTACGCAATGAGAGGAGGAACACCTTAGTCCTATTTGGACCAGTCCCAGGAACAACAATTACCATGACTCTCGAGTATAAGGTTTCACCTTGAAGGAGTTGGACTTCGCAAAGCACCCTCCCTACAGAAGAAATCCTTCTTTCCCAAGAAATATGAGTAACCATTGTGATTGCAAAGTCACGACAATGAAGAAGAAGAAGCAAAAAGGAGTCAACCACCACTCCTCTGCTGGCTACATCAACTAGATTACATCTCGGAGCACCAATGTTCAAGCCCGATGAAGCCCTTGGACATCAAAGAGGATTAAAGAGCCCCTCGCTTTAAATTGTCTTCTATCAGTTCCTGACAAGGATGGAACTGAGAAGTTGATGGCACCCTCACTCCACCACCTCGACGGTGTATGTTGAGCATGACATCCCTACTCCCTTCAGATGCCTCGAATGGGGTGGAACGACTGTTATGACCTCAATGCTAGCCCCCTTTTTGGTCCTATAAGGGACGTGAACCTGACTCGATCATGGTATATCCCTGTCAAAGATAGTTCACCCCTATTTCCAAGCCTCAGACCCTGGGGATTGGATGGCTGGTCTACACTTTTGGGTAGCCAGCTCATCTAGGACCCCCCTTAGAACCTTCCCATATAGTAGAACCCATTTTGACACCATGTCTCCGAGCTCAGTCTTAGGGATGAGACTCAGCGCAGACTTTGCCATGGAGAGACGAGTAGACCAAACACTCAAGGATCCTCTAGAAACGTGCATCCATGACGACAAAGAAAAATGAACAAAGAAGAATGAAGAACCTACCTAGGCAACTTACTCAAGCAGAAGATCTTGACGAGAAGCCCATGATAATGCACCTCAGCACTCTCAAGGACGGAGACCACCTACGACTGAAGACCTCCTGCTTTAAGGAAGATAAGGACTTCCCCGTCAATGAGAAGCTACACTGAGACTCAACCCTTCTATTCAAAAGCGAGACATCTAGATGTCACTAACCAACATGACAAGTCCTAGGACCAGCACACAGACACACCCCTTGGCCAGGTATTCTGACTTTGGGATACACACGCAAGCTAGGCACTGCGAGAACCTCGTCCACCAAACCCTCGACCATTAGTCGAGCCTACACTACATGAATCAGGCACTTTGCCGTCAGCCATCACGGACGGCAAAGGAATGCATCCCGGACGGCAAAGGCTTTGTCGTCCGCCAGCAGACGGCCAACCATCCGGCTGAATAAGCCACGGTAAAGGGCACTTTGCCGTCTTCCGGTGGATGGCAAAGACCTTTGAATCTTTGTCGTCCACCAGCGGATGGCAAAGAGCCTGGACAACACACGTGGCCACTTAGCTCCGGCAGGGGGCTTAACGACGTGCTTTGCCGTCTGGCAGCGGACGACAAAGCACCTTTTTTTGCTAGCCTAGGTGTGTTCTTTGTCGTCCTCTTGTAGACAGCAAAGACCTAAGGTTCTTTGCCGTCTACTAGCAGACGGCAAAGAACCCACATAGGCCAGCCCCAGTTTGCACAGGCAGCTGCCAGCAGACGGCAAAGTGGCTATATAGCCACTGTTTTAAAAAAATCATTCAATTTGAAACATATATATACAACAATATCACATATATATATATCCAACAGTATCACATTAATATACAACAATACAAGCATACCAACAATAAGTTGAAACAAGCATATACCAACAATAAGTTCCAACATATATACACGTTTCCAACAACACACAATATGGTTTCCAACAACATATCCATACATATGTATCCAAAACAAGTTTTCCATAAACACAAAGGTAGCAAAAGTAGAAGAGTACAGTCCATCAATGCACTCTTCCTCATCTATAGCAAATCTGCAAAGTAGGAAAGATGATAGTTAGAATAAGAAGAATACTAGATAGAAGAAAAAGAAGAAAAAGAAGAAGAAAAAGAAGAAGAAGAATTTATCTTCTCTTTCTTTTTCTCTTATCCTCTCCTCTTCTCCAAGGTAGTAATGCCATTTTCTAGGTAACTAAGCATATCAAGTCATTTTGGAGAAAAAATGCTAAGTATAGGTCATTTTATAGCTATACTAGGTAGAATATATCATTTTGGAGGTAAGTAAGGTTATTATGTATTTTTTAGGAAAATAAGCTAAGTATAGGTCATTTTGGAGCTAAACCAAGGTTATTTTGCCATTTTTACCTAAGTGAGCATACTATGTCATAAATGAACTAGCTAAGCTAATTATAGATCATTATTGAGCTATCCTAGGTAGTTATGCCATTTTCTACCTAAGTGAGCTAATTATGTCATAAATGAACTAGCTAAGCTAGCTATATATCATTATTGAGCTATACTATGTAGTAATGCCATTTTCTAGCTAACTAAGCATATATAGGTCATTTCATATCTATCCTAGGTAGAATATACCATTTTGTAGCTAACTAAGCATATCAAGTCATTTTTGAGGAAAATAAGCTAAGTATAGGTCATTTTGGAGATAAGTAGGTCATTTGTTAAGCTAAGTATGCATTTGTTAATGAAAACACTTGGGAAAACTTACCATCAACATGAAGGTGAAGGACCGGGAGGGTTTGGGATAGGGTGAGACGTAGAAGGACCGGTCGGGGTTGCGGCAGACATCAAAGTATCGGTCGATGCTTGTCGGGAGGCACGCTGCACCAAAGATCATTTGCAATGTCTACTTAGCATGATGCAACTCAAATGTGAATACTAGTAACTAATGACCATTTAAATGAAACTCACCGTGGGTGCTATAGCAATATAGGGCATCGACGGAGGGGTCTGACCATTGTTCTGGCACACGGTCTGCACATTTTGTTTTCACGAGTCATTCATATTAGTTAGCGATGAAACGAACATTACGTACATGATTTGGCTAATATGCAGGAGAAACTTACCACGAGGAGCTCATATAGGGCCGGTAAGACGCGTCGTTCCGGTTCTTCTCCTACTCCAACAGCCTAGCCGTCCCCTCCTCCATGTCCCTCTCCCTCTGTGCCGCCTGCCTATTTGCCTCCGCCAGAAGCTCCTGGTCCCTAGCCTCAATGGCAAGCTCCATTGGCCGTGGACGAGGCGTTTCTCAGTATTAGAGCTCGTCTGGCGCTTCTTGATCTCCGTGAGAGTTATAGGACAACGTATCAGTCCATCCCCAATGGCAATCGAGCCATGGGGCTTCCCACCACCAGATATCATCATGAGCTCTAGATCAAAAGGACTTTGGCTTGGGTTGAAGTCCTCCCCTTTCCTCTCCTTCCCAAAATCTTTGTACCTCACGAGCTTGTTGTGGGCGGAGATGTTGCTAAAGCTCTCTGGATGATCATGGTCATCCTCGGAGAATGCCTTGGCCTTCTTGTACGAGGCAGTATCGGCCATGGCATAGAGGTCGACCAGACGTGGCACCTCCTTCTTGTTTTCTCGCGCCTAAAAGAGGTGAAAAAAATATTAGTTAAGGGCTCAAGCTAGCATGAAGAATGAAATTGCATGAATCATGAAGCAAACCACATATCTAGTTATCCCCGTACTCAAACAGGTTGGAGCTCCCTTGATGGTGTGGCACACATTTCATTTGGGCATGCTTCTCCTTGGCCTTGTTGTGTTCGGCTAGCAATTCGGGAGAGCACTACTCATCCACCAATGCCTCCCAACAGTTCATCCTATCCGCACACCATCTCGGGGGCACCTAAGTTAGACAAGAGAAATTTCAGCGCTACGCCTACGAATCAAATCAAAGAAACTAAGTACAAGGCCTTAAGAATAAATAATTACCTTGATAAACTTCTCCTTACTTAGATAATTTTTGTGGCAATTCTTCTTGGCCCTCTTAATGTTACTCGAGGCGTAGTAGTCTCGAATAGCCTGCACCCGAGCCTCGTGCCGTATGTTCTGAAGTAGGCGCTTGCACTCGGCTTCGAGAACAACAACCGCTCTCGCCATGTCTTCCTCAAGACACCTGTAGAAGATCTGCAATCAAATAAGACAACACATTAGACACAGATTAGTACAATCACTTGGTGCTGTTGATTTTTAATTCTGTAAGGAAAAATTACCCAAAACCGACGGATCACAATATCAGCCATCATCTCGCACAAGACACCGTCGACCATCTCCTCCGGCGGGGACGGGACAGCCTTGTACAGCTCCCAGGAAAGTGCTACCTGTGGAGCCTCACCCTCACCGGGCAACTGGACCTTCCTCAGGAAGTGGTGCCGGAGAAGCACACCAAGGACCTGGTTGGGTGTGCGGACACCACGCTTGTATTTCCAACCCCTGCAGTATGACAAGGCCAACACGTTAGATATTAATTTGAAGAAACATGAAGGCAAAAGGTTAAAAAAGAGTAAATGCACTTACTTCTCTGCATTAGGTGCAATCAACCACCTCTATTCGCGGGTCATCGGCATGGGAGGCAGCTTTGTACAGCCAGGCTGGTAGACCTTCTTGCCCTCCTCAACCAGCTCGCCCTCGCTATAGGTGTCCTCAGAAAAGTAATTCTCCTCGCCACCATCTGCAAGGCCACTAGCCTCCGGAGTCACGTGGGATGAAGACTCTGGGACCCGAGTCTCCTGGGATGAAGACTCTAGGACCGGAGTCTCCTGGGACGAAGGCTTAGTGACCCGAGGCTCGTCGACCCGAGACTTGTGGACCGGAGTGCGAGATGGGTCCAAGTCAGAGGGGTCCACCTGAGACGGAGCACTCCAGTGGTTGAGAGAATCAGCTGGGGGTGGCGGCGAGGACGGTGCAGCAGCCTTCCTACCTGTATAACCTCTCTTCGTCTTCTCGCGACCACTCCTGATCAAAGAAGAAGCGCCAGTTGGTGTCTGCATTCAGTGTACCAGCGCTCTCCGGAGTTGCTGGGATGAATAATAGTACCCCTCCCAGCACGCCTCAAGGAAGGAGGCTCAGACCACTCTCGACCCCGCCCACCATCTGTCAACACCTACAATGAGAAAGAGTGAACGAAATTAGTTCAACATAAAAAAATTGAATACGTAATAACATGAACTAATTAATAATATATATGCACATAATAATAATTGAATACCTCACATTACTAATATTAATCTTCATCGTCTATATATGCTCCGGGATCAATAAATGCATAATCATCATCACTATCAGTAATGACGCACTCATCAGCATCATCAATAAATGCATCAACATGCGGAAGGCCTCTATGCAATCGATCAAGCATTGTCAGGTCATCCGTAGCAGTAACCTCTTCTTCTTTCGTCTCTTCTTGTTCCTACTCAGGGGTGAAGTCGGGTTCAATGTCGCCGTCGACCTCAATGTTCTGGGGTGAAGTAGAGCGGTTCTTGAAGCATTTTTTTGAAACACGTGTTTCTTGGAAGAATTCTCCCTCATATGTGTCTGGGTTAATGTGAGGTTCATAATCATCTTCATTGAGGGGAGGTGCTCTAAAATGTGGCGGCACATCATAAATGACATCCCAACCTTTCAAATTTGGATCCGTTTGGCAGGCCCACGGTAGATAGAAAACTTGGATCGCCTATTGAGCCGTAATATAGACATCGGGAACATTCAAATGGGTGCTTTGTTTGATTTCGACTAGCCCTATATGTTCATGAGTCCTTCTAGTCTCCTTTGGCTAGAACCAATAACATTTGAAGACTACGACGTTTGGTGGGTTTTCACCACACAATGTAAGTTCATGAATTGCTTCAACTCTTCCATAATACTCGACCCCTCCTTTGCCGACAGTAGAGACACAACAATTTGTAGACTTTCGGTCGGCCATAGATAGATCTTTGCCAAAAGTACGAAAGCGATACTTGTTGATGTCGTGTTTGTCAAATGAACGGACCTTAAAGTCAAAACCATTAGCGACTTGTCTCAATTCGGAGTCCATAGACTCTGCATTAGCCTACAAATTTAATACCAAAGGATTGTTGCATTAGCCGCAAACTAGGCGAAGAAATGAAATCTTCTAATTAATGGAACTTACCGTTTGCTTGAACCAAGAGATGAAACCGGGAGAACCGCCTCCATGGTTTTCCATAAGCTCATACTCTTCGATGGAATCCTTTTGGATCACTGATCCATCCGAGAATTTGGCGACATATCGACTGTATCACATATCCGGGAATAAGAGCATTTGAAAGGAATTAAAAGTTGCGAAATAATGTACCGAGAACTTACTCGATGTACGGCTGCACTTCTGTTAGGTTGTTGAAGATATACAACAAAATGGTCCACCATTCTTCGACATCCAACCCTATTTATTTCAAAGCACCGGCTGGTGCAAACTTCCCTTTGAATAGGCTGAGGTTGGATTGACCTTTTTCACGGTCATCATCATTGTACCAAGGATTCGGATTATGCAAATGACAATTCTGGGCTGTGTAGTGTGCTGTCACAAAGTTTGCAGCCTCCTCAGTAATGAATGCCTCGGCCATCGGTGCTTCAACTCTACGCTTATTTTTACATTTTGCTAGAAGCGTCTTTTGCATCCTCTCAGTTGAGAAGCACCAACGATTTTGCACGGGCCCCCCTAATCTTGCCTCGGTAGGGAGATGCAAAATCAAATGCTGCATTGGATTAAAGAAGCCCGGTGGAAAGATCTTTTCTAACTTGCAGGTCAACTCTGGCGCCAACTCTTCCAGTTTGTGTAACACATTAGGCGACAGTTCTTTTACAAAGAGCACGGAAGAAATATCTCAGCTCATCTAGTACTAGCCATTCATCCTCAGGGATAAAGCCACGCAACATAACCGGCACTACCCTCTCAAGCCATATGTGCCAATCATGACTCTTGATACCAAATATTTTCAATTTGTCAAAACTCGCTCCCCTCTTTAGATTCGCTGCATACCCATTGGGGAACATCAACTGCATTTTCACCCACAAGATCATCCCTCATAGCTGGCCTTCCATGAATCAACCATGTCTTTGGTTTCCTCCAGTTCTTCTTTCCTTTCGGTTGTCGAATGTTTTATAACGGTCTACACATAGAGCCTCCTAGTCCATTCTAGCCTTAGCATTATCCTTTGACTTCCCCTCTATGCCGAACAATGTACAAAATTGGGCCTCCGCGATATTCTTTTCAGTGTGCATCACGTCGATGTTGTGTGGGCAAAGGAGGTCTATAAAGTAAGGCAGATCCCACAAACATATCTTGTCAGTCCAGGCGTGTTCCGTATTATACCCTTTGAAATACCCTGGACGATCTTGATCCGGCTCAAGAGCGTTTATCTGATCCAGGATCTGTTGGCCTGTCAACGCAGGTGGTGCAATGTTTTTGACAACTCTACCTTTGATGAAATTCTTCTTGTCTTCTCCGAACTTATGGTTAGGATCCAGGAATTGTCTATGCATGTCGAAGCAAGAAAACTTGCGACCCGCCTCCAGCCAACAGAACTGAAGAGTTGCGTTGCATGTGGGGCACGAAAACCTTCCATGCACACACCAGCCAACGAATAGCGCATATGCCGGCAAGTCATGCATCGAGTACATGTACCACACATGCATTTTGAAGTTCTTTTTTGTAGTAGCGTCGTATGTCTTCATCCCATTATCCCAGGCTTCTTGCAATTCATCCTTAAGCGGTTGCATGTACACATTCCTATTCTTCCCCGGATATTTGGGCCCTGGAATTATCACAGTCAAGAAAATGTTCTTTCTTTTCATAATCTCTCCGGGGGGAGATTGAGTGGAATGACAAATATAGACCAACAACTATATTGTGTTGCCGTCATACCATACACATTGAACCCATCCGTGTTGATGGAAACTCGAGGATGCCTCGGATCTACCACTTTATCCTTATGTAATGCATCAAATTGCTTCCACACAAAAGCGTCTGAAGTGTGTCCCAACATCGGATTCCCATCTGCATCCAGTTCTGTTCTTTTGCCCAATTTATGCCACGTCATCTGTCTAGCCGTCTCTTCGACCATGAAAAGCTGTTGAAGTCTTGGTATGATTGGAAGATACCGAAGAGCATTAATGGGGATTTTGGTCTGACTCTTCTCACGCATACCGTTGTCTACCAGAACATACCTGGAAGCATTGCAAATGGGGCAATAGTTCAAGCCCGCATACTCAAACCTAAATAAGGCACATCCATTCTCACACGCATCTATCTTCTCATAGGGTATCTTAATCGCATGCAGGATTTTGTCCGACTGGTACAGGTTTGGTGGCAATACATGGCCTTTGGGTAGAAAGCGTCCAAATATCATCATCATCACGTCGTAGCATTCTTTGCCCAGGTTGAACTGAGCCTTTAGAGCCATTACTTACGCGATGGCATCCAGCTGACAAAGCTCAGTGTGCTCGTGGAGAGGACATTTTGAAGACTCAGACATTTCATAAAAGGCCTTTGCAGATTCCTCCATCTCATCATCCGAATCCCGAGCATCATCAAAGTCTTGCACCAGGCCTTCGATCCCGGTACCATGCTTGTCGGTGCAACGACGAAGCACCTCAGCTCTGGCACATTGGGCAGACTCACCATGAAATGCCCGGACCATATAATTAGGCATAAAACCCCACTTCTGCAGGTGTTTGATCATTTCAAACTCTGACTTCGTCTTACAGTTGTCGCAACCGACACAAGGGCACGAGGTTGTTTTTTTCCATTTGCAAATGCTACTCTCATAAACTCGTTGGTTTTGTTAACCATTCACGGGTCATGTCTTTCTGACTAGTGTGACCAGTATACATCCACCCATGATCACTCATCCTGCCTAGGTACAGGACACACACAAAATCTATCCATAATTCAGCAAACCATATTCATCAGTTAATAGATTTTTCAGTTTCATTACATCGATGCAACCTAGACGCTAGTAGGTAAAGATAGGTCCTAATCCCACCCGAGTATGTGTAGAGTGGGTTCGTTTCCCCATGTTCCGCTCCAGATCCAACGCACAATTTTGGTAGCACCTCCCCGCTGTTCTCCTGATACACGTCTCGGCAATAAGCTGAGAGGAGGTGTACCCGGAGAACAACATGGAGGCACTGACGAAATTGTGCATTGGATTCGGAGCAGATCATATGGGAAAACAAACCCAATCTACACATACTCAGGCTATCCATGCATAACGTTGGACAATTCGAAAGAATGACGGTTATAAATATGCTAATGAATGCATATTTATAGATGTAACCCTTTTGAATGGGAGATGCATAGTGGTCACGCATACTGATGATTCAAGACACCTATAGCCAGCACGTTACATCGGCACAAAGACCGGAACAGACAAAATGAAGAGTGCAGGAGGAGATGTCATTTGTACTCACCCACGAATGCAGGGGCGAAGCTCGTCGAACACACGGGGAGGTCGTCGAACACCAGACCCTCGCAGCGACGAAACAACTGCACATTTTAGTCCACCTGATCAACCTAAATATGATGTTCTGCAGAACAAAATCAAAAAATATATGACCTAACTCATAATTCAGAAATAAATGACCCGTGTCGTGTCGGGATCGGCATGTCGGGGGTGTCGTGTCGGGTTGGGGTGTCGAGGGTGTCATGTCGGGGTCGGGGTGCTGTGTCGTGGTCGGAAGTGCCGTGTCGGGGTCGGGGTGTAGGGGGTGTCGTGTCGGGGTCGGGGTGTTGTGTCGTGGTCGGGAGTGCCGTGTCGGGATGTCGGGGTCGGGGGGCTGTGTCGGGGTCTCGGGGTGTCAGGGTCGGGCTTCTGTGTCGGGATGTCGGTGTGTCGGGGTCGGGGTCGGGGTGTCATGTCGGAGTCGGGGGTGTCGTGTCAGGGTCAGGGTGCTGTGTCGTGGTCGGGGGTGCCGTGTCGGGGTGTCGGTGTCGGGGTGTAGGGGGGTGTCGTGTCGGGTTCGGGGTGTCGGGGGTGCCGTGTCGGGGTCGGGGTGTCGGGGATGCCGTGTCGGGGTCGGGGTGTCGAGGGTGCCGTGTCGGGGTCGGGGTGTCGGTGTCGTGTCGGGGTCGTGGTGTGGCGGGTGTCGTGTCAGGGTCTGGGGTGTCGTGTCGTGGTGTCGGGGTGTCATGTCGGGGGTCGGGGCGTCGGTGGTGTCGTGTCGGCGATCCTCGACCCGGTTACGTAGGCACTGACGCACCCCTCGTCCTCCTATTCTTCTTCTTATTCTCCTTCGTCTTTTTCTTCTGTTCTTCTCCTCCTCCTCCTCCTTTTCTTCTTCTTTTTCTTCTTCTCCTTCCTCTTCTTCTTCTTCTTACAACTAACTAACTAACTACACCTAATTAACAAACTAACTAACTAACTACACCTAATTAGCTCACTAAATTACAACTAACTAACTACACCTAATGTTAACTAACTAAATTACTATAACTACACTATGAAAAAGATTTAAAAAATATGGGGAGGGGGCTCACCGGAGTGGGGCAGTGCTACTTGTCTACAACGTCACCAGAAATTGGCTAGTTGATAGACGAATTCTTGTCTTGCGTTGGTTTTTCCCTTGACCAGGAAAGGGTGATGCAGCAAGGTAGTGGTAAGTATTTCCCTCAGTTTGAGAACCAAGGTATCAATCCAGTAGGAGTAAAAAGATGGAGCAACAAGGAACCTGCACAAACACAAACAAACTTGCACCCAACATGATAAAGAGGTTGTCAATCTCTTCACGATTGCTTACAAGGTGAGATCTGATAGTGGTAATAGATGAACGTAAATAAGTAAATAAAAGTGCAGCAAAGTATTTTTGGTGTTTTTGTGTTTAGATCTGAATATGTAATATGTGAAATAGACCCGGTGGCCATAGTGTTCACTAGAGGCTTCTCTCATGAAAGCAAGTATTACGGTGGGTGAACAAATTACTGTTGAGCAATTGATAGAATAGCGCAAAGTCATGACGATATCTAAGGCAATGATCATCCATATAGGCATCATGTCCGAGACAAGTAGACCGATACTTTCTGCATCTACTACTATTACTCCACACATCAACCGCTATCTAGCATGCATCTAGTGTATTAAGTTCATGATAAACGGAGTAACACTTTAAGCAAGATGACATGATGTAGAGGGATAGTTTCATGCAATATGATATAAACCCCATCTTTTTACCCTTGATGGCAACAACACGATACGTGCCTCGCTACCCTTTCGGTCACTAGGTGAGGACACCGCACGGTATGAACCCAAAACCAAGTTGGGCAAACGAAACCTATAACTCGAAGAGAATTACAAGGATATGAAATCATGCATATAAAAAATCAGAGGTGAATCAAATAATATTCATACAGAATCTGATCATAAATCCACAATTCATTGGATCTCAACAAAAACACCGCAAAAGAAGATTACATCGGATAGATCGCCATGAAGATCATGGAGAACTTTGTATTGAAGATCAAAGAGAGACAAGAATCCATCTAGCTACTAGCTATGGACCCGTAGGTCTGAGGTGAACTACTCACTCATCATCGGAGAAGCAATGAAGGTAATGGTGTTGATGAAGATGGCCTCCGGCGATGAATTCCCCTCTGGCAGTGTCGGGGGGATTACCCCCGGGTTGGCTCAAGGAGACGACTCAACATTTTAAACATCGGGGAAGCCGCCCCGGTATGCCAAGACCAAAAACACTATAGCTGGCCAGCTCCACTCGACCGGCTCCACTTGGCCAGCTCCTCCAAGCGGCACTATAGCTGGCCGACTCCACTTGGACGGCTCCTCCTGACGGTACTGTAGCTGGCCGGCTCCTCTTGGCCATCTCCTCCTGACGGCACTATAGCGGTCGGCTCCTCCTGGCGACACTGTAGCTGGTCGGGTCCTCCTGGCCGACCACTGTAGCTGACGACATTGTAGCTGACGGGCTCTAGAGCCTGCCACCCTGCTATAGACGGGCACTATTGGCCAATAGTGCCCCGCTGCGCGCACTGACGCGTCTCGTCACCCTACGCCCCAATAGTGGCGCACTGTAGCCTGCATCACTAGTCACGTCCAATAGTGGATGGCAGACCGGTGGGCCACCCCATGTCCCCTGGGCCTCCCTTTATAAGAGGCACCAGGGGAGCCTCTAAGAAAACACACTCACGGGAGCTCCTCCCATCTGTCCCTCTCCCTCTCACTCATGCTCACGCATGCATGCATGGGAGGCAAGGAAGGGAGCAGCCAGCACCCTCTTCCTCCTCTAATACAGCTCCAGGAGCAACCATGTAACACATATTCCACAGATATATAGACATGCAGGAGTAGGGGTATTATCTCTCTATAGCGCCCCGAACCTGGGTAAACCACTGCGTGCCATTCGCATACCTGTCCCGGATCAGCCACGACAGCCTTGCTCTCACCTCCATGAGCCACCCCACGGCATCTGCCGTCTCTTGCGACCCCCCGTGAGAAAACAGCGACAGTTGGCGCCCACCGTGGGGCTAGCTGCTGCTGGAACTGCGGTCCGGTCGGGACCATCTTCGTCATTCACCAGCGCGGCATCGCCGCCGTCTCTCTCGCGGCGCTCGGGAGCTCGACACCAACACGCCCCCGGGAATGCCACACGAGAGGGTGCATCCTTGTCGTCGGCCCCTTCCCTTTTCGTCATTACCATCACGGTGTCACTGTCATCCTTCCTCCTGCATTCATCGCCGCGGTCGGGCGCCCCCACGCTGCGTCTCGCTCCGGTGCGGTCATCAGCGTGTCACCTCGGTCACCCCGGCCGTGCGTGCATGGGCCCGTTGCTCCTCCACACCGGAGGCCTTGGCGACAACCCTCCATGGCCGCTCCGGCAGCGCGCCCGTCGAGTCGCTCGTCCGTTCGCTGCTCTAACATCCGTGTTTGCATGCACATGCTCGAGCTCGTTTAGCCTTGGCGCTTGGGCTAGACACCATCCCAGATAGTAGTCAAACACTCCCCATACAATGCTCGTACACAAGCCAAGCAATGCCTAGGCATTTTTTTTGCTCCCATGCAGAGCACATCTCAATCTCCATCGCTGCCACTCCACTGCCCGCCTGGCCACCGGCCGGCCGAACAGCTCTGTGTCCGGCCTCTGCACATCCCTCGCTCAACCACAGTCGCTACTTCTTCCTAGGCAACCAAAAATGCCTCCGGTCATGAGGGCGGACGCTTTGCCGCCGGAGCTCGCAACACCGTTGGATGTCCCCTTCGCCTCCGGCTCCGCCCACCGTCCGCCAAGGGCTCGGTGGTCCTAGACGCTGCGACTCCCTCCCCTTCCGCGCAGGCTCGGCTCCGGGCCGCTCCTCGCCGCAGCGCCGCGCTGGTCCCTGCGTGTGCATGCTCCCGCCCGCGGCATCGGCCAAGCCGCCCTTCGCCACGCACTCCCTCCCGCGTCGCTCTGGCTGCGGCTCCTCCTGCCTCCTGGAGACCCCGTCCTCTCCCATTGCCTCCCACCTCGCCGCCACCTCCGACGACGGCGGGGTGGACCGTATCAGTGCCCTCCCGAATGAAGTCCTACGCGGCGTTGTCTCCCTTCTCCCCGTCAAGGACGCCGCATGCACCGCCGCTCTCTCCTCGCGCCGGTGCGGCCTCTGGCGCTCCACCCCGCTCGTCCTCTAGGACGGCCACCTCCTCATCCATGGAGGGGGGCTCGACTCGAGCACCCGCACCGACGCCATCTCGCGTGTCCGCCCGCCTCTGCCCGTGGCTGCGCCCTCCCGCGCGGAGGCCCCGCCTGCCGCCTCCCGGCTACCCTCGCGCACCGGAGGCCCGCACCGGCTCCGGCCCCTGCTGCCTCCCAGCCGGCCTCGCACACCGGCGAAACGCGCGGGATCCTGCCCCTGCCGGCCTTGCCGCCTCCCGGCTGGCCGCGCGCGCCGGCTGCCCGCGCCGGCTCCGGACCCTACCGTCTCGCTCTGCCTCCCGGTCGGCCTCCACATGCTGGCTACAGCATCGGCTGGCCCAGCCACGCCAGCTCCTCCAGCCGGCTCACTCGTGCTCCCTTGCGTGCTTAAGAATAGAGAAGAAAAGGGCCGGCTGCCCTTATCTGCAAAAAAAAACAGAGAAAAGAAAAAAAGATGACACGTGCATCAGTATGCCCACGCTCCCACTCAGACGGCCGACCCGTGTCGGCATCTGCCTAGCTGGCCTGCCCGTCTACTCCGACACCAGGCCGGCTCCAGCTTCCCACCCATTACATCCGACTGCCACATCTGTCGACCGCCACTGGCTCGACGACGACACCAACGGGTGCGTCGACGAATAGCCGCGCCGGCTATCTTCAACAACAAAACGGCCTCGTCGGCATAAAAAAAGCAATGCACCTCCCTGCCCGGAGGCTCGGAGGCTACCCTTCGGCAGCGCCCTCGCGCTCAACAGTCGGCGGACCCCGCATCAGCCCTCGGCAGTTCTTCGTGCACCGCAGCCGGCGGACCCCACGTCCGCCCTCTGTCGTGCTTCGCGCACCCCAGCCGGCGGACCTCGCGTCCGCCTTCGGCAGTGCTTTGCGCATCCCAGTCGGCGGACCCCGCGTCCGGCCTTGGCAGTGCTTTGTGCACCCCAGCGGGCGGACCCCGCGTCCGCCCTCGGCAATGACTCGCGCACCCTAGCCGGTGGACCCACGTCCGCCCTCGGCAGAGTTTCACGCACCCGAGCTGGCGGACCCCGTGTCCGCCCTCGGCAGTGCTTCGCGCACCCCAGCCGGCGGACCCCCTATCCGCCCTCGGCAGTGCTTCGCGCACCCCAACCAACGGACCCCGCGTCCACCCTCAGTAGTGCCTCGCGCACACAAGCCGGCGGACCCGCGTTTGCCTCGGCAGTGCTTCGCGCACCCTAGCTAGCGGACCCCGTGTTCGTCCTCGGCAATGCCTCGCGCACCCCAGCCGACGGACCCACGTCCGCCCTCGGCAGTGCCTAGCGCACAGCGGCCTGCGGACCTCGCGTCCGCCCTCGGCAATGCCTCGCGCACCCCTGCCGGCAGACCCGTGTCGGTCTCGGCAGCGCCTCACGCATCAGCCGGCGGACCCCACGTCCGCGCCCGGCAAGGCTCCGCGCCCATCGGCCGGTGGATTCCACGTCCATGCCCGGTAGCGTCTCGCTCTCACCAGCCAGCGCAACCCACGCCTGCGCCCGACAACACCTCATGTGCGTAGACCACGCCGACATGGACAAAACCGCCTCGCCGGCACCCAGAAGCAATGTGAGATCTCCACGCGCATACCTTTGCACTGTACACACAAAACAAATAACTCCGAGCGTCCCTCGGGGGCCATCTCGGCATTTATTCTACAACTTTACTGTTCACCCGGCGCTAGTCAGTCTCGGCCCAGGGCTGGCCGCTTGGCCCGATACGTTCGTTCCCATGGGACGGCTTAGTAGCGTGCATGGGACCAAAGGCCCACTCTTCATCTCAGCTACAGACCGCACCGCGGCTGTCCGGCTAGCAAGAGCAAAAGCTGGAGGTCACCGCACGCGAAAAGCACCCGGGGAGAAAACGGCTTGGGCGACCTGGTCGTTTCACCTATGAGTATCTGCTCGGTCGAGTTCACTCCGAGAGTCCGAGTATTGTACGCTCCATTTCACGGCCCACTCTTTGTCTCGGCTACAGACCGGCTCCCGGCTGTTTGGCTAGCAAGAGCAAAAGCCAAAGAGCGGAGAGAACATTAAAAAGGCTTAAGGGAGATCGGGCGAAAACCGAGTCGACACCGTCGGCATAAAGATCATGCACTACCAGAACCAAATATTTCATATATTTGTGCTGACTTAACCTTGTCTTTTGCACGATCGTCCATGAGGAGCCTCCTCACCCAGAGGCTTGGAGGCTACCCATCAACGGGGCTCCGCACCCGTCAGCCAGCGCACTCTCCGTCCGAGCCCGGCAGCGCCTCGCGCTCGACAGCCGGCGGACTCCTCGTCCGCTTTTGGTAGGGCTCCGCGCCCATCAGCCGGGGGACCCCATGTCCGCCTTTGGCAGGGCCCTGCGCCCAATAGCCGACAGACCCCGTGTCTGCCTTCGGCAAGGCCCCGCACCCATCAGCCGGTGGACCTCGCGTCCGCCTTCGACAGGGCCCCGCGCCCATCAGCCGGCGGACCCTGTGTCCGCCTTCGGCAGGGCCCCACGCCCATCAGCCGGCGGACCTTGCTTCCGCCTTCGGCAGGGCTCCGCGCCCACCAGCCGGCGGACCCCGTGTCCGCTTCGGCTTGGCTCCGCGCCCATCAGCCGGCGGACCCCACGTCCGCCTTCGGCAGGGCTCCGCGCCCATCAGTCAGCGGACTCTCCATCCGGGCCTAGCAGCGCCTCACGCTCGACAGCTGGCGGACCCCGCGTCCGCCTTCAGCAGGGCTCCGCGTCCATTAGCCGATGGACCCCGCGTCTGCCTTCAGCAATGCCTCACACCCATAAGTCGGCAGATCCCACATCTGCGCCCGACGTCCTCGACACCATCGTCCACTTCAGCAACGGCAAAGACCCTCCGCCTGACTCGGCGAGTCGCTCGGAGGCTCGGAGGCTACACCCAACGGGTGCGCTGGCGCACCCCTGCTGGAAACCACTAGCTGGTGGACCCTGCGTCCACGCCCGGCGCCCTCGACGCCGTCGTCTACTTCAGTAATAGCAAAGACCCTCCGCCCGACTCCTCGAGTCGCCTGGAGGCTCGTAGGCTACACCCAGCGGGTGCGCTGGCGCGCCCCCGCTGGAAGCAAGCCGCGTCGTCCCCAACCCGCGATCGACCATCATCGATAGCATTCTGCAACAACAACAACGACACCCACTACGAAAACCCTCCGCCCGACTCTGCGGGTCGACCGAAGGCTCGGAGGCTACTTTCGGGGGGATTACCCCAGGGTAGGCTCAAGGAGATGACTCAACATTCTAAAGCATCGGGGAAGCCACCCGGGTATGCCAAGACCAACAACACAGACGAAGAAGCAAGCTGACAACACTGTAGCTGACGACACTGTAGCTGGCCGGCTCCACTTGGCCGGCTCCTCTTGACGGCACTGTAGTTGACCGGCTCCACTCGGCCGGCTCCTCTTGACGGCACTGTAGCTGGCCGGCTCCACTTGGCCAGCTCCTCCATACGGCACTGTAGCTGGCCAGCTCCACTTGGCTGGCTCCTCCTAACGGTACTGTAGCTGGCCGGCTCCTCCTGACGGCACTGTAGCGGCAGGCTCCTCCTGGCAACATTGTAGCTGGCCGGCTCCTCCTGGCCGACCACTGTAGCTAACGACACTGTAGCTGACGGGCTACAGAGCCTGCCACCCTGCTACAGACGGGCACTGTTGGCCAATAGTGCCCCGCTACGTGCCCTGGCGCGTCTCGTCACTCTACGCCCCAATAGTGGCGCACTGTAGCCTACATCACTAGTCACGTCCAATAGTGGATGGCAGACCGGTGGGCCACCCCTTGTCCCCTGGGCCTCCCTTTATAAGAGGCACCAGGGGAGCCTCTAAGAAAACACACTCACGGGAGCTCCTCCCATCTCTCCCTCTACCTCTCACTCATGCTCACGCATGCATGCCTAGGAGGCAAGGAAGGGAGGAACCAGCTCCCTCTTCGTCCTCTAATACAGCTCCAGGAGCAACCATGTAACACATATTCCACAGATATACATACATGCAGGAGTAGGGGTATTATCTCTCTGGAGAGCCCGGAATCTGGATAAACCACCGCGTGCCATTCGCATACCCGTCCCGAATCATCCACAACAGCCTTGCTCTCACCTCCATAAGCCGCCCTATGGCATCTGTCGTCTCTTATGACCCCCCGTGAGAAAACGACGACAGACAAGATGCCGAAACGTTCTCCCTATTGGGGAACGTTGCATGGGAAACAAAAAATTTCCTATGCACACGCAAGATCTATCCATGGTGATGAGCATCTACGAGGGGGAGAGTGGATCTACATACCCTTGTAGATCGCTAAGCGGGAAGCGTTAAGAAACGCGGTTGGTGTAGTCGAACGTCTTCGCAATCCAAATTGCCGAGTGTCCCATGATCTCATCACGATCCGTCCCGCGACCCAATCACGGTCTGTCCCACGAACTCATCACGATCCGTCCCACGAACTCATCACATGGATAATAAACTATCGATACAATTATCCGTCCACACATGCATCTAAGTCTCCGATCGATACAATTATAGCATGGATAATAAACGATTATCATGAACAAGGAAATATGATAATAAATAATTTATTATTGCCTCTAGGGCATATTTCCAACAGTCTCCCAGTTGCACAAGAGTCAATCATCTAGTTCACATCACCATGTGATTCGCATTGTTATGAATCTAACACCCAATGAGTTCTGGGGCTCGATCATGCTTTTCATGTGAGAGAGGTCTTATAGTCAATGGGTCTATGACATTCAGATCCATGTGTACTTTGCAAATCTCTATGTCAAACTGTAAACACTGCTACCACACTCCACTTGGTACTATTCCAAGTGGCTGCTCCATTATACGTATCCAGATTGCTACTATGAGTCATCTAGATCGGTATTAAAGCTTTCATCGACGTAACTCTTTACGATGAATTCTTTATCACCTCCATAATCGAGAAACATCTCCTTAGTCCTCTGGTTACTAAGGATAATCTTGACTGTTGTCCAGTGATCCACTCCTGAATCACTCTTGTACCCTTTGACATACTCATGGCAAGGCACACTCTAGGTGCGGTACACAGCATGGCATAATATAGAGCCTATGGCTAAGGCATAGGGGACGACGTTCGTCCTTTCTATTTGTTTTGCTGTTGTCGAGCTTTGAGTCTCACTCAACTTAGTACATTACAAATCAGGCAAGGACTCTTTCTCTAACTTACCCATTTTGCACTCTTTCAAAATCTGGTCAAGGTATGCACTCATTGAAAGTCTCATCAAGCATGTTGATCTATCTCTATAGATCTTGATGCTCAACAATTAGGTAGCTTTATCCAGGTCTTCCTTTGAAAATCACTTTTCAAACAACCGCTTATGCTTTCAAGAAATTCTACATTATTTCCGATCAACGATATGTCATCCACATATACTTATCAGAAATTCTATAGTGCTCCCACTCACTTTATTGTCAATACAAGTTTCTCGTAAACTTTGTATAAACTGCAAAACTTTGATCACGTAATGAAAGTGTATATTCCAACTCCAAGATGCTTGCTTTAGTCCATACACGGATAACTGAAGCTTGCACACCTTTTAGTATCCTTAGGACTGACAAAACCTTCTGGTTGTATCACATACAACCTTTCCTCAAGTAAACCGTTAAGGAAACGATGTTTTTGACATCCATCTGCGAGACTACATAATTTAAAAATGCAGCAACTGCTAACATAATTCCAATAGACTTTAGCATCGCTACGAGTGAGTAAGTCTCATCGCAGTCAACTCCTTGAACTTGTCACAAACATATTTGGAACAAGTCGAGATTTACAAATGGTGACATTTACCATCAGCGTCTGTCTTCATTTTAAAGATCCATTTGTACTCAGTGACATGTCATCCAACGAGCAAGTCTACCAAAGTATATACTTGGTTTTCATACGTGGATCCTTTCTCGGATTTCATGGCCTCTAACCATTTGTCGGAATCCGGGCACATCATTGCTTCTCCATAGCTTGTAGGTTCATCGTTGTCCAACAACATGACCTCTAAGACAAGGTTGTCATACCACTCAAGAGCAGTATACGTCCTTGTCGACCTACGAGGTTTGATAGTAACTTGATTCGAAGCATCATGATCATCATCATTTACTTCCTATTCAACTGACGTAGGTTCCATAGAAACATCTTTCTGCGCTGCGCTACTCTCTGGTTGAAACAAAGGTTCAACAACCTCATCAAGTTCTATCTTTCTCCCACTCAATTCTTTTGAGAGAAACTTTTCCTCAGGAAAGGACCCGTTTTAGAAACAAACATATTATGTCTGGATCTTAGATAGAAGGTTCACCTAACTCTTCTTAGGTTATTCTATGAAGATGCATTAGTCCGCTTTGGGTTCGAGCTCATTAGGTGAAAACACTTTCCACACAAGCGTCGCAGCCCCAAACAGTAAGAAATGACAGCTTAGGTTTCTATTAACCATAATTCACACGGTGTCATCTCAACAGATTTAGATGGTGCCCTATTTAAAGACAATGTAGTTGTCTCTAATGCATAACCCCAAAATTATAGTAGCAAAACGATAAGAGACATCATAGCACGCACCATATCCAATAGAGCATGACTATGAAGTTCGGACACACCATCACACTATGGTGTTCGAGGTGGCGTGAATTGTGAAATAACTTTCACATTGTCTAAAGTTCTATGCCAAACTCGTAACTTAGATATTCACCTCCACGATCATATCACAGACATTTTCATCTTCTTGTCAGGATGATCTTAAACTTCACTCTGAATTTGCTTGAACTTTTCAAACGATTGAGACTTGTGTTTCATTAAGTAAACATACACTATATCTACTCAAACCATCAGTGAAGGTAAGAAAATAACGATATCCACCACACGCAACAAGACTCATTGGACTGCATACATCACTCATGTATCATTTCCAATAAATCACTTGCCCGCTCCATTAAACCGAAGAACGGGGTTTTAGTCATCTTATCCAAGAGGCATGGTCCACATGTCTCAACCGATTCAAAATCGAATGTGTCAAAAGATCCATCAGCATGGAGTTTCTTCATGCACTTTATACGAATATGACATTTAGCGGCAGTGCCACAAGTATGTGGTACTATCATTATTAACTTTTTATCCTTTGGCATCAATGTTATGAACATGTGTATTACTACGATCAAGATTCAACAAACCATTCTCACTGGCTGTATGACAATCAAAGGTATTATTCATGTAAATAGAATAACCATTATTCTTTGACATAAATGAAAAATCGTATTGCAATAAACACGATCTTTTCACGCTCATGCTCAATGCAAAGACCAAATAACATTTACTTAGGTTCGTCACTAATCCGGAAGGTAGAGAGAGCGTGCGATGTTGATCACATCAATCCTGGAAACATTTCCAACACACATCATCGCCTCACCCTTAGCTAGTTCTCCGTTTATTCCGTAGCTATTTATTTCGAGTTACTAACATTTAGCAACTGAACCGGTATCCAATACCCTGGTGCTACAAGGAGTACTATAAAGGTACACATCAATAACACGTATATCAAATATACTTCTGTCGACGTTGCCAGTCTTCTTATCTACCATGTATCTAGGGTTATTCCGCTTCAGCGATGCACTTAGTCTTGAGTTTGGGTTCAACTTTGGGTTGCTTCACTAGAGGAGCAACTGAATTGTCATCCATCAAGTTACCCTCCTTGCCCTTGCCGTTCTAAAAACTAGTGGTTTTACTAACCATCAACAATTGATGCTCCTTCTTGATTTCTATCTCTCGTGGTGTCAAACATCGCGAACAGCTCAGGGATCATTATTTCCATCCCTGACATTTTATATTTCATCACAAAGTTCTAGTAGCTTAGTGACAGTGACTTGGAGAACTATATCAATCACTATCTTATCTGGAAGATCAACTCCTACTCGATTCAAGCGATTGTAGCACCCAGACAATCTGAGCACATGCTCAGCGATTGAGCTATTCTCTTTCATCTTGCAGGCAAAGAATCTTGTTGGAGATCTCATATCTCACAACATGGGCACGAGCCTGAGATCCTAATTTCAGCTCTTGGAACATCTCATATGTTCCGTGATGTTCAAAACGTTTCGGAGCCTCAATTCTAAGCCGTAATGGATGACGCACTAAACTATCAAGTAGTCATCGGAACGTGACTGTCAGATGTTCACAACATCTACAGACGATGCTAGAGGGGTTGGCGCATCGAGCGGTGCATTAAGGACATAAGCCTTCTGTGCAGCAATGAGGACAATCCTTAGAACACGAACCCAGTCCGCAATATTGGTACCATCATCTTTGAACTCTATTTCTCTAGGAACATATAAAAATACAAGGGAGCTACATCACGAGCTAGTAATCTATAACATAAATTGCAAAGGCACTACTGACTAAGTTCATGGTAATGAGTTCAATTAATCCTATTATTTAAGAACTCCCACACAAATTGACATCCCTCCAGTCATTCGAGTGATACATGATCCAAATTCACCAACTCAAGTCCGATCATCACGTGAGTTGAGGTGGCTTCAATGGTGAACATCGTCATGTTGATCATATCTACTATATGACTCATGTTTGACCTTTCGGTCTCTTGTGTTCCGAGTCCATGTCTGTACATGCTAGGCTCGTCATGTTTAACCCGACTATTCTGCATGTGCAACACTGGCTTGCACCCGTTGTATGTGAACGTAGAGTCTGTCATACCCGATAATCACGTGGTGTCTCAACACGACAAACTTTCGCAACGGTGCACACCCGGGGAGAACATAATTTATCTTGAAATTAAGTGATGGATGACCTTATAATGCTACCTTCATCCTAAGCAAAACAAGGTGCATAAAAAGATTAACATCACAAGCAAATCATCCGTGACATGATATGGCCATGAACTTGTGCTTTAGATCTCCATCTTGAAAGCACCGGCATGATCTCCATCGTCACCGGCACGGCACCATGATCTCCATCATCTTGATCTCCATCAACGTGTCGCCATCGGGGTTATCACGCCCTGCATGCTTCTACTACTATTGCTACCATTTAGCAATAAAGTAAAGCATTACATAGCGCTTAATGACTGACACGCAAGTCATACAATAATTAAAGACAACCCTATGGCTCCTGCCGGTTGCCGTACTCATCGACATGCAAGTCGTGATATTCTATACATCACATGATCATCTCATACATCAAATATATCACATCATGTAATTGGCCATATCACATCACAACATACCCTGCAAAAAAAAAGTTAGACGTCCCCTAATTGTTGTTACATGTTTTACGTGGCTGCTATGGGTATCTAGAAAGAACAATTCTTATCTACGCAAAAACCACAACGATGATACACTAGTTGCTTTTCATCCTTCTCAAGGACCGCCCTTGTCTAATCCGATCCAACCAAAGTGAGAGAAACTGTCACCCGCAAGCCATCTATGCAACAAGTTGCGGTTGAGGGAACCGGTTTCTCGCAAGAGTGCGAGTAATGCTGGTCCGGGCCGCTTCATCTCACAATACTGCTGAACCATAATCCGACCAAGGGAGGAAGCAATCTAAGCATGAACGCCTAGAAACCTTTGTGTTCTACTCGAGATCTCATATGCACATAGACCTACCTCATGACGCCACTATTGCGGAACGTTGCATGGGAAACAAAATTTTCCTACGCACACGCAAGATCTATCCATCGTGATGAGCATCTACGAGAGGGAGAGTGGATCTACATACCCTTGTAGATCGCTAAGCGGGAAGCGTTAAGAAACGCGGTTGGTGTAGTCGAACGTCTTCCCGATCCAAATCGCCAAGCGTCCCGCGATCTCATCATGATCCGTCCCGCGATCCAATCATGATCCGTCCCGCGAACTCATCACGATCCATCCCGCGAACTCATCACGATCCGTCCCGCGAACTTATCACGGTCCGTCTCACGATCTTGATCACGGTCGTTCCGATCTAGCGCCGAACGGACGACACCTCCGCGTTCAGCACATGTACAGCTTGACGACGATCGCCACCGTCCTGATCCAGAAGGAGGAAGTGGAGAGGAGGAAGAGTTCACCGGCAGCGTGACGGTGCTCTGGCAATGGTGGTGGAGCAATTCCGGCAGGGCTTTGCCTAAGCACTGCAGAAATCCGATCTAGAGGAGCACCGGTGGAACGGGTAGCACGTGGCCGTAAAATCTAGTGCAAAACCCTCAAGTCCACCAATATATATAGGAGGAGAGGACAGGAGGCCTTGGATCAAGGGCTGGCCCTCCTAGGAGTCAGCCGAAGTGGGAGGTGGAGGAGGACTCTCCTCCTCCAATCCTAGTAGGACTAGGATTCCTCCTTTTTCCCTTTTTTCCACCTTTTCCTTTGGGTTTCTTTCTTCCAGCTGCATGGGCCTATTGTGTCTGTTCCACCAGTCCACTAAGGGCTTTTTTTCACTCTCCCACATCCCATGAAGCCTCTTGGGTCGAAATACCCCTCCCGAAGGTCTCCCGGTACACTACCGGCACTCCCGGTACACTACCGATGAGCCCGAAACTTTTCCGGCGACCAAAACGGGACTTCCTATATATGAATCTTTACCTCCGGACCATTATGGTGGTCCTCGTGCCGTCCTGGAGCCCATCTGGGAATCCGAAAAAACTTCGGTCACCACCATACATAACTCTATACTACCAAAATGTCATCAAACCTTAAGTATGCAGACCCTGCGTGTCCGAGAACTATGTAGACATGACCGAGACACCTCTATGGCCAATAACCAATAGCGGGCCCTGGACGACCATATTGGTTCCTACATATTCTACGAAGATCTTTATCGGTTGAACCTCTATGTCAAGGATTCAGCTAATCCAGTATAACGTTCCCTTTGTTCTTCGGTATGTTACTTGACCGAGATTCGATTGTCGGTATGTCCATACCTAGTGCAACCTCATTACTGGCAAGTCTCTTTACTCGTTGCGTAATACAAGATCCGGTGGCTAACACTTAGTCACATTGCTCGCAAGGCTTTGTTGTGATGTTGCATTACCGAGTGGGCCCTGAGATACCTCTCCGTCACACGCAGTAACAAATCCTAGTCTTGATCCATGCCAACTTCACAAACACACTCAGAGATACCTGTAGAGTACCATTATAGTCACCCAGTTACGTTGCGACATTTGATACACATAAGGCACTCCTCCAATGTCAGTGATTTGCATGATCTCATGGTCATAGTAACATATACTTGACATGCAGAAAACAGTAGCAATAAACTCACACGATCATATGCTACGTTTGTAGTTTCGGTCTTGTCCATCACATCATTCTTCTAATGATGTGATCCCGTTATCAAATGACATCTCATGTCCATGGCTAGGAAACCTTAACCATATTTTGATTAACGAGCTAGTCTATTAGAGGCATACAAGGGACATGGTTTTATCTATGTATCCACACATGCATCTATGTCTCCGATCGATACAATTATAGCATGGATAATAAACAATTATCATGAACAAGGAAATATGATAATAACTGATTTATTATTGCCTCTAGGGCATATTTCCAACACTCCCGATTGGTTTTTGGTGGCTCTAGAGATCTGCGGCGGCGGAACTTGCGATCTAGGTTAATTTCCGAGGGTTTCAGTATTTCTAAGACCATCTGGCGTCGGAAATAAGTGGAGAGGGGCCGTGAGGAGGTCACGAGCCCCCTAGGGGGGCCACGAGGAGGTCACGAGCCCCCTAGGGTGGCCAGGGGGCCCGCGCCTCCTAGGATCTTGACTCCCTCGGGCTGCCTCTTCGGTATTTTTTTCTTCAGGTATTTTTGATATTTTCCATAAAAAATCACGGCGAAAGTTTTATTCCGTTTGGACTGCGTTTGATATTCCTATCTGAAAGAGTTCAAGAACACGGAAAAAACAGGAACTGGCACTAGGCACTGGATTAATAAGTTAGTCCCAAAAATAATATAAAATAGAATATTCATGCATAGAAAACATCCAAAGTTGATAATATAATAGCATGGAACGATCAAAAATTATAGATATGTTGGAGACGTATCAAGCATCCCCAAGCATAACTCCTGCTCGTCCTCGAGTAGGGAAGTGATAAAGAACGAATTTTTGATGTGGAATATTACATAACATATTTGTTTTATGTAATCTCTTTATTGTGGCATGAATGTTCAGATCCGTAAGATTCAAAACAATAGTTTAATATTGACATGAAAACAATAATACTTCAAGCATAATAGCACAATAATCATGAACTTTCGAAATAACAAGGCCAAAGAAAGTTATCTCTACAAAATCATATAGTCTGGCTATGCTCCATCATCCCCACACAACGAATTTAAATCATGAACAACCCCAGTATTGGCCAAGTAATTGTTTTCGCACTCCTATTTTTTCAAACTTGTTCAACTCTCACGCAATACATGAGCGCGAGCCATGGATATAGCACTATAGGTGGAATATAGTGTGGTGGAGGCTATGAGGCGAAAAGGAGGAGATGGTCACATTGACTCAGCATATCAATAGGCTATGGAGATGCCCATCAATAGATATCAATGTGAATGAGTAGGGATTGCCATGTAACGGATGCACTAGAGCTATAAGTGTATGAAAGCTCACAAATGAAAACTAGTGGGTGTGCTCCCAACTTGCTTGCTCACGAAGACCTAGGGCAATTTGAGGAAGCCCATCATTTGAATATACAAGCCAAGTTATATAATGAAAATTTCCACTAGCATATGAAAATGACAAAACAAGAGACTCTCTGTCAAGAAGAACATGGTGCTATTTGAAGCACAAGTGTGGAAAAAGATAGTAGCATTGTCCCTTCTCTCTTTTTCTCTCTTTTTTTCATTTTTTTGTTTGGGCTCTTTGGCCTCTTTTTATTTGGTGGGCATCTTTGGCCTCTTTTATTTGGTGGACAATGTTCTAATAATGATGATCATCACACTTTTATTTACTTACAACTCGATACTTAGAACAATAATGACTTTTATATGAATGCCTCCGGCGGTGTACCGGGATGTGCAATGATATAGCATAGCAATGACATAAAAACAGACAAGCCATGAAAACATCATGCTAGCTATCTTACGATCATGCAAAGCAATATGACAATGATGGAGCGTGTCATAATAAACGGAACAGTGAAGGTTGCATGGCAATATATCTCGGAATGGCTATGAAAATTCCATAATAGGTAGGTATGGTGGCTGTTTTGAGGAAGGCATATGGTGGGTTTGTGCACCGGCGAAAGTTGTGCCGCACTAGAGAGGGTAGCAATGGTGGAAGGTGAAAGTGCAGCTATACCATGGACTCACATTAGTCATGAAGAACTCATATACTTATTGCAAAAAATTTATTAGTAGTCGAAACAAAGTGCTAAACGCATACTCCTAGGGGAAGGGTTGGTAGGAGTTAACCATCGCGAGATCCCGACCTCTACACAAAGGATGACAATCAGTAAATAAATTATGCTCCGACTTCCTAACATAGCAGTTCACCATACGTGCATGCTACGGGAATCACTAACTTCAACACAAGTATTTCTAGATGCACAACACCCTACTAACATAACTCTAATATTACCATATCCATATCTTAAAACTAATCGTGACGAATCAAACTTATCTTACTTAATCAATGCACTTGAATATGAAAGTTTTTTTATATCCTATTTGGATGCCTATCATATTTAGGACTAATTTCATAACACATGTCAATTACCAAGTTGCTTTAGATAGATCACTCTCAAAATGATATAAGTGAAGATTCGAGAGTTTGTATTTCTACAAAATATGACACCGCCATGCTCTACAAAGACTTAAGTGAAGCACTAGAGCAAAATTATCTAGCTCAAAAGATATAAGTGAAGCACATGTGAGCTGAATTAGCAATCTTAAAAGATATAAGTGAAGAACATGGGAGAAAAATTACTAAGCTCAAAAGATATAAGTGAAGCACGTGTGAGCAAAAATTACCACGCTCAAAAGATATAAGTGAAGCTCGTTGAGTATTCTAACAAATTCATGATGAGTGCATGTCTCTCTCAAAAAAGTCTGCAGCAAGGATGATTGTGACAAAACAGAAAGCAAAGAATCTTATAATACACGACGCGCCAAGCAAAACACATATCATGTGGTGAATAAAAATATAGCTCCAAGTAACGTTAGCGATGGATTGAAGACCAAAGAGAGGATGCCTTCCCGGGGCAACCCCAAGCTTAGGATTTTTGGTGTCCTTGAATTTGGCTTGGGATGCCATGGGCATCCCCAAGCTTAGGCTCTTTCCACTCTTTATTCCATTGTCCATAAGAACATCACCCAAAACTTGAAAACTTCACAACACAAAACTTAAACAGAAACTCGTGATAGCATTAGCATAAGAAAACAAACCACCAACTTTTTAGGTACTGTAGTAAATTTTAATTTCCATTTAGATTGATGTTATATTACTGTATTCTCACTATACTACCCATAGTTTCATCAAAATAAGCAATCAACACAACAAAAACAGAATCTGTCAAAAACAGAACAGTCTGTAGCAATTTGTATATTTCTTATGCCTCTGTTAACTCAAAAATTCTGAAACAATTATGAAAATTAGGGGAATTTGCATATCAGTCAGCATAAAAAATAATAAACTCAAAAGCTTAAAGCTAGCCGACGGCAAAGAGGAGCTTTGCCATCAGCCAGCTCTTTGTCGTCTGCTATCGGACGACAAAGATTCTTTACCGTCAGCCAGCGAATGACAAAGAGGTGGGTGGGGCCCAGTCGACGACACTACTTTAACGGCCCACCACCCCACCTCTTTGCCATCCGCTATCGGACGGCAAAGAGATTAATACCTAACTGCACTAGCGGCGCCCCCCACGCCTCTCTCTCTTTCTCTCATCTCCCCCGACGTCCCCAACCCCCACCCCCACCACGCCTCCCCCGCCCCGTTGACCCCCCGCACGCCCGCTGCCACCGCCCGCAAACCCCACCGCCCGCAAACCCCGCCGCCCCTGCCCACCACCGCCCGACCCGCCACCCTGCCGCTGTGGTCCTGCCCCCCCCCTCCCCCCCGGCGCCCCACCGTCATGCTCCCGCCCCTGCCCCCGCCACCCTCCCCTTCGGCGGCCGCCCGACCATGGCCGTGAGGAAGGCCGCGGCGCCGCCCCGCCCCTGCGACCCGCCGCCTCCGCCGCCCCTGCCCTCCGCCGCCCTCCCCTGCGCTGAGCTCCTCCTCCTCTTTTTTCTGTTTTTTTAGTTTTAGTTTGTTTCTAGTTTTAGTTTTAGTTTTAGTTTTAGTTTTAGTTTTAGTTTTAGTTTTAGATTTAGTTTTAGTTTTAGTTTTAGGTTTACGTTTAGTTTAGTTTACTTTTTGTTTTAATTAGGTTTAGTTCTGAAAAAAGAAGAAGAAAATAAAAATAATTAGAAAATGAGGAAGAAGAAGAAGAAGAGGAAGAAGAAGAAGAGAAAGAAGAATAGGAAGAAGAACAAAAAGAAGAAGAAGAAGAAGAGAGGAGCCCCAACCCCCGACGCCACTACCCCCCAACCTCCGACGCCACGATCCTCAACCCTCGACACCACCGACCCCAACCCCCGACACGACACCCCGTCCCCGACAAAGCACCCCCGACACCCCGACCACCACACGGCACTCCCGACACCCGACCCCAACAAGGCATCCCGGACAGCCGACCCCGACACGGCATCCCCGACACCCCGACCCCGACACGACACCCCCGATACCCCAACCCCCGACACGACACCCGACATCCTGACCCCGACACGGCACCCCCAACAACCGACCCCGACACGGCACCCCGGATACCCGACCCCGACACGACACCCCCGACACCCCGACCCCGACACGGCACCCTCGACACCCCGACCCCGATAGGGCACCCCCGGCACCCTGACCACGACACCCCTGATACCACGACACCCCCGACACCCCTGACACCCTGACACCGACACCCCTGACACCCCGACACTGACACCCCTGACACTCCCGACACCCGGACACCCCGACACCCCTGACACCCCGACACCGACACCCCTGACACGACACCCCGACACGGCACACCGACCACGACACCCCGAGACCCCGACACGGCAACCCGACCCCGACACCCCTGACACCACGACACCCCTAACACCCCGACACCGACACCCTAGACACGACATCCCCGACACCCCGACACCCCTGACACCCCGACACCGACACCCCTGACACCCCGACACCGACACCCCTGACACCCTGACACCCCGACATGACACCCCGACAGGGCACACCGACCCCGACACCCCGAGACCCCGACACAGCACCCTGACCCCGACACCCCTGACACCACAACACCCCCGACACCCCTGACACCCTGACACTGACACCCCAGACTAGACACCCCCGACACCCCGACACCGACACCCCTGACACACTGACACCGACACCCCGACACGACACCTCGACACGGCACACCGACCCCGACACCCCGAGACCCCGACACAGCACCCCGACCCCGACACCCCTGACACCACGACACCCCCCTGTTGGGGATATAACCCCGTGATATGACCTGGCTGGGAGGTTCCAGATCACAACATTGACCTATGAGCCGGCCCATGAGGACAGCGTTGATTCAAGGCCCAAGGCGATGGGCGACTCTTAGCATGGGTCGGACGGAGCCGACTCAAGCGTGCAAGATGTGTCAAAGGTAGCTTGATTAAGGAGTTAGAGATAGACTCAGAGATGTAATGTGATCCGACTGTACCATTGTAAGACCCGGCGGTCCTGACCTCTTATTAAAAGGCAGAGCCGGGGCGGCTTAGAGATCAAGTTATCGAGAGCTAGGTCAAGCCTTTAGCCCCTTGTAATAGATACAACAAGCAATAAACAACACAAGCAGGACGTAGGCTTTTACCTCGACTTGAGGGGCCGAACCTGGGTAAGCTCGTGTCCCTTGTCCTGATCAACCCTCTTGAGTCCACTACCATGGCGCCGGCTCTGAAGCCAAGTTCGGTAAGCCGAACATCTGCCGTGACAAAACCACGACAGTTGGCGCCCACCATGGGGCTGGCGCTCAGTGGTGTTGAGTTCTCAAGGGGCTCCCTTCCAGGGCTCAAGGGATACGTCGTTGGACAGATGTGCAAGAGTCATCGAGGCCGGCTCTACATCGACGATGCCGGCTGGGGACCGGAGGCTGCGTCCATGGAATACGGATTCCAGGTTCCGTTCGGCGGGATCCAAGTGTTCATTGGAAGGATCGACGTGTCTACACCCGGGCCGGACGTCTGCTCCAACATCGTCGAGCCGGCTCGGCGTCTTCAGCCCGGATGCAAGGTAGGCTCTACCCGCGCTCGTCCAGGTCGAGGGCCTGTCTTCGTAGGCTTCACCCAAGGTACGGATCTGGAGGCTTCCGGATCTCAAGGGACTCTCGTACACTCCGACGACGGGTCGTCAAGTGGAGAGACAGAGTCTGTGTATCAGCTCCACAATGGGGGTCTTGGGGGCTACACCCGCCCCGAGCCGGAGCAGAGCGGGTCGGACGGGCCGGAGTCGCCGTCTCACGCGACAGTATTCATGGCAAGGCCTGGGGGATCCGGGTCATAGGCGAACCCTCCTTCGGGGCCGCCAGCCCAGAATCTGGTCGAATTGATGGACGAGCTTGAAGCTTTGTTGGCTACAGAGGTTACACCTAAGAATCAAGCGGCTCGCAATACTGAGATCGCCAGGATCAAGGGCCAGATGGTTGAGGAGCATCAGAGGATAGCTGAGCTGAACACCCGGATGGAGGCAGAGGCCGCGCGGATCAAGGCCGATGCTTTACGTTTGGGCTGGAACAAGTGTCTGCGGCGGCTGTGCACCGTAGGAGGCATCAATCTCGTCTACCAGAGCGTTATGAGGCGATGAATCTCTTTAACATCCCCGAATCTGGGAGAGCGGCGGCCGCCCCGGAGGAAGGGCGAGCGGCGGCTCACACTGCCCAGCCCGGAGGGTTCACAACATCGGCGGGTCATTATTCTAACCCGGCCGAGAACATGGTGGCAGCGGCTACCCGGCTTCAAGAAATCCCTATCCCAGAGGAGGCACCCTTTGCGGAAGAAGTAAGAACGCCATCGGATATCTACAGACGGCCATGGCTCAACAAGAGAAGTATGCTCACAGCCGGAGCCGGGTCCATTCAACCCCTCTCCCTAGCCGAAGCTTCAGCTGGCGTTATGAATCGCCGGCGGTGTCCCGTAGTGGCCCACATTTTGAGCCGGAGGAGGGGCAGGCAGTGCCAGGCGCGCAAGCTCTTGTGGACCAGGCTAGGAGTAGGCGAGAGCAAGAAGTGGCGATGGGTCGTCCGGGTCATGAACACTCGATGTTGATGGAAGCTGGAACTATTAGCAGTACTAGAGCCATGGGAGTCCCGTGCTTGACTCCGTCTCTACGAAGTGAGAGGTTGCCGAAGGATTTCAAGGGGCCCCGTAAGGTGCCAAATTATACAGCGGATCTCCCTCCTGATGCTTGGGTCGAGAGCTATGAGCTGTCCATGGAAATGTTAGACGTCAGTGAAGCAGTCTTTGCAAAGTATTTCATCATGATGATTGAGGGTCCGGCTATCACGTGGCTAAAGGGCTTACCTCCCAACACTATCAATTCCTGGGCCGAGCTAAGGGCTAAATTCATCAAAAACTTCCAAGGGACTTGTAAGCAGCCCATGACCATTGTAGATTTGGATCATTGCGTTCAGCAGGAGAACGAGTCGGCCCATCATTAGGTCCGGCGGGTCTCAACCATCACCCACTCGTCAGAGCAGATCATGGCGGCTCAGGCGGTGCTTATTTTGGAGAAGAACTGTCACTTTGTTCCACTAAAGCAGAAGCTTGGCCAGCTTAAACGCACGTGCCGGGACATGGGGGAGCTCATGACGGCTCTAATGAAATATGCCGACTCAGATAATACCAAAGACCTGGGCTTAGACGAGGAGAAGTCAAATCAAGGGAAGAAGACCAGTCAAGCGAAGGGCTCTGGAAACAACGGAAATCAGAACAAGCAGAGGAATGTCGGCGGCGGGTCAGAGCTAGTGGCAAACGCTAACACAGGGTCGAATGCTTTTAAGGGGAACGGACGGTATAAGCTGTACCGGCGTGACAACAGGCCCCCTTTCAATTTGGAAGCGGCTTTTAGGAAGCCTTGCCCCGAACACAGTACACCCGATAAGCCATCGACGCACGCATGGGGCGACTGTTTCATCATGCAGAGGTTTAAGAATCAGCATTTTCAACCGCCCAATAATCAGGGCGGCGGACCGCCGGGCGGCTCAGGGCCTGGCGGCTCAGGTCATGGCGGATCAGGTACCGGGTTTGGCGCTAGCGGCTCAGGAGCGGGGCATCTAGGTCATAATAGCCAACAGCACCAACAGCACCCGAGCAACAACAACAATAATAACAATCATCAACAGCAACAGCGTAACCAGTCTGGATTCCGGAGTAACCCGAAGCAGCTCAACTCAGGGCAATATCATGTATTTACAACTGGCCACAATAAACGAGATACAAAGTTGCGCAGACGAGCGGTTAACACGGCCGCGCCGGCTCTCCCACGATTTTTGCCATGGTCAGAATATGACATAACCTGGAGCTGGGCGGATCACCCGCCTCAGGTAGATGACCCGGGCCGGCTTGCTTTAGTGGTGGCCCCCAAGATACATGGCTATGGGCTGAATAAGTGTTAATGGATGGAGGCAGCACCATCAACATCTTATATTATGACACCTTTCGGAGGATGAAATTGTTAGACAAGGATCTTAAGGCTTCTTCTACTGTGTTTCATGGTGTGGTACCTGGTAAGTCGGCGTACCCTATGGGAAAAATTGCTTTGGAGGTTGCCTTCGGTGATGAACACAACTACAGGGTGGAAACCCTATGGTTTGAGGTGGTCAAAATGAAGAGCCCTTACAACGCATTGTTCGGGCGACTGGCTTGCGCCAAGTTCATGGCTAGACCATGTTATGTCTATCTACAGCTCAAGATGCCCGGCTTAAATGGCACAATCACGGTTCACAGTAACTGGCAGACGGCTATTGAGTGTGAGGAAGGAGATGCGGCTTATGTAGAGGCCAGTTGTGCGCAGGAGGAACTCAAATTTCACAAGGAAAATGTTGACCCGGACGATATGACTCCGCTAAAGAAGCCTACTACAGAGGCAGACCCGCCGCTCAAATTTTCTGCGGATGATACCAAAGCAGTGGATTTCGGTCTGGGTGACTCATCCAAGCAGTTCATCATCGGGGCTCACATGGACCCCAAATAGGAAGGCACGCTCATCGAATTCATCCGTGAGAATTGGGACATCTTCGCATGGTAACCTTCTGACATGCCGGGTGTCCCGAGAGAGTTCGCTGAGCACAATCTCAATGTGAATCCAAAGTATAAGCCGGTTAAACAATTCCTACACGGTTCAATGAGGAGAGGCGCAAGGCAATTGGGGAAGAGGTGGCCCGACTCTTAGCGACAGGGTTTATAATCGAAGTCTTTCACCCGGAGTGGTTGGCCAACCCGGTGTTAGTGCTTAAGAAGAACGACACTTGGCGTATGTGCATAGATTACACGGATCTCAATAAGGCTTGTCCGGCGGATCCTTTCGTGCTCCCCAGTATCGATCAGATCATTGATGCAACAGCCGGGTGTGAAAGCTTGTGTTTTTTGGATGCTTACTCTGGGTATCACCAGATTCAGATGGCAGTAAAGTATCAAGAGAAGACGTCCTTTATCACACCCTTTGGGGCATTCTGTTATGTCTCCATGCCTTTTGGGCTTCAGAGTGCCCAGGCAACTTATTAGAGGTGTGTGCAGAATTGTCTCCACCCTCAGATCGGCCGCAATGTTCATGCCTATGTGGATGATATTGTGGTGAAGTCTCGGAAGAAGGAAACCCTCTTGGAGGACTTAAAGGAAACTTCCGACAGTCTCCGGGTCTACAAAATGATGCTTAACCCGTCGTAATTTGTTTTTGGTGTTCCTGTAGGGAAGCTCTTGGGGTTCTTAGTCTCAGAGCATGGAATTGAGGCTAACCCGGACAAAATAAAGGCTATCACCTCTCTACGAGAGCCGACGTGCATTAATGAGGTTCAGCGTATCACAGGCCGGATTGTGGCGTTGAGCCGGTTCATAAGTCGGCTTGGGGAGAAGGCTATCCCTTTGTATCAAATGCTGAAAAAGACAGACAAATTTAAGTGGAGCATAGAAGCCAGAGAGGCGTTGGAAGCTCTTAAAAAGGAATTAACTGAGCCGCCAGTGTTAGCCGCTCCCGCTGAGAGAGAGTCGTTGCTCCTCTATGTGGCGGCTAACAGCCGGGCGGTCAGTGTGGCGATTGTGGTGGAGCGTAAGGAGGCAGGGAAAGAGTATCCCGTTCAAAGGCCTGTTTATTATATCAGTGAAGTCTTAGCAGAATCTAAGCAGAGGTATCCACATTGGCAGAAACTCGTATATGGATTATTTATGGCTAACCGTAAGTTGAAGCACTACTTTTTGGGCCATCCAATAACTGTGGTAAGCTCTTCTCCATTGGGAGATATCATCCAGAATAGAGAGGCTACGGGAAGAATTGCTAAGTGGGCTCTAGAGCTGGGATCCCTTAACATCACTTACACCCCTCGCACAACAATCAAGTCTCAAGCATTGGTGGATTTCATAAATGATTGGACAGAGTGCCAGGCGTGTGAAGAAAAGCCGGACAACACATATTGGACTATACATTTTGACGAGTCTAAACAGCTTGAGGGGTCGGGTGCTGGGGTGGTTCTCACGTCCCCTAAAGGTGATAAGTTTTGTAACGTACTCCCGCTGATGTTCCCCTGTACTAACAATGCAGACGAATATGAGGCCTTACTACATGGTTTAAGAGTCGCCAAAGGGATGAGTTTAAGCCGGGTCAGATGCCTGGGCGACTCAGATCTTGTGGCACAGCAAGTTTCAGGTACGTGGGATTCCAAGGACCCACGCATGGCGGCTTATTGACAGGCGGTTGACATCGCTGTGGGTCAATTCAAGGGATATCAAGTGGATCATATTGATCGTCGGCGGAACGAGGCGGCTCATGCATTATCAATACTCGGGTCTCAGCGTAAGCTGATCCCGCTTACTGTTTTTCTCGATGTTTTATATCATCCGACTGTCAAGATGCCTTCCGAGGAAGACCTAGCCATTCCTGAACCGGAGGCGGCTTTGGTGGCGGATTTACATGTTATTCCGGACTGGACCACTCCTTACTTGGTGTATTTGACGCGCGGCGAGCTGCCGGCTGATGAGAGCCGGGCTCGGGAAATCACCCGCCGCTCGAAGTCTATGACAATTATCAATGGTGAGTTGCACAAACGAAGTGTCACTGGTGTGTTTCAGCGCTGCGTATCACCAGAGGAGGGCTAGCAGATTCTAAATGAAATTCATGCTGGAGACTGTGGACATCATGCCGGGTCAAGATCTTTAGTGGCCAGGGCGTTTCGACATGGTTTTTGTTGGTTGACAGCTCATAAAGATGCAGAAGACATTGTTCGCAAATGTGATAGCTGTCAGAAATTTGGCCGACGTGCTCATGTTCCAGCTCAAGAATTGCGGATGATACCAATCACTTGGCCATTTCGGTCTGGGGGCTCGACATGGTAGGACCTTTCAAGCGGTCCAAAGATAAAAAGACGCACCTCTTGGTGGCGGTTGACAAGTTTACTAAGTGGGTCGAGGCTGAGCCGTTTAGCAATTGTGACACGGCTACAGCAGTCGAATTTGTGAAAAATTTGATCTATCGTTTCGGCTACCCGCATAGCATTATCACTGATAATGGCACAAATTTTTTCAAAGGAGCTATGGAGGTATTTTGTGAGAAGGAGCATATTCGGCTTGATGTTTCAGCCGTGGCACATCCGCAATCCAATGGTCAAGCTAAGAGAGCTAATCAGGAAATTCTGCGAGGGGTCAAGCCTCGTCTTATGACCCCTTTAATGCGAACACCCAGATGATGGGTTGAGGAGTTGCCTTCTGTCTTATGGAGTATCCGGACTACACCTAACAGGTCTACGGGTTTTACACCTTTCTCTATGGTATACGGGGCCGAGGCAGTTCTACCCAGTGACATCCGGCATGACTCACCAAGAGTGGTAGCTTACGTTGAGATAGATAATGAGATAGCACGTCAAGACGCCTTGGACGCGTTGGATGAAGCACGTGAGTTGGCAGCCGCTAGATCGGCTATTTACCAGCCAGACCTACGCCGTTATCACAGCCGCAGGGTGAAGACCCGGACGTTCCAGGAAGGTGACCTGGTGCTCCGACTCATTCAAGACTAGTCTGGGATGCATAAGCTGTCTCCCCCATGGGAAGGACCCTTTGTGGTTAGCAGAAACCTCAACAATGGATCATACTATCTTGTTTATATTCGTAACAAGTCAGACACGACGGGTCAGGAGACTTTGCGGCCGTGGAACGTTGCACACTTACGGCCATACTATACTTAATAGATGCTGGAGCTCACCATTGTTCTACTGTATTCATGTTAGTGCTACTTTTACAAGTTATTGAGCTCCGGCTCTTGGGATCTTCTTATATTATAAGGATGACATTTTCGAGTTAAGCCGGTTTACAGTGACCCGCGGTATTTATTCCAGTCAATCTCGCTTTAGAGACCCTGAGCCGGCTCACGTTGTGACGGCCAATCTCACCTTAGAGACCCTGAACTGATGTCAATATCATAAGCTCTTACCAGTCAATCTCGCTTTAGAGACCCTGAGCCGGTTCACATTGTGACGGCCAATCTCGCCTGAGAGACCCTGAACTGATGTCAATATCATAAGCTCTTACCAGTCAATCTCACTTTAGAGACCCTGAGTCGGCTCACGTTGTGACAGCCAATCTCGCCTTAGAGACCCTGAACTGATGTCAATATCATAAGCTCTTACCAGTAAATCTCGCCTTAGAGACCCTGAGCCGGCTCACGTCGTGACGGCCAATCTCGCTTTAGAGACCCTGAACTGATGCAAAGTTTGAGTACATTAAGCGCTGTTGCTGATGGAGGCTTCTTACCGTTGGTATAGCTTAAAAAATTCCCCTAAGGCAATAGCGTGTACGTCAAATTCTAGTTGCTTATCAACTGCGGCTATCGAAGGGGGCTTCTTGCCGACGGGCTCTCTTATCTCACCCTAACAGCCGGCATTATGCCACATCCGGTTACTTATTAACCGTGGTTGTCGAAGGGGGCTTCTTGCCGAGGGCTCGCTTATCTCACCCTAACAACCGGCAATTACGCGAAAACTATTTGTGGAAGGATACATACTTCCTAGCAACAGAAGCCCTCTTGCCTTCATGGCGCAACCTACGAGCTGCTCGCTTTTTGCCGTTTCCGGCTCCGAAACACAATTTATTTGCAAGGCCGACTTATGTTCTCTGGAAAGTTGTTGGCTTTCTGCCGTTTCCGGCTCTCAACACAAGTTATTTGTAAGGGCCACTCATGTTCCCTGCAAGATTACTGGCTTCAGGCCGCTTCCAGCTCTTTAACATCCGCGGGTGTTAATGGAAGGTATTTACCTTGGAACACAACTCATATTATCCTATGACTTGTTATCAACAAGCATTCCTAGAACTCGGAGTCATGTTGCTCCGGTTGATACCTCGTGGATTGATTATCTACAGTGGGCTTATCTCAGCCTTATTCAAGGTTTCAATCATTGTCAAAGGCATATTATCCAGCTTTAATGGTTAATCTGGCATACAAGCAATCACACAATTGGAAGCATAAAGAGTAAAGATTGATAACCCGTGATATGTAACAGCCGGTAAGAATGTTTCAAACTACTACGGCTATTACAACTCTGTTCTCAGAAGGAACACAAAAGTTTTTTACAACGGTGTTTCGGACGGATGATTACAAGAGCTACT